>JAOTON010000065.1:0-600000 GCA_034440635.1 Lepas anatifera | reverse complement strand
GATCGGAAACTGAACAACATCCTAATCCGATTCGGCAACCGGTTGGACGGGTCCTCAAATTTCGGATACTGAGCTGGCTCAGCCAGTTCACTTCTGATACACTGCATGATTTTGACCAGGTCAAGAATGTTGGCGAATAATTGAAAATGTATGCAATTTCGTTTAACAGATTGAAATATTTCCATTTTCTCGGAAGCAGTACTATATTGATAATATATCATTTGCTTTGATAAATATGGGTATTTTGCGAAATCAGTCATTAATGTGCCGGATGATTTGATAGGGACCCAAGGCACGATATAAATCGGGATCAGATCACTCATCGGTTTGAAAATACCGAGACTTCACACAACTAATCTCTGCTGATCTTCACAGTCAAACCTCAAATCAAACCTCGCCTGTGTCTACTAAATCTACAAAATACAGTAAATAACGCGCGTATGATATGTAAACGTATATTTGTATGAATGACGGCGAACAAATGCAGAAGCACACGGTGCGGCGCAGCGCCATGGAACGGAACGGGTGACTCGATCACAGCGCGACAGTGCAGGCCCGCCCCGGCGCGGTCACAGTCGCACCGGCCCGGCGGCGTAGGGCGGCGCGGCTCACCACAGGCCAACCGCCACCCGACAGTGTATCACTCTAGACATGGCTGAACTCAGTTCAGTGCAAAGTCGCTCTGGACACCGATGATCATCATCTGAAACTTAAACGCACACATTTCGCATCTGAAGCTGCTGACTGCCTCGCAGACCATGTCACGTATTGTTCTTAGTTAAACTTGCAGTTTGAAAAGTCCATCTCCGGATGCTGCTCCATAAACCTGCAACAAACATCGACGTCAAGGCCGGTAACCACCCACTAAAACGGAGCCGCTCTGCCAACAAAACAGGCCTCCCAGCCAGCCGTGGGTCGAACGAGAACGCATAGGCACTGCGCAAATTCAGCAACCACAAACGGTGTTTCACAATGGTGGACTGTTGCTCAATATTCTGTTTTCTTTGGGGGGATTAGAAATCCTGATATATCCACGGTTATTCTAACCAGAATGATTGCCTAGTAAAGTTGAAAACCCGTCAACATGGAAATTCCAGCGGCGAAATTAATCAAACATAATCCAACTAATTATAATTCACCACGCAATATATGTCACAGAAACAAACCAATTCAAACTTCTAAGCTGCTTCTAATTCAGACTCGCATTCACAAAAGTGAAGACTGCTTTGAAGAAAGGGGGTAGAAATAATCGTTATTTTGCAGCCCAATCGGGAGCGGCCTTCGACTTACACCGCTCCAATGCATTTGCTAAAATAATTTTTCTCCCAAGTTATTGCAGGTTCGGCTCCTGGGATCAAAGCATCACTAAAGTCATTAAGGGACTTGTCACGGAAACTCTGACCCCACTATCCAAACGAGGAATTACTGTAATGACGGGCTAATTTAGAGGCCAAAGTTAAACGTCCCACAAAGTACAGGGAAGGCCGTCCCGCTCAAGGCACTCTCTCATCACTCAGTTGCCAGCCGCCCTACGTCGTGTAAATATTGAGCGTCGGAGCGTCTCAGGGGAACCGATCCCAAGCTTTCACCGGTGCACTGCCACTGCACGGTTCTCTGAGCGGGCCGGAACAAAACGCTCTACCAACTGAGCTATCGGGGCGGTAAATAAGCCACGCACATAGCTATCAATTTCCACGTACTGCAATACCACGCCAAGCGAGCATTCTGAAAACAAACGTAGGAAAACCAACAAAACTCAAATAAATGAACCAGATGAAACGTTGATTAAAGAGCTACCCAACAGAGAGGTACACATATATAATATAGCTGTATGCAACACATTATACTAGATACAATATACACGCACAATATGCAGGCACAGTCCTTGACGAGTGACGGTGGGTCTCGGCTAAACAGCTAAGACCTCACGTCGTTCTCGCACGATGAAATCTGCAGCACACAGCCTCTAGGTGTCATTTCCTGTCAACCGATTACCAGACACATGATAGGGAGAAAACAATTTTACATCCTGCAGTGCACATTTCGTTATTTGAGAACAGTGTCAAGTCAAGCTGTTGAGCTGGGACCCACCATTACTATAACCGAGCACTGAACAGTGCCTATCGACTATGATTTGGAGCTCAACAACAGAAAATGTACCGCTTATGTGCAATCACTTCTATCAAACATGATAGAATATCAGTCATACAGCTAATCTGATCACTTCATCATCATCACTGGTGCTTACAGGCGCCCCCAACGACAAAAGCCATTTTCCACCGATAGCATAATCGACTAGCTTGTGCTGGTTCCTAACGTTACTTAACATAATAAGCCAATGAGCTTTCAGCAAAGATAGGCCCGTTCCCAAAGGCCGCATTTGGCGCGTTCAGCAGGTTTGAAGACGCCAAACACTCTATACCAGCGTGGACGTCACAAGACTGGAGACAGTGCGCTGGCGGTTTATCGGCCACAAAGGATCTGATGGGCGTTGTTTGAGCCTCGTCGTCCGGTTTATGGGCGGCGTTTCCGGCCCGTTCGGAGGCACGCGCGGCTGTCTGCGAGAGTGCGTGGTCAGCCAGGCCCTCTGACGGCGCTGACGCACCCCCCTCCTCTCCTGCCAGCTGGGGACCACTACTGCCCGACAATACAGCTGCACAGATTTGGGTAATCGTTTAAACTTAGGGGAGGGGGCATTTCACCCCATTATTTGGTTCATTAGTAGCCCCTTGGCACGATGTCAATGAAATCGGTGGATATCTAGGGGTCGCACAAAATCGGAAAATAATAATGACTAAGGGATAACTACAACTTCGTATTATTAGCCTGCATATAAACATAAAACCTAGCACCTCATTTGTATCCTCTGGACAAGGGAAATCGATTGGTGTTTCAATTATTGCATTCAAGTTTCTACTACAAAATATATCCACGTCCAAAAGTGCATGTGTTGATTCATGCTTGGCGTGTTGCAATGTACGGACCAAACCTGTCCAGTTCTCCTCTTGAGGCAGCTAAGTGAAAGGGCACTTAAGGGAAGCGAGAATCCCATTTTTGCACGAAAATCATGAGTATATTACCCACAAGTTACAATTGGATCAGTATCCCAAATGTATATGCTGGGAGTGAATAAGAGCGGTCCGCTGGATAAGATGCGATGATGTTTGTAAGTGTTCAGGTCGGGTGAATATTGACGACACCGCACAGCATCAGCGGTAGGCGCGTCGTCAGACCCCAACCACGGCTAACACTTGTGATAATCAGCTGCACTGCATCCTCGCTAAGCCAGATTACACTGTCTTCGCCCCGACTTTCCTACGAGTCTGAAGGATCCTTGTCCGACCACACCTGTGAGTGCGTGAGCCAAGTAAATACGATCCGGTTTCCTGTTTATACTGATATGAGTGTCACGTATGAATTGGATATTTACACTGAATGTTGTTTTTGTGATAATACGCAAACCTTTGCCAATAACTTCCTGATGTGAAAAGGTGGTGTGTTGCGGAGCAGCAAGCACTGGCCAGTTTTGGGTCTGTACAAGGGAGTTCAAGGGATCTGCTTTGTTATATGTTTATCGTAGCGTAGTAAGGATGTAAAAATGAAGAATATGACATATTTTTCCAATATTGCGCAACCCCTAAATATCCGCCGATTTCGTTAAAAACCTTCAACGGAATTACAAATGGACTAAATGTTCAGTGGCGGCACATCCATAGGGGCACATTAGGCACTGCCTAGCCGCTTTTAAATGTCGAAGTAGGTATGTATTTTATGTGGAATAAATCTAATTTGACTCGGATGTTAAACTTAGAGAGAATATTCCTTTTCGGATCACTGGGTCAAAGAGCCGATGATTTGCATCTCTGACAATCCACGCCCGCAGCTCTTACCGTCAACAAATGTGAGATTAGGCACTTCGCGATTTCGCTGAATCTGCCTAAACCCGTGGCAAATCTAACGTGTGCTTTTTTGATTTATATCTCTAATACCTCATTCATTCGGACGCGAGTACTGACTGGTTAGTGGTTACCCAACCACTAGTGGTTACCCGTGGTTACATACCTTAGTAGCTCTTTAATGCGGCATTTGGAGCACGTGCGATGCCGCGTCTTAGGACCTCGATTACAGTGGATTCGTTTATTGACATTCTCGTATTCGCGGATTTCCAGCCTTCTCTAGTGCGGGACTGTTATTATATAATTATTGGCATGATATTTAATTCGTGAAGGACGTGAGTCATGGCTCAAAATCTGGAGGACGAAATTAAAAAAAAATACGTTCAAAGATCGATCGTACGCAAGGAATTGGACGTCATAAAAATGAAGTGCCGAAGCGGTCCTTAAAATAGGAAGCTCTCGTGAGTACCTTGTTCCTCCTGAATCTTGCCCTGAATCTACCTACCTACCCAGGGGCGGACACAGACCCGAGTTTGGGGGAGGGGCAAACCCATGTCTGCCTCTCCTCCTGGGGGGGGAACGTGCGATTTGGGTGCTCGACAGACCTAGTATATGCTACCTCTCCAAGTACATGATCGCTCTCCAGGGGGCGGGGGAGGAGTGAATATTTAATTGCTCGGCAGACCTAGTGTAAACACGTTTTTTATCAGAAATTTATCCGACCTTTGGGGGTCAAAAGATAGTTTGGCCCCCCTCCAGCGCATTGGGGGCCACGGCCGGAATGGCCCCCTGCGTCCGCCAATATACCAAACCTTCTTGAATCTTGCCTTTTACCTTAATATACTGTCGCATACCCGTTTCCACGATACACCAAAACATGTTTTTAATATCTTTTTAAGTTTTATAATATTAAACATATAAACATAAATATTCTTTCCGCTCATCGACTTGAGTCTGCCCACTCACCAGCCGACCGGCTGGATCCGCCCCTGTCCACTATCAGGTAAAAAGCCTGGGCGACGTCCTTACCTCTAAGCAAATCGTGCCTAGGCTGTCATAATGTTCAAGCGCCGCCACTGCACACGTTGGGATGAAAAATGAAAACCTTTGCTTTACTGGCTTGTTTGAAACGTAAACTATGTATAAATATTGCAAGAAACATAAAAGACATTGATGAATGACACTTTGGTTCCAAATGGAAGCCTCTTTAGGCTAAAAACCCGTCATTTGTATACATTTTTGGCGCAGATGAAACAAGCAACAATCTGGCAAAAAAAATGATCAGCTCATATGCCGATTTTAAATAAAACGAAACGTTAGGACCATTATTCCTTTTTAGCAGCAATGTGGCCAAATCCATTATTTTCAACACAGATTGTCCCTAAAACCATCACAATCTTGAATTGCACCAAGATGCCACTTTCCCTTTCACACAGGATAGGCAGGGAACTGTCAACCAAGATCTCCCAGTCTGCAGTGCACGTTATGTTTGGCAACCGTTCAATAAATAAAAATGGAAATCCCGCAACACTGGAACAATTCAATAAGGTGGAAATGACACGAGCCAGAACAACGGACGCAAAAGGGTTCGACTTTGAATAAACGATCCAATCAACAGGGTTCAGCGACCCACTGCAATATATCACCATTGGCAGCTCGCTGCAATTCTCTCCTGTTCAGCGGGCAAGGGCGCCCAGTTAGCTCAATTTGTGGGGCACTGGGCTTCAGCTCAGTCAAAACCCATATAGTGTCAACATAGAAAGGACTTGATATCGGTTTCTCCAGGCGCTCTGGCGCCCAATCTCGATTTGAAAAATGTCGAGTGAATACTGAACCAGGAGAGCGTGACTTAAACGAGGCGGCCGCCCGACGCATATGGGAGTTTAAACGTTATCAACACGTTGACTTTCAAATTACACCATCATTCGGGGAGCTTCTTCTTAAGAAAAGAAAATCCAAATCTCCCCAACTAATTCCCTGAGGAAATCAGCGAGACGCCGACACCGAGAACGATAATATCAATGTTGCAGAAAAATCTAAATCCCCTGGAGCCAATGAAGTACAGAATCCCAGCGCTGCGTCAAAGTCCCCCAGTTTTTCACCTTGGAGGTCTGCAAGGTCTCACAACGATGATAGCACACCGAGCGACGGAGTTAAAATGCCTCTCCCTTAACACGCGCCCCGCTGGGTCCCTGGCATGACGCGCCCCGCTGCAGCAGGGCGCGTCATGATTCGTTAAATTCGCCCCCACCCCAGCGCACTGGGGGGCGAATTTCGCCCCCTCCGTATCTCGTTTCCCAGAAAAGCTAAATGATAATTACGGACGGCGTTCAAAAGCTCTTGACAAGACAAGATAAATTATTAGGAGTATTTTCATGTCAGGTCAATATTGAGGTCAGCGCAGGTCAAAAGATGGTTCCACAGGCTTACAACAGGGCAGTGTACGTTTCCCCCTCTAGATTCTTACTCAGTGGAGCTAATCAATTATTTATGCATCATTGGATTCCTCTCATCGTGGCGAACCAAATGATGTATAATTTGACCTTGTTAGATCAATTTTTGAAAATTACCTGACATCGAGCTAGGTCAAGGTCACAGGGTGACCTAGTATGGTCATGTTGCATATCAATCGACACCCCGTGACAATACAAGCACAATGTGAGTAAAATAGGAGCTTTATCTAAATTTAGTGAGGAGTTATAGGCAAAACAATCACGGTATGCTCCTGTGACCTAACATGACCTTTAAGAGGTCAGATGCTCAAAAACTCAACTTTATGGCCAAGATCGTGGTAAGAATATATGATTTGATGATTTTCAGCTCTATCTATCCAGTATTTACTGAAAACGATCCCTTTCTATTTTTCACCATAGACTTATAATGTGGTGACCAAAAAAATTGACCCCACCTTAGGTCAATAATATCAAAATTCCGAGACAGCAGACTTGTAGACCCTAATGACCTCATCATATTGTAAAAGTTTCAAACTGATCAGTTAACTGATGTTTCTTAGGTGCCGCTTCAAACTCGTGATTTTAGGTTTTGAGGTCGGGTCGCTTGACCTTGGATAGCTCCTTGACCTGACCGTGATATCACCGTACAATGACCTGACCTAAAAATTTGGCCAGATGCGCAAAATCGACCAGGGATTAGGTACTGTAAGTTTCGTTGTTCCGCGTCTCTTCGTTTTTGCGTTATCTGGGAAAAACCAGGATGGGGGCGCATGTCGCCCCCCCTGCGGGGCGCATGATGTCAAACCTGGCGCAACGAGGTCGTAGCCGCCGTAATCATAAACCAGTTGTAACCGGAGAGAGAGAGAGAGAGAGAGAGAGAGAGAGAGAGAGAGAGAGAGAGAGAGAGAGAGAGAGAGAGAGAGAGAGAGAGAGAGAGAGAGAGAGAGAGAGAGAGAGAGAGAGAGAGAGAGAGAGAGAGAGAGAGAGAGAGAGAGAGAGAGAGAGAGAGAGAGAGAGAGAGAGAGAGAGAGAGAGAGAGAGAGAGAGAGAGAGAGAGAGAGAGAGAGAGAGAGAGAGAGAGAGAGAGAGAGAGAGAGAGAGAGAGAGAGAGAGAGAGAGAGAGAGAGAGAGAGAGAGAGAGAGAGAGAGAGAGAGAGAGAGAGAGAGAGAGAGAGAGAGAGAGAGAGAGAGAGAGAGAGAGAGAGAGAGAGAGAGAGAGAGAGAGAGAGAGAGAGAGAGAGAGAGAGAGAGAGAGAGAGAGAGAGAGAGAGAGAGAGAGAGAGAGAGAGAGAGAGAGAGAGAGAGAGAGAGAGAGAGAGAGAGAGAGAGAGAGAGAGAGAGAGAGAGAGAGAGAGAGAGAGAGAGAGAGAGAGAGAGAGAGAGAGAGAGAGAGAGAGAGAGAGAGAAAGAGAGAAAGAGAGAAAGAGAGAAAGAGAGAAAGAGAGAGAGAGAGAGAGAGAGAGAGAGAGAGAGAGAGAGAGAGAGAGAGAGAGAGAGAGAGAGAGGAGAGACTGGTAGTGACCTTAGGCAGACCACTTTTAAAGCCAGCATAGAAGTTTATTGTTATTCACTCAGTGAGCCAAGCGCTGCCAACATCGTCACAAACCCAACAGCTGGGTGCTCCGGTCTGTTCCCGGGCTAGTTGGGGATCCCGGCTGAGATGCTGAGGGCGGAGACCAAGCGGGAGAGACGAGGGAGTACAAATGAGGCCTCAGGCGGCGGGCCGGGCGGGGATCCGGCGGCGACGGGCCGGCGCCGGCCAAACCGCCCACTCGGCGGGCCGAGACGGCCCCGGCCGGCCGGTTATAGATGGGAGGCGCCGCCAGCGACACCGGCCGGCCGGCCGGCCAGCAAATGTGACGGCGCCGGTCTGCCGTGGTGGCCCGGCCGCCAGACGGACGGCACCCAACAGCCCCCGGGAGGACTCACGCCGCCGGCGCTGCCCTAGTGAGACACACGAGCTCAGATTCGTCTCAAATCCCGCGTAATAACCGACATCAGCGCTAACCATATAGCCTCAAAAGGTCATGGCCGAAAAGGCTTTAATACTGCCGCAGCCGGTGCTACAGTCACGTGACGACGCCAATCGCCACCTCAGTCGCGAGAAGTGGAGCTGCGACGAGAGAGTACACCGTAATCCGGGCCAGTTCCGCGGGTCAAACTCTCAAAACAGCACCTCTCGCTCCAACTGGCAGGAAATAGGTCAATTTTCTGCGGATCTTAGACCGTGGATTGGGGAAAGATGTTCAATGTTTGACAGAAAGTGACGAATCTAAAATCATTTTTGTAAACCAAGCAGTAGTAGCCATTGGCGGACGCAGGGGAGGGGGCATTCCGGCCATGCCCCCCAAAGCGCTGGAGGGGGCCAAACTATCTTTTGGCCCCCAAAGGCCGGAGAAAGTTTTGAAAAAATGGTGTTTACACTAGGTCTGTCGAGCAAAACAAATCTTCGCTCCCACCCCCCCCCTCAAGAGAGAACGATCATGTACTTGGAGAGGTAGCTTTTACTAAGTCTGTCGAGCACCAAAATTGCACGTCCCCTTCCCCCCCCAGGAGGAGAGGCAGACATGGTTTTGGCCCCCAAAAACTCGGATCTGCGTCCGCTCCTGGTAGTAACAACGACATTCATCTGCTTTAAACTACCTCCCTTTCTGATAATTTTTAAAAAATGAAGAACGTCTCATTTACATTCTTGGGCTTAAATATCATGCCTCCTGCCGAGAAAACATTGTCTTGGGCTGAAAGGAGCTGTAACATGGCAGCCAACTATGGAATCTAACAACACCGACGCGATGAGCGCAATTACACCATCTCCCTCAACTCTGAAGCCAGGCGTGGTTTCCGGTTACATGCCTGATCCCCAACAGACCTACAGCGAATCAGATCAAAGCCAATATATCTCAACATGTAAAATCAAACTGTTCCCGCACGTACTGCCACTTGTATGTAATTAAGAGGCTTTAGAACAAAGGAACTGTTACACAGCGGGCCCATGATTTGCATGTCAAAATCATTATCCCCGATCAAATAACCTCGTAGAAGTGCCCAATACATACCAACCGTGATTCAAGCCTGCAGCGATCGTCACCCTGTCCTTTCTACCGGCTTCGCTGAGCCCGTCCGCCTTCTTAGCTTCGCTGATCTCGGCGGTGCCGTTTGAACTGCCGCGGATGTGCTCGGGTCGCTATCCTAACCAACGCCGGTCGGCGGTACTATTCTTTCTACGCTCCCTCCTCAACTCCCTTAAAACTGACAGGCCCCTATCCAGCCCACCCTTTCACTGAGCGGCAAACGCGCTGGGTTTTCACCCGGTGCAGACGATCGCTATCTCGTAACGCACAATTTAAACGGAGCCATGGCAGTGTCAACGCTGCCGAGACCCAGACGCCCGCTGCATGGCGTCTCGCCTCTGTCACAAGTTGGACGGCTGCACCACTCGCCGCTGTCACAACGGCACGGTTCCGACCCGCCGAGCCGCTGACGAGCCGCGTTACAGGCGGCAGAGGCGAGAGTCGTCCGCCTCGCAGCGCTGACAACACCGGATACAACCGTCCAACTGAGCACCCCACCACCCCACAGCCCCGCACGTCCCTGCCAAACTTCACCACTGCTCGCACTGCTGCGATTTGAAATTGCGACTTCGGCGCCATAGTTGAATAGGGTAATACTTCTCCACAAAAGTGACGAGAACAGTCCTAAGCTACGAAGCACTCACTCACGAAATCAGAAGAATCAATTTGCAGGGGGCAAAATAAGACAAAAACCGTGATGATAGTGACCGAGCAACCAATGCGTTATATCAAAGCATCAGAATTACTCGTGCATCTTTTAACCGGAGGAATGAATACTCCCAGCACTGACGTCTCGCCATCCCCAGTTTGTTTGTCTGCAGGGTAAGTTTGGCTGTTGCGCTAGCTCCTGCGGCCTCCAGTACGTCTCATAGCTCGTATCTGACCGGTTTTACACCGTGCCCAAGTGCACGGATACCAACAGCGAACACGTGCGTTAAAGACCAACTCCTCTCCGTGGCTCCTTCCCACTTCTTCGAAAACCACCACCATACATATCATCAATGCTTAGGCCTCGTGCTGCAACCAGGGGCGTAGCCAGGATTTCACTCAGGGGGGAGGGGGCGGCGCCCCGAAAAGGGCCCCTCCGACAGCGCCAAAAGGACCCTGATGGGTAAAGAGGCCCTGCTTGTTACAGAATAGAGCGCTGAAGAGGGCTTAAGAGGACCCTGTCTGGTATGAAACTTCAAATTTGGCCACAGAGCATAGTGCAGGCGAGTCGGGCTTCGGGCAGCCGTGTCCTCAAGGGCCCTTTGGGCCCTCAGGGGGGGTGGCTGTCCCTGTCGCCCCCCCTTGGCTACGCCCCTGGATGCAATGGGCTGGACTTGGGCTAAAGACAAAAGCATATGAGCTCAAGGCCCACAGCATTGATCAGCTGGCACTTTTTCATCATAGCAATACATTTTGAACTCCAAAACATCAACAATGATCCTTCTGAACCATAAACTTGAGCCTAACCCATGGGTCGATACTCACGTGACAGATTAACGTATTTACCATATGAAAAACAACCACTTAAGACGTCAGCCAATGCAACGGAGGACACATTTATCACACTGTCCAAATAGGACATCTAATTTACAGGGCAGCGAACAAAGAGTGCGGACATCCGACTCGTGCCCTCTCCAAAAAGCTCGAGCACCAGTTTGTTTACGCTGGAATATGAATACATGATCAGCCCCGATGCAACGAACATTAGGTCAATAGGCGGGTTGGTGTCTCTTGGGTCCTGAATAACAGCGAGCGACATCATTCTCCCTCAATGTTTTTAGTGTTAATAACGTTTACAGTCAATCAGATCGATCATTCTGCGGGTAATTCACTTAATCTGCTGTCACTTGGACCGTGCAGGTCAGTATTAACCGATCCGAAATCGATGAGTAATGCGGGAGTCCAGTGCGCCACTGTCGGCGTGCGAGTACTCAGCGGGCTGTGTGTCCGAGTCGGCGCCGAGACAGCGGCACCCATCCCCAGCGCCCACAGCCGGCCGGCCGACCGCAACCGCCACCCGCCGGCCGCAGTATTATGGCTGCGCTGAGCGGCTAATGTCCACACGTCAACAATGCGGCCGCCGCTGTTTTCCTCCTGGCCCCACCGCTATCCAATAATTTCCCATCGGATGGACCATGAGGGCGCGGCAACAGAAACAGCCCTCGGCGACTTGTGTAACCTGCTTACATACTTAAGCAAATACACCAATGATGGGGAATAACGGGAGTGTGGACAGAACAAAGCGGCCCTACTCTTTCACTTTTGGTGTTCCATTCAAAACCAAAAGGAAATAACCAAAGTGCTCCTCCCCCATAAACTTGTAAATCACAAGCGTCAAAAGAACGTAGGCAAGATATTTACACACAACACACCCTTAAGTATTCAAAAAGAGGTAGTTGCCATTTCCTCCTAATTCCTTTGAAAACATCGCAAGGGAAAGGCAAACAAGTCCTCAGTCACTGGAAAGGGTTGTGCTCGATTGAGTTCCAGCAATGCAAGCTTCAGTCCCTAACCGGCCAACGCAGGGCCGAAACTCCTCCGAGCCGGAGACGGCATCACACAAACAACCCGAAAACACAAACTTCCCGTTGCGGCCTCTGTAGGGCCAACATCACATGATATCGGAGCCTCAGGGGGGGGGGGGGCGGATCGATGCGGTTACCGTAATTGCCTGATAAGGATTAGATGTCATGGGACTCAGCGGTACCACAAAGCTTCCAATAAACAAGACAACAATTTTCTACCATTCACATGCTAAGCCCCGGGGCTTTACTACGCACCAACCGCTGAGGTCATACGGACCTTGTTATTCAGTATTCCCACCAGGGATCTGAACCCAGATCAGCCACGTGGAAACCCCACGCGCTACCACTGCACCACCGCATACCCCCCCTTGGGAGGGCGTCGCCACGGGGAGGGGCTGGGGGAGCCGGCTCCTTCTCTTGAAAGATGGGGGCGGTCCCCCAGTTTTGGCAGGGAGTATCATCCAAAAGTGCCGGACTTTACCATCTTCATATTGGCACCAAATATGCCTTAAAATCGGCCCACTTATCCCAAACCAGTCGGGACACTACTGTAACGAAACTGCGCGAACGCACAACTCGCGCCTTGACCTTCGGTAGCCACACCACAAGCGAACGGTGTGTGGAACGCAGAATGAGCGCAGAGAAAAGCGTGCTGTGAAGGCTCGCTGCCACACAAACGATACCGAAGCAGCACGCTGATCTGCCACCGCACGCGTTCACAGCGGCTAAAGCTAGAGCGGGGCTGAACTGCCACCGCGGGCGTTCACAGCAGCACCTGATCTGCCACCCGCGCGTTCACAGCGGCTAAAGCTAAGCGGGGCTGATTTGCCGATCGACTTTTCATCCCACCCGGTTCAGGAAAAGCGACCCGAACCCGGATGACTGACGTTAATAGGTAATTTATTTCATAATGTTTATCAGGAAAAGAGGTCAATCCAGCTTTGACCTCTCATATTCGCAACCTCAATACGTTCGTCAACTCACGACGGACAGCCACCCAGTACCAAAAAGTGGGGATTGAGCCTAGAGCACATTCTTTGAAAACTTTTACGCTCATTTAACAACGATCGTGTTTGATTTAAGAACGCAGCAATTCATCGCCAGCGATCCCGCCCATTCGACAGAGTTCGCTATCAAGATTTATTGCGTTCAGCCAAGCGCACGCCTGGCGGGCCGCCGTAACCACTCACTTTTTCATGACGTCCGCTTTCTTCTGGTCGTCGCTAGTGGGGAGACCCATCTCCTTCTGCCGCTGATCGTACATCATCTTCTCCACCATGCCCCGCGTCTCGCCTGCCGACGCGGCAGCCACGTCAGAAATCGATTACAACCGCTCAGCCGTGAGATGGCTTTGCGCATTTGTATACCAGTCAGACAATGGGGGTAAATACAGTCCACATGTTTACGAGAACGTCACTCTCAAAAGTCGGACACAGCGAGGTTACCGGCAACATCCTGGGTTAACTATCCCTATAGATAAGACGAAGGATGACTGATAGCATGGTTCGGGGCATTAACACGCGCCCCGCTCGGGGGGATTCACTTCTCCTCCTGGCTTTCCCCAAATAACGCAGAAACGAAGAGACACAGAGCAACGAAACTTACAGTGCCATGTTCCTGATTGATTTTACGTATCCGACACATTTTTACGTCTGGTCATGTTAGGGCAAGGAGTCATTCAAGATCATGCGACCCGACCTAACCCCAAAATCACGACTTTGAAGCAGCGCTAAAGGAGCACCTGCCAACTGCTGAGTTCCAAGCTTTCATAACATGATGAGGCAATTAGGGCCTAAAAATATGCTATCTCGGAATTTTCATATTATTGACCTAAGATCGGCTAAATTTTTTGTCACCCAACTATACGTCTATGGTAAAACATAGAAAGTATTCTTTTTCAGTAAGTATTAGATAGATCCAGTTGAAAGTCCGCATACCATGTATTCTCACCACAATCTTGACCATAAAATTGAGTTTTTGAGCATTTGACCTCTGAAAGGCACCGTGAGGTCACATGATCATAGTAATTATCTTGCAAATAACTTCGCAACTAAATTGAGATATAGCTTCCATTTTGCTTTCATTGTGCGATCTTGTCACAGCAAGTCGATTGATATGCAACATGGCTATACCAGGTCACCATGTAACCCTGACCTAGCTCGAGGTCAGACCATTTTCAACATTTGACCTAGCATGGTCTTATCATACATCATTCGATTCGCCACGATGACATGACTCAAATGGTGCTTTAAGATTGGCACCAGCTCTGCTCTGTAAAATCTATAGGGGACAATCTGCCACGCCCTGTTGTAGGCCAATGGAACCTTCCTTGACCTCTGGTGACCAAAATATTGACCTGAGATAAAAATAATCCGTATAATTTATCTTCGTCTCAAGAGCTTTCAAACGCCCTCCGCTATTTTGTTTTGGCTATTCCAGGAAATGAGATACAGAGGGGAATATATTCCCCCTCCCTCCCCAGCGCGTATTTCCACTCCCCAGCGGGGCTCATCATGCCAGGGACCCAGCGGGGCGTGAATTTAAGGGAGTGTCTCACACCTTAACGATGAGTTTTGAACCGAGGAACAGTTTATAGACCGTAGAGATAAACCACTATTGGCATGTTTCATTTTCCCCAAAGTTCTTTCCATTGAATTTCCACATACTTAAATAAAAGCAAAAATAAAGGACCTTCATACACGCCCCGCTGGGGTCCCCCATGTGACGCACCCAAATGGGGGGGGGTATTTCGCCCCTCATATCTCATTTTCCTAGAAAAGAAAAATGTGCTCTCTCACTTCCTTCATAAACTGTAGCGACATGTGAAATGCAAATATGATGTCCGCACTATTTGTAATTCCTCGTAGTCTTCATTAGCGTTCAAATGTTTTTCCTCCGTTGTTATTTTTGTAGTCGGTTCTATCTCGCGTTATGATTCCTATTTATAGCGTCAGTTCCAAAAAAATCTGCGAAATGAAATGAAACGTGCCGAACGACTATTTTCTTAATGTTTTTTTAACATCATCGTGTGTGCTTTTATATATCTTACCAGTGTTCAAGGGGTAGCAAAATACCCCGAAATATATGGTTACATTTTTTATAGCCTCAGTGTTGGTCCGAAACAGTGAAAAACTTATAAAACACACTAATTTTGAGACAAAAAATGGAACAAACAAAATGTTGGGGATGCTAAATCCAGCTGGAGGTACCAGCTTTGCCGACCTTGGGATAGATAAGACATTTGACGCTCCAGGACTCAACACTACCTTCACCATAGGTAGAGGGAGGGGCAGGAGCACCATGGTCAGAAATATTTAGGACGAATAACAGAAATTCTGCAGCGTCGGCTGCAAAAGTTAACGTAGAATAAACTCCCCACACCACCCCGTCTCACATTTACGTTCCAGGCAGCCGACCCTGTCCATGGCCCCTTCATTCTCTCCTCCCCTACGACAGAATACCACCGACCCCAGCTGCCATCTCTGAGGCACTATACCGTGGACTCTCACCCCCGTCTTACCGTCGAGGTCGGAGAGTTTGGAGTTCTCAGGCTGCACCTTCCTAGTGTTGATTTCAGGATCGGTCGATAGTAGGCGAGACCACCACTCCATCTGGTTCACCTGCCGGGGACACACAGACGGCGGCGTCAATACACAGAGAGGGCGGCGTCAACACACACAGACGGCGGCGTCAATACACAGAGAGGCGGCGTCGCCACACAGACGGCGGCGTCAATACACAGAGAGGGCGGCGTCACCACACAGAGACGGCGGCGTCACCACACAGACGGCGGCGTCAACACACACAGACGGCGGCGTCAATACACAGAGAGGGCGGCGTCACCACACAGACGGCGGCGTCAATACACAGAGAGGCGGCGTCACCACACAGACGGCGGCGTCAATACACAGAAGGCGGCGTCACCACACAGACGGCGCGTCAATACAAAGGCGGCGTCACCACACAGACGGTGGCTTCAACACACACGAGGTCGGCGTCAGACACAGACGGCGGCGTCAATACAAGAGATGGCGGCGTCACCACAAGACGGCGGCGTCAATATACAGGCGGTGGCGTCACACAAGAAGCGCGTCAAAACAGAGATGCGGCTACCAACAACGTGCTTCAATAACAGACGGCGGCGTCACCACACAGAGATGGCGGCGTCACAAAAGACGGCGGATAACCACACAACGGCAGCGTAACTACAAACGACACGTCACACAAATGGCGGCGTCAAAAAGACGGCGATAACACACAGACGGCGGCGTCACCAAAGAATGGCGGCGTCAAAAAACGGCGGATAACCAACAGACGGCAGCGTAACTACAAGACGACAGCGTCACCAAACAGACGGCAGCGTCACAACAGAGATGGCGGCGTCACCACACAAACGGCGGCGTCAATATACAGGCGGTGGCGTCACCACACAGACAGCGGCGTCACAAACAGAGATGGCGGCGTCACTACACAAACGGCGGCGTCACCAACAGAGATGGCAGCGTCACAAACAGACGGCGGGATAACTACAGCCCCCTCCAACAGCAAGAGCAGATCACTGGATGTGACGTCATATCCCGTATCATATAACATGGGAAAATTAAATGGTTAGATATCCAAATTTTTGCATAAAAAGGCTCTGAATCGAAGGCGAAATGTTTATGTATGGCATTTGGGATAAACTTGATTAGCGTGTTTTCTCCCGAAATCGTAAGCGGCCAGTGCCATTAACAGCAGTCTGACGCACGGCCCAAAGGTGAAGGAATTCCTCCACGCCCATGTGACGTCACTCGGGCGTGGAGGAATCCCTCTTGAACGTACCTTTAAGTAAAGGTATCTTGGGATAACTACACAGACGGCGGGATAACCATACAGACGGAAGCGTACTGCGTAACTACACAGACGGCAGCATCATCACAAAAACAGAAGCAGAGTGCATACACACTTTACGGAAAAGTTGTATGGCTAAAGTACGTATAATAAATTCGTAAAAAGTTCGTAAGAAATGTACGTAGGGTAAAAACTGTATGCCAAAGTCGTACGCATAAGTTCGTAACAAATGTTCGTAACAAATGTACGAGGGTATAAAACCGATGCCAAAGTACGTTCCAAAAACGTACGCAAAAGTTCGTAAGCAAATGTACGTAGGGTATAAATATGCAAAAGACGTACGCAAAATACGTAAAAAGTTCGTAACAAATTTACGTAGGGTATAAAACTGTACCAAAAACGTACGCAAAAGTACATATTAAAAATACGTAAGCAAATGTACATACATAATAAATCATAAAGGGGAGGCTCAAGCCCCAGGCCACCGAGATCGATCAAGACAGGGCGTCGCCACAGATTTTCGGGTGGAGGGCCGGCGCCAGGGAGGAGGGTGGGGCTCGTGATGAATCCTATGTTCACTCTAACGTGGCATTTTCAATAGTATTTCCAACCAAACGGGTTGGCCCCTCCCCGCCACTTTAAGACGGAAGGTCCGGTCCCCGAGGCCCCGTGGCGACGCGGCCAGTGGTCATAGAAATCGCCACTGCGCCAACTATTGAAAGCCCGGCGAGATGGGCAGGGATGATTACCTCGCACTCGTGCCATGTAATTTCCATGCGATTTTTCTGGCGAATATTTTACCTCCATGAGCTTTACCATACGAATTTGTGTCATTACGAAACATGTTATCCTTACGAACATTTGATCCACGTAATTATCGCGTACGAACTTCCAACGAACTTTACATTACGAACATTTTACCCTACGTACTTTAAACCGTACGAACTTATAATACGAACTTTTTAATTACGAACATTTACCCCTACTTACTTTAAACGGTACGAACTTATCCATATGAACTTTTACGTTACGAACATTTTACCCCTACGTACTTAACCCGTACGAACTTCTTCCATACGAACTTTTCCATTACGATTATTATCCACGTACGTACTTTATCTAACGTACTTAGCCATACGTACTTTTGCGTACGTACTTAGGCATACGAACTTCTTCCTTACGTACTTGTCCGCAACCCCATACACACAACGCCCGTGGGTACGCATGGGAAGGCACGCACAGACAGTGACGACGTCACATACAGCAAACACGTGTCAGACAAGTCAATCAAACCGGAACCACTATCAAACAGCAGACCCGCCGTTCCGACGGGAACCACTATCAAACAGCAGACCCGGTTCGAGGAACCACTATCAAAACAGACCCGCCGTTCCGACGGGAACCACTATCAAACAGCAGACCCGCCGTTCCGACCGGAACCACTAACAAAAGCAGACCCCCGTTCCACCGGAACCACTACAAACAGCAGACCCGCCGTTCCGACCGGAACCACTAACAAAACAGACCCGCCGTTCGACGAACCACTATCAAACAGCAACCGCCGTTCGACGGGAACCACATCAAACAGAGACCCACGTTCCGACCGGAACCACTATCAAACAGCAGACGCCGTTCCACCGGAACCACAAAACAGGACGCCGTTCGAGGAACCACTATCAAACACAGACCGCCGTTGACCGGAACCACACAACAGCAGACCGCCGTTCCGACGAAAAAAAAGAGACCGCCGTTCCGACGGAACCACTATCAAAAGCAGACCCGCCGTTCACGGGAACACTATCAAACAGCAGACCCGCCTCACGGAACCACAAAAGAACCGCCGTACACGGGAACCACTATAAAGCAGCGCCGTTCGACGGAACATACAAACACAGACACGTCGACGGAACCACACAAAACAGACCGCCGACGGAACCACTATCAAAAGCAGACCCGCCGTTCGACCGGAACCACTATCAAAAGCAGACCCACCGTTCCGACGGAACCACTAAAACACAGGCCCGCCGTCACCGGAACCAACAAACAGCAACCCGCCGTTCGACGGAACCACTATCAAAACAACCGCCGTTCCGACGAACACATCAAACAGCAACCGCCGTCGACCGGAACCACTATCAAAACAGACCACCTGACGGAACCACTATCAAACACAACCCAGTCACGGAACACTATCAAAACAGGCCCGCCGTTCGACCGGAACCACTACCAAAAGCAGACCGCCGTTCGACCGAACCACTATCAAGCAACCCCCGTTCCGACGGAACCACTATCAAACAGCAGACCCGCCGTGACCGGAACACACAAGGACCGCCGTTCCGACGGAACCACTATCAAAACAGACACCTTCCAGGGAACCACTATCAACAGCAGACCACCGTTCCGACGGGAACCACTATCAAACAGCAGGCCCGCCGTTCCGACCGAACCACACCAAACAGCAGACCCGCCGTTCCGACCGGAACCACTATCAAACAGCAGACCCCCGTTCCAACATATCAAACAGCAGACCCACCGTTCCGACGGGAACCACTATCAAACAGCAGACCCGCCGTTCCGACCTGAACCACTATCAAACAGCAGGCCCGCCGTTCCGACCGGAACCACTACCAAACAGCAGACCCGCCGTTCCGACGGGAACCACTATCAAACAGCAGACCACGTTCGACGGAACCAAACAAACAGCAGGCCCGCGCCAGACACGCCTAACCGGCAGTCCCTACCAAACTTCACGGTCAGGAAGTGCGAAGCAATACGGTGAATCTGAAAGTTTCAGCACGGCGCTTCATATCTTATCATCAATATCGAGAGGAACCACATAAGGCACTAGCAGATAGCGCGTGATTGATCACATTGACTATGTTTCACAGCTGGGCGCTTCCGCCGCCTCGGAGGGCTGGTACTGTTCGTCTTAGAAGAATTAAAGGGAATGTGGCACCTGGGTCTAATCCAGGAATTTAGTGTAATTAGGGGTATAAATACTCGAAAATCACAAAAACGTCCATGTTTTCTCTAAAAAATATGCAATGAGCTGAATATTTTGATTTTAAAAATGCTCCTCTAGGGTGAAAAATAAACATCTACCCGTGGATGACGTAATGATCTAGCAACTACTACCATATTCAATATGCTTCAAGGGGGGGCGGTAGTGGAGTGGTCAACATAGCTGGCTTCCATTCAGCCGACCCGAGTTCAAGGCCCGGCGGCTTCCCTGAACAAGGAGCAAGCTGGCTCCCGAGAAACCCTTCCAACAGGGAAAGAGTTGGCGACGCCGTATGACCCTGGCAGTTGGTGCGTCGATAATTGGCAATTTACTCACCGTGACGTCAGCACTGTCGTCACACCAAGAGCTGACAACTGTGGCCGCCTGGCTAGGGTACACGTGGGATACGTTTCAAGTAGGTTTTTAGCTTTTCTCCAAGGAAATTTTGAGTTTCAAGACAAATGATATATTGAGTACCGGGTTTTCTGGCATGCTTTACAACTTGGCTATCTCAGTTAAAATCACGTTATAAAGGTGCCACATTCCCTTTAACATTGATTCTGTCCTCAAAATATTCGAAACAAGATTACAGAAAAAGATTATTGTTTCGCACATGCCACCGCTCCACAGCCTCACAGAGTTTCGGGCGCAGTGCACATTCTAAATATTACGTATTTGCTTTAACAGAGTCGTGCACCGTAGAATTACAATGTGCGCAATATAATTTTGGTCATCTCCTGCTTTAAATACTCTAAAGGTAAAGACAAAACACAATATCTCTTATTTCGATTAGTTTAGAAAGACGTTTTCTTAGGCGCTATCCGCTGCCAATCTTGGAAACCACAAGAATGTGCTATGGTCTGCCTGTCAAATAATATAAAATTCAAACTTTCGTAAATACACTCATTGAGCAGAAGCAAGGCAAATAGTGAGGCAGACGATAACGAGAGTCTGCACTTTCCAAGGGTACCATGGAGTATCACAAGTTATATACCCCATCCAAACTGATATTGGCATCTGTCCATGGCGGTGCTGGGCCCCTGCCGAAATGAAAGGGGTTCTTCATCTACCCAGGACTTGTCTTCATGTCCCCAAACACATGCAATCTTCACTTCCAGCTCCTTCATCTCCCGCTTTAACAAACTAACAACAAAGGGATTTATTCCAAATGCAGCGAAATTCACGGAAGAAAACATGTAATATTTAGAAGCCCGTGAAACCCAAAGGCGGCGGGGTAACAAGATAAACCTATGATACGCTCCGAGATGACGTACACGCTTTTCTTGTTCAGCGCCCTCTATTTAGGCAGCGCTTCTCCGATATAGGTGGCGCTAGCCTCCCTAGTGGCCTCCCAGCGGCGGGGCAACATTCGCCGCGGATTATCGAGAACATAGCGACGGAACCTTCTGGATTAATTCCAGTACTGGCAGTGATGAAACCCAACGGAATTTCTTAAGTTTCTTTTTTTGAAGCGAGGCAGAGGGGAAAAGGGAGGCCAATCAAGCTATAATTATATTTCATATAGCAGGTGCGTTTATCGCTTCTGGGAGAGGAAGAATGCGTGGGGTGGGCTGCAAGGCGTTGTTCCGTGCAGTCGACCAGTGCGTGCAAACTAGAGGTACCGACAGGATAAATACCAAGAGTGCTCGCCATATTTCCGAATTTGCCTCCAGTCATTCATTGTTTTCAAGGGATAGGGATGAGACATCAGCCCTTTCATCTCTCAGTAGCGTGCGAGCAATAATAACGATAAACTTTCAGAAAATAAATTCTGAGAAAGGGTCAGGGGGTGGGCTCTACTAAGGCTCTAGTACTTAAGCTGCTCTACTAAAGCAGTACCAAATTTGATATTGCACTTTCTCCTCAGGTGAAATATCATTAGCTAGGTACCAACATGCATCGAACCGAACTGCCTGCGCTGGAATTATAAGGCAATGTAATTGATCTGATTCATTAAGTGTGAAATTCCATCATACGTCTAAATCCGGCATTCATAGGGCCAACGTCTTTTTTAACGACACGAGGATATGCGGGTTTCCATACGGATGGACGGAGAGGTGAGTACGAAAGTTATGGATTCGAAACGCGACTTCAGAACGAAATACGCATCTAAGCAATAACCCAAAGCTGCACAACACCAAGCAGCGAAATAGGATCGTACCGTCAAAAAAGAGATAAAGATAAAAAGAATGACTACGGATCTGAGTTTCTCCTATCACAACACACAGCTGGTGGTATAACACAGGCAACGCACACGTACGCATCCGATACAAATACAAAAGACGCTGTCTCACGGCTGCATGGCTTGGTAACATTCCAGACTACCTTCACCTGATAGAAATGAACAATTTTTCTGTTCAAAAGCTAACCTCCTGTTCTGGTCACATGGCCGACACGCTGTTCCAGCAATGGCTGTACAAACGTAATAAACAAACAAACAACCACCAACTTCTGAAACCCTCCAATGACGCGGTTATCATCCTTTCAGTCTGACTATGAGGCCAAATGCAGCGATAGAAACTCGAGGGAGTTAGATCCCCTGATGGAGTCGGATGCCTGCCTAATGGGAATGTGGCAGATTGGTGAAATTCCACACCGTAGTAATTTCAGGGCTAATATTTATTAAAAATAATGGAGTTGGCCTGATTTCTGCTTAAAATGGCTGATAAGCCTAATATTTCGCTTAATTGAATTTTCCTCTGATGGAGGTAAAGAAGTATAGAAAATGGCGTGCCGTCAAATCAGCGTTGCCTGGGAATGTTTTGCTAGAAGGGGCTATGATTCGGAACCGAAGTGACAAATATTGTTTTCCGGTATTTTTCTTGATTTATGAAGACACGTTTAAAACTAGTCAGTGACGAAAGTTATAAGCATTTATAGTCACCAGGACCATTTGCCGACGCAGGGGGAGGGCATTCCGGCCATGCCCTCCCCCAAGCCCTGGAAGGGGGAAATTATCTTTGGCTCCCCCAAAGGCAGGAAAATTTTTTAAAAAGGTGTTTACACTAGGTCTGTCGAGCGATACCTTCGCTCCCAGTGTTATTGGGGTTTATAGGGCGCTTTCAGCATCTAGGCTATATCGCGACCATCATTGTTTAACTACTTAGTTTCTTCGTTACCTTCGCTCCCCCACCAGGAGAGCGATCATGTACTTGAAGAGGCAGCTTATACTAGGCCTGTCGAGCACCCAAATCGCACTTCCATCCATCCATCCATCCATCCATCCATCCATCCATCCATCCATCCATCCATCCATCCATCCATCCATCCATCCATCCATCCATCCATCCATCCATCCATCCATCCATCCATCCATCCATCCATCCATCCATCCATCCATCCATCCATCCATCCATCCATCCATCCATCAATCCATCCATCCATCCATCCATCCATCCATCCATCCATCCATCCCACCCCCCAACCAGGAGGAAAGAGGCAGGCATGGGTTTGGCCCCCAAAAACTCGGGTCTGCGTCCGCCCCTGACCAGGACCCAAGTCACGTTTAGCACGTAGGCTTTAAAGAGGTCCAAGCAAGAAATATTTGCCCGCGCAGCGAGGCTTGTGCATTATGTCACGACCCGAAGGTCACCTCATAAGACGTAACCATCGGGGGAGGAGCGGGTCAGTGGGCGGTTATTTTTTTCACCGCGAACGGTAAGTTCGGGGACAAATGAAATATCGATCAAGTGGTTTCGCTACATACTCTACCACATGGCTACATCAGTTAAATCCCATTATCGAGGTGCCTCATTCCCTTCAAAACCAAAGGAAAGTTTGTAGCGTAGCTGCCTCAGTCTCAGCGCGGATCCCGGCTGAGTCACGCCTTCCACGAACCCGCTGGACGTCTGACCATACCGCTGCCCGAGTGACGCTGAAAGTCACTCGAGAGCACCCCCCTCCCCTATTAAGTATCTGCCGGTCAATGATTCCCGTCCTTGGTGATTCATACGGCAAGGTAATGCCTCTAGACAAAGCGCGGCAGCATAGCCCGTGATTATGGGTACCCTCTCCGCATAGAAATGCCTTCAGTTTGCGGTCGGTGCACGAGCCAGGGAGCCCCGGTGACTCCCCAGAAGATTCCTGAGCCACCAAAGCCACAGAACGGACACAGACAGAAGCAGCGGATGCAGCAGTGCGTGCGTATCACCACATGTCTGCAAATGAGCGTGAGGGCGCCGATGACTCCCCCTCATCACATTCCTGAGACGTCAGAGCCAAAGAACGGCATTCATTGAGGATGAAATACCAAAGTGTCCGGGTGCAGGCACACGTCACGGGAGAAGGGAGTATTCTCTCCCCGTGGCGTCAGCGTCGTTGAGAAAAAGTAAAACAAAAAAGTGCGCAACTGCGCTAAAATATACTTGTACGGTGTTTAGCAAAAGCAAAAAAGTCACGGCTGAAAAATATGAGCTAAGATCCTTTTTTATAAAGCCGATATTTACTGAACTAACTGGTTCCGTTAAAGTGAAGTTAAAGCACAAAATGTTGCCTATAAACTTAAAATGAGTCGGGAAAAAGGAGGTCGATCGCTTGGGAAAACATAGTTTTGCCCCGAGCTTTCCGTTTGGGGGAATTCTTTTTGCCCCCGATCCGCCACTGTCTCTCACCCTGCCACACGTGCGGCGCGAACAAGAGATCATCAGGAGTTATTCCAGCACCACCTTATCACGTGAGCCACCCAATGTATCATCCACACTGACATCATTCGAACAAAAACCCGACAACTAATTACACCGAAGAAGGGAGACTCGTGACGGTATTCCGATACCTGCCAATTACGAATGAGGGAGACGGCGGTAACTACCCGTGGTGTTAGATCCGGTATCGCTCCCGGAAAAAAACGGCAATCCAGTAAACGCACGGACCTGCCCACAACACCTGCACCTGTGGGCGTACCGTACAGAGACCGTTCTCTCTCGGTCAACGCACCGCCCTCTCGTGCCAACGATCTCAGGAAAACTAAGCAGGACCTCAGAAGCCATAAACTGCCCTGATTGCTGGGTATATTGTATGAGCGTGCTTAAGATTACTCAGATTAGCAGCGGAGCTGAAAAGCTTTAAGATCCGCACTGGAGAGGGGTCTGACACTGACGCGCATTAGAGGCGAGGTGGGGGGCTGGTATGGCCCCTGAAATCTCTAAAACCAAGGTTAGGAAAACGTCTGTTTGGGGGCTTTATGAGGGCTGTGGTGATCTAGATTATAGCTTACTTTCATTGGCCTAAGTAAATATCTTCAAGGGCAAGCGCGAGCATGAGTGTAAAATCTGAGCTGTGTTGGGGACCTATTGGGAAATGCCGCAATTATACGGAAAAAGTCGCAAATAAGATAAAGAAGACTCAAGTCACGAGGAGAAGGTCCCATACAATGTTGTCTGAAAAATGGGATCCAGGAGAGTCAAGGACATTGACCTACGACTTCACAATATGACATATTTCCATGGCCATCCCTATAGCAACCAGTGAACGGGAAATGGGGTTCATGACAGTTTACCTTAACCTGCGACCTTGACCTCAACATTGAGTAGCCTTCAGATATGACGTCAGAACACAATACACGTCATATTGGGCGACATCACAGACCGGAAGCGCTGGGGTCAATGACCTTCAAAATGCTGGTACGACCTTGACTAGCGACCATCGACCTTCACCTTAGAGTGAGGTGACCTTGACATATTCTGATTATACGGCGTAATGACGTCATGCAGGTGAACTGGTACGACCCCGCGTTCGTGGCAATCTCAAAGGGAGGTTTAAACTTGAAAGCCTATAAATAAATAATTTATTTACAAATTTTCAAAATATTTCACCGATCAACGCCCTGATCAGTTGCCTCACACGTCACAAAGAAGCGATTCTCTGCCACGAACAGTTCTCCAACCATCTTGGAAAAATAGGTGGGGTGGGAGCCTCCGAGGCCCATCTCCAGTGCGCGTGTTAAGAGCCTGTCCGCGCGGACCACTGAGTACAAAGAACCTCTACCTGGCCGAAACTTTTGAGAGGATACTCAATCTGGGCACGCATATTCACCTCGGTGAAAGGGTATCTAGTTTTTTATTGGAAAATACGCAATTTGGGCCCTCGTTCGATCCACGGACAAAGCCCACGAGATGATTCAGGAAACTAAAAAACACAAGAGACATTTCCGACCTTCAGAACTCTTAAAAAGCTATAAACGCATCGCGTTCACCATCTGGCACAAAAACGATCCAAGATCTATGTGAGCTTTGTCCCGTGTTAAATGATAGTCTTCTGAGATTTGGAACCATTCCGTACTCAAAGTAACATTGGCTGTTAAACGGACGGATACGCACTATTGAAATGGTATCACACAGACATCTACTTGAATTTTTTCTGGATCAAGATTAGCTTTGAAGCATCCAACCCCAAACAATTCAAGACAGCACTTAAAACCCATGCCCCGGTGGGGGGAGGGGGTGTTTGAGCACTACCGCTCGGTAAAGTAAAAATACAAGTTGATATTAAATATATATTCAAGCAACACACGGACGCTTTCGTAACTTCTTCAGCGTGTGTTTGTCAGCGTCAAACACACGCTGAAAAGTTAGAAACGCGTCCGTGTGTTGCTTTGAATATATATTAATATCAACTTGTCAGTGTTTCCTTTACCTTTATCGTTCTGTCAAATGGATCTTCAACTACCGCTCGGGTTTTTTTCCGATAGCACAAAAACACGGCAGCGGGGACGCCCCATCTTCATTATTTGTGCAACTTCTCCGAAAATAAAAAGGTTAGGTCATCTAAGGACCAGGCTACCAGCCCAGGTCAAGAAACCTCACCTCAAAAAAGTTTTCAGGTGGCGCCGGTGAAGAAGGTTAAATCTATAAATCTGGCATTAAAGTCAGATGATAATCACCGAGTGCCACAAGTTGTCGTAACGGGATTTTCGATATCAATGACCTAGCGTCAGGTAAGGGCCATGACCTCTCCATTGGAAATACATGGGGAAAACGGGAGTTGGCCGAAAAAATGACCCTATTTCTGTAGATCCGGCTATAAATAATTTCTTGTCCTTAAAATCGTAGCATCTTCGACCGGTCTCTAGGGTTATATTGCAAGTTTGGACCTGTTACTTATGAATGTAATTTGGTACCACTTATGCAGGTTTTCAGACTTAGCTCAATAGCTTTGCAGGAAATAGTGTTAAAGCTTCCAATTTGATATAATTACGTTTGGAACATCATTGAGAGTCGATTGATATGCACATTGGCTATGCTAGATCAGCAGGTGACCTTGAGCGGACCTTAGGTCAGGTCATTTTAACATTTTGACCTACTTTAGTCATTGGTCATATCATGCATCATTCGATTCACCGTAACAAGAGGAATCAAACGACACCTAAAAATTTGGCTCCACCTCAAGCCAGTCAAATGCTAAAGACAAAAAGAAAAAAAAACATTGGCTAGTCTTTCAGGACCTCAATATTCGCTTGGGCCAAAAGTGACCAATATAGTTTCTGCATCATTTCTTATGGGATATCTACCAGGGTTCACGTTTTTCGCCACCTCAAATGCAGACAAAAAAAATGAAGCATGAAGAAAGCAGTCACCAAAAGCAGTTATACGACAGACACATACATTGGGCACATATCCGTCTGTGAATCTCGTGTAATTTTCGTCGGTAAACTCACTGATTAAATGGAAGTGTAAAGGTACAACAAATGTCATTGCTTCAACCACAAAGTTTGTACACCTTGAACAACGAAGGTGGAATAAAATGACTGAAAATAACATAATTTTGGTCTGCTGTCATACCATGCACGAACAATTGTATTGTACATACATAAGGAGCGCAAAAACGGCGATGTTCGAAAACAGTGAATATTCTTCCACTAAGAGTAGTTTTAAACCAAAATTATGCGGTCTGAAGGATTATCACCTTCCTTGTCACGCACTCCTGGATCCCAGCCCGAGTGTCTCAGGCCGTTACTCCCGTTCGGGTGATCTATTTACAGGAGCTTTTCACTTTGCAAGAGCTGTTCACGCCTCCATCCAGCTGTGCGACGCAAGACATTGCAGTGGCTGAAGCGTGCACCCGAGTTCACTGACATTCTACATACCCGGTCAACGCCGTCACGAAACACATCACTGGTGCCTGGCTGACCCGAAAATTCGGGGTGGTATCATATCCAGCTGAATGGCGCCGCCAGTCCCGAATTAAAGGGACGTGACAGCTGAAACCGCGAGTAAGGCTTCAGTATGGGACCACCAGTTGGCACGTCATCTCCTTCCGGGTGTCTCAACTGGATCGCTTACCTATCTAAACAGAAAAGTAACAATGGAAAGTTTGACTGGATACCCAATTAGTGACGAAGCAGCCAACACGTATCTACAGCATTTCAAATTCGGGATAACGGACTCCACCTGATGGGAAGCGACCCTGACAACCCCACCCAGATTCGGCACAGGCTTCATTACAGCTTACTCCATTTTAACTCGGGAGGGCTTCGGTAGAACTGTTAGTCGCGATGAGGTGTGTTTATTTGTTACTATGCGTGATGAACAGAGCCTTCCTCGACCAATCAGGGCACTTGACCTGGAGTGGTGAGCTGACACGGCACAATGTTTTGTTCGTGATGGCGCAGCTGAGTGAAAATGCGGCAAAACAAAGGCGAGCCCAAGAGCTGACCGGCAATAGTGACGAGGCAACTCGTGCAAAAACTGTTTCTCTCGAGATCAAGAATTGAGCCAATTTAGCAGTCATTGACAAAGTTCACGGCGTCACACTTTTTGTCATGTTTTTTATAGCAACGAGTCCCAAGTTTTCGCCGACCTCGTAGCTATCTGTTATGTAACTTTACAAATAGAAATCACCCAAGAAACACTCACAAATTGATTGGCGAAAAAAATTGGCGAGAGATATGTTAAAATGATAAACGACTTTTGTCCACTACTAACCTGATGTTCCTTTTTCCAGGAGTCGGGGGAGATTGCCACCATATCCCCACAGTGCTGGCGAAATAATGCGCGCCACGCGATTGTAAAACTAATTTTAATTGTAATCTAAAACAACTGAAGTGCAGAATGAATAGACCGCTGGAAATATAAAATGATGAAGGTCCTTTAAATAGCAAAATAAAATCACACACTTGCAGGCTATCCAGACGCGATTATATCGATGAACCTCCCCAAATGAAGCTACTCCACTATCATTTTTGTATTATATCGTCCCACGTGGTCAGGTTCCAAAACCACCTAATCCACCAAGCCATTGCATACGAGGCACTATAAATTGGGTAGTGACCAAGTTAAAGCGCATCACTGACCCACCATCTATTTGCATATCAGCAGTTTTTAATACTTATTTCCCGGAGATCCTGCAAATTTGAATTTCGGGCATTTAGCTCAGCGAACAGAGAACTCACAACCGAGCCGTACATTTCTTTCGAAATCCGCCACAAACATGACGCTTTAGGATCTGATTCCTGACTTGAGGCTTTCCAGGTCTGTTCCTTAACAAACACCCCTCTGGAGGGGAGAGGGGACTAAATTCGCCCTTCCCTCTCCTAGCACTTCATGAATAACGCAAAAACGATGAGACACATAACAATACCACTTACACTTCAGATACCACTTATACTATGATATGCATCATCCGATTCACCACGAGAGAGGAGTCTGTTGATGCCAAGAGCACTCGCTCTAGCGCCGCTCAGAAAGAATTGGGGAAATTCTTACATCCCCTGTTGTAACCCTATGGAACCTTATTTAGCCTCTGGTGACCTCAATATTGATCTGGACAAAAAAAAACAACAGTTCATACAATTTCTTTTCGTCTCGTCAAGAACTTTCCAACACCACCCGTAATTTTGTTTTAGCTTTTCCAGGAAATGAGATAAGCAGCGGGAAGGGGGGAGGGAAAAATACGCCACCATCTCCCTCCCAGCGGGGGCACTCATGCCAGGGTGGGGCGCGAGCTGCCAAAAAATCGCAATTTCGTACTGGGGCTGACCACAGTGTCAGAGCCAGTACTGCACCATGGCCGACTGAGTGAATGTCGCCACTGCTAACAGTTAAGGACAAGGTCAAATACTCAGCTGCAGGCCAAAACTGAGCTGAATAAGAAAACGTTGCGAGAGCAGCTAGGGCATGCATTATGTACAGGTTCGTTACCTCCCACTTTTTATTTTAATCTTAACTGAAATTGAAACGCCTGAAGTGTAAACCACAAATGCATATTCCAAATCGTAGGCGTCACTTTAAATGTGAATTTGGGAAACGTGCAGCAACACAGATTCTGTCAGAGAAACACCAGAGCAATGCTTCCAATTCACGGACACCAGCGGAGGTAGACGGACTTGTGACATCAAAGTGAAAAGGAGCAATCGTTGTGTTGAGTAGCTTAACCGGCTTCGAACCGTGTCCGTGAATTGTAAGCATTTCTCTAGTGTTTCTGCGACAGAATCTGTGTTGCCGTACATCAGGTGACTTCTGCGTGGTGATGTTGCATGCAAGATTATTATTACTTCAGGTATGAAGAGCAAGCTCTCATAACTGCTCTCATCAGAAGCAAACTGGTACAGTTTTCAAAACTTAAATCCATTTGTCGCCAATCCTAGAGGGAAACTACGCAGCACGTGGGACATACCTTCTCGAAGTGGACGAGCAGGACCTTCTTGTCCTCCAGTACCCAGGTGGACTCCTCCACCTTGATGGCGTGGTCCAGTTGGCCGTCGATGATGGCCGGCTGACCCTTCAGCCCCGCCCTCAGGTGCTGTTTCTGTATGTCCACCACGAGGTCCCGCGATTTGCACGCAAACGGCAGCGGCACGCGCACCTGGCGAGGAGGCGGAGAACCATCACACCGGCTGTACAGTGTACACTGAACAGGTACAGTCCACCTCACTCACAGGTCAGAGGGCTGCCACAGCATCAGAAGAGGCAAACCTAGTCTGTTGAGGTCTGCACGTGAACAGGTACGCACATTGGGTGGGATGAATAGAAGGAGCGAACCATTTCTGCCTGAACACATTGATAAAACCAGACTATCAGAGCAACGTTACTCTCCCCACAAGGGCCGGTGAGTATGTGAGTGAGTGAGCGAGAGTGAGAGTGAAAGAGCCGATAATTTAACTCTAGATTTTGCATGGAATATTCGTACTTGGGGCACATAAACGCCTAGCGAGTTACTCAGTTTCAACTCCCTGTAATATAGCTGACCACTCACCCAACGTAAAAAGCCGGCCAGTTAGTCTACTTAACGGCCTTGAAAATGCCGGTAGTCGGATTAAGTCGATATAATCACCCCTAGAACCTTCACTATCTGCACGCACACAAAGAGCGTTACTCCGCGACAATGCCCATGAACCCAACAAACGGAAAAAAATCATCACGCATAGGATGACAGGTGTCAACGGACCTTCAGGGTTACCTGGCCAAAGCAGGCTAAGCTTCAAGCAAGTTCTGTCATAGACCAACTACAGAATAATAATTCAATAGCAAACAGCCTCATAGCTTTCCAAGGTTTAACCATTGCAATACCAACACAATAGAGTGAGATATATCAGGACTTGAGAGTGGGTACAGACAATATTTTCCATTTGTCCCTTCCATATATCAACAGCTGTATCTGTGCTGAGAATACACAAGACTGCAAAATTTCCCGCAAGCCCGTTCATCGAGTACCGGCGTCTCAAAGCCCTGCCACCCACCTGTCAAATGTCACCCACCTGTCAAATAACCGCAACCCACTATGCAGGGCCATAGCTGTACCTATCTAGAGCCTGAAGCTGTTGGCGAATTAGGCGCGTCGTCACGTGCACGTCGGCGGGGGAGCGGGGCTGGGCCGGATCCGGCCCCAGCGCGGGCTCGCACGCTCACTCCGCCCAGCCGCCGCCGAGAACAGCCTTGAAGACAGCCCAACCCCAGCACCGGGAGAAACGCGGCGATCTCGCGGCAACGCATGGCTTACCGGCAACCCCCCGGCTGGGTACCAACAGGGCAGGGACCCAGAACAGGCAACCTACCCGCGCCATGCTCCGGGCCAGGACCGAATGCACTTCGCAGTGTCAAGCATTTCGGTATCAGGAAATAGCGGGGTGTAAATATAACTAGTTCTGTAGCAGAGAGAGAGAGAGAGAGAGAGAGAGAGAGAGAGAGAGAAAGAGAGAAAGAGAGAAAGAGAGAAAGAGAGAAAGAGAGAAAGAGAGAAAAGAAAAGAAAAAAAAGAGAAAAGAAAAAAAAAAGAAAAAGAAAGAGAGAGAGAGAGAGAGAGAAGAGAGAGAAGAGAGAGAGAAGAGAGAAGAAGAGAGAAAAAAAAAAAAAAAAAAAAAAAAAAAAAAAAGAGAAAGAGAGAAAAGAGAGAGAGAGAGAGAGAGAGAGAGAGAGATTCACAAATTTCTGCACACGTACAGAAATCGATAGAAAAGCAATCTTGAGGAGTGATTTTGCAGCTCTGACTGGCAGAACGATTGCACTAAGCCCTAATCATCATTAGGACCGAAAGGTAGATCGACAACAAAAACATCAACATATTCCACCTAAAAACGATATTACCATCAGCAAATACTGCGTCCTTTGAGCGTCACGGTGTCCCTGGCCCCTCTAATGTCAATAGCATAAATCAGTTCTCTTTGAGTATAAACCAGCGCCAAGAAATGGGTGGCAGGCTATGGTACCCCACACTGGACACCCACGCGCGGTTTAGCTGGCGTACGATCCAACCATTGACCGCCGCAGTTTTCAGACCGGAGCTGGGGCCGCTAGGATTAGTCCTACCTTTGCATTCAGCCGGAGCCTGCCGGATTTGCTTCACAGCACCAAAACCTCTCACGTCTGTCCGGAGCCGTAGCCACCGAGTCCGCAGCCTCCCAAATCCTACCCGTCGCGTGCATTCCTGCACTCCCCGTCCTCGCAACTGACGTACCCTGAACCTCCTCTCAGTACTCCCGTCCTCGCAACTGACGTACCCTGAACCCCTCTCAGTACTCCCCGTCCATTCAATATCGGCTAGCATTACCATTCGCAGAGCCTTCAGCAGGAATGGTCGGTACACATGCTCAGTACGCACTACCTGACTGCGGAAAATGGTGTTTAGTGATACCGTGAATCTGAACAGTTGTCTGAAAAGCCTGCCACCGGCCTGGTGCCACTATTCCAGACCCGGCACCGCTTGCCAATTAGCACATACTCGAGCACCGGAGCGAGCCGATCGGATCGCATGCAGGTCCTGACCCAGTTCTGGGCGACAAGGACGCCTTTTGCACGCGGCTAATACGGCGATAATGGGACGCCGGCTTCATTCTTGGGTCCACTGTCCAGCCCGGCAGACACAGAAAAGCGCCCTTCAGCAAATACCAGTCCTCCCTCGCCCAGCGGCACATCCAGGGTGGGCACCGGTATCTTTTGACAACGCAGAGCATGTAACTTTCTCAGCAAGGTTTAGCTCACCGTGGACGTCTCAATAAGATGTCAATTTCGAAGAACAAAAGAATGAAAAGAAGGACGTATGATTCATAAAAAAGCATATCAATTTCTAGATGTATCTCAGGACCTGCGATAGAACGCCGGCAGTAAATCCTGTCGTTACAGGCGGACCCCGAGTCGAACCCCTCCAAGCCAGAGAATTCGGCTCAATCTTGTCGGATGAAATAAGGTCTAATTGCAGTGTTTGAAACAACAACGAACCACAAACGAATAATGAAAGTCTTTCCAGGCTAAAACAGCTTTGGTCCATTTTCCCATACGTCACCAACAGCAACAGATGGCGGGTGAGAGAGTGCAGTGAACCCAATTACGGTGCCGAGCACGCCGTGGCTCTTATCACCATATAATAGACATATGGGATCAATGCAGGATGTTTACCCCTCCCGAACATTATGTACGCAATTCATATACTTGGAAGAGTTCGGATGGATGACATGTAAACCCCTATTTGAGCTTCGGAACCGCCCATGGCCAAAATTATATCAAAATACACACAACTGACAGCATAAATTTCAATAAGCGCATTCAAGCATTACAACTGCCGCCAACTCGTAACAAACAGCTTTATTGTCGGACAAACCAACGAGGCGACAATGCTCGGCTTCAGATAAAACCCCCAAATTAGCGAACCATAGCTCGCCTCGGCACAAATATTACAAGTTTTTCAGGGATCACGCACTATTTAGTTTTAAGAAAAGTCACAAAATTTCAAGAGCCTATCTTGAATCGCTTTGCAGATACCACCGAAAAACCTAAAGGGGTGGGCAGAATATGCCCCTGTTGGAAATAGTGTTAAGGTTCATGTAACAGCGCATCTCCACAAAAATTGGCAAAAGCAACAATGTAGCTCATACATTAGGGGCCGTTCATAAACTAAGTCAAACCTTTTCGATGTGCTTTCGACCCCACCCCTCAGCCCACGTCACGACACGTCACATTTCGGCCAAACCCCTCCCCAAAAGGTAGCGTAATGTGTGAACAAAAATTACGGCCACTTTGCTCGATGTGTTTTCGACCCCATCACGGCATGCAGCGTCACTTTTTGACGGACCCCTCCATGTCATGGCGGCACTTAATGAACCTCTCACTTAAAGGAAACCGGGGCAATACAGACACCCTAATGATGGTGTGAGTTTTTGATGGCTTAATAAGCTTTTTATTCCCATTTTTGCTGTAGAATTACTTCAGACATTTATCTGCAAATGGCAAGCAGTCAGGTGCCTGCAATTCTCATATAAGAATTTGCGTTGAGTCAACAAAAATCAGCAAAAGTCCATTTCGCCCCACTCTATGGGGCAAGATGGTCATACGGTTTTGAATGAAATTTCAGCGCGAATAGGATCGCCAATTTACGTTATTTTTATGCGCATATCACAGTTTATATCCAAGATGACAACGGATCCAGAATTTTATAACTTTCTGACCCAGGGGATTAGACCGTTTCTGATTATTTATGACGGGGGGCGCAAAATATCATCGTCTGTCGTAGAACGGTGTTATTGAGCGAGAACACCGCAGGCCCACTGCAAGAAGAATAGGCGTCTTTAACTTTCGTACTCAAACATATTATAATCGCAGTATGGTGTTAAGTAAGTATTAAGTCTTAAGGTGCACGACCGATGCCCGTGTTATCCTCTTTGCTCTTCCTAAAAAAGCTTAGACATGAATTGGACACCATCATGATTACACGGTCAGCGACTGCGATGAACAAAATGCAACACCTTGAAGAGCTATTTTACGCATTCCCAATAAAATTCAAAATAAAAATTCATGCAATGACCCGAAGTCGATTGTTAAAAGCTAGAACAGATTATCGTGTTTACTTTTATGAAAATTATATAACATCTAGCGGGATTATCGGACCCAACGTGATCCTCCGACCAACGTGCGCCAAAAAGAAATGTAGTATACGCTTTTCCCGGTCGTGGCGCCGCCAGTTTCTCCTGCTCTGTATTTGCCACCTTCGAACCTACAGGGGTCTGTTGCAACTCCTCCTCGCGATTGGCCTCTAATTGACGTAGAGCTCCGCGGTAAAAACTAGCGTGTTGCTCGCCACGAGAGCTTGCAATCGAGGTGTACTTTCATGACCGTAGGTCATCAGGTCACCTTCCACGTCAGGTCAAAGTCCTGCTCTTTCGATTCACGGCGCGATGATCAGTTTGTATTTCAGTTATAAGAGGATTTCACGAAACAAGAGGAGCAGTGCGTTTTTTTCAAATGAATGCAGATAATTTACCAAACTACATCTTTGGTAAATTATCTGCAGTATACACCAAATGTAAAACAGAAAACCAAAACGACAGTAAAAACAAAACCCCCAAAAATGACGGCGGGAAAAGACCACCCCGTGTAATAGCACGCCACCTTTGGTCAGCCCCCACCCTCCCCACGTCACGCCACGTCACGTTTCGACCAACCCCCTTCCCCCCTCAGAGCGTGACATAATTTATGAACGGCCCCTTACTTACATAAATTTAGCTACGCCTCCCACCCAGAATGATGCGCTGGACGCATTGCTGTTATAAGGAGGCAGCTCGTGGTGAAACACACCAATTTCGCTTCTTAGGATATTGCTAGTGACAAAATTCCAAGCCAGAGAAAGAGTAAAATCAATTCATAGCTAATACACAAAGTTCTGGTGCTTTTACGCCAGCAGGGGCCATGGTTTCTCCCTTATGATCCTGCTTTTCACCGGCTTGTCAGAGCACGGCTCCAGCACTTGCCACAATTACGGAAAACAAAAACCTCAGAATCAGATATACGTCTTTCTGGCGAGATGAGCCTTGCGGTTATGGCTAACTATCGCATTATCAAAATTCTCCTACTCAGGTTTTTGAGTGTGTTGAGGTTTAACGCGCTTCAGCGACTGGGCTATGTCGCGCCCCTACTCAGGTGCAGTGGGATGAAATGTGATATTATGAGATAATTCTTCGCTCAGCCTGGCTGATACCACGCAAAGCTGTCCGCGGCTTCTCTCACTCGGTTTGGGTTGCATATTATCCCAATTCCATTCCCGCTCAGACAATAAAAGAACTCGGAACCCAGCAGATACGCTATCAACCGGGACACTCCCAAATTTTGATAAAGTATTTGGATTTCCACATCACATCAACTGATTACCTTTCACAATAGTGAGGACTGTTACTTTCCCGGGAGATGATACATTTCTGAATGCTGGCTCTGAAATCAAGTGGTATAAGTCTTTCTTGACAATTATTCCTAAAACAAACATGGAAAGGATAATAGGGTTTTAGGGACCGCAGCTGCGAGGCTATATGTGCCGTCTGTACCGTATTACGTCAATCCATCAAAATCCAAGATTGTCTTTAGTAGCTAGATTGGACAATAAGACGTGTGATATCTAAGAATCTCTAATGGGGCTGTATATTACGTCAAAACGAACTTATCTCAGGTACGATAAAACCTTCCTAATATCTACGAATGCGTCATTACCTAGGATCTGTCCCAGCGGAACAGAAATAAATACACACATGAAATAAATAAGTACCAACGAGGACGGGTTAAATAGAAATATATAAATACGGAATCAAACAGGTAAAGCTAGAGAAAAAACGAGCCGGAATAAACACGAAATAAAAACAGGAGTGGGGACCAGTGATCTTGGTTTGAGTGATACGACTAGCTTACCAGGACGGAGACTATCAAAGACAAGACAGAAAGCTTCGGTGATTCAGCAGCTTAAAATGGACCCACCAATGCCCTAATCGAAGCTCCCGACGAACTAAACAACATCCATGTGGATGAAAACAACAGTTCCGAAGCAAAGTCCCCAACAGATTAGGAAGCTGTAGATTAAGTGTCGAGCGGCCTGAGACACTCGGGCTGGAATCCAGGGGGAGTGCATGACAAGGAAGGTGATTAACCCTTCAGACCGCATAATTTTGTTTTAAAACCTTCGCTCAGTATTCCGTTTCTTTCTCTCGAACATCGTCGTTTTCGCGCTGCCTCATTCACAAAGCAATTTGTTGCATGGTATGAAGGCAGACCAAATGGTATGTTATTGTCAGGCAATCAGTAATTTTCTTCCATCATTGTTGTTAGAAGGTATGCAAACTTTGTGGTTGAAGCAATGATATTTGTTGTATCTTAACTCCTTCATTTAATCAATTGGTTTGCAAAACAAAATTACACCAGAAGACATCACATACGGATATGTGCCCAGATGTATATACCTGTCGTGTAAATGTTTTTGGTGACTGCTTTTGTTCATACTATATCATCAATGGGTGACGACGACGGGTCATGGCGCCCATAACATTAAAAAGTGGGGTAGCAAAAAACGCGAACGCCGATAGATATCCCAAAAGAAATGATAAAGAAACTATATGCATAGTTTGAAGTGCGGCAGGCATATGATGAGTTGTTAAATTCCGGCCTCCCCAATCCGGAAATTAAAAACACTGAAAATTATATATTCGGGCACAGCCTTCATCAATGTGGAGTAAATATCAATAATCTAGTCCTAGAAGCCAGACCGAATTCGAGGTGGCACAAACATGATATTACTCCACGATTCATGAGCAATAATAATCTTCAGTGTTTTAATTTCCGGTCGGGAGACCAACACTAAAACAATATCGGTCACTTTTGGCCCAAGCCAATATTGAGGTCAAGAAAGACTAGAGAATGCCTTTTGGCTCTAGCGTCTGACTGACTTGAGTTGGAGCCAAATTTTTAGGCGTCGTTTGATTCCTCTTGTTACGGCAGATTACGGTGAACGGCGAACATTATATGACCAATGACTAAGGTAGGTAAAAATGCAAATGTCAAACCAAACTGGTACATTAAACAGCAAGTAACAAAACAATTGCTCCTACTCCCACTTTCAGGGTTCAGCACCACTAAAAAACCGTGGACATTTCACTGAGTTAAACCATTATGGCAGACTACCTATCACAATAAGGAGTGAGTACACACTGTGGCCGGGGTGGCAGAGCGGCTGCGGGGTGGGTGCCGGCGGGGCCCGCGGGCTGGGCGGCAGCGCGCCGCTGTGGTGGGAGCCGGCGGCGGCGGCGCCGCTCCGTTACGCCACAGCGCGGGTCAATGCCGGCCGCCGGCGGCAGTCGCCGCAGACGCGCCGCCGCGCCGCCGCCGCCGCGGTCACGGCCGCCCCGCCGACGGCGGCCGGCGCCCGGCCAGAGCGGCGGCTGCGTGTCCTGGACAGGACCGCGGCACCCAGCTCAACAGTTCCGGTCAACATACCCCGGAACAGGGTAGGACAATACGATTTTATGGGTTTACATCGGCGCACGCGAGCCGATCTACAACCCCTAACCACTACTCGTCCATTAGCTGTAAACAGTCACCTTGGCCACCGGTCACCGTATAATAATACCTCCGACCGATCCATCATCCAATCCGTACCTCAGCAATAACCATCATCCAGTGACTGAATCATACCCCACCCGTGCTTCAGAATACCGATAACAGTTGCATCACGTTCCAATAATCCCATTTAGATATATCCTACGCCGATGCTCCAGCTACATTTTCAGGGTCTCCGAGGCCGGGGGCTCCAATGCGCGAGTCGTGTCGGCCCGTGCTGCCTGACCCGCCGTCGTCATAACGACGCGCGAGGGTGCCCTGGCCCCAGAGAACGGACGGAGGCGACTAGGAACGAGCACAGCTCGCTACAAAACGCGAGATCACGCTACGTGTGGGAAGATTTGACATCGCGCTAGCCATTCTAAATGGATCTCAATGAAGTATAAATTTTTGAACTGGGTTTGGGTCTTCCGTTGAACAAGAATGATGCAAGAGAAATATTTCCGGGGGACACATAAAAGTGCCACCCGACAACATACGTAAGTTTCATTCGTTTGATTCCTCCTGCCTCACAAATATGTCAGTCACTCTCTCTGGCACATGATGATTGGAGTGAAGCGGTTGGAGTGGAAGCTACGTCAAATACGAATGCTATATAGTGCCAGCTTTTTATCAGATTAAATCAGCTCTGAACTGTCCTGATATTGATTGGTTTAGGGCGCAACGCGAGGTCATAGCGCCCAAACACTTCCGCAGTCAAAGCATAATTTGCTCTTAGGAAAGTAAAGTCTGTCAAAGAACTAATATTACATTAAAGGTGATTCTTTCACATCGTAGTTAGATTCCACCCACGGACATGGTCACAAATTCAAACAGGTTTACCGCGCCGGCAGGCGGCGCGGGGCGCCGGGGCATCACTGGCGCCCACCCGCGCCAACGGACCCAGGGGCCCGGGGCGCGGGGAGCCTGACGCCGGACCCAAGCCCGACGTCTAACGGAGGCCCCCCGTCGCCCCGAGACTAAAGGCCCCGGGCGAAAGGAGGACCCCCAAATCGGCGCCAGGCGCCTATCAGCGCAGTTACTACCACAACACACGCTTTAACCAGGATCAAATATTATCGTAAAGTCAATGTCCTAAGATAGGACAGCACCCGTTCAACCATACTGGAGTCACGGCCGATCAATCTAAAATGGACCGCCGGTGCACGCCAAAATTTAAAGACCTGCGTCTAGCATATTCCGGCACGAGACTACACGTGTGGACCGACAGGGCCCGCACATCGCGACATTGTGGTCGAGGTTCGCCCATAACAGATATCGGTGAGTGGCCAGCGTGGCCAGTCCGCAATCGACACAACGCCACCTCCTCACGGCGGTTAGGCCGCAGCGAGATGGCCACCACCGATCTCAGGTTGATAACTTCAACTTGTTATTTATTATATTATTCCATTGTTCTGCCATACACTGCGAAGGTGGGTACAATATGGGTACAAATCCAGCGGGGATTCGTTGCCCGCCTGCAGGGCCTACGGGAAGCACGTCGGGCCGCTGCGTCTGCCACTTCATTCAATTGTATCCAACAGACTTGGGATCCAGCAAGTGTACATACTTCCCAGTCTGGCGAGGCGGGTTAAGCGCCTGAACTGTCCTGGTTATTTCAAGAATCTACACAGGGGAATTCTAGGCCTTATAGACTTAGTTGAGACTGTAAACTATGTTCAACTGTATCTCTCTCAAACATAGGCGGATCCAATCCCCCGATCGACCCTTGGCGCTCCCTGAAATAGTGACGGCGCCCCTGAAAGGTCGATGCCCCCTCAGGATGCGAAAATCGGCACCCGCCGATAGGATTTGGCGCCCAACTGATAGGTTTTGCCGGCCAAAAGTTGTGCCGCCTGGTCCATATGCCCTCCCTCCTCCCCGGGAAGGGGTCCTCGATTGGCAATCCTGGATCCGCCTATGATCTCAAGAATGATAAAACCTGCCCACATCTACAACTGCCCAGAATATGTTCCAGAGGAACCGGCGGGAAGAATTGATGCAGACAGACTTCGTTTCCTATGGTGCCAACCGTCAGTTTCCGAGCAAGCACGCCGAACAGAGAAGCGGCTGCGACGGTGCGAACATAGGCTGGGACCGGTGTTGTTCAGGTAGGGAGCGTGCGGGGCATATCAGTATCTCTCGTGCAAACATCCCCTGCTCTCAGTATTCATTTTGATCATTCGACAAACGTTCCGGTGGAAGCAATTGTGAAACGCTAAAAAACATCCCGACATAGATCAGAACGCAGGATTCGTGCACTCGCAATTCCAAAAGAAAAACTATAGAAACTTAACATTTAGAGCATTTAATATATATACAAGCACATACTTGTTGCAATAATAATCAAAATATTGACATTTTCCGCTAGCTCACATTTCAAGCAGTTGCTGAACTCAATGGCGTGGAAAAACACTGAGCTTCTCCAAATCAACATAAATACCAGCCCCTGGCGCAATAGTCACTAAAATGGGAGAATTGCCATTTTTGACGAGGAGTAACTCGAGCCATCTGGAAATGAGGACCATAACGGAAGAAAGTTGTTGCATGTTCTGGAACAAACACAAAATATCCTGATCGATGTCAGCAAGCAATAAATCAAAACGCAGGGGAATTCCTCCGCTTGTTCCATTTGGACAAATTTATAAATACTGGCGGCATAAGCCCCCGGTAGCTCAGTTGGTAGAGCGTTGGGCTCCGGCCCGCTGCTCAGAATCATGCAGTGGCAGTGCATGTTCAGGCTTGGGGTCGGTTCCCCTGGGACGCTCCGGCGCTCTATTTACCCGACGTAGGTCACCTGGCAACTGACTGGTGAGAGGGTGACCTGGGCGGGGCGGCCGTCCCTGTGCTTTATGGGACGTTTAACTTTGGCTTCTAAATCAACCCTTCATTGTGGGAGTTGATCGTTCGGGTGGTGGGGTCGGGATCTCCGTGACAAGTCCCTTGAGGACTTTAGTGAGACTCCGACTCCAACAGCCGTACTGGGAACAACTTGGACAAAATTTATTTTAAAAAGCCAGCTGAAGAAATTCCAGCTATCAGTCAGCGTCCAAATATGTTCAACGCTGCACTATACATAGCTTTCCCACGTATAGGATCGTGATAAAAACAAACCAGCTTATCTGATTCTTACTGGTTCTTTTAAGCCGCCTCCAAACTCCATCTCACGGGAGATGCCCCCTGCCTGTGCACCGCCGTGCAGTAGACGAAGCGACCTCGCTGCGTGGTCCCGGCGTGGGCGGACAGTTCCCACGAATGCAGACCGACCGCAGCTCAAGTCACCGCCCAATCTTACCACACAACACGCTATTTCTTTTTGGATCAACATCTCAACATCTTTCTGAGCGTCTTCGCCCACCCGTTAGCAGACTGCAACACGACCTGCTGATTGTGCACATCATCACCCAGGCAAAGCCAGATGCTCCAGGACCGCGCAGCAGTACTCCACTCTCAGCGGCTGTATGGTCGACTCGCAGCAGATGTTGCTTCGTGTTCCATAACCACTTGCCAACCTATGTTCCACACCCTTTTCTTCCCAGCACACACGTGCATTGTCGTTTAGCTGTCGTTTAGCTATAATGTGGATATTCATATCGCTGGGCCACCTTACTCACACACTATACGACAAACAAGCTAAGAGTATATCTGCTAAGCGCGAGCGCTGCTGTTTTGAGTTCTATCAGCTCTCGGTACTGGCGAATGGTACATATTGTCGAATAATAATTGATCTAGCATGACGAAGAACATTTTTTCACGCCCATTGCTCTTTTTCCCGAGTGATAACATTCTATAGGCATTGGAACCCCCGTGGGAGATTGCCCATTGCAGATAGAGGTGAATAAACAGCGGGGTGATTATAAATAGCCCACCACAAAATCACCGTAGCAGCCACGCTAACCATCTGAAAGCTATTTCTGATCGGAGAAGAGCCACTCAGTGCCTAGATGAGTTTCGTGGCGGGGAGAGCCGGCCGGGACGGGGCGTCCGGGAAAGTCCCGACGAGTCCCAAATGGAGCGGGCCAACAGCGAGCCGCGACAGCTGCGGCGACGCTCCGGACCGAGCCGCGTCGCGCAGACGTCCGGAGACGGCGTCACGCCTGCACGGGGAGGTCAACATCCAAACGCGACGCGACCTGATTCTCAACTCGACCGGATGATAACCGTCTGGTTTACAAATTACAAACAGCGTTGACGATCGCGGTGCGGGGTGACAAAAAGTATCCCATGAGAGCTGATAATAAACATCGTTTGATGGCAGGGACCGTGATCCAAATTGGTACACAAACACTGCAATCTTGAGACAATGTGATGTCGAAATGCATTTAATGGCCTCTCCAAAAACATCTGCTTTTCCCCAGTTCAGGCTGGTGGTCTGTGAGAATAGGCAGCACCGTGTTTTCTCAATGCAGAATATGCATTCCGTTGAGACCACTTTTCCACAACAAAAATTTATTCTTTCTCAAATGCATGGCGGCACACCCAAACTGGACTAAAACTAAGATATTTTGTTCTTCGAAAGACACATTACATATAATCTTATTTGGCACGAGCTTGTACGTCGCCTGGGCAAGACAGTGGTCAGCTTGGAAGGTGTCAAATAATATTATATTGAGATTATTCGATACTTCTAAAGCACAACCTCATTCTTCAAAAATATTGAAAAAACCTACGCCAGTAATAGTCTTGGTCGCCTCGTCTGACACAGCAGGTGCATGAAATGGCAGAGCGCATGCGTGGCGGGCAGCAAACGTCCGGTGATTGGCGCGTTGGTGGCGACCGCTGTCGTGACGGAGATGCTCTCTTCGAGAAAGACTGTCACTTGAAATGACTGGCTATGAAAATTTCATGCAATTTCATACATCACCTTATGCCGGTGTAAAACTGGGTGAAAATCCATTTAGAGCTACTGCGCTTATTAACACTTCCATGGGCGGTGTTTGTGTGCCGGCCTATTCTCAAGTGAGATTCTAGCAATTCGATGGGATGTTCTGCTCCTCTGTTAATAGACAGGTTGCTTTAATTCTGCAGACCAGAACTGAAGCAAGCATTTGGAATTTACGACCCAACGACACTTACCACTGATCGCACATAATTCAACGACTTCTGGGTTCAGCTTGACAGCGTGGCTCCAACAAAGGCCACCCCACCCCGACTCCTTCAGCGCTCCCTCCCATTCTCAGGCTCTTCTGGCTAGCCCCCGAACGTGCCAATTTTCCGTGGAGAGTGCAATAGGAACGGTCTGCAACAGCTGTACCTGAGTGTGGAGTACCGGACCTGCGCGGGTCCAAGGTAGCCGGCAGTCAACCGCACGGAAACCACGCCGCCGCGTGGGAGTGATTCAACGTCTCCTCAGTTTCTGAAGAAACAGTTCCAAGGCTAAATGGAGTAGGCAATCATAAAAACAATACGTGTATCGAGTCTTATCCATGTATCCTGTTCGCATTCCAAAGAGGAAGCGAAAATTGTTCAAATATAAGCTTTGTTCAAGGATACACTTTTCTACCCAAGGATTCTAAATACCTACTTTCTGCACTCATTTACCGCGGGTGATGCAGTCTATTGAAAGCAGAGGCAGCTTTACAAAGCTAAATAAACGAGGTCAAGATAATGCAAGATGTATCAAGACTTGGCAGATTTGCTTCACATGTCTCCATGGAAGTCCAAACACGGTACAAACCGGCGTATCCGTAATCAAAATGATTCACTAAGGCGCAATATGGCTGTTCGATGATATGTTTGCACGCTCACCTCTCTGCGCCCAAAACTACAAGCGACCAGAAATGTCGTATGATAAAACGCCGCGCCCAGTTCGGTAACTAAGCCCGTTGGGCTAGCGCCCTGCGAGCCGCGCTGGCTGTGTGAGCACCACATGCCACCTGTTGGGTCGATATCCGGCCCGGTTTGGTGGGCGGTACGGCTGTCAGCTCTGGGCGCGACATCGGGCCGCTGCGGGTGAGGTACTTGATCACCGGGATAGCGCTATCGTGCTGGGAGCGCCCCGACCGCCCCAGACACGACTAGGAAAAAAACTGACGGATGCTCGGTCGCATTTTCATATGAATTCGACAAGTTTTTCCCCCGTTATGCAGGTTCTTTGGAAAAGTTTAAGCCTTCATCATCCAAAAGAGAAAGATGATCGTGAAGATGATGCACATTTCTTGTCATTACCGACAAGATCAAATGCAAAGATGGTGCACTGCACACGAGGCCTGTTTGGCCAGCACATCTGTACATAATGATCGACGAGACTAGCAGACTGAGCTAACACAGATGGAGGAGAGAGAGACAGACGAGAGGGCAAAGAGCGTCCTCCAGGACAGACCCGGACCAGCCCCGGGCCGCACCGCTTCCTGGTAATCTCAGCGCCCCCGGCCGTGAATCCCGGTGAGGATCCCAACTTCGCGAGACTTTGTAATTATACTTGATCCGGGTAGAACCCACAATGCGAGCGAGACACTTCTTAATCGGGAGTTTATCTTGCAACAGAGGAGCCTTCTTAAAGCGAATTATGCTTATCTCTCCGGGAGTTTCTCAGACTTTAGGAGACAAAGAATGAAACGGAGTCTATATGACCGCCGAGGTTGGTGCGCTCTAAACCCCAATACTAAATCAACTTGCCCCGCCCCCTACGAGGCTAACGGCCACGCACAGCCGTCGCCGGGCGGCTGCGGCCGGCGCGGGGCCGGTGGGGACCCGCTACAACACATCCTCACCTCGCTATCTCAGTTTAAACCCTATTGTAAAGCTGTCACATTCCTTTGACGTGCACCTCTTTAAGGCGAACGAAGTCTCCGATCTCACTACATTCCAGGGCATTGCCCCCATCTGTGCACGAAACTGCCAATCGTTCTTAAATGCGAGACAGCCACCCGCTGATGTTGGTACATATGCAGCAGGTGCTACAGCAGTTTTTGTTCCTTGCCCACTTTTCAATGAGCTATAAAAGAGAAAAACCATTGAATCAATTAAAAATGCTCAAAGGGCACATAATAGTTTCAACGAACAATAACAATATTGCCCCTAAACCATTATTCTGACATCGATAACCCCCTGGAAACAATCAGACACGAGCACCACACACGTTTGCAACATTTCAATAATGCTCAATCAATATTGCAACCCATTCAGTTCACATCAACTCTAGAGGCGGGCAAAGGTGCCTTGCACAGAACGACTTCCAAAAACCCGTTAAGTAAGTCAGATCATATCCCATGTAGGCGTCATATTCCCTTTAAGTGGACATTTCTTCAGAAATGACGAAGTGGCTTAAGTCTGCTGGATATTCTAACACGCACATTGACGGGGGTCTGAGCCATCTTCGCTTTGACGGGGGAGGCCGGGTACCAGCCCCTCCCCCTAAGACCTCGAGAACCACGCTAGATAGCGAAAAACGGTTAAAGACGTTGGATAGCCCATTCAATGCTCTCTACATAGAATACATTTTAATATTTTTTGTCAGGTCAAATTTAAGGTCAATAGAGGTCAAGGCATACCACCATTGGGATACCATGTAGATGGAGGTTTTCAGTCATTACATTTGGACTAGTCAAGATAGAGCAAAACTATTTAGATCGTTGGTATCCTCGCAGCAAGCCGAATCGAATGATATATAATATGACCTTGCTAGATCAAATTATGTGAAATACAGGATTTGACCTGACCTGAGGTCAGGTCAAGGTCCAATTATACCAAAATGCATATCATCAGAACCACAAGGATAAGGCAACCTAATGCCGCTAACATAAATACTCTACCACCATCCATTACTAATTTATTTAGTTTAAACCCATGTATTATTTAGTTTAGTTTCCCATGTATTTCCAATGGAGCTCGTACCTGACATAAGGTCATCGATATCAAAAAATACCAGAATATATTTTAAAGAACTCGGTAGGCCCATCATGTCATATGAGTTTCAATTGGATAGGTTCACTCTTTTCTGACTTATTCTATCTAAAACTTTTTTGAGGTGAGGTCACTTGACCTGCACTGGTGACCCGGCCTGAGATGACCAAACCTTAAAATTTTGCCTAAAGTTGTAAAAATGATCAGAGAAAATGTAAACCAAGCACGGCCGGCGCTACGCGTCGCCCCTTTCATTCTGTCGGCAAAAATCTGAGGGGGGCTTCCCGTACATGCGCGTGTTAACGTCGAATAAAATCACCTTGTCTAGAACACTTCCATGCTTGAAGAAAAAAACTGTAGAAAACGCCTCAAACTATAAGAGAGAATATGATTTATGTATAATCAATATTATGGAGATGAAAAATCAGGCTATGATCATATTTGGCCTTTTCAGGCTCTTTTGACGACTTTTTTAAGTATGACATACTTTGAAACGTCAATTGATAATTTTGACAAACAACTAATTGTCAGTCCAACTCCGTTAAGAGTAACAGGTATTCCATTCACACACAAACACCTCCAATTAAAAGTATGCGAAAGTAGGCCTGTGGTCGTGGTAATTGGATTGGTTTCGAAATCCCCTAGTAAAGTTTTCCTTTTTCCCAATAATATGGTACCCCATGGTAACTACTAAAGCAACAGACAGCAGGTAGGTACTTATAAACAAATTTAGATTACAAAATGGTGCACTGGCACCCTATTTGGTTTATTGTAAACACGTTTTACAATAAACCAACTCATAATCACATTGTTATGCATTTTTTACTGAAGTGTTTTTCTTTCGGGCCACGTTTGGTGCAAATGGGCAATAGAAAAAACTAGGGGAGGGTTTTTCCGGTCCAGTAAGTAAATTTCGCAGATTATTTTCTAAAGCAGTATTTTCCATATCTTTGTTTTTCCTCCGGATTCGTTTTTCAAGCGGGACATAAATCAGCCGATGATGAAAAAATCAGAAAAACGGACTTTTGGGACCTTAATTGTATCACTGAAAGGAACTCGCAGGCAAAAAATCGAATAAAAACATATTATAAGTATGTTTTGAGTGACAGGATTTTCTGCCACTGGGAAGATACGGTTTAAATTTCGGTAAAAATTTACACATCTTATTTTTGTGCACAAGCTGGTTGACGAAAACCTTAGAGATTCGTCTTCTCTGATATGCTTTTACCGTAATATTTGGAGTATCGAGTAGCATTCTTCGAATAAAAAACAATAAAACAATCATTTAGAAGCCTGCCCTCTTCTCAATGTGATATACAATCTCGTTGAGAAGTGTCGGTCAAGGGGTCGCGTTGGTGTAGTAGTTGCACGCTTGCGTTCCACGCGGTCGACTTAGGTTCAAGGCCCGGCAGATTCCCTGAACAAGCAGTAAGCTGGCTCCCGAGAAACCCTTTTATCAGGGAAAGAGTTGGTCACGCCATATAGCACTCGCAGTTGATGCGTCGATAAGTCCCAAAAACCAAGTGCCAGTCCTGAGCGCAGATGGTTGCAGCATGAATACCGCTAGATGAAACGGATATTTGCAGCATTATTTCCATGGAATGCGAAAGCCTTTCAATTCAAATACGTATTGGTCATATCCTTTTCATACCCTAAAAACAGTCCTCCCTTTTTATTCTCGCCTCTCTTTCATTCACGTGTCTGATATAGCACAACAAACTGTTCAAGGATATCATGCTCATTTGTAGCAAAAGGTTACGCGATTAGCCCAATGCAGCAGTGGCACATCGTACGTTACATTGAAGTGGGATATGACATGATTGAGGGGGAAGGGGGGGGGTTACGGCAGGTCAGCTGTTTTGGCTATGCACAGTGTACGTTAGACTTCTAATACCTATCCACGTTCTATATGGAATAGCGTTCTATGATGGAATGTAAATGTACTTCAACTGCGACAAAGCGGCCCAACTCGAAACTCAGCAAGCCCACCTGCACAAGTGCGGTACAGCGTCTGTACCACTCATGGTAAGGCTCGGAACACTCTCAACGACGGGGGATATACCGCTTGCTCAGTTCCCTAAGCCTTCTCGGCTCAATTATTCTTGCTGAAACTGGTGCCTCCCGAACCTACCAAAAACGAATCCATCAGGGAAGGCCCAGTGAGAAAATTGTCAAAGAAACCTTTGGTACCAGGGTTCGAGTCGGCCGAAGCTGCTAACCAAATAAGGGCGTCACGCACCCTGACCTAAGCCAGTGTCTGAGAGCTGAGTGGCTTGGCCTCAGTGAGGCTTAGCAAGGATCAGATATTACTCTGGCGCACAGAAACATTAAACCTTGAACCTGTATTGGATAGGCTTGTCCCTTACGAACTACTTAGTTCCATGTTTGCCATAGTACAGTACCATGTTTTCGTCAATGCTGACGTTTTGTGGGATAGTTAGCATCTTATAATTCTTGTTCATGACTTCGAACAGTGGTCTGACCTTGTGGTATTATATGCATGGTCAGTGATCTCTGAGTTTTCTGCACAGTGCAGAGTACGAAGCAACACTTTGAAGGTGTTTGGTCGCAACGGCTGGGAAGAGGGGCATATATATGTAGAGAGTTACATCACAGCCATCATGCACATGCTTGTATCATGAGTGACCTGGGAGTAATCGATCTGTTTTTGATCTGCGTACACTTTATTTAGGTCCACTAGCAGCTTGACCATGTCGTCAGAAAAAATTCCGAAGGCGTCCAAAGGAGTTGCCAAACGCCCCTTCAAAAACTCCAGATGGGATGGGCCCATGCCCTTCTCGGAGCCTGGTATGCTTTTTCCGATGTGTCACGGCCCTGGAGTCCATGTTCGGGAAATGGCTATTCTCTCTTTTGCTAGTTTGCTGTGCTGCTCTGTCTTCTGATCTGAGCGAGCGCTGTATCCTGATTCCTGTCATGTTGAAGGCGGTTGAGCGCGGTCATCATCGGATAAGTCAGGGGAGTGATCTCTCAGCACGAGCTCTATCGGACCGCCGGAGATTCTCCTGGGTAGGTGCCCCACATCAGCTTTACCTTCCACATTGCTTTTATCAGGGTCGGCATTCATTTCCGCTTATCCTTTTTCTACGGATGGCTGTGGAATAATTGCATCGATCGAACCGACACCAACTTCACTGTCTGAGTCAGATTGAGGAAGATCCAAAATGTCGTTTGCCGTCGGGCTGAAAAATAATAATGATAGAACGAATGGATGATAGAATGATGGAATGTTCTTGAATCATGATGGAGATTATAAATAATATGAGAGTCAAATAAGATATCAGCTTTCCAGACAATGCAGCACTAAAAAATACGGTTCGAACTCAAAGTGCCAGATAGCTTTACCGAACAGTTTTTCTGTTACTCTTTTTACAGAAATCCGCGCCTCCACTCCATTACAACGACTATGAATCGACTGAGCACAGCAGCCATTAGCGTCTGAGTTGGGGGCGCAGTTTGGGGGCAGTTGATTGATTGGGGGGGACAACTGCCCCTTCCCCTGCATCCTAGCGACTTAAATGCGTTCTCCCAACAAGAAAAAATGAGACCTTTCGATATCCGGAAGTGGCCTGGACGTTGGCAGTGGAAGAGAGGTGGCTAAGGCATTCCAAAACTACATTCTAAAAACAAGAAATTTGTTTAGCGCTGGGGGCGGTCGGTGGGTGCCGGCCGGCGCGGTGGGCGGTGTCGGCCAGGTGGCGACCGTCCGGTGGGCTCCCGCTCGCGGTGGTGGCTTGCGACGATGCGACGAATGAAAAACAAAACGGTGGCCAGGAACTGGTTTGCTTGCTTGGTTTGCTTCTTTTGTTTCTTTATATGTGTCCAAATCTTACTGTGTGATTGTGTACGTGTGTATGTGTGTGATATGTCCGGTATAAGTGATGTGATTAATGAGAGAGATGAGACAGGCACCACGATTTAAGCCTTCGGGCTTTTGCGCCAATCTCTTTGTTATACCTGTCATATTGTTTCCGTCAAATAAATGTTTATCTATCTATCTATCTATCTATCTATCTATCTATCTATCTATCTATCTATCTATCTATCTATCTATCTATCTATCTATCTATCTATCTATCTATCTATCTATCCACCCACACGTTCATATATCCGAATAAATCGATAACCTGGGCAACAGAGCCCCTACTGACAACTAACATTCTCGTTTGATCCGGCACCAGCCTCCTGGACTTCTGGGCTGGACCAAATTACTCAATCAATCAACTTGCTTTGTGGACCGACGTGCCGAGAATTGTTCTGTACAGCTATGCAATTGAGATGATATAACGTGGTTCTATTGCATCTTGGAGGATCATTGTTACGATCTCTTTATTTCATTGAAAATACCATTTTATGTTGCAGTACGTCGAAATTTTGACCCCGTATCAGCCCATTGGCAGGAAGTTCTGCTACCTGATTTTGAACGCGTTTCAGCTGCACATAGAACAAAATAGAACCATAAATGGCACATCAAACTATGTATTGGAAACTTCAAGACTGACTCAAACCCCTAGAAATAGTTTTTTCATAACACATAAGTTCATCTATTACCCCTTTTCCCTCCCGTGCGCCGCCATGAATCCGCGCCTGGTGACCCCGGGTCCAAACGCAAGCTCCGACAAACAGCGGAGGCGTGAAATGGAGAATGTAACACTGTCGGCTGATAACGAAAAGAACCCTACACCACCTTGGGGAAAACAAAAAATCTTCGTTTATCGAAAAGGTGCCTTTGGTTTGGTTCCCGAAAAGGTCACCAGAGTAAAACAAATGTAGTGTGGCAGGATTCCTACCAAGGGGCGTTAATTGGTTAAAATGTGACGTCTAGGACACCCAAAGGTTCCACACGCAGTTTTAAGGATCCGCTATTCTATTATGAGTGTATATCATGCTAAAGTTAAAAAGCAGGACAACTCTGGACTTAAACATTTTATTAAAGCCCACTAACCATTTATCAGGTAGGCAGGAGTGCCCTTCCAATCCCGTGTGGTCATAAATGATTGAGCCCTTGGAGCCAAAGAAACTGTTAGCATTATTATATTCTAATTTCCTTTTTGACATTGTAAAGAAAACTACCCTTGTGAACGGAACCATCCCTGTTCCGTGTGATGCATTGAATCATAAAAGTATGAACACCAATACGAGAATAAACATGATTGGATGCGATTTAATTGCTAGCCATATTGACGTTCATCACGGCTGCATCTATGACGTCACAGCATCGCTAGTGACGTCATATTGGAATCCCGGAATACGAGTCAGTATCTCCGTTAAAGGCCTTGGGCGCACCGAACGGCCTTCTCCCTCGTGACTAACCGCAACCAGTCAGCAATAAATCGATCCACTTATTCATATTAGCACCTATGAGGGGCCTTGCATCTCACCAGCAAAGGTAATCAAGTAACACATACATATGCTGTAAAAGCTGAGACCCCCGCGACATCTCGGACCGCCCGATGCTGCGGTGCCTGGTGCAGTAGGGAGGGACCGGTGACGTCACTGAGTGCAGGAGCACCGCCGACGGCGCAGCGAGGGTGCCACTGAGGTGGCAGCCTGAGTCGGCGACCGGCCTTCCTCGGCAGCGGCCTCCGACGGTGACGAGCGACCTTGCTGCCGGCACGTCCGCCTCTCTGCAGCCCATGCCACATTCCGCACGTTCGCAGCGCCAGCTGGGCGCGCTGCCTCCGACAGCGACTTTACGCCTCTCCTGGGCGGGGATGTGGACCATGCAATCTGGCTGTGCGCTGTCCTCCTCCGGCCTGATCTAATTCGTCAAGCGTTTACCGACCGTCAGCGGAGGCCAGGAATTCACATCCGGATTAATCCGAGACTGAGGGCGCCGCATCCACAAAAATGCCGCCATTTACCCCAGTCCTGGCATTTTCCCGGCAAATATTCTCTGGGTAACGGACAAGGACACGGGAGACAAGGATACGAACTGCTCTGTCACGGAACCATTTGATTTAAAATTGCAAGGACACATGAAGAGATTGCACAGTTGGTAGACTGCATGAAGATGATGGTCATCCATAGTGAGGCGGCTACCAGAGGCCTGGCAGCACTTGTCCACATACGCTTCCCCGGCTATAGGCTTAGCAGCCTCCATCAAAAACCTGTGCGGAACCAGCCATCTTACTGAAAAAATAAAAACAACAATTGTCTGGACGAATCTAATAACCCACATAAGCTTCCCAATTTAGACTGCCGCACACCGTGATTATGACAACAAAGTCCATGCAGGGACATGCAAAGAACTTCGGATTTTAGCCACCCCGTGGCGCAGATGCAAAGGCGTCACGCTTGGGTGGGAAGGCCCCTGATCAAGACTGGCCTATCGCAGCCTTTACCGCGGCCGTCTCCTACCCAGGAGATAGCGGTACACTGGGAGTGCGCGCCGCAGCAGTGGAATCAACGCCGTACCAGCCGGCGTCCCTGTTTGTGGGTGCACGGGCCTGATCGGCCTTTAACCCGCGCCCCACCGGGGGCCCAGCGCCACCTTCGCCCCACCGGGGGGCATCGATGGACCCCCTCTAACTCCGAAAATATGTGCGTTAGCGCAAATCTGCAAAGTGCAATAGCATGAATTCAGTACGAAGTTACTTCACATGTTTTAGTGCTCAGGTCAATGGTTTGACCTCCAGAGATCAAATTAGGTCAAGATCGGCTATTTTCACTCAAATATGCAATGCTTAAGCAAACTGGGCATAACTCTTATGCCATTAGAGCTATTGAGGTCTGGTAAAGTACATTTGATAGGAAATTGTCAGTACTTTTTCCGCTATGTGAAACGTAAAGACCTCCCGCCAGTGGTTTGACCTCCAGAGGTCACCTCGTGACCTAAGATGACCTGAGGTCACGAAAGGTCAGAAAGTGACCTTGCCGTATATCAAATGAAAGCCAATGACAATACAAACACGACGGTGTTTGTTTCAGCGCTCTAGCTTATACAGGTCAAAAGGTATTGCCAAAATACTGTTTTTGACCCCTGGTGACCTTGGATGACCTTGGAGAGGTCAAAGGGCAAATATGGCCCCTGGAATCCGTGAAAGGGTGTCCAAGAACGCTTTTCTGATCAAGCTGAGCATTTTCAATCGGTTTTGTGACTTTTAGATCATAAGACAGCTTTTCCCCATGCTTTTCAACGGGAGAGGTCACCTCGTGACCTGACCTCAGGGCAGGAAATAAAAAATCCCGGATATACACGTTGTAGACCCCGGAGGGCCATAAAGTGTAGGAAGTTTCAAATCGATCGACTTCGAAATGTAGCTCTTAAAGAGCTCTAAAGTTGAAGTGAGGTAACCTTGGTTGACCTCGTCTGGTGACCTGACCTTGGGTGACCCGGGGTAAAAATTTCAGGGATGGTGGCAAAATGATGCAGTGAGAGGTAGAGCCCTCAACCGCGGTGCTGCGCCTCTTCGTTTTTCTGCTATCCCGGAAAAACCTTAAGGGGGCCATCGATGGCCCCGGTGCGATGGCCCCCGGTGGGGCGAGGGTTAAAGTGATCCACCGGTCTGGTCTCCCGCCCGCGGTCCTCTTTGAGGGCTCGGCCTGCGCCGGGCGCTGCGGCTTGGGAGACTAGAGCAACCTATAGCCCGCCGAGTGCGGTGCCGCTGTCCCGTAAGGGTGCCGGCAAATGGAAACTTCCGCTCTGTACATAGTGCGAGTGCGCTGTATGAATGAGACTAGCTACTAACACAAAAATGCTCCCGAGAGAGGGAGCGCAAAAAATAATAAAAACTTCGGATTTTAGGTACACCTACGTCAAACTCGATCCTTTTATCACCTGAAACTACAAACTGCACTCAAAATGGAAAAAGTACGTGTAGCGCCAACGAAACACTGAATATAATCGCCGCAGGGCATGCAGCCGGAGAGGGATGATGAGACCACCTGTCTGTCTCCGCGTGGCCTGAAGCCTCTGGAGAAGGTTGGCTGGCCAATCTGGGGGTCACTGAGGCTAAGGCGCCACCATCCCAACAGTTAAGCCTTGAATCGAGTCGCGTTCAACCACGCCGTGAAATGCCACCTACAGGCTGGCCAGTGTTCAGTTTCACAGCGGCGCTCGAGTTCGACTTTATCCCACTTTTTTCCACACATATTATCCGTCCTACATGACACGTTGAGAATCGTTTTGTATATTTACATTATATACCTTTATATATACCTATATACATATATACATTATTTAGGTGTATCTTACATTATACACTGAAGTGAGCTCATGAGCTGCTTTGTCTTGTTGGGGATGATGTGAATAAACTGAAACTGGTTCTCGCCCTATGAGCCTAGCTGGCTGCTCCGACCCGCTAGGGCCTATCTCTAAAATAATTGGTTGTATTGTACAGCATGCCGACAGCGAATGCTGAGAGGTACACATAACACGCCCGAATATAAGGCTGAGATTCAGGGTAACATAACTCCATGATGAATCAGTAACAAGGCATATCGAATGAACACCTAAGCGAATTCCACCGATCCTATTTACAATGGTTTGACAATGTCCTTGCCGGGAATCTGAACGATATTCTAAGCAGCTGACACAATGCGGTCCTGCAAACAATAAATAAACAAATAAAACAAACTCACTAAATGCCTCCGAAGTACCGAACTAGAGAACAACTGCCACCACATCCGGGGAGCGGAAGGGTGAACCATCGCAGCAGCGCCGTTCAGCCCCCTCCCACGCGGAAGTGGGCCGGTCGGGCGTCACGTTACCGCGTTACGGCCGGCGGCGGTCCTGGACACGCGGCCAGAAGCCGCGCCGCAGCCTCTCTGGGGTGGGTGGGTGGGTGCGGCGGCGGCGGCTGCCGGAGGCTCACCGACAACCACCCCAGAACCAACCACAGAGCAAGGCGGCCCACCGCGCCGCAGACCAGGACAGCCATGCTGTGAAGGGGGCGCGAACAGGCGAGGCACCGAGGAAGGCGAGACAAAAGGAGGTAAGGTTTCCACCGGAGACGCCCTAGCTCATTAGCGCGACATTAGTGAAACGAATAGACAGTGGAGAGGCATAAAAAGGGGACAAAAGAAGGCCAGGCAGAGACAGGTCTCCACCGAAGACATCTCAGCTAATGAGAGCACCCCTCCAGCGCCCAACGGGCTGAGATCACGCAGTGCCCGCTGCGGGTCGCCAAGAGCCAATCACGTCACTGCCAGCCACTTCAGAGAGGGCACAGGTGAAGTCACCGGGGTCAGCTCTCACAACAGGCCCGGTCACGTCTCTGGGCCATCGCCGCTGACCGCGCCCCTCGGTGACGTCAGGGCGTCGGGAAATCACCGGGCAGCGGCAGTGCTGGCAACGGGCCGCCGCGCCGCCGCCGCCGCCGCCGGCGAGCCAGCCGGATGCGGCCACCCCGCCCAGCAACACCGACAAAGGTTTATCGGCACATCAGCCGTGCAGCGAGGACTGCAACCTGGCCACGTCGGTTGGATGACGCCGGCCTGTGACGTCGGCAGATGAGTGCTGGAGGGAGATTGCGCAAAGAGTCAGCCCCGGCAGCGGATATGATCTCATTCGAGAACCCCTGCAGCTTCGGCTCTGTAGCTGCAATACTTTATAGGTCGGCTGCAGGCTGGGTTGCATCTATACCCTTCCCTCATTTAGCACACGATAAGCCATACACGTTGGAATTGAAGACCTCCCACTTTTCATTTAAATGCCTCGATTTCAGCTAAATTGGGAAAAAGTCGTAGAAAATTGTAACAGACCAGTGCTGAGGGCCAACAAGTAATTCAAATTCGATTAGTTTTTGGTTCTAGTTGGAAAGGTCTCTTATTAACAGCAGGTTGAAAGTTGCCTGCCGCGTACTTTTTGCCGGTGGCGGCGCCCATACCGCAAGTTGTAACTAGAAACCATCTTGCCTTCATCTATAAGGACAAAATCAGCCTTCTCTTGAAATCAACATCTCGTATTCAACTGCCACTAGGCTAAGGGCTCCCAAATGTACGATGTCCACATCGCCATAGAAACACTCACCTCAGCGGACTCTTGGGGAGAGAACGGTCACCGGGTGTTCCCTTTAAACCCCGCTGTCTAACATCATTAGCCACACAGCTTATAGTAGAGCACGGAGTCCGACTCAAGGCCAACAGTCTGCCGTGCCGCAGATTTGATCTGCGATCCGACAGAGCGCGGCAATGGCCGGTGTATTATCACGAAGCTCTTCGGCACGCCCCGGTCGTGACCGGGGACCACGTCTGGCCGGAGCTGCGGACGGCCGGGCCCGCTGCAGCTCGGCGCGCCGGACTCCTGAGCTGTCAGCTCAGCGCGCCAGACTCCTGAGCCGCGCAAGCTCGGCGCGCCGGACTCCTGAGCTGTCAGCTTAGCGCGCCAGACTCCTGAGCTGTCAGCTCAGCGCGCCGGACTCTTCAGCTGCACAAGCTCAGCGCGCACGACTCCTGAGTTATTTAAGCTCAGTGCGCCAGACTCCTGAGCTGTCAGCTCAGCGCGCCGGACTCCTGAGCTGCGCAAGCTCAGCGCGCAGGATTCTTGAGATGAGCAAGCTCGGCGCGCCGGACTCCTGAGCTGTCAGCCTAGCGCGCCGGACTCCTGAGCTGTCAGTTCAGCGCGCCAAACTCCTGAGCTGTCAGCCTAGCGCACCGAACTTCTCAGCTGCGCCAGCTCAGCGGAGTGGATGTGAGAGGGCCTACTGGCTCTCATGCCTCAACGATCTATGGTAAACCGCAGTCCCGCATACAACGTTATTTATGATCATCTAAGGACCTTAGACGTGGGAAAAAGAAGGGCAAATTTTTGACAGTGTAGATCAATGACAAAAAGGTCAGAAAATATACCGCCACTTTACAACGTCATTGCATAATGCATACATCAATACTATATCACGGCCAAATACAAAGCTGATCGGACCATGTTCTCGTTCTAAGCCACACATGAACTCGGAAACACTACGAATAAAATGTTGAAACCACAAAGTAACAACGCATGGAACTACCAACCGATGGATATATCAATGTGCGCTTTCGCAAGCCCAGACCGGACTAAAGACAATGGTGACCCCCACGTGACAGCGATTGCGTTCACGATGGGGGCACTATGACGTCACAGGCTATTCGTTTCACGCTGCTAGCTAGTTTTGTGTATTCATACCTACGAATTCTGAAGGTAACCGATGGTTCCAGCGCCAAGGACTAGCACTCAAGAAGTCCTCGTTGTGGAGGAGTTTTAAATGGCGGCAGGAGTCACCCCAGAGCCTCGTCCATGTTTTAACTCTAACACAAATGAGCATGGATGGATCTCTCCATGCCAAATACCACGCCAGTTTTGAGTCGTTCCTTACATAGCAGAATGATTTACCATACGTTGTATGCTCTTTACTTTATTCCGGTATTTGCCAGAGTTTCTTTTCCAATATCCCGTAGGAAAATGATAAAATGCGCTCTGGCCTCTGGGTCTATAACTAAATATAAAGTTATGTGGGAAATGAATTATCAGAGCTGCCGTCCTAATATCGGAAGGGGAAAGGCTAATGTGTTTGTCCGAAGCGCTTGACGAATTCGTTTGACTTTTGATGGAGCACGTGACAGCTAAATCCAGGCACGAGTGAAAATGGTCCCGGCCCTGTCAGAATGCCCGATGGGGTTTGGAACTGATGCTGCGCTGTTCCTATATGCATAGTGATGTGGATCACCACTTTTTCACAGGATCTTTGATTTCGGGTTTTCTAATGTATTAATGGTTGCGATCACGATTTTCGGTCGAAAATGTCGAATTCGAAAAATGCCCGCGCAAGCCGTTGAAATTCTCGGTTTGCCAAAATTTCGATGTTTTCATATCTCACGGACAAAAAATGCAACTAATGTATGGAAAGGGCCACAGAACTTTAAACAATTAAATCTGAACAATTTGAAACCTTTTGACACCTTGAAATACATATTTACCCAAAAGTACCTTGGAAAGACAGGGATGTTTGAGCTTAAAAGATGATAATAGATGGCGCGCATGACGCAGCCGTCAATCAGTGTCCCGCTACGTCGCTTAACAAGAAGGTATTATCCAAAGGAGCTGGATATAATATTTGAGCCTATTATGGATTCGATGAATGAACATTTACCTTCACAAGATGAACTAGATTTCCGCTTGCAGTTTTAAATATTATTGGTAATGGTTGCTTTCAAAGCATGTCCAATTAAGATCAGCCAGCCATATAAGATTAGGTATCTAAGCATGAGTCAATGCGGATCAATTTCAAGTATTAAAATGTGTCAAGAGCCAGTCGATTATATTTAGATTAGTCTTCTATAACTAGCAAGGGAATACCGCATTTCGGGAAAAATGAAGCACACCACACCTAGCGCCGCCGTCAAGCCATGTATGCTGCCGCTTAACCAGCTCCGACTGGGGCTGACGTTGTCGTTCACATTATATGCTGCAGCTGAAGAGATGGAGGCCAGGAAGTGGACGAATTTCACGTTCAATAGCTGAAAATTCGAACCGACCGCTGATGAAGTTACCGAGACTTACAGAAGAGCATCTGTGGCAGCAAAAACAAGTACAAAGTTCGCTGTAAATAAGGAAGCAGTGTAACCTGAAGGAAGAGATCAGAAGGCGCCTACAATACAGAAGATATTGAAGTAGACAAAGCATGACAACATTGTTTACATATAAAGCAGAGTTTTACCATCAAAGGCATCGGCAAACAGAACATTTCTGGAAGACCAGGAGAAGCACAGAGGTTGTATCTTGGTGGCTTGATGCAGTCGTGACGGACCATTGGAGACGGCAGCAGCTGCGGCAAGCCACTGCTGCTGCGCCAATAAGGCCTGATCGGGAGGCCGGCTTCCGATTCGACACAATAAAGACAATCACCCGGACAACCACTTCCGTGTAACATTTAAGAATATGTTTTCCTTCCGAGATTGACTTATGCCTGCCAGAACCTGTTCGCGTGCGGCGTCTGTCAGCAGCTGGTGTGATGCTCCAAATAGGAAGCTCGCTGCGCATATACCACCATCGGTCGCTGTCAATGGTGCCGTTGCGTTCTGACGCAGCTTCAGCTCCGTCAGAACGCAACATCCGGAGAACTCCTGGTAGCCACAACGACAGCAGCGGGGCTTGCCGCACCTGCTGTCGTCTCCAATGGTCCGTCACGACTGCATCCAAGCCACCAAGATACAACCTCTGCGCTTCCGCTGGTCTTCCAGAAATGTTCTGTTTGCCGATGCCTTTGATGGTAAAACTCTGCTTTATATGTCAAACAATGTTGTCATGCTTTGTCCATGCTTACAATATCTTCATGTTTGTAGGCGCCTTCTGATCGCTTCCTTCAGGTTTAAATGCTTCCTTATTTCACAGCGAACTTGCACTTGTTTCTTGCTGCCACAGATGCCTTCCGTAAGTATCGGTAACTTCATCAGCGGTCGGTTCGAATTTTCAAGCTATTGAAACGTGAAATTCGTCCCTTCCGGCCCATCTCTTCAAGCCGCAGCATCATAATGTGAACGACAACGTCAGCCCCAATCGAGAGCTGGTTAAGCGGCAGCATACAGGCGACGGTGGCGCTAGGTGTGTGCAGCCATTTTCCCGAAATGCGGCATTCTCCTTGCTAGTTATAGCAAGACTAATCTAAATTTAATCGACTGGCTCTTGCATACATTTTAATACGTAAAAATGATCCGCAGTGACTACATGCTTAAATACCTAATCTATATATGGCTGGCTGATCTTAATGGGACCTGCTTTGAAAGCAACCATTACCAATAATATTTAAAACTGCAAGCGAAAAATCTAGATCATCTTGTGAAGGTAAATGTTCATTCATCGAATTCAAAATAGTTTCAAATCATATATCCAGCTCCTTTGGCTAATAGCTTCTTGACATAAGCGACGTAGCGGGACAGTGGTTGACGGCTGCGTCATGCGCGCCATCTATTATCATATTTTTAAGCCCAAACATCCCCGTCTTTCCAAGGTACTTTATCGGGCAAGTTTATATTTTAAGGAGTCGAAAAAGGTTTCAAATTTTTCACATTCAATGGTTTAAAAGTTCTGTGGCCCTTTCCATACATTAGTTGCATTTTATTGTCCGTGAGATATGAAAACATCAAAATTTTGGCAAACCGGAAGAATTTCAAACGGCTTGCGCGGGCAAATATTTTTCGAATTCGACATTTTCGACCAGAAAATCGTGATCAGCAACCATTAATACATTAGAAAACACCCGGAAATCAAAGATCCTGTGAAAAAGTGGTGATCACGACATGGCCTAATGCATAGTCAACTATGAGCTTCCGCAGAAAACTCATCAACAGCGAAAAGGTCACTCTCGGCCTTCATAAAGTATATATAAAATCCTAACGAGCAGAGTAGACTGATGGATTCAGAATGGGTAAGAGCTTCTATCCAGAGCCCAGTCAGAGCCTAGACCGGACAGCGTAATATCTACATGTATCATGGGCCTGTACTCTAACGTCGCCCAAGAGCAGGCGGAGAGGCCCAGTGCAGGGAATGGCACAGAGCGCGCACCACGGAATGGTCCCCGGTCACAGGTTAACGGTGATGGCGTGCACCGGCTCCGTGTCTGGCGGATGGGTACTGGGCAGGGGTGTGGAGCATACCCGCGGCTCCCACGCCCCGGCCGGAGGGAGGGCTGCCTCAGCTACAGACGGCCCGACCTGAGGGAGGGCTGCGGGGGCCCACAGACTGGCCGGCGGGAGGGCTGCCTCAGCTACAGACGGCCCGGCCGGAGGGAGGGCTGCCTCAGCTACAGACGGCCCGACCTGAGGGAGGGCTGCGGGGGCCCACAGACTGGCCGGCGGGAGGGCTGCCTCAGCTACAGACGGCCCGACCTGAGGGAGGGCTGCCTCAGCTACAGACGGCCCGACCTGAGGGAGGGCTGCGGGGGCCCACAGACTGGCCGGTGGGAGGGAGGGCTGCGGGGCCCACAGACTGGCCGGTGGGAGGGCCGTCGCTGCCACAGACGCCCATCGCGCACAGCCAGCCACTCACACTAACACTGGAGGCTCATCTGGTTGTCAGTGCATAAACAAGTGACCACAGAAACTGCTCTCTTCATATCAATATTGGGCCCATATCCGTAAAATAAACATACGCTTACACCAGTAACATGCCTCCCCGAAAAAGCTGCCTTGGCTATGTTTCAATTCAAAAGGAATGTGCCCTTTCACTCAATTGCGACAGCTAGAGGGGTGGATAAACAAAGTGTTTGAAAATAATTTCTAGACATTTCACTATTGAAAATACACATTTTTAGTATCGAAGATGGAAAACGTAATATTAAGCAAAAAAACTCGGATGGCAGCATGCTTGTTGACAGTCACCTGATTTAACCTGCCACGAGCATAGCGTTGCCTTCGACGACTGAGGTTTGGGTTGGTTAGGGTGTTTTAAGTGCGTTACGGTTTGCTTGTTCAGCACACCTTAAAACCACCTTAAATAATTATTTCTTCAAGCTTATCAGGATGTGTCCATGGACATTGGACACCGTCCAACGACCAAGGACACCGTACCTACTGATTACTTTTGGGCACTGGTAATTCATTCCAGTGAGATTCCTCGCTATATTGGTTGCAGGATTTAAGGTGAATGAAACATGACGATGCGGATCGAGATGGCGATTCAGATTAAGATTGTTGCGCCTCGTTGAGTGACCTGAGGACACTCGCAACGTAAATGTGGTGATAAGCTGTCTATATATCAATTGTTTTTCATACGGCTGGGCACTGGGTTGTAGTCCATTGCAGCCCAAATCATCAGGCCACAAGACAAATATAGGGTAAACCCAGCAGCAACTTTCAATGGGCTTCAAATAGGTGAATGAAAAATGAAAAAAACGTGCCTGTATGCTGCGAATGTGAAAAAGAAGCGGCACGACAAAGCAGAAGGTCAAATAGAGACACTTAAATAAGGTGGTCAATTGTGTCTTACAAGCTCGATGAAACATTCGAGATGGCCGAACTTCGAATGAATCTGAAACATGAGTGGATCTGGACAAACAGTGACAATAAAATGTTCCGTTCGATAAAATTCCGTAAAATTTCAGTTCGAAGTCCAGTCTTCTGAAGAAGAAAAAATCAGCAGACCTCTTCCAAACTAACAGAGCCATGCTCACGAACGTAACATCTTGGAAACGTGCACTTGGAGTCGGAGCGTTGAGTCACCTGGCTGCTAGCCCGATTTAGAGACATCGTTTAAGCCGGCCGAATATCTCATCACGGAGTTAGAGTTTAGGAGGCATTCGCAAAGGCGACGGCGGCCTGCAGGACAAAATTTAAATGAGCATCAAAACACGAAACCAGCAGGAGATATTTCCTGGCCAGCTACCGAGAACAACGCGGAAATGGCAGCCAAAGCGATTGTGGAACCCAGGGCCCTTGCAGCGAGACGTATACGCCAGCGCCTATTTTCTGCATTAAGTCTGCCATCGCTGGCTGGTATCCCCAGTGCACCCATAAATCAACCCAAACGTCCACGCATACCCATGATTGATATGCAACAAATATGCACCAGTGAACAGAAATACGCTGGATATTCCACCATCCGCAATGCAATCAGCTTGCAGCTACTGGATATATGTCGGGGCTTGAATTCGTTCGAATTGCTTAGTATCGGTGGACAGTACAAAGGCGGTCCGCTGGGAGGCAGTTCTCATGCGGGCCGTTATTCCGAGTCAGTGCACCCGTCCCGCGCGCGTCGCGCGGTGACGTCACAGCTCACGCAGGCTGGCCGCAGTCACCGTATCAGCAGCCGGTGGTTTCAGGCTCTGTTGTTTACATGCGTAGTCCTGCGAAAACGACTAACGGCTGATCAAACAGCAGGTTATCAACCTCCCTGTCAGGCCCAGCATCAAAACTCAGTAAAAATCACTAGTGAGCTAGGGTCATCGGCCGTACGATGGTGAAATGGATGTGCGCATAACACATTGCCCCGAGATTCAGCGTTAGCAAGCGAGGGGTCAATTTCTTAGTTGAGGGCGGGACATGTATAACACATTGCCTGTGTCCATCGATACATGGATTAGGATAAGTGACAGGAGTTCGCCGGCCTCAGGCAGGTGAAGCCTCAGCCGCGCGGCGACCCCCGTGAGTGCGTCCGGCCCGGCGCCGGTGTATGGGAAGCCGCCGGTGACGCGCTCCATGGCGCTGCAGAGGTGCAGGGAGGGGCGGCTGGACAGCACGGCGGACGCCACAGGCGGATACAGTCCACCGCGCCCAGTTCCGACCACAGCGCTGACCACAGACCCGGGCCGTAGCAACGCCGAGTGTGGAGTGAATGAGGTGGGCAAATGCAGCAAGTCTGCACCTGCGGCAGGCCGTCCCTGGCCATTACGGCGTGGCTTTGTTCATTCAGTTCGGATTACAGGCAAGGAAAACCTCCCAATAGACCTAAACGTTGATAAAATAAATATAATGGTTTATCTAAAGCTTTGGCTAAGTCTACACGTGCGCACAGGACCACAGGGCATTGACCGTTGATTAGGGCGCGGTGGTGTAGTGGGTTGGTACGCTCGCTGTTCTCCCAGCCGGCCCGGGTTCAAGGCCCGGCGGATTCCCTGAACAGGGAGCAACCCGGCTCACGAGAAACCCTTCCAACAGGGAAGGGGTTGGCGACGCCATATGATCTGGGCATTTCTTGCGTCGATAAGCCCCAAAAAACGATCAATTCCCAACTCATCAGTTGGATGTATTTTAAAATATGTTAATCGAAAGGCAAAATTTCGCAATACACTGAAATGCCAATTGACTATTTTGCGACGCTTTAATCGCATTTTAGAGCATCAGCAAAGAAATCAACGACCAGGACTGCACATTGATAGTAGCATGGCATGATGTACGGGGCTGCTCCACCAGCGGGCAGCGCTCTTCACACCGTTGCGCCACCTTTCAATGTGCACGCACAACAGCTCGCATACCTATGCACGTGCCGCACAGCTAATTTACGGCGATTGCATCACGTCGTAATTTAAGAAAATCGCAGGCAGCCAAGGTCAGCATGCGTCAACGTCAAGACCCGAAGCGTTATCGGTCCAGCCCTCAGCTACTGCAGCCCTCCGCGCGTTCCCAAGCTAGGGAGGGAGGCGATGACTGGCCCAGTGGTCGCCACGCTGGCTGGCCAAGTTAAGTGTCTCCAAGTGTCTCCAGTTCCAATCCTTAGGGCGTTCCTTGGATAAAACCGAGCTAACATGGCTATTCGCTCTCTCTCTCTCTCTCTCTCTCTCTCTCTCTCTCTCTCTCTCTTCCAACACGGTCAGAGTTGGTGAAACCAAAAAGTCTTAGTAGATGACAAGGCCAGACCCATGATATTTCCCGCGTGAAGCGGTCGACGTCAGTTGACGTCGATTGACGTCACCTTTAATAAGAACCCCTGAATAATTCTATGTCAGGTATTCCTGGCCATCGCTGCGGGCTGGGCCATCAGAATGACGACACTGCATAACTTATTGCCCCAGACGGGGATGAGGTGGCTTCGTGGATAGCAGCCTTGTCTTCTAAGCCACTGGTTCCGGGTTCAAGTCCCGGCGGAACCTCTAAACAAGTTGATCTGGTCCCCAAAATCCCTTCCAACAGGGTGAGAGTTGGCGACGCCGTATGACCCTGCCAGTTGGTGCGTCGTTAAACCCCAACAATTATTATAATATTTTCCCAGACAAGCAAAGCTGACAAGCAGAGAGGTGAGGTGAGCCCCAGATCGGAGCCGGCCGAGTCGCTGCTCGCCGTGCTGCTTGGGCCTGCCACGGCTGGGTGCGCCGGCCACGACTAAGCGCGACAGACGTGGCCTCAGGGCCGGCCCGTGCCGTCTGTGTTGGGAGCTGGTCACAAGGCAGGGCATCCCACCTGCCAGTACAGCCCCCTGCAGCTGCAGGACCACGCCCGCGCTCCGCCGGCCACTGCAGTGCAGTGCACTGGCGGCCCGGCCCCCACACACTCAACACGCCCGGGGCATCTACACCAGGCGCGACTTTGCGTCGAAAACAAGTACTCACATCGCTATCTCTATTAAAACATTGGCATTGTCATTATCACAAGGCCATCATGCGAGTGATACAACTATCAATAATCCAGAGAGGGAGGCCATTAGCTGTCTTACACTTTGGATGGAGATTGTCAGCATTGTGAGGCCAACAAATGCAATCACAGTACAAAAATAATAATAAAGAGATGATTGCGGACGTCGGACTTTCCAGAATGACCCGGTGGACGACGAATACAGTCAGGAAATCCAAGGCTCTAGCTCTTCATACCGGTGCCTATCCGGCACATTGCTGCATCGTTTTAGGAAGTTTAGCATCGTTCTCCAAGGGCTTCCGCGGCATAACCATTTGACAGTCTTTCTACCACAGCTTCTTCCTCGTCAAACACAACCGATCGATGACACATAAGCCAACAAGTTGACTCAAATAACTCAAACCAGCACTCGCCCGGGAGGCAGTCATATCAGGAAATTTAAAACGAAAATGAAACATTCTAGACCATTACCGTAGAACTTAAAATGCAGAATCGCAGCCCTCATAACAACATTTGAACAGAGATCGCCAAGTGATAAAGATTGCCGATAAGCCGCCTGATCGATATTTCATTTGTCCCAGAACTTAACGTTCGCGGAGAAAGAAGGGTAAAAGTTCACCAGCTATCGACCAGCTTCTCCCCGCGGGGTCACGTGAAATGCTGTGACCTTGGAAAAGTGCCGTCAAGCTCCAGCCCCGCTGCGTAGACACATTTTTCTTGGTCGGAGCTCTTTGGAGAACCTATAATGAGCTAAACATGACTGCGGTACTGGCTGCTAGAAACTGCAAATGCATATAACTTGCTTCATTGACTAGTTTCAACGTGAAATATGTTTTGATATATCATAGGGAACAATAACAGAAACTGATTAGCGTCCTTTTGGGTCCCAACAACAGCCTCTTTTAGCTAAAATCGCTTCATTGGTAATCGTATTTACTTATGGTATAAATGAACAGGTTTATCACGGAACGAAACATTACCAGATCGCATGCAGATTTGACGTCAACCCAAATTTGGACAGTCTACCTAAAGGAGGAAGATTACACAAAACCAAATGTTAGGCTTGCTAGCCATTTGTTAGCAGAAATAAGGCCAACTCCATTATTATCCATGATTGCCCCAAAAACTACTCCAGTCTGGAATAGCGCTAAGGTGCAGCATTCCCTTTAAATTCTAGTTAAGAAGAATGAGCATTGCAAGTGAATTAAAATGGGCCGAGTTGTGATTACAGCCATTGCTAATGTACTGATGGATCTGGTTGGCGCAGTTGGTTGAAGCGCGCGTTCGACTCGATCGCGTGACTCTTCCCAGTGCCACCGAGCGTTGAGGACGTCAGTGACGCAATCGGCTAGAACAGCGGGTAAGCCTTTAAAATTATGTTTGTGACGAGTTTGTGACAAAAACAGCAAACGCATAATGTCATTATAGACCACTGAATACGCACAACTCGCACTGGTTACAAGCACGCAGTTCAGAACGGCGGAGTACAGATGCGTACCGATGATCCATGCTGAGGTCTTCTGCGGGAAATAGAATGTCAGCCAAGCGATTATTCCGCCCTGCAATTGAATAGCCCTCGCATGCGATTTTCGGCCTGCGGACACGCTGCGAATGGGCATTTACTCGAACGATTGAGATGGCCCTCGTCCACACGCTGCAAAATGGTACTCCCGAAACCACGAGAGTGTCATCATCCTGTGGAGGAAATACTCTTTTTATTTCACTGAGGGCTGCGATACAGAGGGCTGGGGGCTGCCCAAGAGTTTTGCTCCACGGTAGTCGGAAGGAGGACACAGCAAAAGGATGTCAAGGTCTTGAGCAGACCTAAATCCTATCTTCGCCCAACCCATGAGCAGGTGCTTTCCAGTTTTGCAGATTTCCGCCTGGTGCAATACCGAACCTGCTAAAGCCTGGCGTGCCATCAGCAGGCTTCCAAAAAGTCGTACGAAGATCATGAGGCAACACGCTATATCGCTCTATGCTGAATTGAAGCAATATTGTACATGGCTAATTGCTAAAGTTGAGATTGCAAATGATAATTGAAGACAAGTATGCTGAATTGAATAAACTATGGAGTTTATCACGACCAAAAACCACCTCAATATAGGTCTTAGAAGAGGCGAGCAAGTGTCCATCCTGTGCTCAGAAAACTCCTAAACTAAATGAGTATATTCAGCTTTCTGGATATCCTAAGAGCCACAGTTTGATTGATACAAGAATATGCGTTGGGTGATCTGCTCGTTTTGCAAGACAGACTCAGTATATGCGGCATTTTAACACTTTTTCGCTCCCTGCCTTACTTTACCATCTCTATGGCTCCGAGCAAACATCAAGATCATAGGCATCAAAGAAGACTCAAGCATAAGCATAGGCGGATCCAGGTGAGCATAGGTCGGCTGGCAACTGACTGGTGAGAGGGTGACCTGAGCGGGGCGGCCGTCCCTGTGCTTTGTGGGACGTTAAACTTTGGCTTCTAAATTAACCCTTCATTGTGGGAGTTGCTCGTTCGGGTGGTGGGGTCGGGGTCTCCGTGACAAGTCCCTTGATGACTTTAGTGAGACTCCGACTCCAACAGTCGGGCTGGGAACAACTTGGACAAAATTTATTTTAAAAAAATCCGCCGAATCCTGACAATATATATGGTTGTTGGGACCTTCTACTCCGATTTAGTTTAGATCAGAAAATACTGATCTTAGCGCACGAAATCTTAATGTCAGATATACTGATGCAGCTGAGTACCACTGCGGCCATTCTATTTGGCGTGCGCGATAGATTGCGATCCGATTGGTGTTCAAACCTGCAGACAGAACATTGCAAAACAGCCATTTCCACTTCCAACAACTGGGGCAGCGATAAACCCAGTGGAAACAGCGATTGTGCACCGGACGCAGAAGCCCAATATTCGGCCGGCGCGTCACACGGGTCGGCAGTCACGAGGCGTCACGTGAGGCGAGCGGGGCGACGTGGCGTGACGCGGCGGCCGTGAGACGGAGTCACGCGGCCGCGGCGGCTCACAAGTTCACGGGTAGTCGTGACAGCCGCTCATAATGCCATTGAGACGGTGACATCCAGATACTGGCCAGTCCGATACCGCAGATCCAATTGTTGGGGTTTGACGACGCACCAACTGCTAAGGTCATGCGGCGCACCCGTCTTAGCTCACTGTAAGGGATTTCGGGGACGCGTTATTTGGCCCTGGTAGCTGAAGCGCCCTAAAACCCCAACAAATACGGTTTTCGGGGAGCAGAAAATTCAGAGACTCCGTCGCAACCCAGCCCCAACACCTATGATTGCACGAATAGGCTGTATTAGGTAACTGAACACGCTAAACGAAAGCTGAATGAACAACGAAACTATTCCACGGCTGCACTCTCAAAGGCTGTTCTACCTGGGTTATACTGGAATACTTGGCAGCTAGCGCTGACTCTTTCCCACCAGACAAGTGGGCCCCACTACAACCAGCACTCCCTCAAATAGCCATTCTCAGAAACAACCTCTGACCGGGTGTTCGGCCTTTCTTGAATAAGCTTATTTGCAGGCGACAACATTCCTTCCTTTCAGTCTTTGTGGGAACCGTGCAGACAATACCCTGCCACAAAAGAGCCGATATCACAGCAGTGTGACCCTCAAGCAGGTCTCGTGTTACAAGGCTGCACAGTGGAGCAAATCGCAAATCACTATGGGTAAATTATTCAGGTGCAATTATTTAAAAAGGCTTCTTAAGCCTATGACGATTCCTGACACATCCACAACACACCAGAGATCACACTGACCCTTTTCATATGTTGTTACAAGAGGGGGTTTTGACCTTATCACTGAGCCTCCACATATCATAATTGAGGTAGAGCAGAAATATAATGTGCTTGAGCCCGTAACCTCCATTATGAAACGAGAACCTTACTACAATGACGATTCAACCCGGATTTCTCAAACTCAAAACATAAAGTCGAATAAAAAACTACCTTTTCTATATGTCTCGACGAAAACTTGGAACTGTATACGCCTTAGAGGAACTGCTCAAAAACGCATCATTCCCGGAGCAGGACCTGTCCCTGCACCGGTATGCGAATATTTCCCGAGTCTCGAATTGAGAAAGTTAAAAATTTGGACGGGAGCATGGCAAGAATGTAACAAAGATTGAAAGCCGAGTTTTCAATTCCCAAATTGGAAACTTGTATCGGCAGAAGGCTGATCGTTCCCGGTTCTCCATTTTCCTGGTTGGCGGCGACGCAGCTGAAATTATGTGTGTCAAAGCAGGTGGCACTCAGAAAACCTCGGAACACGAGCCGCCGGCAACACTATACTCTGCGAAGCGGCAATGGCCTTTCCCTCGCCTTCCCTCCAGCACGCAGCGGTGGGCGACACCACTGCAGCTCGGCTCACAGCCCTACCATCTAAGCCAGCGCTCAAATCGCCAAGCGACATGGCTTCAGCACGGCTTTTAAGCATAGCAACACATTCTATCCTTAAATTGTTTGCAAGCCTAACCGAACTGGACCAAGACCCAGGTCCTTTCACGGTGATTGGACAGAACGTTATCTAAAGGATCTAATGGACTAATTCTGAAGCAGAATAACACAAAGTTGGCGAGAAAATGGAACGAACCTGCGAAGTGAAATTCGTTACTACCTAAATAATGTGTCAACAAAAGAACCTACGCATTGTGCTGTGTTTCTCTGGTACTGGTTCCACCGCGCACTGGCGCTGTTCGCAAGGCGCTGCTGCAGGCAGTACAGCCGTGCTGTCAACAATGGCGTGTTCTCCTGTCGTCGGTGGGTACGAGGCGACAGAGGGAGGGCGCTGAGATTCCATCTCAGACGGATGTCAGCCGAAGACAATGGTGAGCGACCTCTCGCGAGGCCACGCCGCTCCAAAACAGTGGCCAGCGGGCCGGGCATGCCGGCCATGAAGTCTGCGAGCCCTGGCCACTCGACTGCATCGACCTTCTCAACAGAGGTCAACAGGAACACTGCAGCGTAATCCCACTGCACCGTACGAAAAACAACCAATCATCAACACCATCCAACATGGCATTGCCATCATGTGGTTTTCCTGGTATCAAATGACTGACGTCACAATATTTAAGCATTCGTTGAAGCTTCAGTGACGTCAGTGAACAATTAGAAACTATAGCTAATTAAATTCCTCATTACTAGCAAGGACCAACAGCGATAACACTTATTTCACTGTAACAACGTTTTACCCTTGCCCAAACATGAAGATTGCGTGCAGTGCCCATGTCTTCCAGAGATCAACACTATGACACGAAGCCACTGGAGATTTGGTAGAGCATGTGAGTAGTGCACGGAGAACCTATAACCGTTTAGGGTTAATTAACAAGTAGAACAACTTGCATCCTGACCTTCCCAAAACTGCAAGGCTTCACGCTTAAAAAAAAATTGGTCGTGCTGACACTGAAGAGACTGCGCGCAAACATTTCGTGTCAGGACTCGATGAAATTTTGTACTAAGGCTATGTCCGCCCTCAATCCACAGGCCCTGGTAAAACAGCTAACGGAAAGCTCACAGATTTACTTGCTGACGGAATTTTAAGACGGCACGGATCGGGGTAGCATTCATTGACCAAAGACATGCAGTAACATTTTGGTCGATGATTTTATAACACGTTTTATATGGCCAAAACAAGAAATTCAACATCAAAATAACAACAGTTAATAGAATAAGTTCTTTTCGTCTCAAGGAAAGGTCGCAATAATAGCAAACACCATACAGATGGCATTGAAGCTGTGACAGCAGCTTTTTCATCTCAAGGAAAGGTCGCAATAATCCCGAACACCAGACAGGTGACATTGAAGGTGTTGTCACAGCGTATCTGCTAACTGCAACTATTTGAATTGCAAGCACTTCCTCAGAGGCGAGAAAAGGGTGATTACAGGCCATTGCTGTGCAAAAATTCGTGCAGAAATATATTTGAAGCGACAATTATACGTTAAAACAGCAGTCAAGCCCGGCTAAGGTTACTCACCAATTATACGTTGTTCTTTATATGTGGTTTCGCTCGACTGGTTTTTAAACTGAAGTACTGCATACGTATGTGAAGGCGTGATTACTTAACTGATGTTGGCACTACCTCCTCAGACCTCAGCCCTCGCACTAAGTTGGCCAGTTAGGTTGTGAACAGTGTTAGGAGATAAGGGGAAGCCATAGGTCACTGGTTCAAGTCCCAGTGTGTTCCCTGAATAAGCATAATACCACTACCGAAATTCATTCACAAGAGGCAAGTATTGGCGATGCCTGTGCTATTGGCAGTTGACACATCGTAAAACACACAGTGACGGGGGATCCACCCCCTAAAAGCTCCTAAGACCGAAAAACACGACACCGCCGCACGCCGCCGTACTTTATATCTCTGATAACTGATTGTTTTCACAACGATCGTAAACAAAACGGGTCCTAGTCGTCTCAGATCGTAATCAGGTCAGGTCTGGTCAACACATGTCATCCCAGAAAGTTTCCAGAGGCAGCAGCAAAGTTAAATTTAAGCTACTAAACTGATAATCATATCGCACAATAGGGTGACTGAGCCCAGTGGCGGATGCAAGGAGAAGGGGAGGAGCTAGGGGCTCAACCCCCCCCATTTCAGGGTGCTGACCCAGCCCAGCAACTGGTGTTAACTGGATTTGTATATCGATGAGCAGGGAGTCTGTAAGGGTCATGAACTATCTAAAGGGAATTTATTGAGAAAACAAATTAAGCTCAATAGCTTAGTAAGGAATGATAATAGAGCCATTATATTGTCGTGATTGTGTTTGTCATCCCACGGGGTTCCAATAATATGCATTACGATCCAATAAGATCTTGACCTGACCCTAGATAATGTTATTATAATTCTTTAGCTAAAACGATAATACTATATACCATTCGACTCGGCCTAACGAGTTGGTTTGAGTGGTGTACACCTTTTGCTGTAGCTCCACTCAGTCAGATGATATGGTTTACTACGTATATTTCCACTGTAAATTGCTGACACTCTTTTACCTTATGACCTCAGGTTGCACTGACAAAATATGGAATGGGAAATTTTCTCTAAATATTCCCGTTAGGCCATCTAAGGCCGTTTTTCACTAGCTAGCGTGGTTTTAGATACTAAAGGGCGGGTTCCAGTGATCCCACCTCCATCAAGGCGAAGGTGGCTTAGAGCCAGTCAGGGCGCGTGTTATCCAAGTGATCTCACAAGGAAGGTTTGGTTCCCGAGCCCGTGACCAGCAAAATATCAAAGCGGTGTCTACTGAGGGCCTGACCGCCTACAACGATAACGTCAGGGGAACACCTCTCGACACGGGGCACCATGATTCGCAGCTCCCAGACCTCGTCAGACTTTTCACAGGCAATCCCCTACACTGCGGGACCCTGGGACGCAAATTAGCCGGCTCTTCACCGGGGAGCACCCGACCGAGCACCAATGTCAGTAAAGTGTGAGTCGCCGAGGACTTTGTTCCAGCTTTTGTTCGGGCGGCCCGATCTGGGATAGGAATGGAAAGACTGACCACATTTTCGTGTTTGTTTAGTCCGTGACAAATGGGAAATAAAAAACCCTGAGATGATAGTTCATCCATCAAAAAGAACTATCACACCTAATTCAAAGGGCGGATCGCCCATCCTTCCCAATGTCATCGTACTTTATGGCAGCATTCACGAAGCCATTTCAACCCCTTTTCCTCCAATGTAATCTAATACGCTTCGTGAATACTCTGTGGCTCCAGCACACACAGGAACCAGAAAGAGCTGGTCTTGATGCAAAGCTGACGGCACTTAAATACGATGACTTACAAACATCTCTATCAATAGGCCGAAATTAGCTGGGGTAGAAGCCACGCCAGCTTTTAGCGAAGCAGGCTGGCGTTTCAGCTTTCTTCTTTGGCGTACCATACAGCTGGGCTATATCGCGGCCAGGGAGTTCCAGTGGCATACCAGAACGGGACAAGGCCTCAGTAAAAAGGAGCCAGCACCTCTGCCGCTGGCGTACCCCATGAACAAGACGCTGATCTCAGCTGCATTGGGCAAACTCGGACTGGGTACGTCCACAACCAGGAGTTACCGTTCCGACAGCAGGGACTCACCCCACAGGCTTGCTCAGAACCCTGGAGCACCCCCTCATGAATAACCTCCGTGTCATCAGCGTTTCCAAACTGGAATCTTTCTTCTGCGGAATGAGAATGACGGTAGAGTTTCATCGAGCAAGCATTATCTCTCTTCCGTCACAAGCACCTTCCCAGAGGTCCCCAATGCCCCACTGCCCAGCCCAGCCTGAGGCAGCATTCAGGAAGCTTTCAGAGCGCCCCTCCATCCAGAGAGCACCCATATATCCTTGCCGGCAGTCTCACAAAGCTCTGAACGGCGCAACTCACAACTGGCAAGGAGTCCATTACAGGAAAAAACATTACACTTAAAAATGTTTCGTCCAACCTAAGACATTTCCTTTGATTGGGGCTAGGGAGAAGCTCTACAATTCGTCAAAAACTCAGTTCCAGCCGGGAGTGATTACTTATTTCGCGCTGATGAGCAACATGTACCTCCAGGAGGTGATACAATATAATTTGTACCCAAATTCAAGGCCATTTCTCTATTTTCCGCCGAGCTAAGGCCAACAGCGAATCTAGAAAAAAATCAAATGACACTGCACTATCAAAAAAAAAAAAAATCAAGTGACACTGCACTATCAAAAAATATATGTAATAATTCATGCTTCTATTCAGGATGCACTAACCATGAACACTGTCCACAATCAGGAATGGGGTGCCTGACCAAAAACAAACACTAAGACTCAATCATCACTACATCTATATATGCATGCTCAATTGACATGTTACATCACTTTGCAACAAAGAATAGCAAATATACCTTCCATCAACGTAAAAAGCATGGATAAGCTGTTTTGAAACCTTTGGTTTTAATTAGATAGGGGCACAAATCCGCGTTTTCAGTTGAAGCTCCCACGTAAGTTTTGAGTTTTGCAGCGTACCAGATATTATGGAATTAAGCAATGAACGGACGAGCAAAATAACATACTGGAAAATAGGAGTATGAGTATTAACATCTACAATAAGAACAATGTAATCAATGTCACCATGAAAGTCGCGATACAAATATTTCGAAGACATGCACCAGGACCTGCATCAGTGCAAGAGCTTGAACACGACGTGGTCAAAACACCGAAATGCATGACGTAATATTTTTCACATCTCTGTTTTTATCGAGTGAGGAATATTTTACACTTTTACACAGGTGGCCTAAGTTGCTGCGAGACGCCTGGACATCTCAACGCTGTAAACACTGTATATGTGTGGTAACACTGCAACACATATACAGATCAGAGTTGTTCAAAAGGGGAATATTTGACGGGTTATTTCCTCCGGCCGGGCTGGCACGTCGCCCCGAGGAGACAACGGTCAGTGTGGGAGGCGTCAAAAGGAAAATTATTGTTATTATATACCCAGCGCTTTGAAACGCACCAAAGAACATTCTTTTTAATGGAGACAATGTTTCAGGCTGCCTCTATGAGCTAGTCTTTGCTGTCCATTTTCAGGGCGCTGATACAAATTTATTTTATACAAATTGACATAAATGCACTTTTAATTCTTGCTCTTTAAGTATAGTTCAGCTTCCTTAAGATGCAGCTTTCTTTATCATACATTGGCACGCACATATATCTGGTTTTCTTGAACTGGCTTAAGCTCTAACTAAAATTCCTCTCCAGTCAATCCTATAATTTGTATACATATATAATGAATGTCTTCCACGCTCTGCTGGGCACCCTTGAAGAGTGATACTGTTAAGTGCGTAATATACATAATTAATCTAAACCTGCTTGTCAGGTCTATCATTTCCGTACTGAAGCTTTATCAGAAACCTATCCGTTAGATGAGGCCGACCAGAGATACGGTCGGCCCGCGTCCATGTCGCCGGCGGCGTCGGCGCCGAGTCACGGCTGGCAGCACGGCAGAACCGCGTGCGATCACGTCCGGGCCGCGTCGCCAAAGGTCAAGGTGGCCGATTGGGGGTCACGAGGCTCGCCTCCTCGTCAGCGTGACACGTGTGGCGCTGTGTCACAATCAGCGACCTCGGCCGGTGCCGGCGGGACGGGCGCCGGATCAGAGCCGGCGGCGGTCCGGTCCGCAACTCTACCCTGCTGCCCCCAGCCGGGTCTGTCACTACCCTGCTGCCCTCACCCGGGTCGTCAGTACCCCTGCTGCCCCCAGCCGGGTCGTCACTACCCCTGCCGCCCTCATCACGGCTAAGCTGCCCACAACGTATACACACGGCTGACTGAGGCTAGAGAAGATTCCAAATCCCTTGGCGGAGGGTAGATTGAAAATGAGTTCGGGCGCAGAAGGCACTGGCCCATTACGATATGATGGGCCCTACGGCGATTACAATGCGCCCTCAGGGCATACTCTTTGATCCTCCACTGGCGATTGTCCGAATCATTTGCAAATTGTGTGCACGTGACCTAACATTGTTGCCATGGGCCCCCATAGTGTTTCTCTGGGGGTTGCAACCGATCCCAACAGGTATATCCCTAGGGTGGCTTTGTAGACGGTATGATGTCTCTCACTGGTCCGGCACCAGGAGATGGATGATGGCGAGCCGATGTTGACGCAGGGCGACGGAGGCCACAGGGGCTCCCAACAATTATTTTACCTGATAGTGATGCGAGTGTTGTCACCATACATACGGAGCGTGTTCCATATCTAACCCACCATCATATCCTATTTACAATTCAAAATCAAACGTTAAACTAGTCGAAGATCCGAGCAATAACAGCGTACGATCAGTGAACCACCACCAATTACTATTTCACAGTCCATCACTCGAGAAGTGCGGCATCTGACCATTTACCCAATAAATTGTATTTGAGGTTGCGCTTATCGTTATGATCAAGTAACGCCCGTGTGGTGTTTCCCGAGATCTATCTGCATACATCAGTATTACATAGGCATGTGGCATAGGCATGTATGCTACAAGCCTATGCTAGGCATGTAGAATACATGGCGGGGCAAATATAGTTGTAAAGAAAATTTGAGTGACTCCAGCAGTTTATCAATTTAATTCCTACTTTAATGTTTTCGGGCCATTACAGGATCAAATCACTCGCTGACACAAAATCAGTACTTAATAATGAAATAAACTAAATAAAATATTACTACCAGCATCATCCTTTAAGTTTTAACAATATATATTCTTTCAAAGTCAGCAATTAGTCCCAGCTACATTTCTGAAACTCAATCAGTTCTACCCCAGAGAGATGTTCCCACTGTTCGTTCAGCAACGTAAGCCGTAATCTCATACTGTTTTGATTGGGAAAACCCTGCCAGAACTAAACTTGTCGAGGATGGTTGCCAAGGTCGAGTAGACTCCTTAAATTTCATCATTTTCTCCGCAAACTTTCCCAGAGGAAGCATGAGCTCACCCCTCCACCCAACAGCCAAATTTCCGCATCTGATGAACAAAGATTACACCTCCGAAAGGTGCTCGTGCGAGCATGCAGGATCCCCAGTACCCGCTAAATCGTACCAATATTGCGCTTTACGGGTCACATTTTCCTTCAAAATCATACCGGGCCCACGACCAACAGAAATCCGTTGATAGTCAGCCCAAACAGGCGCCGGCGTGCTCCCCCGAGACAGTACCAAGCTCCCACCTCGCACACCTCAACACCGCCCCCCGTCGCACGCCAACCAAGCCACACCGTTAGTCACGAATATGCTACAGGTCGAGTTGCAACATCACTAAAGTCAAGCAAACGACAACATGCAACCCAAATAAATAGCCCGGATCAGGCCGATACCTCCCAGCGAGAGGCGCGCCCAGCCCAGCCCACCCCCACAGACCGGTCGCGTGCCCGCGTCAGCGCATCACGCACGCTCGAGATACCAAGAGCGGCACGCCAACTCCAGCGATACTAACTCAACTCAACACCACACGAAAACATAGGAACGCAACTCCCTCACTGCTCAGGGAAGAGACGGCTGCTCTCAAACCTTGAGCTGGAGCCACCCGGCAGGATTTAATAATCTCAACTAATCATAACACCCTGCCTCCGAGCGCAGCCGAATGGCAAATGAACACAATGAACTCACAATGAAAGTATAAGCTACAACATGGTTTGTTTAAGACAGCTTAAATTCACCGCCATATTCTACAAAGGTTGAGATAATGGATCACACGTTAAAATGCAAGGTAAGCTAGCAGTTTATTCCCCAATCAGAACTGACCTCTACTCTACGAACGCTTACCTCCTCCCAAAGGGTGGGCTTTCGGACAGACAAAATATGAAACCAACAGTTTTCTGGCATGTCCTACAACACTACACGGTTTTTTTAAATGACTCAACTTTAACGCTCTGTCATTTCTGGATTTTTAAGCTATTTTCTTGTATTTTCCAGGGTCTGGTGCTTATTTCTGAATATGTTTTCTGCAAGTTTTATTTTCGTAGCTCAATTATACTACTTGCAGCAAAAGAAAAAGTAAAAGTGTTGTCTGTGTGGTTTGAGACCAAATCGTACACCAAAACTCACCGGGCTTTCTGTAGAGAGCTCAACGTTAAAAGCCGTGATGCGTCCACAAATAAGGCTATTTAACGTTTTGTGAAGTATTTTGAGACCACGGGTACAGTCCATATCCAGAACAAGGGGAATAGTGGCAGGCCTCCGTCAGTGAGCAAGAGGCCCGAAAGCATCAATGCGGTGCTTGATCCTGCCGCGGCAAGTCCCAATAAACCTCACCATCGGAGCTCCCAGGAATTGGGCATCTCCCCGACTTCAGTCTGGCGCATTCTCACCAAGGAACTGAAGCTATTCCCATACATAGTAGCCACACTTCAAAATTCTATCCACAAAATTGGTACTTAAAAATGTGATCGACTTCGCAGTGCTGATCCGAGGAGCATGACTACAGCTTGAGAGGTTAAATGACCTGCCTCCACGAATCCTGGAGGCATAATCAAGGTAATTAACTGTGATGATAAATTCGGGCAGAGTCCCAAACCTCGAATTTTAGGTCACAGCTCACACTATGATCAATAACTTGCGTTTTTACCAAGAGTATTATGAGGATTCTGATGAGGAGCTGTGCCCGACTATATAATCACAATGAATTGGCTCCATTTTGTCATCTAAAGTTCGAGGAAGCAGGCACCTTAACATTCCATCAACACTGTTATTGCTATAAAAATGTACATATAAGGCATCCCTTTTAACACGCTTTGTTTTTCTAAGATACTCAGTTTCTTGACAACCTGAGCCCAATCAAGTAGGCTTAACTATATATTTTCAAAAGCTTATTATAAACCAAACAGCTGTCTTAATATAGCAAGTGTACAAAATATAATTTAGTATTTCATCCTAGTATTAACTGTCGACTGGGCACGTCAAATGAGGAGGGGGGAGGGTAGCAAAGCCACTAACCGCCGGTGTCCAAATAAGGTAGCAGCCCAATTACCGGGCGGCTTTATCTGGATGTGGTTGAACTTCTGGACACTGCGGCAGAGACGCCAGTGCCAGTCAGCGCCTCCTCCGGTACCGCTATATTATTGAAAAGCCAAAGCACACACTGGAATAGCTTGTAAAAGGTTGCCATCCATCTGCTCCAGGCATATATATTCCATGTTGAACCAAAGAAGCGTACGCATTAACATACACCACTTTATCATCACTTCAGGGTGATTTAGACGGTCAGCTCTACGGGAGATTTCGCCACGATGCGGAAAAGGTTTCACCGACAGAATCGACGAATCAAACGCACTTAATAATTCATAATTTTTGGGGTTTGACGGCGCACCAATGGCCAAGGCTATATGGAGTCGCCAATCGAACACACTTAAACATGGGAGGTATCCAGAAACATCGGCCGGCCCAAGGACCTTCCACGGAGAAACCAATATTAGCGTGAAATCTGCGGCAGTAGAAGCAAAAGATACGATATCCTCTCATACTCATACGTGTACTTCACAAACACGAGCACAATTCGTTCTGTTCTGCTCCGACCCTGGTGCCGATACAACTTCTTGCACAAAGTAAATTTGATGTAAACCAAACGGCAAAGAGCGTTAGAGAAAACTTCGAAATTGGTTGAAAAATTACAAAAAGGTTGCAAGTTCGAAATATGACATTATTCACTTAACTGCTCTATCTATTGACAATGACAATAAACCTTTGTTCACCTTTTTAAGAAATGTGCTGTCCTCCAGCAAAAGAGTGGAAACCGACATATCTGTTGGTTAGCAAAAAACCCGCATCTAAAACAGAGGACTTAAAGGGAAGGTGGCACCTTCATAACGTGATTTTAACTGAGATGCCAAGTTGTAAAGCAAGTCGGAAAACCCGGTACTCAATATATCATTTGTCTTGGAGCTCACGATTCCCGAAGAAAAAAACTAAAACCTACCTGCAATGTACCCCTCATGTACCCTTAGCAGCAGGCCACAGTTGACAGCCATGTTGGTGTGACGACATATGCTGACGTCACGATGAGCATCAGTCCACCGAAGCCCTTGAAGCGTTTCGAGTATGGTAGTGGTTGCCAGACCATGACATCATCCACAGGCATATATTTATTTCTTTTCCTAGGAGTATTTTAAAAATCAAAATATTGAGCTTATTGTACACTTCTCACAGAAGTCATAACTGTTTTTCATTATTTTCGGCTAAAAGTACGCCTGGCTACACTAAATTCCAGGATTCGACCAAGGTGCCACATTCCCTTTAACCCAGGGGCATCGATGGCCCCCTAAGGTTTCGGGATAGCAGAAAAAACAGGCGCAGCACCCGGTGAGGGCTCTACCTCTCACTGCATCATTTTCCCATCATCCCTGAAATTTTTACCCCGGGTCACCCAAGGTCAGGTCACCAGACGAGGTCAACCAAGGTCACCTCACTTCACTTTAGAGCTCTGTAAGAGCTACATTTCAAAGTCGATCGATTTGAAACTTCCTACACTTCATGACCCCTCCAGGGTCTACAATGTGATATCCGGGATTTTCGATTTCGTGCCCTGAGGTCAGGTCACGAGGCGACCTCTCCCATTGGAAAAGCATGGGGAAAAGCTATTTCATGATATAAAAGCCACAAAAATGATTGCAAATACTCAGACTGCTCAGAACAACGTTTTGGACACCCTTCACGGATCCCAGGGGTCATATTTGCCCTTGACTTTCCAAGGTCATCCAAGTCACCGGAGGTCAAAAACAGTATTTTGACAATAACTTTGACCTAATTGAGCTAGAGCGATGAAACAAACACCATCGTGTTTGTCTTGTCACTGGCTTTCATTTGATATACGGCAAGGTCACTTTTGACCTTTCGTGACCTCAGGTCATATTAGGTCACGAGGTGACCTCTGGCGGTCAAACCACTGGCGGGACGTCATTACGTTTCACATAGCGGAAAAATTACAGGCAATTTGCTATCAAATGTACTTTACCAGGCCTCAATAGCTCTAATGACATAAGAGTTATGCCCAGTTTGCTTAATCATTGCATATTTGAGTGAAAATAGCCGATCTTGACCTAATTTGACCTCTGGAGGTCAAACCATTGACCTGAGCACTAAAACATGCGAAGTAATTTCTACTGAATTCACGCGAGCTTTCATTGCACTTCAGATTTGCGCTAACGCCCATATTTTCGGAGTTAGAGGGGGCCATCGATGGCCCCCCGGTGGGCGAAGGTGGCCCCGGACCCCCGGTGGGGGCGGGTTAAGGATCCATGGCGAGTCTGCGATTGCTGGCTCGTTGAAGCTTTGTCATTACGACTCGGCCACGGAGCGAGTGACCCGGCCCGTCCTGTGCGTAGCTGCCAGACCGGTGAGACACCTGATAATACCTGGAACGCGCCTGCGGGTATCGCGGTGACCTTCGTCGCCTCGTCCCTGTGTCGCCGTCGGCTCACAGCAACCAGCCTTGACCCAGGCGGGCGTAGCGATGCCGTTCTGTGGAACACCAACAAACATCCGCCGCCGCCGCGTCCGCTCCATTGTCCAGCCGGCATCCAGCGCTCTTTTCCTGCGCGCTGAGAATGCCGGCCGATGCGTCATCGGCGTGGTCAAGCCGCCGCGCCAGCAGGAACGCCCCCGTCCTCTTCAGGGCGGGCAGCGGCGCTTCAGACGGCGGGGGAGGGGAGGGGAGGGGCGGCGACGGCCAGACTAAGTGAGGGCGGCGGCGCGGCGGCCGGCAGTGCACGCTGGACGGCCGACACGGAAGGTTGGAGCGTCCTGCGCTGAGCTCTGTCGAGTGCGCGTGCGTGGGACATCGTGGACTCGAGTGTTGATTGAGAGTTCACACCACAGAACTGCAATAGAGCACCATAACAAGCGACCGGAGAGGCGAGCACCCGCCGGTACATCGGAGCAATAGTAGCAGCAGAGCTTGGAGGACCGAGAGCGCCGACAGCGGCTATGGACGGCGATAAAGTGGAGACGACAGCGCCAGCAGGCCAGGCTGAGCCCGCGCAGGCGTGGACAACCCGAGAGGGCACGGTGAGTGGAACAACCCATCATACACCACGTGCCGCGTACTAAGTACTATGTACCACTTTCAGATAGTCGTACAAAGTACTACTATCTGAAGCAAGCAATTAACTGTGGTGATGAAAATTCACATTGCCCAAGGCTTGGAGGTGAAAATTAGGAGCGCAAACTAGGTATTTGGGTAGATGATTATCATGGCTATCATTTTTTAAAATAAATTTTGTCCAAGTTCTTCCCAGTATGGCTGCTGGAGTCGGAGTCCCACTAAAGTCATAAGTGGACTTGTCACGGAGACCCCGGCCCAACCACCCGAACGAGAAACTCACACAATGAAGGGTTGTTTTAGAAGCCAAAGTGTAACGTCCCACAAAGACCAAGGACGGCCGCCCCGCTTAGGTCGCCCTTATATATGGAATTATATATGGAATTATATATGGAAAGTTATGTTTCAACGTCTTACAGACTGGTTAAAATTTGGCTCAGTGCAGCGAGTGTTATTTTCCCACACCCTGTACTGGAGACGCTGACATAATAACCTGGGTTACACCAGTGGTAAGAATTGTAAGGCGTTGTCATGCGACAGCACTGTGGCACACCGTGCTATCCCATCACTCCAGCTAGCGTTCTACTCCCTCTCCCTCTCTCTCTTTGGATCATCCCCGAAATACTCCTCACCACTCCCAACAAGAAAATATAGCAGCTACCAGCCGGCCTGGTACTCCACCCACCGCAGGGGCGTCGCCACGATTTTGTGCGGGTGGGAGGCAAAACCAAAACACAATGGCTGTTCAGAAGTGCGTTAACGAGGCGATTCATCTGAAATGAATTTTGGAGCGTTGGCGTTAGGCCACCCTGATAAGCGGGAGAAAATACAAACATAATCGGTCGCGCGCCGCAAGTTTGTGGGGACGGTCTCCTCCTTGTTTAGCAGTTGAAAACACATTCACCCCACCCCCCACCCCTTACTTTGGATGCCCATGGCGCACACCAATTTAGGTGTGTTTCAAAAATTAAGCCTGTTTCAGGGACAGCAGGATGTTTCAAATATAAAGGTGTAAATCGTAAACTGGTCCTGCACAGTACAAGTTGCAGCGGATTTCGAAGCATGCCGCCGTCTAAAACCAGGACCACGTGATTTATGAACGGTGCTATTTTAATCCCCAACGTCAAATGCGGATACGGTAAGCCACGCTAAGTGTAAAACATCCCGAATCACCAAGAACTTCTACAATCCAATCAATAGCTACGTCAGCAAACAGCGGCACTTCCCGCTTACTGTCCATCTGGCTCACCTCACGTTCGGTTCCCACTACGATGATTAGATCTTCAATCGTACATCTTGTATCATAAACCGTAAACGATGACAGCGCTCACCTAATCCTGGTCATTATGTCTTTAAGTACCCCCTCCCCAACCAGCAAGACTCAGGTCCCATCACAGGGTGGGTTCGGTCCGCCATAATCGAGATATGGACATTATTTATTGTATGTAGAGCTGTCTTGTAGAGCTGTATTGTATGTAGAGCTGTCAGGTGTTCCAGTTCTGTGCGTCAACACCAGAGCCTTGCCACTCCACTACCGCAGCATGACGTGTGAGCCCTTTCCTTCTGTTCCTCAAGATACTATCTCTTAACCATGGCCACATTGGGGGAGGGGGGGGGGGTTTGAACGTACCTTCGGTTTCTTTTCCCGACAGCCAGAAAACGCCGGCGCGGACACTACCGTACTTGGAATACTGTATTCATTAGATAAAATTTCAAGTCTGATTCAGGTCAGGTCACCAGGCTAGGTCAAGTGACCTTCATCCAAAAATGCTTCAGGTGGCAGCAGTGAGGATAGGTTAAAGCTAGTCCTCTGAGCTTCATATCACATAATAACCCCCCGAATACCGTTATTGGTGGCAGTATTTTCTACATGGATCACCTCTCAAATAAATAAAGCGTAGCATCGAAGAGTAAAACAAGTACCCTCAGCAAGCCCAAATTTGTGTTGAGAAGCATCCGAGCCCACACTGGCATGGCTCCTAGGCTTTACATCGGCTGTTTCATTGCGTGACCAGTAATGCAAGAAGAAAATACTCGGCACTGCCTCGGAAAATTCTGAGCAGCCATTATCAGGCCTGATGATCCTGAAGTGTCGTCACTCCATGAGCAACGGCAACGATTGCATTTTCGGCGGCGCGTCTTCCATGATATGGACCGTGGCCGGGCGAGATGGCGTTTCGCAATGGCGGCGGCCACTGGCGAAGCAGCGGGGTGGCAGTGACATGGCCGTGCCTCATCACCTTCTCCGGCGGCTTTCCCTCTCCGTGCACCACCAGCGTGACAACAGCGCCTCTGTTGAGGTACAGCATCGCCGGTAACGCTCGCACACAGAGCTCTACTGTTGCTGCGTACCCGGCGCCGCCACAAACCTGCCCCGCCCCTTGCAGCCTTCAGAGGAGTGGCGTGTGGAACAGCGGTCCGATAACGCCCTGTATTGCCTCATCGCCGCTACAAAGCACTGGTCTCTGACAAGTGGCTAGTTCAGTCAGCTATCAAGCTCATTTGGAGCAATTAGTTCCCTGACCTAGCGCGGGCCGACACCGTGGGGGCAGGCAGCCACCACACAAACTGAGTCAAGGCTCCGGCGCGGCTACTTATGGTGTTAGGAAAGCGGCGGCGACCTGCTCCCGTGAGATGAGCTGATGCAAGCCTCAGCGCGTGTGCTGCCGTTTGGCAGAGTGGAGCGTCGATGCAGCGCGCCCGGTTGAGACTGTGCTCGGCCCGGTAGAGGTCCGCAGCCGATCAGCTGAGAAACGCTCCGACCTACCACCGAGGGGCGACGCGGCGAGCGATGGCACCCTTGTGACGAAAGTGAAAAGGGGTTGGGTGGCGGAGCTTTGGCCTTGACTGCACGGCCGGCATCAGGAGAGGCGATGACCGACCTGGCCGGCTGGCGGGGAGAGCAGCACCCACAAAAACCGCGCGCCCGGCCGCAACAATGCAGCCGGGCACGCGCACATGCAAATCACCACCCCAGCTGCGTAGCCCCCGCTGCGCCTTAAAGTGCAGGTCACAACCAATCTTATGGCGTTCAAAACAAGTGGTGAGCCCACGCCAGCCAGGCATGGGGCAGGGAAGCCAGCTGGCCGATGCAATCTAGAGATAACTGACGCCAAAAGAAGAGGACTAATTTCTATAGTGATTAAATTTAGGGCAAATCTGCATACATCGCGTACTCCAATAATGAGTCAGAAACCAGCACGCATAAGCCACCGGTCACGAAACCAACAGCCAACTGCCGTTTTGGCGGAGCCGAGACGGCCGGCAATCGCAACCCCGCGGCCACGCCACCGTGCGCCGGCACAAACACACCGACGACGACAAACGGCACAAACACTTTGGCGACAAACAGATGAGCGGCAGCTGCCAAACAGGCGGCTCAGTCTCGCTGCGCAGCTTAACGGCAGTGTCGGCGTGCCGGCGGCCCGCGGCAGCCGAAGCATGTCAAGGCTTCGGCAGGGCGGGGGCGGGGGGGGGCTCTCACAGGGGGCGGCGCACGCGCGATGGACCGTGACGGATCGTCTCTAGCGCTGAACGAGAGGCTGGGGTGACGCGTGACTGGGCAGAACAGCCTCACGCCCCCATCCAAATGGCCTGGTTACCCCGTCATGTTCCGATTGGGACTAATTCCTAGTGCATAAAGGCTGCGGCCACCATAACGACCTCTGGCAATGGACTGGAACCCACACACTGATGTCGGTCTCTGATGAAGAATGCCGTAGCCCGACTGACAGTATCGGCAGGTGCTGGGCGCTGGCGTTTCGGTAGTACTATAGTTTTAACGTATTTAAGATCGACAACGAAAACGATAGAATGGAAGAAAAACTAATGTTTGGAAAAATACATTTTAGACTAATCGCGTCGGATACGCTGAGGGTTCATCCAAAAATTTGGCGGCACTGACACTCCAAAAAGTTGAAATTTTTCATTTCAAGTAATATCTGTTTTTCAATATTTGTTTTGTCAACATATCTATTATCGGTTCTCTGGCCGACGCGGTTTTGTTTTGAAGCAATCCTGCGATTTAAAATTTCTCATCTGTTTTCAAAATTCATTTGTGGTTATTGCAAAGTGCAGATATGCATGGATACCAAGACTGCAGCTCCAGGTATAACGGATGCATTTTCCGGATATTTCAGATGTAACCAAACAGACTTCCATTTCTGGCATTAAGCTATGCCTTTAACACGCTTGACGGGGGTCGAGCCACCTTGCATTGACGGGGGCGGGACCCCCCCCTAAGATCTCGAGAACCACGGTAGGTAGCGAAAAACGGTAAACGGCGTTGGGCTGCCCATCCACTTCTCCATCGAAAACATTGAACCATTTTTTGTCAGGTCACATTTAAGGTCACGAGGTCAAACATGCCCGTCATAGGGATAACATGTAAAATTCAGTTTTCGGGCATTACATCGAACAAGTAAAGATAGTGCAAAACGACTTGAACTATATGAATCCTCTCAGCAAGCCGAATCGAATGATATATAATTTGACCTTGCTAGGTCAAATCAAGGATTGACCGACCGAGGTCAGGTCAGGGCAAATTATATAAAATGCATATCATTAGAACTGCAAAGCCCAGGCGAGTCTAATGCAGCTAAAATAAATGCTCTATCACCATCCGTTCCTGAGTTATTTCGTAAAAACCATTTTTCCCATGTATTTCCAATGGAGAGGTCATGCCTCGTACCTGACCTTAGGTCATCGATATCAAAAATACCGGAACATATGTTAGAGAACTCGGTGGGGCCATTATGTGATATGAGTTTCATTCGGATAAGTTCACCCTGCTCCGAATTATGCTATCTTAAACTTTTTTAGGTCGGGTCACTTGACCTGTACTGGTGACCTGACCTGAGATGACCTAACCTTAAAATTTTCACAGAAGTTGTAAAAATGATGAGGAAAAGGTATACAAGTACGGCGGCGCTACGCGCCGCCGTTTTTCTCTGTCGCCGAAAAACCGAGGGGGCGGGTACCCGCCCCCGTCAATGCGCGTGTTAACAGCACGAGAAACCCTGTCATTCACTGTAAACGGCATCAAAGTAGGAGCTTAGGAAGATAAAAACTCTGTTTTTCCGTCACAAGCCTCTCACCACAACCCTCTTGAAGAAGCACATGACGAGAACTCCCAGGAATCGAGGTCTCAACTCCACGGTTAGGATTCTTTCTTGTGGTGATCGATGCGGCAAAGCCATTAATTACACCGCGTGGTGACCTTTCCCAGCTAACAAGGAGTTAGAAGCCTGCATTAGCGCTGACCAGCCGAGCGCGGCGCTGGCCAGCCTTGAGCCAGAACGCCGGTGGCGTGGCGGGGGTCGGCGGACACCGCCTCAGCCCACATCCAACCCCCTTGGACGCTAGACACACACACGGGAACCATTCACATCAGAGTAGCCCGGTCAGCTGACGTCCGTCGCACCTGTACTGCCATCATATCGTGGTATTCCATTTAAGTATCTGGTATCCGCAAGATTCTGGCTGACAATGGAGCTGTAGCGACGACAGGCAAGATTTTGGGTTAAATCAGATGAAACACAGCGCACTAACTCTTTGAGGATTTCTTCCAGCGCCGACGAAACAGCTGGTCCGAGACCTCAGCAGACACCAGAACTCCCTATGTCACAGACCACAATACCATCTCATGTTTTTTACGCGGAAGAGTGGAAAATCACCCACAGTTCCAGTTTTGGCTGTATTGAAAACGTCCCGTCAGGTTCGATCGTGAAGCATCTTTGCCAATGTTTCATCTGTAATGGTTCGCTGGACTGCTGATCTTGGGCAGCAAGCCAAAAGTTTACCCACTGAAGCACAGACTCCTTTGAGCGCGATGCGAGGTAGCAATGCTATTGCGCGTTACGTGAGGGTCACTGTGCCCGCAGACGTGGATGCAGTCCAGCGACGGCACCGCCGTGTACCTCACAGCCAGCGGCGTCAGTGATACGTTTATGTCGCGCCTTGCAGTCGCCGGTGTTATCCTTAGCGTCCACAGTACAGTCGCCCTCGGGGCGGTGGTGGTCTCCGCCTGCTGGGTGCGGCGGCAGACGGCGCAGCCGCCACAGCGGTGCACCGCCTCCGCCGCCAGCGTCCCAACCCCCATAGCCTCGGAGCTGAGAAACCGTAGCAATGATTCACAGATAACATTATTCTTCTTGCAAGCCCAATCTCTAAAAAAACTCCCTAAACCACAAACTTTGTTTAACTACACAACTGAAGACCTTATATTTCTAGGTATTTAGCTTTATAAAAAAACAGCTCATTTAAAGGTCCCTGGCTTTCTAGACAGTCTTGCAGATTAAAATGAGACAAAATCATGGGATTGGAATCAAAACACATCCACACAACATCATAACACCACAAAAATTAAACAGGTACAAAAATCCACACAGCCTGCCACAGAACAAAAGCGAGAGGCTGTAACATAATGTTCTGATCTCCTTTGACTTATTTTCTGGATGCCTAGTTCAGCGGTACACCGCATGTTATAAACCCGTTAACTGATAGGAACAATGCCATTACCTACTCGGCGTCCTCGCAAATGGGGATTTTACTAATCCTCCAAACGAAAGCACACGGGATTCCTCTTTGTGAGATCTAACCGCGATTACTTTGATCTGTAAAACTAACGGTTAAAAAAGGACAAATGCAAGCAAAAAGAAAGCATAACGATTTCCTTTGTGCACGATCGTAATACTTACGGGCATTGAGATGTAAAGAGGTACAAGTATAGACATCTAACCACGACAACTTTGATCTGTAAAACTAACAGTTAAAAAGGACAAATGCAAGCAAAAATGGAAGAATCATGATTTACTTAGTGCACAATCGTAATACTTACGGGGAGTGAGAGGTAAAAAATGTTCTGTTAGAAGCACTTATCGATATTTACTCCATGGCCGCAGATAAAACAACCTCAAATATACTCATCTATACTTGCAGACTTACAGGGCTGGTGGGAGACAGGTATGAAATAAGCCCAGTATGACAAAGCCCATACCATCCAGGCACTCAGATAACTTCCCAGAAAGACAAAGAACAAAAACAACAAAGCGTAACTTGAGTAAACATAATTCCCGATGTTATCTAAATCCAGAATGAGCGGTCGCACTGATACAGCGGGTATTTTTCGGCAACTTTGTCACATCACCAGTAGCCACTTATGCACGTATTCGGCCACAGCCCATTCCAGGAGGGATTTGCCTGAGCGGTCAGTACAGGGCCCGTGCACGTGTATGTCCTTGGTCACAACGTGCTTACACCGGCCAGCCCAGCGCCCGGACACGTCCAACTCGGATCGACCGCAAACTGGCTGCTATCGAATGAATGCTGACAAAAAACGGCCGAGACGATAAAGTTGAATAGTACTCGGAGCGCACATTACCGGTGTTTCTCTGTGAGGAAAATATAGCCGGCTAAGTGAAATTTCGGGCACAGGCCATCATTTAATTTGTGAGATATCTGTGGTTGACTTCTTAGCTGAAATCATATTGTAGAATTCAACTTAACATAAACTTGGGATCTAAATTGGGCAGTCCGTACACGCAGGCGTTTGATCGCACTATTTCCTTTGGAAAGTCCAACTCGAAAGGACAACAAAGGTTGAGTGGGGGTAAGGTATCGTCAAGGCCGTCCACACAGCGACCGACCCAACTGGCAAGAACTGAGATTAGCTATCACTTGATACGCATATATTGATACGCTTGATCTGTCATAGACATACCAATCTCACGCTGAGTAAGGACGAAAACGGATTGGACTCTTATGCGAGGAAATGAACGGAGTATTAAACAATACGTCGATTTTCGACGAACGAAAAACATACAAAGCCACTAAAATTATCACCTAAGTTTTTCGCCCACAAGACCGTTCAAGTCGTACCACCGTTCCGATTGTATACAACCATCCCGTTGTCTGATCTTTAGACCCTCGTTCCACCAGCAGCAGGCCTGTAACGCGTGTATGCGCCTTGCAGCCGTTGCAGTCGCTGCCCGGGATTCGCATGGAGTCACCACCCGAGCACGCGGCGCTGCCCTCCTTCTGCCTGAGCCAGCCGCAGCCGGAGGCGCTGTCGCCCTGGTACCCGACAGCACACTACGACGCCGAGAGCGGTGCCTGCAGCGAGATCAGCGACGTCGACTCCATCTCCTCATCCACCGGCGAACTATTCGTGAGTACCCTTCTGACCCGCGCGGCGACCGGAGGGTCCCAGAGTCTAATGTGAACGCTGGATGAACATTGAAAGTGCGCGAGGAAAAAGGCGAGATACACATAAGGCAGGATTTCGTAACTAAGGAAGGCTATCGAAAAAAATAAAATCAAGACCTTTGGTCCAGTTCTCAGGTTACCAAGCATCAAACACGTTTCTGTGCTAGCAGGCTGTTATCAAGACAAAGGGGCATTGCACTAAAAAAAACGCGCAGTTTCAACGTGAACTGACGGGCGGTCAGCAGGGCCAGTAAAGCCCGCGCGTGAGACACAGAAGCTATCAGAAACAGTTAGACCGCGCCGCGTACCCCGCGGGTGAGGAGACCGGAGAATGGTCTGCCGACTGCTGTTTGCCACCCAGGGTCGACCGGTGTTTTACAGCTGCTGACAATAGACGTTCTCGTCGAAGCGGCGGGGCGGGTTACGGTTCTCTGACGCACCAGGCAGTCATGCAAACATAAGGCAAAACGTACCGCAGCCGCCAGGGCCACCGGCGCAGCTCAAGGCTTTCCTCTCCGTTTATAGTGTGTGCGTTCACCATGGAATTCCTGATGGCACAGAACTGAGTGCTTCTCAAGGACCGTTTTTCGCACGCGACCGCGCCCAACACTAGACCTTCCACGCGCCGCCATGGCAACAGGCACTTGGCTGTTCTTAAAAGTCATGCCCAGCCACGTAAAGTAATAGCCAGTTTTACGAACGCTTTTCAACCCTAGTACAGACGACGAACGTGACCCCATTTTCCTCATGATCTGGCTTTAAGAACATGAAGAAAGATAAATGACCTCGCAGCCTTACCTGGCAGCGAGTTCGAAAACCATAGCACCAGGCTTGGCAGGTCTTAAATTCGAGATATGAGAGCATAATAGTTAATAGCTGTATGCTGGCCACGATTCAAGACCATCTGTCACGCCCAAAGCCCTCCAATCAAGCTTCTTTATTTTGGTTCATTTATAAACATCCTCCAAAGTCACCTTGCACCATAGCAAGGAGTGACGAAGCTCAAAGCCGGCCGACTGGTGTTCACTTTACTGTAGCAATGACGCGGCCGGTCAGCAGACGCCAAAACAATGGCGCACGAAGAGTGAGTACTCGTCTCACCTCTCAGCACAATGGCTACGTGGAAGCCATGAGGAGCGAACAGCTTGTCTCGGGAGCTACCCGACAGGGTTCAGCGTCCCTGCAGCGTGCAGGCGCCAGGCTTGGTCGGCAAACGTGGCTGCAGGGCATGAACATCCCCGCCTGTTGCGGCTGCTCATTACCGGGCAGCTGTCAGCTGAGTCGCCTGAGGCGGGAGGGCGGAGCCTGAGCTCGGCACATACGCGCTGATGCGGCACCTGACACGGGCGGCGACCGCAAGGTAAAAGACCTGCCAGCCGGCAAATTACTCATGTTGCCGGCCACGCCAGCAACAGGAAGCTTCTTTCAACCGGCGCTGCACACTGGCAGAGTCCGGCCAACAGCAGGGGCCGCCGGAATTTTCCCATGGTTGGCACTGGCTGCGCCGGGTCGCACTGGCCGGTGTGGGCGTTTTACCTTGAAGCGACAGGCGTCGGGTTGGTGTTTTGGTCGGCAGCAGCGGCGACACCGGACGCGCCTCGGCGGGGCGGGGTCACGCCGCAGCCGGGCTGGAGGCCCACCGCCAGCTGGCGCCCGGGTTCGCCGGGGTCAGCCAGCACGTGAACGGTTACCAAGGCCGCCGCCGTGTACCGCTCGCGTGGGTGGTGCAGGTGCCCGCCTGCCGCCGTGGCGTGGGACCTGTCATTGTTGGGGCTGTGTAGCGGGTCTGCGGCTACAGCCGCCACGGGAGGTCAACATGGGTCTGACCACCGGGCCTGTGGATGGAGACGGCTGGCGGGACCAGCAGAAGCCCCTGTGGAACAGATCCGGAACTTCGGACTGGTTCGACACCAGGTCTGGGACGTCAGCACCGGTATTCACATCCAGCCGGTGACATATGAATCACCCTATAATACCCGCTCTGGGCTCAGCACGCTCCCCAGTCCTGCAAGTGATGCCAACGGCTTGCAATTAATACGCCTCGTCACGCGTTTTACCCCGTCCGAGCACGTGGCGTGCAGTCCTTATAAGCCTGCTACTCAGCATACTGGCCGAGGACAGGCCTGACTGGCAGGTACACACGCCAACGCCCGGGAAGGAGCGCCGACGTCTGAAGGCGGGCCTCTGACGCAACGTCCAGAGTAAGCAGGCTGGACACTGGAGAATGCAGCACGTAGGCCCGCCGCCGCGACAGAGCGATAGACGTTGCATCAGTACGCTTGGGCCTGCGTCGGCACCAGCCATTCTCTCAATAGTGGTGGCGCCTGAGGAGCGCCGCGGTCGTAACACTTGGCTCACTTAGCAAGGACACTTGAACACACAATGCGGTTCATTAACTGATCCGTGACAACCTGATCTTCAACAGAGGGAATCAGAGCGTTCCAATCCAGAAGTCCCGCGACAAAACCGGAGTAACAGGTTTCCAATGCCGGAATTATAATCCATAGTTAACCTCCTGTGATTCCATTTAGATGATACTGACCTTCAGGCAAGGGAAAAACAAACATGCTGCCATTCATCGAGAATATCATGCACTGTATGACAGGATCGAGCGTTGGGCACCCTACCAGACATTTCTGTGTGCAAAAATGAAAAACCAGGAATCCGCAGGCACAGCGAGTGCTTGCGCTACGTCATGTTAAAAAACGTCGGTGTGATGATTCCACATTGACCTTGATTAACCCTTCAAAGGTGGTCACTTCGCGTCGGGAGCATGTCTCATCCCTGGAAACGGCAGCTGCGGCGCAGGTGACCCGGTGAGGTAAAACGCACTGCAGTCGAACCGGTCTGGTGGTACAAGTGGAGCCTCCCCACGCCGCCTCTGAAGGGTTGTGACCTTGCGAGACCGTGTTGCGCCAGCCCGTGCCGTCGTTGACCCGACAACACTGATTGCGGCTTGTAGGTTAGGTCAAGTGTCAGCTCCGCCAGCCCTCAGAGAGGCCTCCAGCTCCCGGACCAATTGCCCGCATCCCATCCTCAGGTTAGAGCGACCAGCAATCTGCCGACTGATACCCTCTCTGAGAAGGATTTCGCCACTGATTTGTCCTCGGGCAACCACGACTCTGATCACTCAGATTTAGAGCAGCGATAACAATGCACCGCCGGTTTCCCGATGGTGATTTCACCGACGACTCCCAAACCATCAAGTACGGAAAGTCCCCACCCTACCATCCTTACAGCGCCCGGAGCCACAGCCTGAGCCTGGGCCAATGGTGACGTCACTACAGGGCATTGAAAGCGGCCCGGCAGGAATTCCCGTCCGGTGGCGTCTCTGTACCGTAAGCCAGACGATCACGACTGCTCAGTGGCTGAGCTGGCCACCGCGCTTCGCATACCGGAGGTGTCGGAAGCCGTCAGCGACACGTTCCAGCCGCCAGCCAGTCGTGAGTGCCTTGAAAATCAGAGGCTTTAACCGCTTCCTAACGGTTGGCTGGGCATCGTTTCCACCGTACTGACTCCGTTTCCGCCGACTGTAGCAGCTTTGGCACCTCTTCCCCTGCCCAGACGGTAGCCATGGGCCTTTCCCGGGTCTGTTCCGCCGGGGAAACAGCAGGTCCGGCCCGCCGAGTCCCGCTCCGGCCCCAACAGACATGACAGGATTTCGCTCACCATTCTTCAGACTTTCCCATGGCGTGACCGCTCCTGCATTTCTTTATTGGCGCTCTCAGCCCCGCATCAATCAAAATGTATTTACCCATCAAAATTTACAGTTCTATTCAAGGACAGCCAACTTAAGACAGGAAAACAACATAGTGACAGCGAAAGGTGTAAAAGGTAAAAAAAGTGTAACGGTAGACTATTCAGTTGCGAATTCTGACCAATTTGCTGCAGTGCATGTAAGGTGAGAGCACTCACATCCTCATGTGCGTTTCCAAAGTAAATCACTGCAACACGAACCACATCAGAAATATGAGAGTACAACTAATTCCCGAGTAAAACGGAATTGGAAAAAGTTTACTCACATATGCATTCAGAAGAATCAAATATGATTCCGGCGTATAACCGCAGAAAAGGGCCCGAGCCGGCAGCTGCACTGAAGCATATGATTTGACACCGGGGTTGCGTGGTCGATGTGGGGTAATCAGGGGGTCCCGAGGCTCCGTCTAAGCCATCGGGCGGAGACGCCGGAGTCACCGGGCGTGGGACCCGACCGAGCTGATAACGGCTTACCTGACAGCTCGACATTTCCGGTCCTGACGTGTGTGCCAACCAGCCGACAAGCCGGGCGCCACACACACGGCCGCTTAAAAAGGGCCAACAAGGCAGACCGTCTGTACTTACTTTTCACCTAGCTGTGCAAAATTATCAGCTCGAGTCGAATACAAATTATACCTTGATAAAAATGTAAAGCTAAGAGATGCGAGCACATTTGTCTGATACGTGCATACTACTAGCCTAGCATTACCAATAGGAATCTAACGAAACAGCAGACGCGAGCAGACTGGTTTGGCATCTGCACGCTGCTACTCGAATGCACCCCGTCAATGCAGGATCGTGCAGGGTGAGCCCATATTGCACCGGTTATTGGCACATCAGCTATCTCCACACGAATATCAGCCAGTATTACAGGTGCAATTGCACAGCCCCCAAACTCGGCGGCGACGCTGCCTGTAGCAAAAGACGCCTCACGTGAGCTATTGTAGGTTTTCGTGACAATATACTTCACTCGGTGTAAAATTAAGCCATTGCCGAAAGTCCACAAACGGCCAGAGGTGGTGATCTATCGGTCATGAACGGCACGAGGGCGCCTTGAAGTCTCAACCGTTCGCGAGTAGAAAACAACGCCCCGCGATCCCATCTAGTGCAAGCATCCATTATATTCAGGATACTGGCGCACGGAAAACAGATTGCCAGCACTTACACGGGCGATTTGCAGTGGCGCTGGGCAATTCGTGCAGATGAGAAGGTGTTGTATGCTGTCACAGGGTAGATGTCTGTGGACCGCAGCTCTGACCCTGTTCTCCGCTGCCACAGAGGTCCATCGTGATTCCGCTGCCGTCGCAACAGCCGGCCAAGAAGAAGTCATCGCTGTCGCCGACACCCTCCTTCACTTTCATCGATGCCAAGGCGGCGGCGGCGGCGCGCAAGCGGACCGTCACCTGCTGCGCCAGCAAGTCGGTGCTGAAGATCACCCTGACCTTCTGCGTCAGCTTCCTCCTCGGAATGGTGCTCACCGTCATCTACATGGAGGGTGAGTGCGGCTAGTGATGATCGTAATAGGAGCAGCTAGTGATGATAGGAGACGTCACCAGACACAAACCTGAACACACCCCCAGGCAATCAGAACCTCACCACCGAGCAGACCGACGGGACCAGGGGTTGGAGCCAAATCCATGTAAATTGTCACTGCCGACCGGCCGGGCTCCTCCGGCCAGTGGTGCAACGACCGGTTCACAGAGCAGGAACAGCACGCTGAGCAGACGCCAGACTGCTCTGACGACGGGGCAGAAGCACATAATCTCCCCAGATTTGGAAATTGCGTCAGTTGAGACACATCCGGCGTTGCGTGGACGGGGTTGGGAAGGAGGTAGTGAGGGGTCTGGGTGGCGCAGTCGGTTATCGCGCGCGCTCGGCTCGGCCTATGACATTGCGTATGTGCATGGTGTCGTGAGTCTGAGCCCACCCGGAGGCAGGATTTGGTGCCCTGACCTAGCTCAAGCCTAGCTCATTCGCCCTCCGACACCTCAGCAGTTGGTGAATCGCTAAAGTCCAAGAATGATGGGGTGGTAGTGAGGAATAGTAGGGCGACAGTCCTTGACCACGGCCGGCAACCCGCGCGCCGCCGCCCATACCTATAGCTCACGCCGGCCAGATCCGGGCAGTTTCAGAGCAGCAGACGCGGGGCTGACCCAGACTACACACGAGTTACTTTGATACTGCACCCGAGACCTGCCCAATCCCCAAACAACAGCAGAGCTGAACAATTACACCACACGTATTCACTGCAAATTATTCGATACATTACTTACATTACACTTGTAAACCTCGACTTACACATACTTATTTCTAAGGTCAATGGAATGACAATGGCCCTGCCGGCACAGTAGAGTTCGGACTCAGCCTACCGTTACCGCATAAGCTGCTGTAAGACAATGATCGCAGTAAAGCCGCTGCAGTCTTGAAAGCCGACACGGAAGGCCGCCAGGCTAGCGCCATCCTCCACAACTATTACCCGTGTCCGAAGAACTAGCGAAAAAACTGTAGAGTGGGGAAAACTGTACAGTTCTGGACTAAAGCTAAAATTGTGGCATGTGATGGCCTGGGCTTCCCAAGGAATCATGCTGCTATTTTATCAACAACTAATGATCACAGGAAATTCGATAATCAGTGATACATTTGCGAGGCTACAAATACCCGGAAAATAGCGATTCGTCAAGGGTTTACCAAGTCCCCCGTTACTTTCGCCCTTTCGCCTGCGGAAACAGGCCGGCACCTTTGAAACAAAGAGTTGGCACGTCCGACAAGCGATGGTCGAACTTGGAGCCATCACATGGGCAATCCATTTACCGCGTCAGCAGCGTCTTCCTCTTCAACTTCCGCCAGCAGCATTTTCCTTCGACGATTCAGACCCCATCCCCGGGGTTAAGAGGTCTCAACTGCCGCACAATGCCGCAGTGGGGGACCCAGAGTACGTGCAGACGCCACGGTACCAGCCCTGACCGAGTTGAACGCAGCCCTGCGCAGCAGTGGGGCTGACCCTGACCGCCGCTGGCGTCGATACCCAGCGTCGGAGTTTCGTCACCGGCCCGCCGCGCTGATGTCACGGCACCCCGCGGCTGCCGGCTGCATCGCCCCCGTGCGCGTGCTGATGCGGCCGACGCACAGCCCGAGCTGGGTTAAAAGCCGACTCCGCGCCGGCAGCGAGGGATAGACACGTGCAGAGGAGCGGTATGCCACACTATGAACAGATTTGAGACCCACAGGTGAAAGATTATACATTTTGGCAAAACTCCATAAGAGTGGTGGATAGGAACATCGTAGACTCCGGCAAAATATACACCCAAAGCAGCCACATACTTTGGAATAGTCCACTGTTTTATTTCCCAGACTTCTAATCTGCAAAAGGAGCACAACCATAGCACGCACGATTGTCGATCCTCCCTTGTATAAACAAAACGATATCATCCTTAAAACAATCAGTTTAACAAAACACATAAGGGCTTGTTCCGGCACTGACCAATTTAGACAACTATAATTAGCTTTCTGAATCTCTCCACGGCATCTGCATAAGATGCCACAAAAGGAAAAACTTATCAGAAATCCAGAATTTAAGGGGGATTTAAGACAGTGGTGCTTGTTATAGGATTGCAGGACTGAAAGCGGATTGAGTCGGCATTATCTTCAGTAGTCTGGAATCCGATATCCAGCGATCTCAATTTAATTTGGCCAGCAGTCACGCTAATGAAGAGGCGGTGTGGCCAGTGAGCCGGGCCGGCCGGGCGGCCGCTCAGTCACACATCTGCTGCACGGCCGTCATGAGACACTTCAGCCGGTGGCGCCACCAGAAAAGCGGCCTTCGGTGCCAGGAGGCGTCGGCCGCCCCAAGGATGGCCGCCTGCGCGCAGCGCCACCGCCCGTCCGCAGCCGTTGCAGCCGCCCCACGCCATCTGCTGTGGTTTCCCCGCCCCGCCGCGGGACATTGCACACGGACCCCGGCGCCGGTCCTTATAGCTCAGTACGAACAGAGTTCGCCCGCTCTGGACGCACCCGCAGAGGTGGCACAGCAGGGATGCCAGGGGTGAGCTGGCGGCCGGCCGGCGCCCGCCCTGCCCCGCGCCGCTGGCTAGTACGATGTGACTGAACCGGCGGTCACCGAGCACGCTTCGGCCTCGAACCACAGTACCGAGCTGAGTCCGGTACCTCGCACACAGCAGCTGAGTCCGGACCTCTGTTCAAACTGTGACACTTGGTGTCATTGAAATACAAGGTCGAACTACTGCGCGCCGGCCACTGCCCATCAGGTCCAGAACACGCTCAGATACTGTGTGTGCACGTTCTCAACGGATACGCACAACGCTGATTCTGAACTAAGTATGCCTTCCGTATTATTCGACGTGGGGTCCTCACAGCGCAGCACCCCGATTAATCCTTAAATTGGCCTAGAAACATTACACAAAGAATGGTCGCATGGTGAGACCAAATTACCAGGATTGTTCCCATACATAAATATCGGACAGGTGTGCAAGGCATGAAGTAACTACTCTCAGAATTAATGCGAGCATTATTTCCCAAGCAAAAAAAACGATGTTTATCTTGTAGATGGATATAAATAACAGTACAAGGCAGCCACATTGATAACTTCTATTTTCCGACCAAACGTAAGGGCCCGCGTTGGAAGGCTTTGTGCAGTCAATTGGGTTATTTCGCGTTTGAACCGTCGACATCGATGCCTGCACACCACCGTTTCTGCGTGTTGACCGGCGTCTCCTGTTGTTTCCAGTGTTCCTCTGGCGGCGGAGATAATGTGCTGTGGGAGCGAGTGACGCCTGCCGGTACCACTGAGGGCGGGTCCGACACCCATCGGCGTGGCCAGCCCACCAGGAGCCCAGCCGGGCTGGGCCGGGCCGGCCAGCGGCGACGGCGCACCCGACCTGCCCCTCCCCGCGCGCACACTCGCCACTCAACAACTCACGCGTTTTCAGAGGCTGCCGACCGATTCCCGCAGGGGTAGTCGGCGTAATCGCGCCTGCAGCAGAGGCTACACTCTGCCCGGCGGCGAACAGAGACAGGCGTGGCCACAGAGGCTGGCCGTATTTATCGCGCCCGTGCAGAGGCTAGTGTGTTGCAGCCCCACGATGAACACGAGACGCCTGTCTGGCTGTGTTGAAGCAGCGATACAGTGATGAATACACAGAACTACATCAGTTACGACAAATGTGGGGGTTATATTAAAATGGGCATCTTCCGATAATCAGTACATCAGTCAGTATTTATTCTATGTGAGTGGTAGCGTCAGCAGACAATAAGGCTTATTGCCCAGCATGCGCTGTCGATGTGGTGAGAGCTAAGTGACTAGGAGCGAGAGAGAGCGGCAACCAAAACACAATCAATCATTATCCCAGGATTTGATATGGAAATGAACAAGTGTAGACATTTACAATGTCAAACTGAAAAAAATCCGTGAACTTTGTACATATACTGATGAAAACTTACAAGTGTGTGCCTATTTACTGAGATATAATTGTTCTCCGTGTAAATAAACGGAATACGAAAGAGTAGCGTTTGTTATTCACGAAAATCAATGAAAATGTGATTTATTAGTCAACAATGATATCAAAATTAGTTCATATTTGCCAGTATACAGAAAGGGAAGAATGATATACATCGCCTCTTCACGACTCAAATCATGCGAATCTGTTAGTTTTTTTCGGGAGGGGAGGGGGGGCGTGGGGATTAAATATTCAACAGCAGCTGTTCTTTCAAGATCATAACTGGCTTAAATTCAACAGAATCTTGTTGGTTTTTATTTCGGGGATTAAGCTACCTCACGTCACATTCCAGTGGCTAGGAAAGCAGTCTCCGTCAATTTATCAGCATGACCCCTTTTATCACGATAGCGAGAGCTCGAGCACGCCTCTAAAACTAAAAACATTATAATTACTTTCCTTGCCGGCCCCGTAGCTCAGTTGGTACAGCATTGAGCTCCGGCCCGTTGCTCAGAAAACCGCCCAGTGGCAGTGCACGTGCAGGCTTGGGATCGATTCCCCATGTACGCGCGCGCACTCAATATTTACCCGACGTCGGACGGCTAGGAACTGACTGGTGAGAGAGTGACATGAGCGCGGAGGTCGGCCATGTGCTAAGTGGGACGCTAAAACAATTTCAAATTACGCTGCGACGCTGTCAAATTAACGGTCATTGCGGGAATTGCACATTCGGGTCGTGGAGTCAGGGTCTTTGAGTCCGTTAGTAAAACTTTAATCTCAAAAGCCAAACTTGCAATGGATGGGACAAAAATTATTTTTAAAAAGCCAATGGTGCGTTGAGACTTTCACAACTGTATGCCACACGCCATGAGCTCGTCCGCACACGAAAGAGGATGCTCGAGGGAGGGGTTAGCACGAAATCCGCCCAATCAGCTTGACTTTTCACACATCTTAGAATCCAAGCGCATTAAGTTGGAGTAAGGTCTGGGATTCCAGCAGAAATAAATCCGGGACATGCAAGCATAAAAAGTCAAATACTTGCTATTAGCCAAGCATAAAAAAATCAAGAAAAGGGCTATGTGCTATGCGAGCCTTCGATAGATAGATGGGCAATTCCAGGACGGATTGACCACTTCTTGCAGAAGAAAAGTTCACCATCACCCCTTCGAATTCGCTCAAACTTCATATGCAAGCTTGCCTATGGGCCCCATTGTGTCTAGCACATTTTTTTGTGTGCGAGGTCAAATAGGCCACGAGATAGGGGTCACGAAAATGTCAAGGTCAGACGTGAAGTTCTGACACATTTTTACTTGTATTGCCAGGAAGAGTTAAACAATCCTCCGAAAGTTGTTATATCATTAAAAGCTAATGCATGAAGCTATTCAGGAAACATATTAATGCTGACCTAAGGTCAAATATTGACCTGGTTATCTCTTGGGCTTTCTTCAAATTGATTTTTTCTTAATACAAGGCCTATTTAATTTTTTTCCAATTTTTTGCTGAGAAACCTTGCTGGGGTTCATGAAAAACATCTATAATAATTTCGTTTACTTATACGAACTCTTAGTTGGGTTAATGAGGTCACGAAGCAGGTCATGTCGCTGGTTTTTCGGTACCTGCCAGGCGACCACTCCGGATCACAGTCGATATGGGTATCGCTTTAAAGCTCATGAGCTTCTGAGTGCATTTACGTAAATGAAAGTTGCAAGCAAAATATATTTTAGTGACCCTGACCTTGAAATGTGACCTAGCTTGTCCTTGGGTTTTCGGTTAGAGTCCTATTACGTCGTTGAATTCCGAATGCATTAGGCACACAATAGATGTTCGAGACATGCTGAATTTAACTCTGAAGCCAGCTAGGACTCCAGGAGATCCTGATCTTAACTTGTGGCTTGGCATGACATCAATACAGAGGCGGAAACAAGTACTGAGTATACTAAGAGCTTAGCCGAATACGACACAGGCAACACGTATTGTATCTAACACAAGCACTAATTCGGGTTGAGAAATGGTTTGACCTTAACACAGAGGCCAAAATAGCGCGGCTATCCAAGTGATTATATATTCCGAGTACCAATACATCAGGCAGGCGCTAGCATGCTGCAATTTAAATGGCACATACACTCCTACGTAGTTTTCCTTTTCATGTATAAGTCATCTTCTTTATACATATTCTTCTACAGGTAAACACCGATCGATCACACACGACAAGAAATCGAATCAAGTGCTTGGGTGAACGGAGTAGTTCGTTGTCGAAGATATTTGCCACTCAAACCGGTGGAATGACTTTGTTCCCATCAACAGATTTGCTTTGCCAAAACGTTCTGCAAGGTTTATGACTACGACGTTGATTTGGTCTTTTGAAACAATGAAAAACAAATTGTGTCGCTCAGGGACCACTGATAGTGTTACAAAACGTCATTGCACTCAAAGTTTGGTCATTTATCGGTCTCTGGAGGCTTGCACGGTATAAAATACGTTTCACGGTTCCTCCAATGCCGTCACAGGCATTCTTATCATGTGAGGCGGCAAAAAATCCACTCGAAGTCAACCCCCAAGTCTACGTGGTGGTAGCAAATTTTAGCAGCATTATGTCTATTTTTGTATTGCCCGGAAAAACCATCCGAGAAGTACTTGAGCTTCTTAATGCTAGAGAAGGTGTTCTTTATGTATCGAATCAAAATAGACTGGAAAGCCACCACGGTAGCAGTATTGTGATCGAGGCAACATGAAACAAAGCAGAAATTCCGGTGATCTTTGCTAGTATAAAGTGCAAGAGGATGTACAGTGCACTGCTAGTTATCTTAACGGTAAGACTGCACGGAGTCTTGTACTAAGAATGTAAAATTCTTGGAAAAATCACTAACCAGCACAGCTTCATGTGTCGAGATCAAATCTCTCAAATCTTTGTAGATCTGTGATTGAGCCTTAGACATAAAGTGTTGTGTTGTTAGTTCATGTAGGTAAGAAAGTTAGTGAGGCTAAAGGTCGTGGATTAATTCATTTCATTGTTTCATCCTTGTCTTCAGTAATATAGCTATTTTTCGCCCGATTCCCGTTTTTGCACTTCCAACGGAGGGGTCATGAAAGGTAGCTGACCCTGGGTCACAAATATACAATCAATATATATACAATCACGCAGCCACAGCTTGTTTCTCGGTGGGCCTATTATTTTTTTTTATTTTTGCAATTTAGCAGAAAAGTCCGCCACCATTTAAACGGTACAGGTCGATAACACAACAGTACACGTAACACACAAACAAAAATATTAAATAGGAAAAAAGTAACAAAAAAATAATAAATATATACTATTAGTAAAAATAAGTACTGTAAATATACAACAGAAATTATTAGGTTAAATCACAATAATTAGCTATTACGGTTAAGTTTTAAAACTACAAAAAGATTACCCTCAGATTAAAAATAAATAACATAAAACAAACAAAACAAAAAACATCACAAAAAACAACAACACAAATAAACAAAAAAAAAAAACACAAAACCCACAACAAACAAACAAAAAAACAAAAAAAAAAAAAAAAAAAAAAAAAAAAAAAAAAAAAAAAAAAAAAAAAAAAACAAAAAAAAAAAAAAAAAAAAAAAAAAAAAAAAAAAAAAAAAAAAAAAAAAAAAAAAAAAAAAAAAAAAAAAAAAAAAAAAAAAAAAAAAAAAAAAAAAAACACACACACACACACACACACACACACACACACACACACACACACACACACACACACACACACACACACACACACACACACACACACACACACACACACACACACACACACACACACACACACACACACACACACACACACACACACACACACACACACACACACACACACACACACACACACACACACATCCAATCCACGCACCACGCCTCCAAACATCCACACACACCCACTACACACCACACACACCAGTACCGCATCACCCACCCACCACGCAACATCCACCTTCACCACAAGTACTCTCTGCACCACAACACACTATCCACTCACATACACGCACCCACACCACACATTGTGCTCGTCATCATCACCACCATCAGCCCGGTCATCGAGGCTCATTATTAAAATTCTAAAATTCAAAAATACTTCTCTGATATATTTTTAACACATGTTTGTTTAGAGAACTTCCTTATACATTTAAAGGTTGGACATATAGTTTTTTCCAAATTTCAGTCAGACATGCCAACAAATTTCCTATATTTGTTTACCTAGGTATTTCAAAGTGTCTAATCAATCTCTATTAGTTGTTCTGTATTTCTGAAAAAGAGACGATATCACATCTGGCATTGTACCATCCAATACTTTCGACAATATAATAACTTTTTTGTTCTGAGACTAGTTCAGGAATTTAAGTATTTTTAATTTTAAAACAATTCATTTGTGTGGTAATAATAAGTTTTTTGTCGATGATTCGAATAGCACGTTTCTGTAATTTATGATCTTATCAATGGATTCTAATTACTACCCCAAACCATTGCACAATAATTTAGATGGGGCAATATAAATTGTAATATTATGTAATATGAATATTAAACATATATATCAAATCAGTTTTCACTGGTGCCTATAGTATTGCAACCAAAATCCAAGCACAAGCTAGGTCACATAACACGGCCAATGCCACTCAAATATATTCTGCTTGCAGCTTTCAGACAGGTAAATCCACTCAGAAGCTCACGAGCTTTAAAATGATACCCATATCGACTATGATCAGAGTGGTCGCCGGACAGTTACCGAGACACTAGCGACACAACCTTCTTCGTGACCTCATTAACCCAGCTAAGAGTTCGTATAACCAAACCAAATTATTACAGATGTTTTGCAAGGGCCCCAGCAAGGGTTTCACACCAAAAATCTAAAAAATATAAATAGGACTTTTTGAGAAACAAATTCAATTTGAAAAAAGGTCAAGAGGTCACCAGGTCAACATTTGACCTGAGGTCAACATCTCTGTTTTCCTGAATAGCTAGGCACTAACTTTCTATTTTGAATTTTAGGATGTTGTAATTCTTTGCAATAAAAATTCAACTCTACGTCTGACCTCGAAAATTCCGTGACCTCTACCTCGTGACCTATCTGACCTCAGACAAAAAAATATGTCAGATGCAATGAGGCCCATGGGTAAGCTGGCAGACAAAGTTTGAGCGAATTAGAAGAGGTGGTGGTGAACATGCTTGGTCGATCCGTCCTGGAATTACCCAGGTAGATAAACAATATCCTGTCGTGGCAGAATTTGGGAAATAACTTCAGATACAAAGGCAACGCCCACCCATCCAAAGCTGAAGACCACCTCCACCAATACACGATCAGTTAGGCAACGAACTCCTTAAATCCCTCAAACTCCAGTGAGTGCTAATAATTTCCAATTTGCACCAAATGTTTACCGAATGCGGTTAAGACATGTTTACGTAAGTCACCGGGGTGCATTTCCCCTAGAACATACGGTTGCTGAAACTATAAGGGGTTGATTTCACCCCCATTCTTTCGATGTATATATTTATTGTGGACCGACCATTCCACGTATGCCTTCTTTTGGCATTTGTGCCGTTTGAAATATAACACAGAAAACGCAAACCCACTTCTGAGTTGAAGCATCACAAAACAGCCGCCGGCCCAGTCACAGAACCTCACGACTCGGCAGCCCGCGTAACCAGCTTGTAGGTGCCGTCACAGTCACCACTGGACTGCTGTCAGGCTGCTGCCGGGGCAGCTGCAGCGCTCCCACGCTTCTCCGCAATTTCATACTAATTAAAAAACAACACCGCTTTCACCTTGGGCATCAGGGACAAAGCATGCCGTATAGGACGCCAACTGCCGGCACAGGGGACCGGAGTGCTCCTGACGCGGCCTCGGTGACTTCGCTGTTTGAATTCTCTCGCAAGATTCTGAAAGCTCCTGCCATAGCCTGTCGTTCATTGATCCAAAAATTTGATCCACTAAACAAAATTCCTGAGCCTAAAACCATGAGGATGGTTCTTCCCTATTCACCAAACGATACAAAGGCTTCCTTGTATACATATATAAAATGTGTCATTTATTAGAACTTCCTTTAACCTAACAATCCAACATTCGAAGACGTTTACACCGATAAATTTGACATGGTTCAGCCATCCGAGAAATTATGCTTTCTTCTACGACGTATCACACATAAGTAAGTAATAGCACCCTGAACCGGTAGAACTGGTTCAATACAACGACATTTCAACATTAGTGGCCGTCCTCTACCACTTGAAGGAGTGCCGACAGGAACTGTTATACAATTTCTAAGCTAACTAAAGCCGCTGACGTATGCTTTAATACATCACCCGAAATTTCCAAGAAAAAAACAGCAAGCTATTATGTTGAAACTTCACGGCTTTTACCCGATGCGTGGATTATGTGCAAGAACTATTATATGCGTTCAGAATTGCGAAACATATTACTTAATCTGCTAACGACAGAAGCATCGATTAAAGCTGGCAAGAATGGGGAAGGATTCAAGCGAGGGGCAATCCCGCTATTAACCCCTCCAAAGCGAAATAGAGAAAGCCAAACTATGTTTTGTTCCAGCCCCCCCCCCAGAAAACTAGTTTTATAATTGATCGATTGGGGAGCAGGTCTCCGTCGGTAAAAAATACTGTTATAGCTCTTGTTCGTTCGCAAGGTAGACGGAAGATGTATTCACCGTACCAGCTCAATTCTGCCAGCCGCTGCCCGACAGGTGGACTGTCGCTTTTTTCTCCCCGACGTGGGTTTGCCCCCCCCCCACCAACACACTAGCTGGGTCCGCCCCCGGGCGTGAAGACTGTTAGCAAAATCAAATGGGTTAGATCATTACAAACAAGACAGAAAGAGGTCACAGTCCCCGGGGCGCACCATCCACAAGAACTCCAATGCTAAATCTGATTACTGGTTATAAGGAACGAGTCTGAGCCTAATACTCAACGACAGTTAAAGACCCGTGTATCAGGAACCTAACAGATACTCAACGATAATCAAAGGCTGGTGCATCATGAACCGAACAGACTTATACAGCGACGTGGTCATTTGCAAAGTCATCTTGACCACACTAAATATAAGAGCAAAATAATTAAGAAAGACGGCATACAATAGGTTAAGACAATCTAGTCTCCATCGTGACCACCACGTTCATGCCAATATGATATTGCCCGGGTATTCCCCTGAGATTATTCAACGCACGTGAAGCCTTCATATACTCATTATTGAGGAAAAGGACAAGTTCAGTTCAGTGCTCGCCCAGCATTTCGATGAGGCGACTGAGGCGGAGCTTTCAAGGGGGCAGTGTTAGCCGCGGCGGCGCGGGGCGGCACCAGACCAGAAGTGGCAGCCGGTGGTGGTACCAACACAGACCAAGGCTACCACGACAATTAGGCAAACGAGCGGCCAGCCTGAGCCGCCAAAACCGCCCCGTCATTGCAAATTGATATCGCCATTGCCCCGACATGCTCCAAAGTAAGCGTCGGCGGCTTGCTACCGCGCACATGGTGCATTGTAAAAAGGTGATTGGACAGTATGCCGCCCCGAATAGCAATAAGAGGAACATTAGGCTCCCGCACGTAAGCAACGGGAGCTAGTTCAACTGCAAATGTAAAAGAAGACACTAGCATTCTTATTTACTATAGCACTGCATATTTCGACCATTGGCAGGTCAAGTATTCCCACCATCCCCCAAAAATGTTAAAGGGAATATGACGGCTTACTGCAATTCCGAACTGGAGTGGTTTCAGGGGAGATTTCGGTCTTATTTCAATTGTGAAATGGCTATCAAGCCCAACATTATTTTACTGACTTCCCTTTGTTAGCGGTACAAAAAGTTTCCAAATCGGCGTGCCATATGACGATTGCGATCTGACCGAGTTGGCGTTTCAGAATTTTCTTGAGTCGACTCAACTCAACCAAGGCTGAGAGCAGTTGACTCAACGACTCAACTCAGATCAAGAGTTCAGTGAGTCGACTCAACTCTGACTCACGGCTAAATCATCCGACTCAACCACTCAACTCACGACTCAACTCAACCAAACTTCGACTCATTGCAAAATGAAATAAATACATGATAAATATATAAATATAAAAATAAGAAAAAATCAATAAAACAGCAAAAATCAAGCTGTTCAGAAAGTTGACAGAAACAGAAGATTAATGGAAGCAAAACTAATTAATGGCATTCAAACATTGGTTAACAATTACGCAGCAACCATGAATAACTTTTAATTCTTCCAGACTTCACGCCCAAAAACCACGACGTGCGCAATTACTTCTAAAGGAGCATTGCATATAAAACTGGGTAAATGAAAGGAAAGGACCCTAAAAGCGCTAAAGTACACAACACAGGAAAAAAGAGCCTCCATACTGTAAAAAGATTCAAGCAAAAGAACAGATATAAACTGTATTTTGATTTGTAGGGATGGTATAGGTATTGCTTTTCGTTAAAGAAGAGGCTAGGTAATTTTATAAATTAAAATTAATATCCCAAGAGTTGTATCAAAATTTAAGCAATAATTACCTAGTGCAATGCTAATTATAAGAATTACAGCAAACCCCAGGAAAAGTAACCACAGGACAAAGGAAAATACAAGAAAATTTATCAACGTTGATGTTTGGATTTAAATATATTCATATTTTAAACCCAATCAAATTTTCAGCTCAGTCAGAACCAATAAAACATACACGCCTAACAAATGAGAACGATTTCAAGAAAATCAATGTATTAAGCTATCCAAATAAACACAGATGCCAAGTAAGGGTCTCGAAACAAAAGTACGGAAAAATCCCGATTCGAAAAGACACAACATGTGTGAATCAAAGGTCCAATTTTTAATGCTAATAGCAGTATTGCTATATAGGTAAAAGAAAAGGACGGCAGACCATTAGGCAAAATAAAAGTGTAGCTGGCATAAAATATTTGCATACTCAGAACTCGGTTTCACGCCAGCACCCAACCGCGATGTTTTCAAAGACAGCAATGGCGCCACACTACCGAACACCACACGACAACAATCAGTTACAACGACGCGTGTTGTGAGTGTTTAAAGTAAAGAAGTATTTACATATGAGGAGAAGTTTTGAGAGTTTGAAATGTATTTGAGTTCGTCCACACTAAATCAGTGAAGGAACCGTTTAATTTTTTCGTGCCAGGGATTCCTAGACGGAGGGCCTTAAAATAAGCAATGACCATATATTTGTTTATGATACAATGAAACGATTAAACAATACACAAAATTTAAAGAGGTTAAAGGAGGTTGCAATAGCATTAGCACTACTAAACATGTTTCCTTGAACTTTTACTGCCCTCAACAACCCACTGATGTCGGGACACAACAACCCATTTTTCGACAACAACAGGTCTGGTCGTGTTACGTCGACGTACGGATCTGACAATGTTTCGTGCCGCCATAACCCTGTTCACTTAGGCCTCAAGTAAATACAAACATAAATGAACTGTTTTTGGCTAAAACAGGCTGTTATTTGGACCCAAAAGGACACATCAATTTTCGCCATTTTCAAGATATTGACACATATTTCACCTTTAAACCTACTCAATAAAGCAAGTTATACGCATTTGCAAGCGCCAGAACCAAAGTCATGTGCAGCCCATAGCTGTTAAAGAGCTCCAGGTAGAAACATGTATCTACCCAGCGTGACGCCAGAATTACCTCACATTGCCATGATTGACAATGGTCATGTGACCACCTGATGTGGAGGGAGTCAGTAGGCGGTGAATTTTTAGTTTTTTTCGCTAACGGCAGATTCTGGGTGAAATGAAACATGTATTAAGTGATTTCCCGGCGTGCTATATCACACGACTGTCCCAGTGAAAATATCATTATGAAGGTGCCACATTCCTTTTATGACCGCATGAACAGCCCTCTGCTCTTTCTCACCTTCAGTGACCACTGAAAACTTATAATAAAAGCGGTCGGGAAGTTTAGATATGTCTTCTTTGGTCACGCCAAAAGGGTTAGTACTCTGTGAATGGCTGTTTAGCTTTGTTTCTACCGCTTCGATTGTCTCGTGAACAGGCCATGAATGAATGAAAACGTCACTGCTGAAGAAAATGTCACCCGCTACTACCCCCTTTGACTGAGACTGAACCGAAACTGTCCCATAAAATATCTATAATTCAAAATATGGGGCAAGCACAAATTGGAGAAGCTGATTTTCCCTCGAGCAAGCCTAATATTCTCGTGTTGCCTGAGAGGTACTTATGGTTTGTGATCCTTCGGTAAGTCGCAGGCTCCACTACACACAGGGGCCAATACTTTGGCAGGCGGCTCGACTGTAGTGTGCTAAAGAGCTAGCTGAGTCTGGAACAATTAAAAATTGTCCCTTGGAAACCCGTAGGATCTGACGCAAGGTTTGGATGATAGCACACAGTTCCGCAGTAGAAACAGATACCGATCTCGGACCGCTGAAAACCCGACTGATATCCTTTCCCCCACGAAAATGCATCCGGTAACTGAAACGCTTTTAGGGTCGTTAGTATATAACACAGAGTAACCCCTTTATGATGCAATATTTTCCAGTGCGGACTGCTGCAGCAAAATTGGATCGGTAATATTTTTCTAGTAGGAGCTCTTGGTCACACTTGCCAGTCACATCACGCCATGGCTCAGATTTCTGAGATCGCTCCTCGGCGGTCATTTCGAAAGCTATTTCGGAACCATCTAACCACCGAGAGACGAATCAGGTAGGGCTTGCATTAAAGTTGCTGTTTTCCTCTCTTCGCCGATACTGTTCCTCTCCAACCCTGTAAACTTCATTCTTCGGCGATCTGTGACACGCCGCTCCGAGCACAAATAATACATATCTGGCGCCGTAGACACCACGTGCATCCCGCTCACAAACGGCGCGGGACTTACCTCCAGCTCCTGCAGGGTCTGCGTCCACTGGTAGTTCTCCAGGTCACAGCCGTTGCCGGCGTTGGGCTTCAGCTTTCCTTTCGAGTCCTCGTCGTCATCATCATCGCCAGCTTCCTCCTTTTTGTCGCCCGATGCTTTAGAATCGTCGACAGGCTCTGGGTCCGGCTTTTTATCCTGGAATACGTGAGACATAACTTTAGCGAGCAACGGTGATAGTGGCATCCGAGACGAATCCAAAGCGCTTGGTTCTTCACTTTATTTCAGCAATTTCCATAACGACAGAGTGGATCAAGAGTAGCAAGAAGACTAGCACCAGTAGCCATTATATCAATATGTGAATCTAACACTAGGAAGGCAAGCAGTGGGGTTTAGGGCGCTTCAACAACCTTGGCTCCGTCACACTCGGTAGGGCACTGTAAACTCATGCACATGCATGGTTGAAAATGAGGGAGCGGTCGGTAGACGGTGATACCGAGGGGCGAGCAGGGCCGCCGCAGCCGCGCCAGCGCTAATGCTGGCCCGAAGTGGGACAAATCCCGGGCTTTGTGGACTAACCAGGAACGACGATGCAACGATATTATAATAAAGGCAGGTCTCCTAAAGGAGACGTATTCCTCACAAGACAGGGACACGTAATACATAAAATATTGGGCAAATACATAAATTAAAGGCAACACCACGCCAAAGCTTCAGCAGCATGCCACAGAAAACCAGCATTTTCAGCACTGGTGTTCGTCCAAATTGACTGGGTGTCCCAACACATTGTCGCAGTCCCTCTACGATCACGACTGGAGATATCAGCATTGGCGGGTCTGGACATAACAATAGATTATTGACTAAAATAAATAAAACGTGAGAAAAAGGAGATACTTTTCAATTGGTAGGCCATCTGCACCCTTCGACATTCATCTCCAATTTAACACAAAACAACCTCCCGCGTCATCGAGGGATGCAGATTGCACATCCTCCACCCGGTGCTCCTGCACCTCTTCCTGGGTTCCAAAATTGACCCTCCGATAGGGTGCTGAGTACAAAATTCAAATTGGAAAATACGGTCTGTGTAGGAGTCGAAAATTCAGAAGTTACAGCATTGCGAGTCAATAAAAACCCTTCTTAGGTCCTTATTCAAAGTTCAGGAAGAACGTTTCCTAATACTTTACTTCCTCCCATATTCTTGAGGAGTTTATATACATCAGGATTACTGAAAACTATCCTTGAAAAGTGCGAGAACAATTGGGAAAATTTAAAACAGCAATGAGGGCAAATTCCCCTTGCCCGCGTGTCGCTCTCCGCCCAACAACCTGGGATTTGGGATGCTGACCTCTTCCCATCAGCGACCCCATCCCAAGTAACGCTCCCACCATCTGCCTGCTCTCGCAGAGGCGTGGTGCCTGTTCTCAGGCGGAGCAGAACCTACAAGTGACCCTTCGTGACGCGGCCAAACTAGTACCGAAAGCATCTGTGGGTCACGAAGGCAAACGCCGCGTCCCTGAAAACACCCAGGTAGAAAACGTTGGATTTCGCACCTGAAAGCTCGCCTCGATAACTATTCCAACATGGATCCTCAGGAATTTTTAACTATTGATCCGAAAACAATTGCCTCAGTGATGGCTGAGATGCGCTGCCGGCCCTCAGATTCGGAGAATGCAGAGAAATTCAAGTACCGGCTGGAAAATTCCCTTTCACGCCGAGTGCTGAACCTTCTACATAGAAGATAGAACCCGCAGAGGTAAAAAGGAACCAAGGTGACCTGATGCACCATGTACCGCGTACTCCCCTGCAGCCAGGCCTCGCCTTGATAAATACTGAGCCAAGTGCACAGACAAGCCTTGGTGACGTACTGCTGCACCGTCTTCCCGGGTCATAAGGCGCACTTATTGATCAGACTGGTATTGACTCTTATTTACCATCTCATTATGGCACAGACAGACACTCTTACTGTCGCTGAGTAGAGATTACTCGGCTGTCTGTGGCCCGCCGCCGGCAGACATCGCGGCTTCAGTCGGCCCGGTTCAATACCATTACAAGACAAGGAAAGGGTGAACGCTGTCCTTGCGGAGAACGAGGTCCTCTTATCAGGGCGAGGTCACCCCCGCCACATCGGAGGCCTGACGAAGGGGCGGGCGTTCTGGCCCGTTTCGCCGTATGCTGGGCGATCAGCTGCCTCCCCGAATACGGATACGGCGGGGATCCCGAGGCGGCGAGAACTCACCAACTGAGTCATGTACCCTGGAGTAGGTGGCGCCACACTGCATGCGAGTGATAGTCAGCGTCCATACGGCCATGTGGAGAACTCCGTTAAATATAATACGCAGATTGCCGAGGGGAGGCATACATCCCTGGGAAATTTAGGGTGACCCCCGGAACACGCTTTTGTCGAATTCGCTTGCTCCCCTTGCCTTTTTATATGTAATTGTATGCGCTGATCATTATTTTGGGGAACTAGTATACAAAATTGTGATTTTCTTTGCTGGCACGGAGCGATTGAATACCTGACATTTTGATATTTTTGGAATATTTTCGAACAGATTATATATATATATATATATATATATATATATATATATATATATATATATATATATATATATATATAAGTGTATATATGTAAGTCGGCCTTACACCTGATGATGGTCCATGAACGAAACGTCGTGTTTTACCTTTCCCTGACTTTCATTTCCCTTTTATTCACGTCCACACTGTTCTTGAGGCTTCCATTGCGGTTTTAGTGTATACTTTGAATTTTAGTTCACATATACAGTTTTGGTTTACGCACAAAATCTTAGTTTGTCGACCGAGTTTGTATTTTTGTTTAGCAGCGTTTTAGTTCATTACACATCTCACCTGTGCTTTTGCACCCTGTTTAGGTTCATTTAAGCTGTTCTATGCTCTTTTTCTACTTTTGTGGTGTTCCGCAGGGATCTGTTGTGGGATTCCAAGCATTTTTAGTTTTTTAGGGATCTTCTCACACCTGTCGCCTTTTACTCTTCACTTTTCTCATCTAAGGCCTTAGGTCATTTCCCTTGAAATAACATACTTTCGACCTAAAAACGTCCTAAAACCATGAACAAAATTTATTGAAGTATTTATCTTTGAATCGAATCCATGAAATCAAAAGATCTTGAGCTCAGTTTTCCAGTCATTGTTTTTCACCTGAATTGCATACTCGCGCACGTTACTGAATCCGACGGCCATGATTCCCAGGTCCTTAAATTGTCCTCAGGCTAGTTACAGCCGATCTGCTATGAATAAAGTGTGGCTTCGCAAGAAGCTCAAAAGCCTGCCCTCCAGCTCAAGATAACGTCATGTGACCTACCTTCTAACATCCTTCCTGAAGTCAGAGAGGTTCTTGGACGCCTCCTAAGGCCGTAACTATTGAAATGAAAGAAAAACATCGGCAAAAATTGTGTCCAGATCAGACTGTATCAACAAGGTACCCAAAGAAGTGGGCATGTGCCGTGCCCAGTCGGCATATCCCGTTCCAATTCACGCAGCTGCGGGACAATCGACTTTGCCTTTTGTGCTGTACCCCCGTGAGCTCTGCACAGCTACCGGGAGGTCGGGCACTGGTGCTTAGGACCGTGGCTTCCCTCAGTCGGCAGTCCAGGAGCTACAATCAGCTCGTGACGAGAAACAACAGCTCTAGGGAATTCTTCCTAATTCTTCAGATTGTATTTAACTAGTAAATGAAGTCCCAGTATACAAACCGTTCTAGAAATTGTGCTTCAAGAGCGGTTGGAGTGAAACAACATTCCGCTAAAAGAGGACTCTTCGCTTAATCAACCGAACAGATTACTGAAACCTTGTTCTGTTTCAAGTCTTTATGTTGGTGCAGATAACGCGCCCCCGTCGTTTACCTTGTCGTTAATTTCCTGTTGTATCCGCGCCGCCTCTTCGTCGGTGACTTCGCGGATCTGCACGCCGGACTTCTGCCGCGCCTGCTCCTCCTGCTCTTGCCGACGCTCGCGCTCCGCCTTCTCGCGCCGTTTTTTGTCCATTTCTTCGTTGGCGCGCTTTTTTGGCAGCTGCCGCCTCGCGCGCACTCTGGCCGTGCTTTAGGAATTTCTCCAACAAGAGCTGACAAAGGTGCAGAAGTTAGCAAGGAAAACCTGACATCAGCAGATATGCATGCTGATGATTTTCAAGAATAAGCGAAAGTGTAGTTCCGTTTTCCTTAAAATATAACAATACTGTTTCAAAGATATATTTCCGGGAATTTGTTACTCATACGATAAGTAGTCAAGAAACGTTTACAATACATATGATATGCATAACGAAATGCACCAATATGAACTCATTGGATGATTACCGTGTATTAGCCATTCACGTAGAGACTGCCGAGAGGTGACGAACCAATTTGAGCTTCTTCATAAAACCAACGTTACTTAAAGAGAAGAGAGAAACTTCAAATGCTTCAGGCCGGTGGCTAATACCACCCTTCTACTATCTAGAAAACTTTGTTCCAATGTTAGCAACTCATAATAGAAGAATCTATCACCCCACTAGGACGCGAACGATACTGTCAGGCCAGAAAATCCTGCTTGGAGGAAAGTGGCAATGGAAAACGGGGAAGATCTTTAAAATGTGTGTTCTCTGTCTGGCGCTGGTAAGTCAGATGGGATACTGTTTCTTAATAAAGAAGCTTCCGGAAACGTTTCACGCGTTCAGCTAACCTGACAAAAAGGAGAGGGCGGCAGTGCGTCACGGTACCAACGCTAGGATGCAGACATTATCTAATTTGAGAAGTAAGGGCAATAACACATAAGACGGCACCATGATTGCATATTACACATGTAATGCCTCGACAATTTCCGCAAACTAATCTCACAAATAATTAAGTCAGCTTTGAAATTTGAGAACTCGCTAGGGCATCAGCATTGTAGGACAGCCTTGATTCATGTCAGCGTCGTTGATTCTGATGTACCAACGGAAGCACCGCAATTGTGTGCGCGAGAGAAACCCTGACATCTAATCGGGTCTCCCTTACTGAAGAACAACTTGGTTGATATTCTGTTTAAGTATCAAACACCGCTCTGACAGTAGTTTCACGTGAAAATGTTTTCAGGAACCGACCCTAAAACAAAAAGTAAACTGCATACCTTGGCAACGATCCAATTTACATGCATTTATTGCGTCAGCATGAGGTCTCGACCTCGCCTTTGCAGACATCAATTTCGTGAGAAAGCCTCGCACCAGTAGCGGTGCCCGCAGAAAAAAGCTCACCCCAACACAACGCTTTCCGTCAACAGGTGGCAGTTACTCACGTTCCGTGCAGTGTCTTCGTCAACGCCCGTGTAGAAGTCCGTTTTTCGGGCCAGGAAGCTAAACAACGTGTCCAGGAGCTGAAATCAAAGCCGACTTTAAGAAAAGACATACACATATGCTGGAACTTTGTCAGAATAATTAGTCCGCTGCCACAGACCGGCAGCATCGTGCCTGGTCAGAAGGGATTGGCAGCAATGAGACATTGAGACGTGTTCACTACTGCCAAACTACTTCAAGCGTCCCCTTGTAGTTAACACGCAGCTTTGAAACAAGAGCAGGGACATTACTCATGATCATGAGACAACCCCGCACCCTGGCTCAAGAAAAAAAATTTCTGACGGAAAGGTGTTGTAGCCAGTTGCCATCGTGAGAAAAAGCAAGGTTTTGTGTAATTGACCACCAGCCAGCTACACCGCCTTAGGGCTTCAGGACACACCAACAACTGAGGGCATATGGCGTCGGCAAATCTCACTGTTAGAGGGGCATACTGGGGACCAGGAAGTCCGTACTCAGTATTCCTGTTCGGGATTCGAACCCGGGTCATCGTATGGAAACCAACGCACTTCCACTGCACCACTGCGTCCCTAGTCAGTCAAATCACACAATATGTGATGACATTGATACAATCTACGATGACGCTGGTGCAACGTCTAAGCTTATTCTCAGATCCCAGTGCCTGTTTCCAGTAAAGTGAAGCACACAGACGTACGTGAGGTATTCCTCCTTCGTGCTGCTGCGCCATGGCCAGCAGCATGCCATCAAACTTCTCCGTCTCACTCATTTTCTTCAGTGACTTCGATTCTCCAGAGGGTAAATGCTGTCTTGAGAGAAGATTCTGCAAGAGGACGGATGCTCAAAACACATTTCCACAATTTACCACAATGGCCAAGCGTACTTCTCCCCAGGTGGCAGCAGCGTTGTGAGTTACAAAATACAAATCTTACGAGGAGCCACACGAGACAGACACTGATTATATTCCCCATCAATTTGTAAAAAGTTGGACTCGAGTGATACAAGCCACATAAGTCCTCAGGCGAGTCTACGGGTTTCCCAGGCTTCTGTATGGGGAAATTAATATATTCACGTCACTGTTCAGTAAAATTGTTGTTGATACAAATAATTTTGAATATGACACGCAAGATGAAAGCGATTATTCGGGAAGATGTTCACACACATCGCTGGTTGTTAGGTCGCTTCCAAGCGATACGATCTCCAAATGTTTCATGGTCGCCCCCATCTATACCAAGAATAAAATGAAGTTATACAGACAGAGTTGTCGTTACCAAAGTCAACCAATCTACGCTCCCCAAGTAGTTCAACCCTCAAGAAACTTAAAACGGTTGACAGTAGGAACGTATGCAACCTAACTTCGCCTTTATGAACACAACGTGTCAGGCAAACGCTTTGGCGTGTCTGAAGTTTATGAAGCTAAGATTCGTAAAATGTCTGCTCATGTGTCAACCCTCCGCTTCCGTTTCAAAATTGTTACATTATTGCAATCATTCTGCATTCCACCATGAAACAACGGTGGTACGACTAGCATTACCACACATTGTTGGAGTAAAAAGTCGGGTCACATAAATCACCCTGCCACTGTAGCTTCCAACAGCATGAGCTGCTGAGAACTCTTCCAAAGGCGAACCAGCCGGACCGTTCGCACTTTCGAAACCTTTCCAGCCAGCACCATGGGTTCTAGAGGGAAACTCTGGGCCCGGCGCGCACGGCAGGATGAGACGGATAAAACAATGGAAAAAACAATTTCCATAAAGCGTCGAGTGTTTCCCAAGCTGAGAGCAGAGAGGGAGAGAAATCAGAGAGATCAATAACAAATAAATAATATTGGAGACTGACAAAAGTAGGATGAACCAATGCTAAAAGACAATGGGTATTCCTGGCCATGTTATTTACATCAATTATGCTGCAGGGTGGCAAATATCGAACAGATTCTCAGTTTGATAGAGCCCAGATCCACTCGGGCAACCACCACCAGCAGAACTGTATTCAACTGAACTTTCCATAAAATTTTGCTAAAATTATCCCTAAATTTGATTTCTGAACTCTAGTATAAGCCAACAAGGGCTATGTACAGTAGAGGTGGGACTTTTTGGAAAAAGCTGGTCCCGGTCCCGACCAACATTTCTTGGTCCCAGCCTAGTTCCAGCGAGGAAAGATGTGGTCCCTGCCTGGTCCGGGCAGCCTTTTTCCCACTTATTGGCTTTTAAACATACTATTTTCTTGTGGATTAAGAGCCAAACATATTAAGAAAATTCATATCAGTACATAAATAAATCAACATAAAGTATTAACAATAGCTTCAGGAAATCCTTACCTACTATCATGAAGAATGGCCACAATTATGTGACAATGCTCTCTGAGGAAACATTTGCATGTTAAACCCTTAAAAGGTAAGAAACTATACCGCAGAGGAGCGTAGGTTCACTTACAAGATATGTGCTCCTGCATGGGGCAGCAAATGAAGAGCGACTGAGCAGCCTAGTGTGGCAGTGGGAGGCAATGCTGTGCGAGCTAGGGCTTCCGAGCATGCATGAGCTCCTGACAGATGTGACCGGGAAGGCCAGCAAGTGCTGGGATAAGATGACCTGGGATGGCATTGCACGAGTGATCCAGGGTAGCATTAATGACGCTGGCCAGGCACTCATGAGCATGCGATGGCTCCCAGACCTCATGAGGGAGGAAGAGTGTTACATGGCCCCGCGTAACTTCTGGCCGGCAAGTAGGAATAGTGTGATACGAAGGCTGGCCACTCTAACAAGATTAAAGCTGCTCAGTGGGCATTCATGGCTCCCACTGAGTAACATCAGGAAGCATAGCGGCCAGGACCCGATCTGCCCTCTCGGTCGGAGTGCCTTGGAAACTATGGAGCAACTCCTGTTCGAATGTGAAGAGCTGATGGAAGAGCGCAGATGGGCGCAATATCCGTATGGGGTGACACTGAGGAGGAACATAATGGCGGAGAGACTCATTGTGAGCGCAATTGACAGAGAGTCTCATGATACACTACATTTACACAGCAAGGGTGCGGAGGGAATTAGCGGGAAAGCCAGTCATAAGCGGTCTTTCCTAGAGCCATCCTTCCCCTGACGCATGGCATGCTGTGGTGTATGTTTGGTTAAGGCCGTCAAAGTGTTGACGTTGCATCCAAAGGATGGAGCCGACAACCCAAGTATCAAGTATACGCCAATCCAAATTTAAGCAGTATAACACCTTGATCCATTAACATTCAATCAATAAGCATTACTTAAGTTTTATCAGGGAAGGTTAGGACACAAATACCTTCAAGTAGCCTTAAGATCAAATCACCAAAGCACAGGAGCAATTTGACATATCACTTTTGCAGTTGCCATGTGACTTAAGGACTGTTTATGGCTGTTTATGAAGAGTTATGCAAGTTGGATACGCTGGATGAAGGAACTGACAATTAATGTTTCAAAAACTTAGGCAATTCTCCAAACACAAGTAGGTAATCCCCCCCACCTTCCTTCCTTCCTTCTCTTCCTCCCAACACGCACAAACAAACAATAGGGCTAATGTCCATGCATGGATTTCCAAATATGGAGGCCAAGTATAGGTAAGGGAGAAAGCAGAGCTAGTAGTAAAAACCAGGGTAAAAACTGTCTTCTTTGATTCGTGTCAAAACGGCTTTCTATTATTCTAGGCAAATCAAAGATGAAAATTATCAATGCCAATAAAGTATTTGCCTGTAATAGGCAAAAAATACACCTTTGTTGTTATGAACACGGTTCCTATAGGTTATGAACACATGTATGGACTGAAATATTACAGCAGCCGCAGACAGCGCACTAAAGACAAATAGTACATTATCACGTTTAGTAGGAGAATAAAGATGGTATTTAATGAAATATCACGTGGCTTAAAATACCTCTTTACCTTGAGGCTACAAGGGCTTGAGCTTGAACTTGGTTGAATTCTTCTTCAAAGACAGTAATGGCGCATACTTTATATCTTTAGCCGTGTTGTTCTGCCGGCAGAACGCATACTAGTATGCTACACGCATGCGCAGTACTGTATCCTGAGCACAAGATGCAATACTGCGCATGCGTATAGCACACTAATATGCGCGTTCTGCAAGGCAGAACAACACGGCTTTTATTATTATTCCTGCTGTTGTTGGCTACGACAAGGGCTGCTGTGAGAGAGGCTACAAGAAAGGAAGCGTGGTGCGGTAGGTGAATGTGGTTGAAGAATTAAAGCCATTCGTGTTTTATTCACGGCATAAGGCGTAGACGTAATTTAAAATATTGTTGAGTATTTTTTTTAGAAAGAAAAGGAAATTTAAATATGGGTTTGGTAGGGACAGCCCAGTTTGCAAAGGATGACATTTTCGACGAGATCTCGTCGGCGCGAGTGCCCTTGGTACAGTCTGCAAAGTATGGCAGCAGGCCAGGCGAGTCGCACCAGCCATCTAAACTTCTCGCACCACCAGCCTCCGAAAATTCGCACCAATCTGCCACACACCGGGGAGAAAAATGCACCCATTCCTAGTGTCCCAAAACCTGGGGTGCTGGGTGCAGAGCGACACCCAGTCAAGCAGAATTTTCCACTCACTTTTATATTTTTTTCCTGAATTCTCCACTCACTTTCAAGTATGGTTCTAGTTACCAAAGACATAATTCACTCACAAAGTTAACAATATTCAACAATACACTTACTACAAGGGCCATTTCAATTGCCTCCTCTACTAACATACAATGGAAAAAGAGAGCAGGAAAATCGAATAGAAGCTCTCCAAATTAACTCGGCTTTTATGCACGTCTCTCGCTTTCTGCAAAAAAAATCTGGTGATTTCTATTTTTCCGGCCAATTATACCTGGCATCCTTATCTCCACCGATTTCAGTGGAACAACAGAATCGAAATTCTGGCGCAGGCAAGACGCTCAGTGCCCATCCCAGAGAAAGTTACAGTGGGGTGAACAGCGCCACTAAATTCCACCACTCACAAAATTCGTGAGTGGAAAATTAGACACCCTAGCCTTGTGTTGCCAAAGAAATGAACTGACCGCTTTAAGAGATACATTTCTGGAAAGCAGTTTATCTGTGCACATGATTTCTAGGCTTACGTCCTTGAAAAGTTGTTTTTGTATTTCTGATACCGAGAAAAGTGAAAAACCATTTTTGGTCATATTTTTGTTAAAAGCAATTATCTTGAAATTTGTATGCTAAGGAGCATATTTTTTGACATTGTATCATAGAAAATTGACCATTTATTGCAAAGAAAATCATTTTTATCCGTATCAGCCCTTCATTGCTGCGTCCACGCTCGTGTGACACCCAAATCCACTCACGAAACCCTACGACACCCTAGGCATAAAAACGCTGATATTTTAGTTGAACTGGAATTGTCCGGTATTTGAATATATTGAAACTCTACATTTTCATTAAATGAATTTTTCTGGCCACAAGAATGCATCCAGCTACCCTTCAAACATCGGCACTTTTTTGTATGGCTGGTCTACGGCGTGGACTTACCAAAACGCCGTCTTTACATCTAGTAAATAAAAGCGGCATCTTTAGGCTTTTTGAAAGGCAGGCTGCATATTGGTTATTGACAAAAAATTGTTTGTCTTACTCTTTGTATGATTTTATCTGTAGAATTCTCTAGCCTATAAGGATTCAGAAAAATAATTTAGGGGCAATTTTTAAAATACAAATTATGTAGCTTAGGCGACCGGCAGGTAGCAAGCGATTAGAAATTTAAAGTAGTAGTCGTTTGGACGCTGTCGCAACGGTCGCAACCCCGCCGCGCCTGGCTGATGTAGACGAAAGGAAGAAACAAAACAGTAATAAGGCTGTAGCTTCGATTAGATTAATACAAAGCAGCATATTCATATGAAGGTGAGAATATATGTGAGGAGGAGCAGGGAAATTGACAAGTAAAGAAAAGAAACTTTTAGCAAGAGTCTGGAAGTGTGTATTGCCATGATAGAAAGTTTGTAGTTTCGTCTGGGTTACTTAAGTGTAAGCCGAGGCTCTACTGAGCCCTAGCATAGGTGTATGCGCGAGGTGCAGTGATTGAGGTCAGGAGTGGCCTCCAAAATTCGATAACTATAGGTATAGGAGAGGCGTTGTCCCGGACAGAAAAACAATACAGTGTATGCTTAGATAATAAATTTAGGCACTAGGTATTGCATGACAAATCCGTTCTTTATTTTCCACCACCTGCCGGTCTCGGAGGCCTCCTCTGCAGAGTTGTTCTAAGGGGGCCCCGATATTTCGTCTCAGAGACTTTTTAGAGCTGGTCATATGGGAGAGGAGAGGAGGGACACAAGAGTTGGTCTAGGGAAGCCCCCCAAGAGTTGGTCTTCATCCCACAAATGTTAGTCTAGGTGGCTCCCAGAGTTCTTTACCCCCGAAGGTTGGTCTCAGAGGCCCCTCAAAAGTTTTTTTCGTGACAACTCACCATTGCCTCAAAAAATAATTGGAGACTGCATCAGGGGCTTCAGTTGGTAAAGATTTACCTGTTTAACCCAAATTTTTCACATGGTAATGGTCAAACAATGCTGCTTGGGGACGATTTAAAAATATTTACTTTGAGACAATTAAACAAAATATCCATCCCTCAGTTCAAACAAGGGCTCTGAGAGTTTACCGCCTGAGTACCCAAATTGGGAAATTTTTACTCCACCATACATTTTGAGGGGAATTTTCCACTCAATCGCCATATATTCCAGCTGAATTTTCCACTCGACACCCTAGCACAAAACCTATTTTGGGTCACTGCATTCCTACCCCTACAATGTAATGCAACCTCAATCATTAGTCAGTTAGTTAAGGACTTTTTATAAGGCCCCCTCCTGTGTCTTAATAGCCATTCAGTCATTATTTGTTTGTTTTAAGTGTCACTAACCTCGCAAATTCACACCAGGTTGATAAAATTTGCACCACTTGGTCCTGTCTCCAAGGGCACTCGCACCGACGAGATCTCGTCGAAAATGCCATAATTTGCACACTGGCCCTTGGAGACAGGAGCAAGTGGTGCAAATTTTATCAACCTGGTGCGAATTTGTGAGACTGGTGCGAGAAAGGTGACACTGAAACCAAAAAAATAATGGCTGAATGGTTCTGGAGACACAGGAGGGGGCCTTATAAAAAGTCATTAAATAACTAACTTATAGGAGAGGCAGCAATGCATTGTGTGGGTAGGAATGTGTGCATTTTTCTCCCTTGCATATGTCAGATTGGTGTGAATTTTTGGTGGCTGGCAGTGCGAGAATTTTAGATGGCTGGTGCAACTCGTCTGGCCTGCTGCCATACTGCATACTGGGGGACAGCCATTTCCAATCACCAATTCCAGAACTTTTGTTTCAATCAAGCTTTTGTTTCAATGCCTTCCAGTACCTATATGCAAAAAACGTTTTTTCCTTCAATTCAAAGTGATTATGACCCCAGTACCCACCATTTTTGGGTTGTATTTTGGTTGTGTCACTGACAGTGACACAAGTTGCTCAGTGACTCACTGAGTTGCTTTATAGTCAAGTGAAGGAATAGGGATGTATATATAATAGAGAATTACATCTGAAAAAGTGGTTTCCAAAGAATGAAACCTGGTGAGAGCTGAGTTCTGTGCTGTGTGTGTGCAACATTATTTTTGCTCTTTCATCTAGTTGAATTGATACTTTTCTCATCTTATAAAGTTGGAAAACTTTATCAAGGAGGCAATTTGTGGCAATCAGGCAGTTTGTGGAATCCATCCATCCCATCTCCTTATTGGAGGAGACTTTAACTTGCCACAAATCGATTGGAACAATATGCTTTCCTCTGCTCCACCAGCACCTATCTCACACATTTTCATCGAGCTCTTGCTGGATAGTTTCTTGTATCAACATGTAAACCAGTTATTCGTTACCTGATACCTGATGGTCGTCGGCTTAGTAGACTACTAAAAGCCTGTAGACACCGGTCTCAACAAGCTCGGTTGCGTGTAGACAGTGGGTTCTCAGTCAGTGTCGAGAGTGGCGTACTTGTGTTCGAGCCAGTGATTGTCGAGCCTTGCTTTGAAGGCGCCGATGGAGGGCGAACAGACGACGTCTTTTGGAGGACTATTCCAGATTTTGCAGAAATGGAGCGGAATGGGACGTAATTTCCCAGGGCTCATTGGAACAGGGAGGGATGGAACGAAATTTCGGCCAGATTTCAAGGAAAAAATTATGGAATGAGACTGAATGGGACTGACTTTATTGGCATTTTAGGGATGAAATGGATTGGAACAGAAAAAACGGGAGAGAACGGGATGGACGCTGAAAAAGCGTCACATGCAGACTTCAGTTCCTCTGTGTCATTTCCTCTATGTGCCCTCTACCGATAACCCTATACTCATATTTTAAAAAGGAGCATGAGGGTGTAAGGCCCGTGCTGAAATGTCGTTGGAATGCCCCAGCCCCTTCGTACTTTAACCCGTACGAACTTTTTTCATACAAACTTTTTACATTACAAACATTTTACCCCTTACGTACTTTAACCCGTACGAACGTCTTCTATACGAACTTTTTACATTATGAACATTTTACCCCTACTTAATTTAACATTTACAAGCTTTTTCCATGCAAACTTTTTTACATTACGAACATTTTACCCGTGCATACTTTAACCCGTGCAGAACTTTTTCCATTACAATTATTATACACGTACGTACTTTATCTTCACGAACTTAAGCCATACGTGCTTTCGCGTACGTACTTAAGACATACGAACTTCTTCCCTACGTACTTTGATCCGCAACCCGTCGGGCTTGGTACACAACAAAAATGACCAAATTTGATCGTTCCATCCCACTTGTGACATAATTATCTGCCGTTTCTGCACTGAAAGAGAATTTGATACAAACGTTTTTTTGTCATTTTTTTGTCAATTTTGGGAGGTGCATAGTCTCATTGTCTGAGGGAGAAACAAAGAGAAGGTGAAATCGGGCGTCCCGCCTACATGTAGGTGTGACTTGTGCAGCTGTCCTGATTAGTCATGCCTCATCTGACAGGAAATAATGTCAGTGCCGCCTGCGGCCAGCTTGGGTACATCACTTGTCTCTCTTCCGGGAGCGCCGGCGGCGGCGGCAGCCGTCAACATGAACGTGCAACCCACCTATGTGACGCTGGCGCCGGGTCAGCAGCTGATCCAGCACACACCCCAGCCCTCAGGTCAGCCCACCTCTGTCGCCTGCCTGGCAGGTGGCGCGGGGGACTCTCTATCGCCTGTCTTTATGGTGTGATGTTTGATTGCAGTTGCGACCTTTCATTTAGGTCACAACTGTAATCCCTGCCTCATATGCGCAATCTTGCATATTAGGCTGGAACGTATAAACATTATTTTCTTTTTTTAGCTTTGATATTTCTGGTTTCTTGCTAAGCATACTCTTGCAATCATGGCGAGGCATGTTTATGTCTATATTGGACCGATTTGTCCTAGGGTTACAAAATTGGTCCCCGTCCGCTCAGCCGCTGCTCTTACGTCGGGTCGCTGTGGCGGCAGTGCAGCTGCTATGGTTGGTGTAAAGCAACTTTGTTCTGTGCGTGTTTTTTTTTTGTATCTCAGTGTTCTGCAGTTTGTCCTTGCGTGTAATTAGACCGATCTTGAGGCGGATCTAAGCGAAATGTTTTGGGGCAGTCCGGGTAGAATCTTGAAAACACATAAAATTTTCTGGAAAACCGGTCAAAATTGGGTAAAATTTGGCCACTTTGGAGACTATGGACGGATTGGACCGTCCTAGATCCGCCCCTGGAACAATCATGGTACAAGCATTGGTATTGAAGTCATTGAGCAATTGGTTTCTGGTGTGCGTACAAACCACCGGCACTGAGTAGATATATGTTGCGTTTTAAAGCAAATAAAGAACCCTTTCATGGAAAATATTCCGATTCACAAAACAAATTGGGAGGATTCAGAAAGGACCCGGAATTGTGTTCCAGATTCTATTTGCAGTGCACGCTGCTTCAGCTCATGTATCAGAAATTGAAGAGACCAACTACCTGGTTTTATTCTTGTTTCTGATGCAGTGTCATGCGTAGATTCCAAATATGTATTATCCCGAAAACCCTATTTGGGCGCCCTTCTTTGCAATTTGAATTCCTCCATAGCGTTTTTCCGGTATTATAGTAAGCCAATTCTTTTATGTTTTGCTGCATGGTGTTTGATATATTTCGGGTGGGCCTTTCACGAAAAATGTGGTTCCGTCATTTGTCAAACTCTGGGTCTGTTGCAGTGCCCGAAATTTGAGCGGTAAAGGCTGCGAAAATCTTCGCTTTCAGTCGGTAACCGGGACACAGCCAAGCTTCAGCTAGAACAACGATAAACCCTCTTAGTGAACCGTTAAACTCTATAATGCAATATGGGTGGTTTTGACGACCAGTGAACATAGCTCCGTTCGATGTTGTTCTGGCGTTTCTCTCGAAGTCTTGGAATGCCAGTATTTTGTTGATAAATAGTATTGGTTCAAGCGGTTCTTTTCGTCAATCCACTGGCCTCAGGCCAGGGATGCAGCGTTTAAACTGTACCTGTCCAATTCATTACCGGTCTTACGCGACCGGGGTAAGCCAATCGAACAAAACAGCCTGTTTCTAACCAGGTGCGAATAGTGCGGAGCTTGGAGGGTGACATGTCAATTCAAGAGCGGATATAGCTGCACATTTTGGGAAAATGTTTTATCCTCGGCCGTTAGCTTCTGATTGAGAAGGGATTAAAAGTCAAATTTGTAGGGTACTCTTGCAGTGCTATAAAATGAATATTCAAATGTATTTGATTTCTGAAGAGGTATCTTATTCCATTTGCGGCTTTCCTTTCAACACGCGCGCTGGAGGGCTAAGTTCGTCCCCTCGTGGTTTTCCCGGCATCACGCTTAAACGAAGGAAGTACGTACATTATCTAGTACCAGAGTCCCTTCAAATAACACCATTTTTTTCAGGCTGTAATTATTCAAGTTCATGAGACCCAATGACATCTAATCATGAGTCCTAGCAATCGCCACAGTGACATAGCGTTGTTCATAAGTGAACCTCGCTTTACGGCCCTTCAAACGTAAGTGAGCTGCAAGAAACGCCTGTTTTTTTCAACACTGGCGGTCAAAAAGTCTCAACGTGATGTTTTTTTGTTCGACGTTTTGGAAGCTGCTGGGGGCAAAACTGTTATGTAAATCACCCTATGATTATAAAAAGGGCGCCAGACACGAATGTTGCAGAATATGTATTTGGAATATTCCCATAATCAAGAACAACCAGAATCTAGGAAAATCCAGATAGGTGGTCTCCTGTTTTTTTACATTAACTGAAGCAATGCGAGCGGTCTCACTCGGAAGGTTCGCCTCAATCAACTGCCCACATACAAGGATGTGGGACTTGCATCTGGGATTACAACATACTTTGAGGAAAAGAAAGGAGACTAGGCGACAGACTCCGTCGTTCCTTTTATTTTTCCTTTTAGAAAAAGTTATATTATTCACGATTTTACTCGGGCTGCCCTCAAGAACATTTAGCTTAGATCCCGCCTCTGGATCGGCCTACTTACGTGCAAGGATAAACTGCAGCACACTGAGATATACAAATCACGCATAGAACAAAGTTAGTTTTCACCAACAATAGCAGCTGCACTGCCGTCGCAGCGACCCGCCGTGGGCGCAGCGGCCGGGCGGGCGGGGACCAATTTTGTTACCCGAATAAATATGTGTCCAATATAGGCAAAACATACCTCCACGTGGCTGCAAGAGCATGTTTAACAAGAAAACAGAGAGGACCAAACCGAAAAAAAATCGTAAACGTCCGTGCCTGATGCATATGATTGATTTTGATGTGCACGCTGTTGTGATCCAACAAGTCGTAGTTTTACAGTTACGGCCAGCTGCCGTGTGCTCGCGACTGCCTGTATCGGATCACAGGCGCACTCTGTGTTATCGCCGGCCGTGCGAGCGCGGCGAGCCGTGTTGCCGGCTCGCTCCGCCGTCTGACCGTTGCTCGTCCTCGGCAGCGGTGTTGGCGGGCACCCTGGTCCAGAAGCCGCCCGGCATGGCGGCCCTCGCCGCGCCGGCGCAGAGCGTGGTCACCCTCCAGCAGGCGCAGCACCAGGCGGCGCAGCCCTCCAAGCCGGCCACGCCGCAGCCGCAGCGCGCCCAGTCGGCGGTGGCCGCCTCCGCCGCCGCCCCTGCCACCGCCGAGGTTAGCACTGCATCCAACGTACTCTCCAGCTACTCGCAGTAATGTAAGTACGAGCCGGGGGGATGGCTCGTCGTAGCAGTTTCCTAGTAACTCTACGAATTCACTCTGTGAATTCATTGGAGTGCGTAAGATTTATTTATAGAATTGTTTTTCCAAGTTGTTCCCAGTTCGGTTATTGGAGTCAGAGTCTCACTAAAGTCATCAAGGGACTTGTTACGGAGACTCCGACCCGAACACCAGAACGAGCAACTCCCACAATGGAGGGTCAATTTAGAAGCCAAAGTTTAACGTCCCACAAAGCACAGGGACGGCCGCCCCGCTCAGTTCGCCCTCTCACCAGTCAGTTGCCAGTCGACCTACCGGGTAAATATTGAGCGCCGGAGCGTCCCAGGGAACCCATCCCAAGCCTGCACATGCACTGCCACTGTATGTTACTGAACAGCGGGCCGGAGCCCAATGATCTACCAACTGAGCTACCGGGGCGACTGATTGGGCTGATTTAACCGCCGATGCGAATATTTTACATGTTTAGCCTCAATTGATTCCTCGAACAAATTACATGTGTGATTCAAATTTGTTTGCACGAGGCGTGACTCGCACTCTCATTAACTACAGTGGCAAATGTCCGCCCTTTCAGTGTTGACCAAGTCATAGTCCCATGCTTGGGTTCCCCTTGCTTGTTCTCGATGGAGAGCCATCCCCCATCCAGCTCTTTGGTGCGTAGCCTGCTGCATTCTCCCCTCAAGCGGTCGGCTAATCGGCAGTTTCTTTTTCTGCCGCCAGGTGCTGACAAAGCAGCGCCTTCACGAGCTGGTGAAGGAGGTGGACCCGAACGAGCAGCTGGACGAGGAGGTGGAGGAGCTGCTGTTGCAGCTGGCCGACGATTTCATCGAGACGACGGTCAGCACCGCCTGCCAGCTCGCCAAGCACCGAAAGGCAGCCACCGTGGAGGTGAAGGACGTACAGCTTTACCTCGGTAAGTCGGTCACGAGCGGTGGTGAGGCTGCAGCTCTATTGGAAGTTGTTGCTAGAGTGAGCTGAAATAAATGAGAATTTTGATATTGTTGACGGTTAAAGTTTCCGTAGTGTAAACTCATGTGTTGTTAAATTTAAACATAATGTAGCTGAGTGGTATTAGCTATTTCAGGGCTAACACGACGTCTCTGGCCGGCAGAGCGAAAGTGGAACATGTGGATCCCCGGCTTTGGAACGGAGGAGATCCGACCTTACAAGCGCAGCAACACCACCGAGGCGCATAAACAGCGGATGGCCATCATTCGCAAGGCGCTGAAGAAATACTGAACAAGCGGTGGGTGGGTGTGATGCGCAACTGTTGGGTGTGTGCTGAGGCTCTGGACGTACCGGCCTTCACCAAGTTCTATCGCATGTCCGTGGCGTACGTGCTGGTGTTTATACCATGTATAAGCCCAGATAGTATGTATAGACCCTGAATAGTGGGACGTAGCAGGAGCTCGAATTTGGGATGGGGATACGCGGTAGGCAAAGCTGCTAATCTCCTGTTGGGGCGGGGATACGGAGATTTGGAGCTGGCATTTAAAGACTCCCGTCTGAATGAAGATGTTGCATGATCGAGGTGGTGATGTTGGAAAAAGCGGAACCCCGCTCTTGGATTAGTTTCTGCAAAAAATCAGGTGTCTTCACGTTCCAGTGTTGACCTCACTTGATCCCGGTACTGGTAGTGTCACCAACGGCAGACATGGTTTGCTGGCTTAAATGCTCTGTGGGGTGAGTGCTGTGGGATAGTCGGCCGTGGTGTACGTTTGTTTGGGAACGAACGGTGATAGCTGATTGTTATGGGAGAACGCCTGGGGAAATGTTTTCAACACGAGTATACGTGCATATTTTGTACAGAAACTTGCGTCGCCCAATAAACATGGATTGCGCGTGCACATGTGAGGCGTTCCCGCGTCGTTCGATTTGGACGCATTATTAGTGCACTTGCGAGGAAGTTACAAACCCGCGGCATATCACATATAATTGGCGACAGACTCACTTTCAGCTGCTCTTGGCCTATGTCTCATACTTGCTCCAGTTTCGACTTGAAGCAACTCCTCGGACATGCTGCTTTGCTGTAGTTCGAGTAACTTCAGGGCTATCAGCATCACAAATAATATGTGTAGTCTTCTCTCGAGACCAATTTTAGGAAAATATTAACAATTTACCCCAGATGTAAGTGAGATCTGAATGATCAGTGAATTAAGTTTTCACGAAGCATAGGCGCAGGGGCGTCGCCATGGTGGGGGGAGGGTGGGGGCAGGGGGCCTGGCCCCCTTACTTTTGGCCAAAAATTTCCTGATCTCAGTCAAAATGTGGAGAAAACCGAACATTCTTACAACCAGCCGCTGCAGAATGCAACGAGGAGCCCAAATTTGAACAGTATTTGGTCCTAACGTGGAAAGTTTGTTTTTGTCAGCGTCAGTTTGAAGTTTGGCTGGCCCCCCACACTTTTTTGCCGGTGGCGACGCTTATGCATAGGCGGATCTAAGGGGCACTTTCCATCCTCGCTGGACCCTCGGCCCCCCTAAAATGGCCATGGCGCCCCCGTGAAATGTCACTTCCCGTCTCTTCTCCCGAATGCGAGTACCGGCGCCCCACGACGGGTTTGGCGCCCGCCTGATAGATTTTGCCGTCCAAAAGTGGCGCCCCCTGGTCCGGATGGCGACCCCACCCATGTGCCCCCTCCCCTGAAGAGAAATCCTGGATCCGCCTATGCAAGGATGTCCATAATCGCTATGCAACTTATTGTAAGCACACCTAAAAATCACAGCCTGTGCGATGCGTAATTTATGGACGTTCCCTTAGTAGGCTGGAGTAAGGCATGCGTGTGCCCACATTGGATATTCTAGCCTCAGATTTCGCGATTGGGCCGGGAAGGCACATCACCGAATGGCGTTTCTTCGTTTAAAAACGACTGAGAAACGACCTTTTAGTCACGCACCTTACCTATAAGCTCAACGTACGAACACGCTAAGCTAAGATGAATACCTGAATGTATACCAAGCCCAAACCCATCGGTTCCGAAGTTGTATTAGCGCCAGAACACCAGACTTTCCTTCATCAAAAACAAACAATTTATGTCAATACCGATTTATATGGCACGAAAAGTCGTGTGATTATCCATGGGCATTCTGATATGTAACGCGATATCCGGTGGTCCCTTACTACCGACCTAACTGACCTAACTATCTACGCAGTGTATCTAAGACAGGCACAATTGAAGTGGGATCAATGACAAGGCACTTATGACTGAACACCGCGTCTAGGGACCAATAAAATCCACGCTTGGCATCAATGGAACCCGAAGATCATCTGTCTCATGTAACAAAGCCAAATTCAACTCTTATAATATTGAGTGATACAACACAGCTGGAACCACCGCACCTGAAACTCTGAGTAGACAAGCTGCTGCTGCACTGATAGCTGCGCTCAAGTCCATGCATCTGTAAACTACAGTTCCTATAAACATACGAAACGTGAAACTCGCAGCTCGCTATTCGTGATTAATATCATGATAGAATATCGTTCCATATAACCATCTTTATCACATTACCCCTCTCTACCACACTATCATTCGTGACTGACGATACAAATGAAGGATGCACGCAGCAACATTCACTATTAGAACCCCACATAAAGAATGTAGAAAAATGACGATTATTCTGAAGAATACCTACTCCTCTACAAAACTAGCACGATCATAACCCGCAATTCGCTGCAGAACATAACACGCCTTTTGACTCAGCACCTGGCCTTCAACCACTCGCCATCCTCACTAATACCGTCTTATCATATTTGTAACGCAGTGAAGCTCCGCTATGAAGAACATGTCACTCGAGGTCCCGCAATGACTGGTGCCTGACTGAAGTTCCGCTATGACTGGTACTGCTGGCTGATGGTCTGCCAGCGCTTCAGCAGGTCCTCCTCCGGCACCTCCCACACCTCGCGCAGCGCCTCCCACCCGTTCTTGGCCGTCACCAGCACGTAGGCGTTGGTCGGGTTCTGGTGGTACGCATAGGCCCCCAGCACCAGCGACTGCGCAAACCGCGCGCAAACGCAGGTCTGCCGGCGGCCGAGGAGCGCAGTCTCACCACTACAACCGATGTAGCTACGGTAATCGACAGGAACATGCTACAGTGGCGGCCCAAGTTCCGTAACATACATCGTGAACAAAATATAGAAAAGCTCGTTTTTGGACAGAAAGATTGCAAATACATCAGGCTTCTGCTACAAGGTCCCGCGCTGAGGCAACACAGGCGTCACAATGCGCGCCATTGTATTTGTGCAACAATCGCGGCGAGTGCCATCGAACTGAAATTTTCCAAACAGCTGGAGCCCTTTGATTATCATCAATTACATACACGCTCGTTCTCCTCCCTATTTCTGAAGTAGATAAACAAATAATAGGTGTCAGCGCGTGCGGCCGTACCTTGAGCAGGCTGAGCTCGAGCTGCGTGAGGCGGCGGTGTCGGAGGTACCCGGCCAGCACGTGGCCGCCCACGTCCAGCCGCGCCACCTGCGTACAGTCGATCATCAGGTACATGGTGATCAAGGCCAGCTCGAACAGCTGGGCGGACCGGTGCGAGTCGCCGAAGTCGAGCAGGCCGCAGATGTGGTACTCGCCGCAGCCGTCAGCTGACACCAGCAGGTTCTGCTCGTTCAAATCTCCGTGCAGCCACCCTGCCGAGGTGGGGATGGTTAGCGTTTCTGGCGTTTAACGACACCGTTTACTTGTAGTGTTCCTAACTGGCGTCTGGGAACAAGTGCAGATAATTGTATCGCATACTGTCTCGGGAAAGTATGCGATAATACAAAAAACAAAAGACAATACAGAACGAAAGTAAAAAACAATACACTCCCGACTGGACGAACGGGCGGAAATAAAACTCACAAATGAGTCTTCTGGTAGGAATCACGAGCACGAAAGGAAAAGGAAAAAGCAAGAAATGCAGAGCACATGCCAGCGCTATTTATCGAACCAAGTCCCTTCACCTCAGACTGTACATCATGTAGCGAGCGAGTCGAGTGGCAGAGACTCAGCCTCGTGTTGTTGATAGATTTTGATGCGGTTTAGCGTCAGTTAAATCACAGCGCTCTAAATCAATGAAGTAGCGACGAACCTAAGAGTGAAGCCTTTACTTTGAGCAATAAACACATTTTATGTAAATACATCGTGCTTTCTTCGCCTATTTCTAACTTTGAAACTGGATCACATAAGAGATACTAATGTGTGATGTGCGTGACACAGAAGCTTTGGCTGTATGCCCTCAGTTACCCGTGGGCAGCTGCTCCATCTGCGACCACCACGCGGTCGCTGAACTGCCTGATGATGTCCTCCACCATAGCGCGTCGGTCGGGGTCCTCCACCACCCACGTGTACTCGGCGGACCGCGGCACGCTCCGCAGAAACCACATACTATCGTTGGTGTCCTGAATCGGGTGCTGGAACTCCTACCGAGCGGGAGGAGGGTGGTCCCGGCAAGCACGCACAATGTACGAGATCCGCTCCGGAATGGGCAGCACCCACAACTGGTCCAGGCTCGACAAGCTGAGAAGCCAGCGGAATACGGAGTGGAATGGCCTCGTAAACTTTATTTGTACGTGGTTTATTTTAGCAGGGACGCCAGCTTTAACATAGCCCTATGAGCCAAAAGCATCGCTGACAAAAAGCGAAGCACAGGCGAACAATGCCAGCTTTACGCATGCACCCGTTGAGGGTTAATGCAATAACGCTTAACGATAGAGTAACAGCTGGAGTGGAAACATTTCGGACGCTCAATTTGCGTACGGTAAATTTCAGCCCAAAATTTAGGTATAGGTCAAGAACCATACACAGTAGCAGGCCATCCTGCTGCACATTACACAAGCCGACTGAAAACACACTTCGCACAATGTGCCACTGAAGACAGTTCCCAGCGTACCGCTACTACCTTCAGACAGTTGGAGATGCGCGCGGCCGTTTCTCCAGCCTCGAACATCAGCGTCGGCGTATATGGGACCGTGTGTAGGATCTGGCCCGGTACAAAGGCTAGAAGTCGCACAATGTGCTCCGAAGCAGGGTCAGTCTCTGACGGGCACGGGTCCGAGACTGGACGTTACCGCACAAACATAAAGAATTGCAACAGGGGTAATAACTTGCACAACGACAGAAATGACAGCGCCAGTAAAGCAACCAGAGCAAAACCACCCAGAGAAGTGCCTATCATTACACTGTACTCCATACATTTAGTGTGCGTTTAACGAGTAGTGTGGATTTCAATGGATTTAGAGATAATACTCAGACTTTCTTTGGATTTTGCATGTCTTCTTTCCCAGGCACGAAATGGGTTGAAAATGTCCAGGAAAATCCGGATGGTGCTAAAACCGAGCTAAACAAATGATTGTATGGTATTTGTATTGTATGGTATTGTATGGTAAAATGATTGATTGTTGTATTGTATCTTTGATTGTACGGATAACTTGTGGCAGCATCACAGACCTGTTGATGCTGTTATCAGCGAAATATAGTCTCCATTTTTTCGTCCTTTTGTATCTAATATCAATTCTAAAATATATTGGCATGCTAATGATCCAATATCTTGTATAACTGATAATGCATTTAAGACGTTAGTTCTATTTCTTGGATTCAAGCATCATCTCCCTCACTCCCTCCCAGCACTCCGAGAAATCCACACAACCGGTTTGATGCCAAACTGTCGGGGATGCAGACAATCAGATCCGTAGCTACAACACTGAGATACTGAACTTAGCGACAACTCACTGCTGACCAACTAAAAGAGAAAATACATACATAACCGCAGACGGGAAGGAAAATTGTTAGTCTATGTGCCACTTATCTAGACAAGGCTACAAACTCGCATGCAATGAAAAAATAAGAAGAAACACCCGAAGATATGTGTGGGAGCAAAGCAAGCTACGCTTATTCTGTAACTGGTGGTCGGCAAAAAAAGCAAAAAAACACAACAAAAACAGCAGTAGCAGGATTTAACACGCTGAGCTCAATACAATAATAAAGGCATCAAGGAAAAACCTAAATTTCCATACCATAGTGTAAGTATTTCCAAGCCGTCATCATAATCGGTTTTTTTAGGCGCGTAGACTTCCGAGGCTATATTTTTCCTCACGAAGTCAGAATCAAAGAAGATGGGAGCCGTGGAGCAGCCACCAGCAAACCGATTTTTGTTCGGCCAAACTGGGCTCAAGTTCCCCCAAACGCGGTGTAATTTAGCCCCCTGGAATCCCCTCCAACTGGGGAAGAGGTGGGGACTCCCTCTGATCTCAGCTGTCAGTGCGTCAACCAGCTCCAGAAAGTAGTCATCATATGGTGCGTGCATGAAACGCATGAGTACGTGCACTGAAAATACACACATTTTACTTCTCTCTAGTACTAACTAACAAAAATTGGACCAGAAGGCGCCCCTCCAGGAAGTGCCTCTGAGCGAAAAAAATTACGACGTTCAGATTACACCTATTCAGAGAGCTCTCTGGGACTCGAACCTGTGGCTCACAACGCAGAATGCCAACCACTGGGCGCCATACGCCTTCTCCAGTGCTGATAATAGGTTAGAGTGTGCCGCTAAATTTTGCGACCCAACGGAAATATCGTGACCTCATGCAGGCTTAATGGAAACAAAAGCGCCAGGCTGGGATGGCTGAATTTTAGATGGTAAAATGGATGCATTTACTACCTCGACCAAAGGCAGCCCGATAACATTAAGTGTGGATGATCAACATCAGAACCAAATCCTCTAAGTCCGATGACAACCAATATCATTTTGAAACAAGATATCCATCCATATTGTTCACCACAAAGACAAGGCTTCACAAGGTTAAAACAACCTCACCGTTATTGGGGTGTCGCAGAATACTCATTACCAGCCAATACATACCGCAATCCTCTAGCGGACCTTATCTACTCTAGTAAGCTGGGAAGATTCTGTTTCGTAAGATCCGAATAAAGTTTATGACTCGCAGACCCACCGAACCCCAGTCACCAACAAAACAAATCACCCCCACATATTGATTTTGACCTACCATCGATGGGTCGCCAGGCCGCACCTGCTGCCTTGCGGAGACGCAACAGCGACCACTCGGCATTGTCTAGCGTGGGAGTCGGGAATGGCACGCTGCAGACGGAGAGTCACGTGAGCCCGACTCGCCACCGCGGCAGCCAGCCACTGATTACAACACCCGCTACGCAGACACATAAAACTTAACGTACAATCATGTTCCAAAATGACACCGACGCCAGCTACGGCAGAGCAGAGAGTGAAAAGCAGCGGTGAAACACCAGTGTTCTAGAAGGAAGCAAACGCAATACATTCAGTTTGAAGCGGAAAAGTAGAGTTTGATACAGAGGAACAGCGCAGAACGAGAGCGATAGCCAAAGGACAAGAAGAAAGAGCAACTGCATCTTCCACCACGGATATTCGGAAAAAGCTCACAGTCATATAAGTGTAGGAATGTGGTGGCCGAAGCATAAAGCACAAAACACGGGCGATATGCAGGAGGTCAGCAAATTATCATAGGAAGCTCATATTTAACGTGGTTTATGATTTATCCTTCTCGTTTTGTTTGCATTTCAGATGACGAATTGCCGTCTTCGTTGTTTATTGTATACCTACATGGCAAGACTGTCTTTCCTATTTATTTTGAATTTGAATTTGAATTGGTGTTTTGAAACCTATTCATTTTCCTATTTATTTTGAACTATTGACTTGATATTTCACCTAAAGGAAAAAATCAATGTTCTAATTCGGCCTAAAAGTGGGCTTCGGCACGATTTGAAATTGCAATCCGTATGTCATTCACATTAAAAAGAATCTTTCCGTGCATTTTACGACAACATAAGTTATCAAAACACCTTCAAAATTACTATCTGACGAATCAAGAGTATTAAAAACAAAACTACAGCACCGCAAAGGTCACCATGTTACCTGAAGCCGGCTTTCTTCAGTGTCCTCATTATTTGGTTCTGAGACTCCACGACACCCGGTCGCCTTGACTCGGCAGAATTCAGCACTTTCAGGGTGTAGCCATCCGCACAAACGGATTCCAGATGCGGAATTGCTGTGAGAAGAATCCACCTGAAAACAAAGTGGGTTGTTGTATCATGCGAAATATGTGATATCTGATACAAGAGGCACACTTTTTAACACTAGTATCTCATCTGCATAGACAGTGCTTACCTGAAAAAAACAATTTCACATGTCAATTTTTGTGCTAGAATATCGGATCACAACTAAATAATGCGTTCTAACATAGTGCCACCGACGATAAAACTAGCGGTTCGAGGGGTTCAATATTTCAACAAACTGTCACACAACATAATCATCAATACGATGTATTTTGTTCAGCATGAATTAAAAAAATCGGTCGCGTACAAAATACCATTGGGACGTCATTTGACCTTATATGTCACTAATGTAAGTCATTGGGCCAGGAAAAGCTATACCGGTTGCTATTAACCCTAGGAATTAGTATTTAAGCAGCGCCACCTGTCATCCGGATTTTACCAGGCGAGCAATATTGTCATCGATTCATTACATTGACAAAACTGATTAGCCTTAAGTGGCCTCATGAACGCATCTTCATCATGTGCATCACGTGTAAGTGAAATGATGCAAGCATCAAAGGAGTACATTTTGTGCAATTATCGATCACTTACCACCGAAAGCACAAATTTATAGATTCCATACTTATCCGACAAGTAAACCACAAAGGACCAGCGCACAGCTGAAACTATTGGAGCATTAGCAATATTAAAATGTTGGAGAATCCTGAACACTGAGTCTCCGAGTCAGTTTGCGGACGACTCGGAGAATCTGTGCTGAAAACGGCATTTACATGAAAATTCTGTCTTGTCATTAGAATTCGAAACCCGGTGTCATGACAACATTCAGGCTTTTAGTGCTCTCACGATTTTTTAATAATACTAAAACAATAAAAGACACTCATCCAAAGTGTGAAGATCGCAAAGCTCTCTTTATTGTCATCGATGACCTTCGAATAAGGTTATCGGTTACATACATTTCTACAATTTCGCCAGACTGCCAGGAAGCCAATGGGAGCGACGGCTTCAATAAAAACAATACCTACAAAAATCAGACAGACTTGGAGTGTGGATCAGCAAGATTCGATTTCAAACCTGTCTACACATTGTCGCAAGCCAGGTCTCTTTCATTGCAAAAAAGCGCCTGCTTCTCCACCAGCATTGAAGTCTATAGGATGAGTCCACTCTACGTAAATAACACAGGGCGCACTAACCTTGATGTGGAAGTTGAGGTCATCATATCCATTTAGCTGTTTGACGGCAGTGACCTTGAGTCCATAGACATGTAGAACTAGGTCAGGCACCGCCGAGGTATGTAGCATGGGCTTTGTATTCTGGTCCGGGAGATCGCCATCTGTAAACGACATACAATTATACGAAGAGGGTATGAGCCGGATTAGGGAGATCCCCTCACAGTTCCTTTACCAATATCGGTGTCCAAAATAACCCACTCAGACTACCGCAAGAGACCGCAGTGACTGGACGGTGATGCGAATAAATGTTGCAAACATGTTTTATCTCTAAAAGTATAAACCAGTAAAACGTCTTTATTAGCGACATCCAAGCCAACGCCTCTGTCTCAAGAAGGCAAGTGGAGGTTGGCTTAAATGTTGCTGGATGGCTCATCGTTACTTTGCAATCTAAGTGTGACGAAATTGTGCAGTAAATTCAGCCACATTACATGAACGTCATACTTACAACCAATTTACATATAACGTGACTGACAACAGCAATCAGGAAAATAATTCGATGACTGGTGTAGTTTTAGTCTTCTAAGATTCTGATTACACCAATTCTTCTTTAATCGCCATAAACTAAAATCAAGCAACTCTTCGGGAATACACACTTTTCTCACAGCTTATGCGCATTCCAGCTGCAAATATCAAGCATTCTTTCCAGCGTTGAAGTCTCCTGAAATCCCTCTTCGGAGGCGGTTGCATGGCCTCGGATAAACGTGCACCCCATATATGCAGGGTTACGGGCTTGTTCCAAAATTTAATACATCTAATTGCATTGATGCAGCTGCCCCATAGTTTGCAAGTTTCATTCCGGTAGGAAACTTGTCCGCTGAGGTATAAGCTCTTCATTAGCGTGACGGTCGGGTTGCTCGCATGTGAAATTTTGCATATATTTATGGAGAGAACTCGCGGGTGCTACGAGCCCGCTCGGTTACAGAATGAGGATCTGGGAATACAAAGCCTGTGTGCCAGAAATTTGAGCGGGACCTACATGTCTTGGATTAAAACAGTAAATGGCAAGGTCATACCAGTCCCCGGTTGTTTCAACTCCAATGACGTGTTTATGTTAGAGTTACTTACCTATATGCACACTATACATACATGAAACTGTGTTAAGTTCTGAGGGACAAACATATATATGCTTATGTTATCTATCTGTAGGCTTGATATATACTCTGAGCACCAGCGAAGCTTTTGGGGGGGCTCTTGAAACTGTCCAATCATGTTTTGAACAAAAAATGAAATTAGATGTTGGCCAAAATCCTCCAATCAAACAACCTTGGCTGAATCAGTAAATGTTTCATCACCATCTGACATAGGGGGATTTTTTCACACTAAAACATAAACATGACTTAACAGAAATACTTTGCTGATAGGTTTTGGAGTGCTGAGACGAGGAGCATGAGTATAAGTTGACAAAGTATATACTGGCCTGTGTCCTCGAATCCTGGATATAAAATACACTTAGATCATTTAAGATTGTTATCACCAGATTTATCGGTGATTTGGGAGAAATACTTTGCTCTCTCAAGAGACTACCATTCATAATTAATAACTTTTCATTTCCTAATATTGCTTCAGTGCAGTTGAAAAGATGGGCTTTAGCAGTCGTCTTCTGGCCATGTTTTATGATACCCAGTACAATTTCCGTTGTTTTGTCTGATATTTGACATCCTTTCTTTTTAGATTTCCACGTCATATTCTATACAAAAACAATTTCAGGACAGTGATGGAAAGCCCACAAAAATGTTGTTTTCTCATCATGAACACTTACCCGCACCCTGCTTTCGGTCGCCATCTCCATTCATTTTTCCTGAAAATAGAAGAATACATATCAATATTTAAAGTAAAATAGCTAGCTGTCATCCCAGAATTCCATTTATTTTCCATGTTAGGCCTATGTTGTTAGGTGCAAACAAGTAATACAATTTCAACCAGACCTAAAGGCAAAGCAAAACAATTTTGTGATCAATACCTATTCAAAGGTGATTACAAGTCCCACTACGGGAGGAAACACAAAGGTTACGGAAGCTAGTGAAGTATTTTAGTCCCATGCCGGGGCACAGCGTGCATCTGGGCTCTGGCGCTGCACACCGTTGAGATTGAGACGCCAGCGACGGACACTGACAGGTGTTTGTGATTGGTTGGGGGGGGTTAAAAGGGACATACATCTTTTAAACAGTGTTTTGAGGAGAATCAGCAAACATCTCACGGTTTGGGGAGGGCGGGTAAATGCCCTTTTCTGTCCTCCCTCTAGATCCACAGTGGCCTTGGTTTGATGGTCAAAATGAGATCCGGATCGGACCTCCGATCCGTTACACCGTATCCATCAAATCCATCAAATGTTATTCTCCCACCAGCACTTTAGCACTGGTCATGCTAATGTGCTAGGCAAATGACACTTGATGAACTCGACGACTCCGCAGTGTAGGTAACGAACCGGCGGTACGATCCAGATCGCATTTTGGAAACGAAGTCAGTGTAAGTCCAAGTACACTGACAAATGTGTGATAGTGTATGGTGGAGAGTGGCGTTACAACTGGAGGGGGAAGAGACCAAGACTGGGGCCGTGGAAGCCGGTCCCTACTCTCGAAAAGTGGAGGACCACCCCTCCCGCACTTTTAAAGGGAATGTGGCACCTTGGTCGAATCCTGGATTAGTGTTATTAGGCGTACTTTTAGTCAAAATAATGAAACCACCACGATTTCTCGAAAAATGTACAATGGGCTAATATTGGTTTTAAAAACTCCTCTAGAAAAGAATAAATATCAGCCGATGATGTCACGATCGCAACCACACCATACTGAAATGCTTCAAGGGATTCGATTGGATGCCATCGTGACGTCAGCATATTCGTCACACAGTAGCTCACAACAATGGCCGCCGGCACGGGGCTGAGGGGCTGGTGTCAGGTAGGTTTTAGCTTTTTCTACGGAAATATCGAGTTCCAAGACAAATGAAATATGGAGTACCGGGTTTTCCGACCTGCTTAAACTTGGCTATCTCAGTTAAAATCATGTTGGAAGGTGCCACATTCCATTTAACCCCAAACATATCAGTGAAATGAGCTTCTGACTCAAAAGTCATGGCATATGTCAATTTAAGCATGAGCATGCTTACTTTTCTTAACGCTGCACCTTTGTTTCAATCAACAAATGCCTTGTACTAACCTACCCCGTCGACTGCAGATAGGTAAGGAAAAGTGAACATATACTTCCATCACTGGGTCCCCCCCACACCAACACATACCAAACAATCGGTGGTGGCTCCTTTGATCAAGTATAAAACCATACATTAAAAACATTGCAAACAGGAGCAGAAGAAGCACCTCTGTGTGAAAGCTATACAAAGAATAAATTATCCAGTGTTGAACTCTGGCATCACAGTGAAGTACAAGCTACAATGTGCACTTTTAAAGGACTCTCTTTCGTTTTTTCACCAAAAATGGGTTCTCGCCATTGAAATGCATTGGGAAAGGCTACGCAAAACGAAAAACCAAAAGGCAGAACAACAAAACCATGTCTCCCAAAACAAAAAGTCCTTATAAAACGATACAATGTAGCTAAAAAGCAAAAAATGATGAGTTTAAATATTTGAACTTTTTTCGTTTTTTTTTACTTTAAGATCAATAGCAAAAATCAATAGCTAAAGCATGTTAAGATCAATATATAAAAAGTAAAAAACGATAGAGTTTAAATATTTGAACTTTATTTTGTTTTTTTTTTTTTGCTTTCAGATCAATAGTTATGGCAGTGGGGAAACTGTTGTTATCATTACTGGAGTGCTAGGTGGCAGTGTAGGATGGGTTGGCCAGAAATACCTAATTGTGGCATTATAGGCAGATATTACACTCAAATGGTATCTATGGTATGTTGATGTTGGGGATGTGAACACATCACAGGTGTGACTTGCATTCTGATTGACATAGGCAGATCCCGGGGGGCAAAGGGCACCTGCCCTCCCGATCGAACCTTGGTCACGCTCCTCCCCCAGAAAGGTTGATGGTGCCCCCTGGAAGGTCAAAACAAAGAAGTGAAGGAAGGAAAAAAATGTAATAGAAAAACAAAAACACATCATTAAAGTCAAAATATCTAAACTTTACATTTTGACTTTCATGCTTTACATATACATTTCATCGTTTTAAAATGATGTTTTTAATTATTAACGTTTTTTAGAGGACATTTCTTTGTTTTTTCGCTTTTAAGTTTTCTCGTTTTGCCCAGAGTAGTTTGCCCAATGCATTTGAATGACACAAATCATGGGATCATGATAGAGCTTTTTAGTGGCTTTCTGTTGTATACAAGGCTTAGCTCCTAAAACAAAACTTTTAAATTTTTGCTGTTTTCATGATACTTGTGGTGCTCAGGGCTAGATGAACCATTGTACCTTGATTGATGGTCTAATCCAGATCACTTTTTGACTATGAAACCTCAGTTGAAGTGCCCTTGGATACCTATATTTTATGCAAGGCTATTATGATAATGAACCTTAGGTATCTTGACCATAAATATCTTGATGATTTAAATTTTGATGCGATGAAGTAGTAGGAAAAGGAAAAGTATATATATAGCCGCCCTGGTAGCTCAGATTGTAGTGTTGGGTTCTGCCCTGCTGTTCAGAAACCTTTAGTGGCAGTGTGTGTGTGCAGGCTGGGGATCGCTTTCTTGAGAAACTCCAGAGCTCAATATTTTACCAACGTAGGTCGGCCCATAATTGACTAGTGAGCGGATGGCCGAGCTCAGCAGCTGTCCCTGTACTAAAAGTAGGCGCAGGCCAGGCGAATCGCACCAGCCATCTAAAATTCGCACCACCAGCCTCCAAAAATTCGCACCAATCTGCCACATACCAGGAAAAAATGCACCCATTCCTACCCCTACAATGCAATGCTACCTCAATCATTAGTCAGTTAGTTAAGGACTTTTTATAAGGCCCTCCTGTGTCTTAATAGCCATTCAGCCATTATTTGTTTAGTTTAAGTGTCACTAACCGCAAATTCGCACCAGGTTGATAAAACTGCACCACTCGGTCCTGTCTCCAAGGGCAATCGCACCGACGAGATCTCATCGAGAATGCCACTTTGCAAACTGGCCTGTACTTTATGAGATGTTTAACTTTGGCTTCTAAATTAGCCCTTTGTTTAGTTACTCATTCTGGTGGTGGGGTCGGGGTTTCCGTGACAAGTCCCTTGCTGACTTTAGTGAGAATCCAATTCCAAAAACCAAGCTGGGAACTTAGGAAAATAAAAATAAAACAATAAGGCATGCAATGAGGCTGTACCAGTGTACAAATGGTTTTAAATACACCTTCTCTCCTACCATTCAATCCTACCATTCTGGTGATGTCTACGCCCTACATCTCCCCACACACCCTTGCCTACACAAAATAGATATCTACAAAATTTGAATTGCATTGAAATAAATCAGAGTATATAGGTTACCCATCTAACTACAGCAATGATGTACCTAAATAACAATAAATACTTCAGGCTACATCATCTCGTGTATAATAAATACGGACGACCGTGTGATAAAGGGAGGTATTTGAAGCTGAAGGCGAGTAACTTGAAGGCCTACTCGTTATTTTTCTGAATTGGTGTTATTTTTATTTCAAGAACGTAATACATAAAGGAGAAAATAATTAAGATTTTTAAAAGAATTTTTTTACCAATATCATTTTTTTCAACTCAAAATCAATCATTATTCGGCTTAAAAACAAAGGAAATCCTTTGCGTAGAAAAACGATTAAGGGAATACTTTCCCAAGAGTCCATATCCCAAATGTAGACAATCACAAAGCGGTCAAATGCCTCGGAAATAATTTGTGGCGGCGGTTCCACCACACAACAACAACGCGGCGCAGCACATATACACTACATCAGTAACAGAAATAAAAAAACACCCAGAAAAAACGTGGACTACATAGTTGATTGTGATGTGAGGCTAGTTCATTGTGTCTGTCCTCGATAAAAAGGACGGCCTTAGCATCAAATAATTGCAATTGCTTGCGGCGGAAGACCTGCAATGTCTGAGTGCTCTTTCATGCTCTGATTAGACTAGGTTGAGGTAGCGTCGTTTGTAAAAGAAAGGTGCGTACTGGTATGATCTATGAGATAATATAAGAAAACAAAACACCTTTCGAGATAAGCAGCTACTTAGAGCCCCACCTTGACCTTCCTCTACTTGGTGATGCATGATATTTTCTTCAGGCCCCTTACCCAGCAAATATAGATACCTTTACTTTCAAGCTGCCTACCTCTGGCCAGCAATCAATACCTTTTTCAACTCAGTGGCACAGTTGCAGTGGCATAAGAGCATAAGAGCATTCAGGATCAGACTCTGGATCCAGATATATGTAGGCTTCATGGTCAAAACATGATTTGTGGCTAACTACCGATGGAGTCCGTTGAGTGCTATCTATCTCCCAGGCTCTGCAGCCGCTAAAGTGCTGGGAAAATAGTGTTTTATGAACCTTACTACTCATGATGTATCCTGAATAGGGGTCTGATCTGTATGTCATTTTCACCATAGAAACTATCTAAGCCACTCTGGATATATCAGGTCTATCAAGTGACAATCTATCAATTCAAATTCCCTAGCACTATGGCACATATATGTGCTATACTCTAGGGTCTATCAATTTCTGTGGAATTGTAATTTGATAAAATCAATATGTCCACAGTGTATCCTGATCCACAGTCTAATCTTGATCCCAGTTTTGCTATGGAAACTGAGCCCCCTGAATTATATTTGTATTTCCTGCTTGTATTTCTTGTTCTCCCAGCAATTTGGGGGTGCCTGCATGTGCTTAGGCAATACCTGGTGTTGAGTTTGTTCTTGAAGTGCTTGAAAAAAACGTTTTTTTAGCTCTGCCTAGTTTTCTGCCACAGGTTTTAGGATATATGAAAAAGATTACATATGAATATGTTGAATTAATCATTTTAGTTGTTCAGATGATACACCAAACATTCAAATGTGGATCTACATTCTAGAAATATCAGATATGTGTGTTGTGCCTGCTCTCTAAACCACTGCAGATTTGACTTACTGTTGTTGGGGCAGTCCTCTCTCTCTCTCTCTCTCTCTCTCTCTCTCTCTCTCTCTCTCTCTCTCTCTCTCTCTCTCTCTCTCTCTCTCTCTCTCTCTCTCTCTCTCTCTCTCTCTCTCTCTCTCTCTCTCTCTCTCTCTCTCTCTCTCTCTCTCTCTCTCTCTCTCTCTCTCTCTCTCTCTCTCTCTCTCTCTCTCTCTCTCTCTCTCTCTCTCTCTCTCTCTCTCTCTCTCTCTCTCTCTCTCCTTCTCCTCCTCTTTCTCTCTTCTTCTCTTTTTCTTTTTTTTTTTTTCCTCTTTCTCTCTTTTTTTCTCTTTTTTCCTCTTTCTCCTCTTTCCCTTTCTCTCTCTCTCCTCTCTCTCTTTCTCTCTCTTTCTCTCCTTTCTCTCTCTTTCTCTCTCTCTCTCTCTCTCTCTCTCTCTCTCTCTCTCCTTTCTTTGACCCCTGCCCCTGCCCCAGCTGGTCATGTGACCATTGCTAATCATGACAATGTGATGTGTAACCCTAACGTCATGCTGGGGAGACAATTTTTCTACCAGGGCCTCTTGAAAAAAACTATACTTAACATGACTTTGGTGCTGGGAATTATACATGCATATGACTTGGTTTGATGACTAGTTCCAACCCTGAATCATATTTTTGTATATCAAGAAAAATAACAGAAGATGACAAGTGTGTTTTTTTTGGTCCCAATAAAGGCCCCTTTAAGCTACAATGCCTCATTTATGTTCATATATATATATATATATATATATATATATATATATATATAAAATATTATATAATATATATATATATATATATATATATATACTGTGTGTGGGTGTGGGTGGGTGGGTGGCCCGCGCAACCTAAATGAATATGTTTATCACTGTAGGAACCATCAGATCCCACGCCGATTTTACGTCATGTCGATTTCCAGAGTTCTATCTCAATCAAAGGGAAATCAAATAAAATGAAATGTTGAACTTATTTGCCATTGTTGCAGTGGCGGCGCTGCCATAGAGGCACATTAGGCACTGTCTAGCCACTTTTAAATGTCGAAGTAGGTGTGCATTTTATGTGGAATAAATATAATTTGACTCGATGTTTAAGTTACAGAGAATATTCCTTTTTTGGATCACTGGGTCAAATAGCCGATAATTTGCATCTCTGAGAATCCACGTTCGCAGCTCTTACCGTCAACAGATGTAATCTTAGGCACTTCGCGATTTCGCTGAATCTGTTTAACACTGTGGCAAACCTAACGTGTGCTTTTTGATTGACATCGCTAATGCCTCATTCATTCGGACGCGAGTACCGGCTTGTTAAATTAGCAACCCAGGCTTGCCTAAGGAGCTAGCACGTGCGATGCCGCGTCTTAGGACCTTGATTACAGTGGATTCGTTTATTGACATTCTTGTATTCGTGGATGTCTAGCCTTCTCTAGTGTGAGACAGTTGTTTGGCAATTATTAGCGAGATATTTAATTTGTGAAAACCTTATAAAGAACGTGAGTCATGGCACCAAATCTGGCGGATGAAATTTAAAATATCCGTTCAAAAATCTATCGTTCAGTGAGAAATTGGACGTCATAAACAATGAAGTGCCGAAGCTGTCCTTGAAATGGGAAGCTCTCGTGAGTACCTTGTCTCATAGGCGATCCAGGATTGCCGATCGGGGACACTCCGGGGGCGCCATCCGGACCGGGGGCGCCATCCGGACCAGGGGCGCCACTTAACCGGCAAACACAGGTGGGCGCCAAATCCTATCGGTGGGCGCCGACTTCGCATCCTGGGGGGGAAGCGACATTTTAGGGGCGCCATCGACCTTTCAGGGGGCGCCGAGGGCGATCGGGGGCACGTGCCCCCTGCCCCCTGATCCGCCTATGCCTTGTCCTTCCCGGCTCACTTACCTACCTACCTATCCTTCTTGAATTTTGCCTTGTACCTTCATATTCTGTCGCATAACCGTTTCTACAGTCCACCAACATATGTTTTTATACTTTTTCTTCAATTTTTATGGTATTAAACATTAAAACATAAATATTATTTTTGCTCATCGACTTGAGATTACCCCTTCTCCAGTCGCCGCGCTAGAATCGCCCCTGTCTAATATCAGGTAAAAAGCCTGGGCGACTTCCTTACCCTAAGCCAACATGCCAGGCTGTCATAATGTTCAAGCGCCGCCCTCATTGTTGCAGCAGCAGTAAACTAATTCATTATTTTGGAAGACCCAGACAACTGCACTGGCGACGTCCTTACCTCTAAGCCAATCGTGCCTAGGCTGTCATAATGTTCAAGCGCCGCCACTGCATTGTTGCAGCAGCAGTAAAGCTGAATTCATTATTTTTGGAAGACCCAGACAACTGCAAACCTGTTTCTCAAGAGCTACTGGGCCCTTTGCTGTAACAAATATGGCCCTCTGACAAGTGGCTAGGTCTATTACGGTAAAAGGAAACAATAGTGCCTCAGGAAGAGATTTGCTGCCTCAGGGATAGCAGTTTTTGTACTGTTTGCAAAGTGTATATTGGACGTCTTCAAATTTAGTGAGAGCTAGAAGTGTGTGGTCGCAGGCTGTTGCCGTGATTTTTAATAGTGTAGTTTGTATCGCTTCCAGGTGCAAAGGGAAAGGAGAATATCCCCGCGTTTTATCCATGGCTGCCATCAACAACGGAGCTGGTAAGTATCAGCGTATTCATTATCAAATGGTTGAAATTTGTATTCCTTCCAACATTCCCAATTGTCCTGTTCATGTATGTATGTGCTGTATGCACTGTATTCTTCAATACAATATATTCAAGAATATGTTTTTTCTTGAATATACTGTATCAAAGAATATTGTGCATACAATATATATATAACTATCAGGAGCGTCGTCATATAAGTTTTCTTGGGGGACTTACCTCGGAGTGGGGTAGGAGGCACATTTTTAGCATATTGACTCTGAAATCGCTAATGACGATGCAGTTCACCAACAGATTTACCTAAGCCCATACATGTAAAGGAAGAAAATGCGAAATACCGAAGTCAATTCCCAAAATTTCAGGGGTGTCCCCCTGATTCCAGAGTTAGGTGGACATCTCCTCTCCCGCCTTCGACGCCCATGATTATTAGATAAAGGTTTTGCAACTCAGTGCCTGGATGGGATGCAATCAGAATAGTGATTTTAGATACCAATGTGATTTCCAGCTTCTGCAGAATGGATTTCTGTGAAGACATCCATTGGATTGTGATAAGTGATCCCATTGCAGTGGTCGGAGAATGAACATGGTCTGAAATGTGGCAGATGTTACCTGGCAGCTCTGTACATCTTTATTTATTAAGTAAATGGATTTTCAATTTAAATCCATCATGTCTCCTTTCTGGGCATTTTTTTACATGGGAGCTAAATGTTTCAATCGGAGGGGGCGTGAGGGAGGGATTCCTAACACCTTAAATCTTATTCAGGCTCCAGACTGTTAAAAGTCGTTGACTGCGTCTGGATGTACGGCATTGTTTCCAAAGTGGTGCTAGAGGAATAAAGCACAAGTCCTGTAATATTTGCACTGGATTCAACGATAAATAGCACCGGCAGTATTTAGTGATTGTTTTGAACTTCAGGGTTTTAGTGATTGTTTGAACTTCCAGGAGTCGAGAGATGCTTATTGCCGTTGATACATTCCCTAACCAAATATTTGGCGGGGATTCCACCCAACGGTAGCGGTTTTACTCTACGTTGTTTTTTTATTTATTTCCTCAAGTATCATATTTCTTGTCATTAAATACCAGTCCAATAATCTATTTGCTAAGCAAGCTATTTATTAGTATCCGACCCATTTAGAGGAAATGGGAGCTAAATGTTTCAATCGGAGGGGGGCGTGAGGGAGGGATTCCTAACACCCTAAATCTTATTCAGGTTCCAGACTGTTAAAAGTCGTTGACTGCGTCCTAATTATGACCCAAATTAATTCTTATTGATTTTTTAGCACAAGTGCAAGTTTTAGTACCAGTACAAATGTGCTGGTTTTGAATTCGGTGAACGTATGGTGGTGAATTATGACCGCTGATGTTTTCTTTGAACACTGGTCTTGCCAGATCATGACGCGGCGGTCAATGCAGCTGCCACACATTTTTTAGCGTTTCGATGTATCGGATTATAGGTAAAATTCATAGACATGCACTTGAGTGTACCTAAAAGCTAATTTAGATGTTCTAAATTATTATGCATGACAGACTTCTTAAGGTGTCCACTTCGAAAATATCAATGTTTATGGATAGTCCGCATTCTCTTATGAGCAATGCTGCATAGTTTCCTCTTGTGATTATTTATATTGAATTCCTATATGTTTTTGGATTGATTGCGTTGCTTAACAAGAAACTGATTTCATAGTGATAAAATGCTAACTTTTGTAAATTTGGTTGGCACTGCTTTATTTATGTGTGAGTATTTTTTTAGATATCCACATAAAGTGTAAGGGAAAACTCAATGGGAGGACAAGCCTGTGGCTGGGCCATAGCGAATGAGATCATTAGGCACACGGACTCAAATTTTTTAGTGAGCCATTCCAATTACAACTAGCTTGAGCTTTGTATACCTCGCCGAATGTTCGGCAAGAAGCAAACTTCTGGCGTGATTTGGTTGATGAGACCAATTAAAGGCAAAACATCATGATGGTACTTTATGGAATGAATTTAAATAAACAGGGTGAAGCGTGAGGCAGAACATATGTTGCGAATCGGTTACAAGGACTTGTGTGTAATGGGCATAATGCACCAAAGCTGACGTTGGCTACCTGTCTGTCGACAGGTGGCGCCATCAAGCGTCGCGCGGGCTCCAACATGGGGTGAGTGTTCAATCTGCATCTGCAGGTGGCGGTATGTGTAACCACGAGTGCGCAGCCGGGAGGAAATCAGAACGCTTGATCTGTACAGCGCTAAGTCATCGGATTCGATGCTGCTACAGCAGTGTCATGAAATTCAGAATTTTAAGCAGAAAACGTAGCGTCTTCAGATTTTTTTGGACACACCAACACCAATAGCCAATTTTGGCCTCGCTTGGTAAACGAATCCAGGGGAAGAAAACCAGTATAATGCAAATTTCAGTTTTAAGAACGCCTATCCTAGCCATGAAATCTTCTCCCCTCATTGTTACCTGCCGTCCTTACCTCGCTTATCACTAATAAAATTCCGCCGTACGAACTGAAAGTGCTCCGTCCGCAATCAAGTATCCCGGCACATCTGAAACATCTAAAACATGTTTTGCTCTAAAAAGAAAAAAGAAGTAAAAAAACATCAAATTTTCGGGATCTGTTTTCATGTGCTTGACACTAAAAAGTGAAAGAAGCCATATCTTATTTTATTTCAATTTTTTGTGATCAACAGGTATGCTTTTTCAAAGAATAAATATGAAAAACTATCGAATAGTAGGTATTTATCAGGTGGTCTTGCCTCTTCTTTGAAATGTGCAGTCGACCTGAACCACCGTCTTTTTAAGAAATGTATACTGCAAGTGAGGCTAAATCCACCTAATTGTCCTGAAATTGGGAATTTTACGTGGAAAACCATACCCAGACATGATTAATTTTGACGTCCTAAATCTAGGATTTTGACATCCTAAACAAAATAATTAAATAAGAGCGATTATCAGTTCCTTGTTTCAAAAGTTGAGGATTGGAAGCAGGGCCAGAACAGCAATTGAACCCAACATAGCACTGGATAAAGATCCTGTAACACTAGCTTTGTGAACCTGTTACCTTCACATGTTATGCAGCATTCTTTAACACGCGCATTGACGGGGGTCTGAGCCACCTTCGCTTTGACGGGGGAGTGGGTACCCACCCCCTAAGATCTCGAGAACCACGGAAGGTAGCGAAAAACGGTAAACGGCGTTGGCTAGCCCATCCAGGTCTCCATCGAAAATATTTGAACTATTTTTTGTCAGGTCACATTTAAGGTCACGAGAGGTCAAAACATGCCGTCATAGGGATAACATGTAAATTACGTTTTTCGGCCATTACATCTGAACAAGTAAAGATAGAGCAAAACGACTGGAACTATATGAATCCTCGTAGGAAGCCGAATTGAATGATATATAATTTGACCTTGCGAGGTCAAATCAAGGATTTGACCTGACCTGACGTCAGGTCAGGGTCAAATTATATAAAAAGCATATCATTAGAGCTGCAAAGCCCAGGCGAGTCTAATGCAGCTAAAATAAACGCTCTATCACCGTCTGTTACTGCGTTATTGAGTAAAAACCATTTTTCCCATGAATTTCCAATGGTGAGGTCATGCCTCGTACCTGACCTTAGGTCATCGATATAAAAAAATACTGGAACATGTTTTAGAGAACTCGGTGGGGCCATTATATGATATGAGTTTCAATTGGATAAGTTAACCCTGCTCTGACTTATGCTATCTTAAACTTTTTTTGAGGTCAGGTCACTTGACCTGTACTGGTGACTTGACCTGAGGTGACCTAACCTTAAAATTTTCACAGAAGATGTAAAAATGATGAGGAAAAAGGTATGCCAAGTACGGCGGCGCTACTCGCCGCCGTTTTCCTCTATCGACGAAAAACCCGAGGGGGCGGGTACCCGCCCCCCCCCGTCAATGCGCGTGTTAAGTAGCCCTGTCAGGGTTGATTTTGCTTGAAAATAAAACAACACAGCACACTTTGGACAGAGAGAGAAGGAAGTTCGAATACTGAAGGATTCTAGCACAAACATTTGGCAATAAATGCTCATAGATGAAACCCTGTAAAAGAGAGCATTCCTAAGAATCGCTTCTTCACAAGCACACGGAAAGACCTCACAGGATGTGAAAAAAATACCTGACAGACAGCACGTCTAAACTTTGGATACAATAAGCCGATTTAACCATATAACAAAAACAAATTCAGTCGTTGGCCCCTCACATCTCTTAGCGATGTATAAGTAAGCGAAGTGTAAGATGTATACGCATGTCTTAGTACTAATATAAGTAAGAATAGTAGTAGCACTAACATGCCCCACCTCCTCGACAACACTCCCCTCCTTCAACAACAACAACAAAAGCCCCACGCCTCACGCTTGGGATTTACGCTTTCGTCTTAAACGTATAGCTTGGCCGAAAATGAACGCGGATACTAGCGGCAGCGCTGATTCGCGGTACCATGGGACAAATGAAATTAAGGAACATATAAAACCGGAAATATTGTTTGTAGTTTTGGCTAGCAAAAAACTGATGATAGCCCCAGGCAAGAGAGGATGGGTACCATAGAGTTGTACAATACATCGTCACCTTGCTGGAAACCCGAACAATCGTCCGGGCACATATAGCCTCTGCGGCTGCAGTGCCCTAAAAATCCAATAATCATCATCCGAACAATCATCACCACCATTTTTGGCGGATACTTCTGACGTAATGTATGCTTTGATGACGTCAGCTCCTAACGACTGAATTTTGACATCCTTATAAAAAACGCGACGGTCAGAATGAATTGTGATATTTAATTGTGAAGCTTCAGTGCAAAAGAAACGTTTGAAAGTACCCGGAATACGAAATCAGGGTACCCGTTCTTCATGGGATTTTTTTGTCGTGTCACTCGGAATTTTGAGTGGAACATTGCTAATTCCGACATCCTTGGCTTTAATTCGAAATATTAAAATCTCACGATGATCTTGTGGCTTACCAAACCAAAAACCCAAACATTTGCTGTCTGAATTTGATAAAACGGTCCCAATATTGAGCATTTGTGCAGCAGTGCTTAAATGAATAATATCTAAGTAGGGAATCCTGAAGGGTCATGCGAATTGCGCCTCTATGAATTTCACGGAATATCCCTGAAAGCAGCCAGAATATTTGGATGGGTTTCAGCATACTTTTAGAAAAATAGCGAAAGGTTAAGGGAAACATGGTTTTTTCCTCAACAATTGCCGAACCTCTGCGTGATTTTAAGGTGGAGAATTTCGACATCCTTTTCACGCTTAGGGGCCTCCCTGGTCAGTTTACTCGCACTAGAAACCCGTACTTGGCAACCGCCTGTCGGCAGGCTTGTCGGAATTTGTCGCGATGTGCCTTTCTCAGCGTTGTGGAAAGGAATTTGCCTCAGATGATGAGATCAATGTTTGTGTATGTTCCCGGACTGCATGGTGGAACTTTGATGGAACCCAGGTCAGGGTGGTGTTGAAGATCAGGTTTCGCGTGTTTTTGCGAGTTGTTAAGTTTTATGTATCCAGTATTGACCCCGGTCACGCTCACCAGTGGCGCTAGTGTGCCATCCAAGATGGCCGCGAAAGAGGGACTCCGAAAGGTAAACAACGTTAGTGGGCCCGGGAATAGCATGGTAAGCGGTGAATTATACGTGTTTTATGCCTGGTATGTGGCAGTGGCTTATAACCAGCCGCTGCAGAAGGCAGTGAGGAGCCCAAATTCGAGGAGTTTTTGGTCCCAAGGAGCAAAGTTTGTAGTCAGGATCAGGTTAAAGTTTGCTGCAACCCCCCCCCCACTTTTTTGCCGGTGGCTACGCTTATGTTTGGAAACGCATTTTCCATCGTACATTCAAACTGGAATTTCAGACAGCTTGAAACGAATAAAGGCGTATATCTACCGAATTATTTCAAGATGTCAGTTTCCCGGGCTAAAAGGAATACAGCCATAGGCGGATCCAAGGGGACAGCAAAGTGGGCATGTGCCCCATAGGCAGATCCAGGGGCAAAGGGAGTATGTGCCCCCCGCCATTGACCCTCGGCGCCCCCTGAAATGGCCACGCCCCCTGAAATTTCGCTTCCCACCCCCCCTCCACCCCAGGATGCGAAAGTCGGCTCCCACCGATAGGGTTTTGCTCCCATCCGATAGGGTTTCTCGGTCAAGAATGGCGCCTCGCCCCCCCCGGGAAGGTGCCCCCAATAGGCAATCCTGGATCCGCATTTGATGACGGCCCAAGGATAAAGGCCTACTCCTGCTAGAAGCAGGCTCAAGGGGAGTGGAAGGAGGCAAAAGCGGAACTGGAGATCGCCCCACAGCCAGTCTGCAAAGTATGGCAGCAGGCCAGACGAGTCGCACCAGCCATCTAAAATTCTCGCACCACCACCCTCCAAAAATTCGCACCAATATGCCACATACCAGGGAAAAAATGCACCCATTCCTACCCCTGCAATGCAATGCTATCTCAATCATTAGTCAGTTAATTAAGGGCTTTTTATAAGGCCCCTCCTGTGTCTTAATAGCCATTCAGCCATTATTTGTTTATTTTAAGTGTCACTAACCTTGCAAATTCGCACCAGGTTGATAAAATTCGCACCACTCGGTCCTGTCTCCAAGGGCACTCGCGCCGACGAGATCTCGTCGAAAATGCCATACTTTGTACACTGGCCTCACAGCCGCTTACCAGGTGGATGTCAATGGAAGTCAGATGGCTGAAAATGTCTGCAACAGACAGCAGCATTTGAGCCTATCTTCTTCCCAATTCTCAGTTTCAACTTCCACTGCTTAGACCGCACCTTATCCTGAGGAAACTTGTGAAAGCTGAGACTTCGACACTTTCTTCGGAAGGATACACACTGAGGAACGCAGCATTTCTGATTGGATCTAATGGTTATCCGTCTCTTCTCCATTTTCTTTGAACTTTCCAAGATTATAACAAACAAGAAAATAACGCCAGTCTTCAATATTCACGTCCACCCAACGTCACGTATAACCACGCTCTTTCACAACGAGTTTACCACGACTGAAAATCCGTTACCATAGGAACCGTGTAGGAACCAAGGAGTTTGTTTACAAATGCGCCGGATATGAAGCAGCCGCGCCAGACGTCAGTCCCTCTACTGGCGTTTCCAAAAAAATCCGCCAGGTGCCAACACTTTCGATGACCGAGGCCAATGCTTTACTGCTGGAACAGGATAATTCTGAACCTGTACAACATTCCGTATTTCAATCAGGGTGATATCTTCCAATTTTGAGAAGGCCATGACTTGGGGTTTAGGTAAATGGTTATTTTCATGGTGGCCATTTCATTATTTTCATTTTTTGTGTGATTGCACGCTGCAATTTCTCTATGAATTCAGATGAAAATAGAGGGAGTGAACCCTGCTGATGTTTGAATACTTTCATAAATGTTTTTGTTTGAAAATATTTTGTTCAAATGGAGAAGCTTTGGAAATTGTCCTGCCTTGTACACACTTCAGCTTGTTAAGGGTTTTAAAGCAAAGCCTTCCTCACCCGAGGCATTGTTTTGATATTCCAGCTTTTGCTTTACTTATATCCTTTATCTGCAGGCTTGTGCTTTATTAATGTATTGTCTAGTACACCTGATGCTTGGATTTAAAAAATAACGATGGATTCGACAGGAGTTGGTTTTGTGGGCTTATTAAGATGGTTTTACTTCTGTTAATACAGGGAATTCTAGCATCTGTCATGCCTATCCTTGTTTTTATATTTCATATGCATATTATCCGTTAGTACGTGTAATTTTTTCAAAGAAGTTCTTCTGATCCTGTATATGCTGTTTTGCTCTTTTTTAATTGATTAATTTGGCCTCTTTTTTCCTTGAATTTTTACATCCCAAACTCTGCAGAAAAGTTATTTCAGGAAACTGTTCCATCTTGTAATATATGACAGAAAATATTAACTAGGACCGTTTTCGTAATTTTCACAGTTAAAGGCATGTCTCAGAAGCATTTCTAGCGTTGGTGTTTGCTCACCCGTGCGTTTATTGAAGAGAAAGGAGTTTCCAAAGAGCTCCGTGTGCTTGATAGGCTTGGGTGAACAGACCTCGGCTGGATGCGGTCAGTCGTCCCGGGTAATATCACTTTATCATAGCTAGGGGAAGGAACTGGTGAGAGCGCGCCGTGCATTGTTGCGAAGTAGTCCTAGACGTTTAGGTTTGGTGTGTGTGTCTGTAGGTGTGAAATCACTTCAAGTTTGAGTTGGTTGAGGCTTTATTATATCCTTGAATTCTGTTATTTCCTTTAGGGCCACGTCCCTTCGCCCTCCAAAATACCTTTTTTCTGGTTTGCCAGGGATTCCCGCGGGGGTATATTATCATTCCCAATCATCCACGTTTCCAAGTCACGTCCTAATGTTCGGACAATCACCATCTTCAAGAGCGAGTCAAAGACGCATTGGCAAAGGGGCAGGGCTCAGGCCGGCCTAACCAGCTCCACCATCCATTTACAATGTTAACAAGCATTTATAAAACGACTGTTCAAAAGAACACTAGGTCTGAATAAGACACATCAAAGACAACGTTGAAACACCGCTTCCTCACAAGTAACCAGATTAGCCATGTCAAAAGCTTGCCATCCTAAAAGCATCAAAGACAGCATTCCATTGTCGCATGTGTAAGTATAACCTTAGCAGTCTGTTTCTCTATAAGCATGCGTTCCTCAGTCGTCCCCACAGTGAATCGAACTTGTTTTCTGCTCTACTGATTTTTGCAATATACTCCATAATTGAAAGATAGTGACAAAAGTGTTTTAAATTATAGAGCTTCAAGTATTCCTGATGATTTTATGCTTCCAGTTTAACTGGTTCGTTAACATAATTTACGTATTGGCACGAGTGGTATTATCATGTTTAGGTAGCATGGGGCCCAGGAAAAGATATCTGCCTGTGGGACCGTTTGAAATTTACAGCAGTTCTTTCAAAGCCCGCCGCAGTATTCGGACAGAGAGGGACACAGCAAAACTTGTACAAAATACTCTCAGAGAAAATAGGGCAACTCTTACATTTGTCTGTTTGGGACATCCCCATCATGTAGAGCAGTCTGTTGGTTGGTAAGATTCGTTTACAGGGGGAAATAAAAACTGATTTGCACCGAGAAACCATGGCGTAAATTTGTGAAAATCTGGCCAAGTGCGTAAGTTTTCCACCCCAGAATACATAAGGTAAAGATATGGACTGGGCAGAGTGGCGGCATCGCCATCGAAACTTTCAGGGTGAACCAGTTGAAGTCCTCTACGTTTCCCCTAGACTTCTGGGTATAAAATGTGCAAAAATACGTAACGTAAGATGAACTTTGAAATCGAGGGTAACTTCCAACAGTGTTAAAGATTTATAAGAATACTTTTTTATTCAGGCATGGTTCTGTGGAAAGTGACAGAATTGTCAAGGAAAAATAAAAATGTATAGGGAGAGTGAACTTACTTCATATTTACTATAATGCGTAAAAATTCCACGGGTTTCTTACGCTACGTAATTTTTTTGTATGGCGCATGGCGGAAAATTCATAATTGTCTGAAATCCCACTGCGTAAGAATTCGTGCCCTACCCAAGTATTAGTTTTCCCTATTCGTTTAGTAACGCGATATTGAAGTATCTTAAGGCTCACGTCATTAGTTGATTGGCGCAGCCGCTCGTGTACAGCGGACCACTTTTTCGGAAGCGGGGCACTGGGCTCGGGTCTAGTCCGACCTCCCATTTCCTGTGGCATTTGCACCCTTCACGCATGAATGACTCCCGTTCAAACTCCAATATGCCCATTTTGCTTCTTTTTCCACGTCGTTTAAGGCAATGATTTTTTCAGGAGCCTATGCTGAAACCGGACTTTCCCCAGGATAATATTTTTCAATTCATCTGGAATTGATCTCGACACTGAAAGAGCTTTAATGATTTGGATATCATACCTCGGGACCATCTCATTCACCGACAAAAACCTCTCCTCTGATGCGCTATGTATATCGGATATCTGAACCAATCACTCTGCGATCATGGATTTTCTATAATTGAGCGATTTTGTTCCATTTCGACGTATTTACCTAACTATATAACTTGGCTGAGAAGGGATTTTGTGTTAACCTTGTCCGTGCCCTGTAAAATACGTGGGTACATTTGAAATTCTCTCTTCGGCAGATGGAGTTTCTTCTGCGGGTGGGAAAACAACAAATGGACAAAATAACAAAATCCCCCCCCCCGTTCGGAATTAGGTGGTCATATTAAATGACTTTGTCTCGATTTATTTGTGGACGTCCTTAGCTTACTGCGGGATGAGAACAAAACAACAGCTCTCAGAGTGCTTTCATTCCCACCATTGGACTCGCCATCCTAAACTTGTTTCGATCTCATGTTTCTTTGTGTTCGAATTTAGTTCGTTAGTGAACTGTGTCGTCTGTGCTCGGATACGCACGAAAAATATGATAAAATACACGTGAGATTGGTATCTGCAGATATTATGACCCTGGTCCTCACTGGGTCCTCTCTGAAATTTGTAGTTAAAGTGACGGGACATGTCTAGGAGCCGCGTAAATATTCAACGAAATAGTATGGCCGTGGATTGGGGGTCAAAATAAAGGAGCTGAGAGTCAAGAGAGGTAATATGTCTGGTCCCAGAAGAGATGATACGGAAGTAAAAAGTTCTATTTTGTTTCTTGGGTGCTTATTCTGGGAAAGAGAATGATGGTGCCATGACAGCGGTTTCAGCCCATTTTCGGGTTCGGTAGATATGAATGTATGTATGTATGTATGTATGTATGTATGTATGCATGCATGCATGCATCCATATTATATATTTGCCAAGTCAAGTCGCTGGGTTACCAGCAATGGTTTGTCAGCAGATGTTCAGACGTATTCAGTTTTCACGGAAAATTGTATTGCGCCTGGATGCAAACCAGAGTGCCCGGATTTTGCGTCCAGTGCGCTAATCACCCCACACTACACAGTAATTAACTTTTTTGTGATACTGCGGTATTTAAGCATATTCGGAAACTCAATACGCTGGTTCACCAGCGATGGTTTGTCAGTACCTGATTAGACGTATTCGCAGTTTTTACGGATAATTGTCCTGCGCCTGGATTATGCATGCATGTGTGTATGTTTGTATGTATGTATGTATGTATGCATGTATGTATATGTGAGCATGTATGTATGCACGTGTGTATGCATGCATAGAAAACTAAAATCCCCCAATCGTTGGCAAGACCAGCTGGCTCATGGCTCCCACTGAGTGTCTCAATGACTATTAATATGCTTGGAGGCCCTTCACAGTAATTTGAACGTGTTCAAAACTCCGTCTCGCGAAAAATCCTACGTCTTATCGAATCAGATCGGGGTCCATTTTCAGCGGCTTAGCTTACGCCGCCCTGTAATCATTGCGAGCGTCATATCCACTCTTTGTGCTATTATTTGCAGCGGCTCAAAGCGGCAACCAGGGCCGGTATGCCGTCTATCTCTTTGTTGCGGGTGGAACCCCTGTAGGCCGCGGCCTGGCACCGCTCGCGTGCGGTCCGTGCAGAGCCGTTTTCCTTATACACGTGCCGCACGGCTCGCTCGTCACGCGCGCCCTGTGCGGGGCGCCCGGAGTCTCCCCGCCCGTCGCTATTGCCGCAAATTACCGCCGCCGAATACATCGATTCCGATCATGGTGGTTAGAATGTGGGTTGTGCTAGTTCTGTGTATGCTTCAGCGGCACAAATATATCATGGTATGTTTTTTATAGAAGGCCGAGGGTATCGTGCCAGGTCTGTTTTATCCACCACGGAGGTTCAATATTTCATTCAGCGTGCATTGCGATGGATCTCAGACTCCAGCACACACTCGATTGATTGTTTTTTTATTGCTGCATGGTATTGTGTTCCGGTTCTTCTGAAGACGTGAGTGTGTGCTTTAAAGTATATGTGATGGGTATTCTATAAAACCTGCTCTATTACACCCAGAAAGTGACGGCAATTTTTCATGAATTGTCACCGTGGAAATAACTTCAAAAAATCCAAACAAACAAAACATGCACCTCTATGAGAATTTTGGCTCCATTTTTGCAATCATACTGACTGTCTTGCTATGGTGACATCGATAGACTTAAACAAAATAGAAGACGATTGCTGGGCGGGGGACGGTCAGTGTGTTCTCATTTGTCCGAAAGGCTCTGAAATGGTAGCGTATTAGTTCATTGATAGCAACAGATAGCAGCACTGGCGGATTCAAGGGGGAGGTACTGGAGGGGCCGTGGCCCCCTCCAAAGCCGAAAATAGTATATTTTTCCCCTCCCAAAAAGACCAAATTTTAGCCTTTTTTCTTTAAAAATGTTATGTTTTCGCGATTTTTCTCAATTTAGCCCCCCACCCCCAAAACGTTGGTTTGGGCCCTTCAAAAGCTGCTCCTGGATCCGCCAATGGATAACAGTACATATGCTCTTCACGATTGTATCTGTCTTGATCCCTGGAGAAGTACTTCCAGTAATTAGAGAAAAAAAATCCACGAATCCTTTGTGAGGTATTGCCTGTCGAAAAATATAGATGACAGAAGTCATAACTTGCCATACAGAGGAGAGCAACGGCTGTATTCTTGGTTGGTTGTTATAATAGTGTTGCTGCGTTTTGGGGTAGGCACAGATGATCGCATGTCAAAAATCGGCGATTAAGTGCTTTTCATACGATACAATAACCAGGAAACGTAGATCCGGGGTCGAGTAGTTGAAACCTTGTAACGCTTCCTTCGGCTCCCTCCCCACACCTCATCACGATAGCTGCGACACCAATGACTGGATCGAAACGGAAAACTTGCATATGCTCCCAACGTCTTGCGCCTTCACGAGCGTGGTACCCTTGGGAAGTTGCATTATTCCTATATATTCAGTCTGACCCTAGGACCATCCAGTGTCAATACGATTATCATATTTTATTAATGTTTTGTCAGGTTTTACTACGAGCCTCATGTACACACCTCATTCTGGCATAGAGCAGGGGAACGGATGCTTAAAGCTGTCCGATTTTAGGATCTATTTCCAGAGAAGGACTCACGTATCCCGTCTGAGAGTGCACCTGGATACTTGGATGGACAGCTGTCTCTTCTCCCGCTCGTCTCGCAAAAATGAATGAAAAGCTGATGGTCGGACGTGCTCTAAGGCTTTGGCACGTGTTGAGTTGCATCCTCGGGCTAAGAGGCGTGCTTTTCTACAGTGGTCAGGCAGGGTTGGGGAATGTTGCCTCATTTATCCATCGCACCGCTATCTGAATTGACGTCAAGGACGCTGTCGGCGTCATGTGGCAAATGAGCTGTTTCCTGTTGGCATGGATCAGTATCATCGCGCTGCGGGCACCGGATAACGATATCGAGCAGCTGTTGCTGGCGCGCTGTTGTAGACTGCTTCTTATATCGGTTGGCCAACTCGCCTTGCTGAAAATTATGTAACACTCACCCATAGGTTTCAAATCGACCCGGCTCCATGATATAAGTGTTAGGAACCGTTCATAAATTTCGTCACGCTTTTTCTGTGTTTTCGACCCCCTTTCCCCCACGTTACGTTACGTCACGTTTCAAACATTTGGACGTCATAAAAAATGAAGTGCCGAAGCCGTCCTTGAAATGGGAAGCTCTCGTGAGTACCTTGTCATTCCCGGCTTACTTACCTACCTATCTTTCTTGTATCTTGCCTTGTACCTACAAATACTGTCACATATCCGTTGCTACAATCCACCGACAAAGAATTGCGGGGAGGGGAAGCAGCCAATCTTCAAGTGACTGCTGATAAAAAACTGTCCATACCAGGACCAAATTTCTTCGTATTTGAGCTCCACGCTTGCCTTCCGCACTACTTGTTGAAAGTTGTATGGTTTCCTCCCGATTGGACTGATATAAAAAAAATTCACGAGAAGTGAGGGAATTTACTGACGGACTCTAGGACGATCATTTGGGGGGAGGTAGGGGCGACGGGGCCAACGAATCGTGAAAACGTGTTATTTTAGAAAAGCCAATTCCTGGGAAAAGCGACGAAAATTGGGCGGGTCGGATGCCTCTTCGTCCCCCTGGATCCACGCGTGTGCGCACAGACAGTTGGTATCAGGCGTTTTCAAGCTGGGGGGAAGGGGGGAATTGTCGCCGTTGCTGGGGCCAAATGTGGTTCGGCCTTCGGCTTGATTTGTTAACTGAAAACGTCCGGAATCGGCTCAAAGTGGGGTGGGCATTGCCCCAGTCAGAGTTTGCCCCCCCTTCCACCCGACTTGCTGGATCCACCCCAGTCCCCTATCATTTAGAAGCCTCGCCTACGTCCTTACCTCCAAGCCAATCGTGCCTAGGCTGTCATAATGTTCAAGCGCCGCCACTGCCAAACCCTAATCAGAGGGGGCGCCAGAAGATATATTTGACAGCAAACCCTCGTGGATTGCAAATCATCCATTTTCTGTAATGTGAGTTTTTCGGCTCAAAAGTCTAGAGCCATGTCGATTCAGCCGCGACTCCAATGATCCCGTGCATCCCGAAATTGTCTGGCACTGTTAAAAGGAGTAGACCACTTTGTCAAAGTTATAAAAGTACTACGGACAAAATAGGTCTGAAAATCAGGAAAAGAAATCTTCGCCTTCAATGGATCCAAATAAAAATTTCGCCTCTTCAAGTTTACGGAATTTTCTATATACAGAGTTTTGAATGAAATTAAGTATGTCAATAACTAAAGGTTTCTCGACACATTACAAACATGTTATCCCAGTTTAGAACCCATAATAAAGGCGGGACACCACTTTAAGCACTCAAACTCTAAGAACTGCAGCAGTGCGAGCTGACCGCCGCCCTTAATGATGATCGTCTTATCTCATACAGTTGGCATTTTTATCATCAAATGACATATTTTCGGTGCTTAGGCCACAGGCCTTAATTTATTTTGGAATGGCTGAGGGTCGGTGGGTTTGCCATTAAGTGCTTCTTAGTTAGTTGAATATGAATGCCGATGCCCACGGGGAACACAAACCATGAGTCCATTTTACAACATTTGGGCGCTATATGGCCTTGCCAGGCTGGTGCGCCCCCTAAGCCCCGATAACTAACTAACCATTTTACAACAGCTGATTCTTGGCCAATGACCTTGCTGTACCGGCTCCTGCACAATTATTTTTGGGCCATACCTGAGGGACAGTAGGAATGGAACATACTTGAAACTCCGACGACCCGCAAGAGTGCGGATGATTTATGTTTCGGAAGCTGGAAGGAGGGGGATTTTCTGCCCGCGTCACACGGGTTCCAGAACACAACTGAATATAAGGTACGCAGCGCTGCGGTGCAGCTGTTTGAGGCCCACGATTCGGTGTAACCAGGGACGTCGTCGCAGGGGGTGGGCATGGGGGCCACTCCGGCGGTGGCCACAAGTTCACGGGGCCCAACCCCCATCAAATTTTAGGAGGCCCTCCGCAGGGATCAGGAGGCCCCCTTTAGTACTGGAACTTTCTGCCAGCCTCAGGAGTCGGATAAATTATGAATGCATTAAAAAGTTAACAACATGCATATCCGTATACCTATTTGATTTTGAAGCTATCTTTACCCGTATGGGAAGGGGCCCCTAGCAGGCGAGAGAAGTCCCTGAGCGGGTTAAAGAGCACCCGATGACGTAAGTGGCGCGAGTAGGCCATGAACGGCAGAGATACCCCCATTGCTATTGATGTGTTCTCTACGCATATTTCACGCCCATGGTATGCGTGCGCGACCCCTTGACTGACAAAGGAGGCCACTTAAACGGTAAATAATGGTCTTAGGCCAGCCATAGAATGTAGTCCTTTCAATATTTCCTAGACAAGGCCTCTGAACAGGTCAAGGAGGGCCAGTCCAAAGAAACCAGTGGCACTCGGAGGTCCCAATCAGTGCAGAGGAGGCCCCCAGTACACTGAGGTGATGCTCTTAGGTCAGCCACACGAGCTAACCTGTTCAGTATTTCAAGGATATAAATTTACAACAGGCGGAGAAATTTCATCCGACGAAGTAGGTAGCGGGCGAAGCCCCCTCCTCCCAAATTTGGCAGAGAAGTCCTCCAGCGTCACAGTGGCTTACCGTACTTATAATTGAAGCCCTTGGCATGCATGAGAGGCTCCCTAACTGGAAAAGGCCCCCCCTGAATTGAGACGATCCTCTTAGGCCAACAACAACTAACCTTTCCCATATTTCAATGACAGACTATTGAACCGGTCAAGGAGACCCATTCTGATAAACCTAAGGTCACGCAGAGGCCGCACAGTCTCATTGTGGTGGCCCCCCTGAAATCTGGCCCTGCGGAGGGAAATTTCTGGCGACGCCCCTGGGTGAATAGGTCCCTGGATCAAAGCTGACACCCGACTACCAACTGATTGGACGGCAGTGAACTGGGTAGAACTGGGGACACAGGTTGGATCAGCGTTGAGTTCATCTACCTCCCCGGTGGCTCACCCTGAGGGCGTAACCTCGGAGTGAGCCACCATGTGTCTTCGGATCTTTCCTCTGTTCTGGGCGCGACAAAACCAAATATACGTATGGAATAACCCCATATACGTATGGAACGGTGGGCACGTGACAGTGTGCTGGCATGACTCCCCCGAGGGGATGCCCAACAAGGAAAACTCTCTTGAAGTGTGCAAAGGTTCTTTATTTTAGATAAAAACTAACGCCAATCGAGTTTATGCCGTCCAAAAGAGCCTTTAGAGCCTTTCAGGTATTTTACCTCTTGAAAAGTTGACTTTTCGGGATTTTTGTTCGATTTCTAATGCTTGTGTCTTCTTAGTGGTATTATTATGTATGCTCGCTCATTGTAAATAACCATGTGTTTTAGCTGCTAGACTTCACCTGTCAGTGGGCACCGCCTGTTGGTGATATATATTAATAAATAAATAAATAAAGTGACAAGGCCCTGTAAGTCGTTTTGGTTCAAGTTCTAGTGATTTGTTGATTTTGTGTTTGTTTGAAGGTAAAATACTAACCCAAGTTTTGCATAGAGTAAAAAGACAGTTTGCAAACATTGTTTCAAGGAAATTTAGGCTATATTGTATCCACGTCCACCCAAAAACACCTAAGTCAACACCTAATTAACGGTTCAGCAGATAAGAGTCTGCGGCATATACCTGCTAGCGTCATGGGGGTCACTTGCCATGAAACTTGAGCCGGGGAGGTAAAGTAAAAGGATTGAAAAGTACAAGGATTGGAAGATGTGCGACTTAACATATTTGTGTTGCAAAAAGTGTCTAGTAACAACAATAAAACCATCGCTTGTGCTTGACGCAAATATGGTCATGTTCTATTTTTTGTGTAATTGTTGTCCTTTAAACGGGTTTTAACTCCAATTGGGGGTATGCCAAACACCTTCCGACAGGGGTGGCGCCACGGTTTTGCTTAGGGCGGGGGATGATGTGATTTGGAGGGAGAGGTGGTGAGACATATTTCCTCTCCTTTTTCTTCTCGATCGAGTCCCTTCTCGCTTAAAACCCGGCGCCCTTAAGAACGCCCTGAGTGCATCTTGAAATTTCGTTTCTCACTCCGTCTTTCACCCTAGGATGCTAAAAAAGCGGCGATATCGGGATGAAAACCATTGTGAACGACCTGTTCTTCCCTCTCCCTCTAGGGGGCTTAGCTGCATCTAGTACCGCCGCCCTCCCCCTCTCCCGTGGCGCCGCTAATGACCTGCGATATCTAACACTGAAACGCTTTTCGGACGGTATCGGGGAGTTAGACAATGGTGGTCTAATTTGTGACACCTTTTTCTGTGTCTTTGTTCCCGGGTGTCTTTCCTGAACATAGCGAGACATGGTAGGCTCAGATCATTGGCAGGATCACAACTAAGCTGTACCAACAGCAAAACCTTCAGTTTTACTTGTGAATCTACTGCTAAGAGCCAGCCATCACATCAGAGTGTGTACTCACGTTGGTTGGGTGTGCGCTGCTGTGGTCGTGTCTCCCTTCCCGGTCCGAGTCGGTGCGTCGGCGTCTGTCGGCGGCGCCGGTGGCGAGCGTGCTGACCGCGGCGGCCGCGAGCGTGCTGCGTTATCGGCGCCCGGCGTCGGTGTGGCGGCCTCGGGCGCCGGCGCCGCCGCAGTACCGCCGCGCGCTGCGCAGAGCCGCCGCGCGGCGCCGTGCTCTGTCGCAGACGGTGACTCCCAACCAGGGTCAACTAGGCCAACAGGAGTTTTGTTTCTGAATGTTCTTGGTCATTGTTGTTATGTGGTCATGTGGCAAACGTGAAAGAACAGGGCACGGAGCCAGGAAACAAACGGTAATGGGAGTGTTCCACTTTTTCGAAATTCTAAAAAAATTATTTGGGAAAACTAGCTGTGACAATCTGGAAATAATATATTTTCGCCTTAAAACTTAAGCAACAAAATATGTATTTTTTCTTTCAATTTATGACGTCATCAAAACATCAGTATCCGTCATCTCCAAAATAACTACTTTGATCCCATGCACAACTATGCTCGCTTTGGGCGGGAGCAAAATGGAACACATAGGGGGCGCGGTAGTGGAATGGTCAGCGCTGCTGGCCTCTACGCAGCCTAGCCGGGTTCAAGGTCCGGAGGCTTCCTTGAACAAGGAGCAAGCTTGCTCCCGAGAAAGCCTTCTAACAGTGGGGTGCGAAATTTCCCCTCCTAGTTTTTCCTGAATAAGGCAGAAGGTAACCAATGCAGAACGATGCAACCCACAGTAACTTATCCCTGATCAAGTTTACGCATCTTACCTTTTTATGTAAGTTCATATCAGGTTAAGGAGCTAGTCAAAGTCAGGCGACCCGATATAAAAATACAAAAGCACGAGTTTGTAGCGGCGTCGAAGGAACATCTGCCAACCCATCAGGTCTAAACTTTCATAAATCTGCTCTCTCCGAATTTTCATGTTGGCATAAGATGTGTTCAATTTTTGTCAGACCATTTTTTGGTCAGACCAGACCAAGCCTACGGTGAAAAAAGAAAGGGGTCTTTTCCATTATGTATTGGACAAGCCAACTTGAAAATCCTCGTGCCATGTATTATTAGCCGTTTCTGATAATCAAGTTGAGTTTTTGAGCACCTGGCCTCTGGCCTTCTAGTTCATTTGGGGTCACCTGAGCAGATTGATTCTTTTGCCAATAACTTTGCACTGAATTGGGATATTATTGTTTAAACATGTTTATCTCATTGTGCTTATCTTATCACGGGGAAGTCAGTTGGTGTGCAACATAACCCTACCAGTTCACCTGTGACCCTGAACTGGCTTTAGTTCAGTGTCACATTTTCATGCATTTTCACCATTTGACTGAGTATGATCATATTATGCCTCCTTCGATTCGCCACGTAGAGATAACTCCAATTATGCCAAAAATGTGCTCCAGCTCCGCTCAGTAAATATATATGGGAGAAAGTCTACAATACCTTGTATTAAGCCTTAAAATCGTACGTGTAATTCCTGTTTGTCTCAGAAAAAAACTTTCGAACGCCGTCCGTGATTTTGCTTTAGTTTCCAGAAAAAGTGATACGGCCAGCTGGGCGCGTCATGCCAGAGTCCCTGGATTTTCAAGAGTGGGACGGGCCCAGGATTTAAACCAAACAAATCGATGCAACCATTTAGAAAGGAACTCATTCATGCTTTTGACTAGGGCCTTAGTACTCCTTTTTGATTATGAATTGAGCGACAGTTCAGTGCAGGGAGCTTTGAGTGAAATGGAACATGCCAGTGGTGGTTTCTCGACTCACTACCGAGCTGTTATGGCAGTCAAAAGCGCATTACTAAATTGGAACACTCCCTTTAAGTGAAGCTTGAACCAGGCTATGGGTGTTATTTCCTCGTTATGATTTTGTTCTCCTTTCAGAGAGTAAAATTCACTGGTAGAGTTAGCTACGTAATTATCATGGTTTTTTCAATACATCGTCCACTGAATAAAGCCTCGGAAAAAGGATTATGTGAAGGGGCTGAGAGTCGCGAAACCGCCTGAGAAGGCAAACAATTACCAAAAAGTGAAACGTAAGCTGTTTATTTTAAGAAGCAGAAGAAGGTCGGCAAATTACGCTCCAAAGCGGGATGGCAGGGTCCCTTCCCCTTTATTCAGAGTTAGAGGCAGCAGCTGCCCCCTCCCCGCCGCCGCGTCCTTGCTGCTACCCATGTTCCGTGTTCTATTACAAGAAAAGTTATTCGGAAATTGGTTTTACATTCCACTGACGCTGTGCTCGTTTCTGTTCCAAATATTGTTAGCTGTAAGTTACTCAGTTTTTTTCGTTATTGTATCGCCAATGGACAAACAAAAAAGTCATCCCCATCCCAGTTTATTAATTCGACCAAAAAATCGCCCCGCAGCAGCTGCCAACGACCGTTACGCAGTGCGCTAAGTGCTAATTCGTGTTTGGTCGCGTCAGCGATTGCTTTTTAATTCAGTGACATGATTTCAAGTAGTTCGTGGTGACAGAGAAGTGTGTTCCGTCAATGTTTGCTTTGTTGTAAAACCATGTATCCCATGGCTTAGGTGTATTTTCACGGATGTTCCAAAGTGTGCCGGTATCAGTAGAAGTTGAATACCTCCAAAACGTATGTACCATTTGCTAAGCTGAGTGGGGTGGGGGAGGGCGTGGTTCCTCTAACTGGCAAACCAGAGGAGACGTCCTCTTAACATTCTGGGACTCTTCCGAGGTATTTTTCATTTTCTCCCCACTGGCCGCGTGCAACTTCGTAAATGCTCCCAATTCTAATGTTGGTAATATACATTGGTAGGGACTGAGCGAGCGCGGCAGTTGTTTAACGGTCAGTAACCGTGTCCCTATATGCTTTGGCTGAATTAACAGCAACATGGTTCGACGTACCGTGTCTGGCTCCGTAACTTTATCCCATAAGACCATCGAAGTAACTATTTTGGATGTATCTGTATTGGGACCGCTCCGCCATTTTTGTGGAAGGGGAATTTGGCACATCATTCTGGTAATCCAGTCACCACACTGGGTGTGAAACAGCGGGCTATTGCATCCAACGCTCTCAGAGGCACATTCACTCGGTCTTTTGCCAGTGATGCCGTTACATCAGGCACACGTGTCATGTTACGGTTACGACCTCCGGTGTTTTGGCATCGGCAGACGTTTCCACACATCAGACATGAGAACCAGTTGCTTGGACTCACGAATAGGGACGTGCGATAGGCGCAAGGATGCGCATCCTTACCCCAGGAGAATCGGCGAATAGTTCGCAATGGTTTGCCGATAATGGCGGGTGTGCGGGAAGGTCTATGGAATTGGATCGCCGACTCACGATACCATGCTGCCCCTCACCATCTGTTCCTTTTTTAATGATATGTTGCTCGCCACCCGAGGAATCTCAGAAGGTATGTCAAAACCGTTGCAGAGCCATGTGGCGCGATAAGTAAATGTTTTTCCTTGGTTTGTTCCCAGTCTCAGTGCCCAGTTTTCCTCCTCCCTTGAAGTCTTCCGATACGGAGATGCCTGTCCGCACTGATCAAGCCGGAGTGAAAGAGTATCATTGTGGAATGTATACACGAGGCCTGTTTAGCAATACCAGGCATTTAGTAATCCAGGTGCTCTCGATGTATTGTTCCGTCTTGGATCAATCAGTTGACAATAAGCGGATTGATGAGTCGTACCAACGGCCTGCAGCTGCCACCCCGCGGAATGCTGAAATGATAAGGACAAGAACTGCCTGTGCCGCTGAGGTCAGCTGACCAGTGGTTGTGAAACTGGTATGCATGAAATTTGTATCATATTGGTGCGTTCAAGTTATCATATTTTTATTTTATCTGTAAATTTCCACATATTTGCAACCTCTCGGAATATTTGACTGCCAGTTTTTTTATAATTAGGTGACATTTTTTGTTGTGATTAATGTATTGGGTTTTCCAGCTTATGCATATGCAGGATATCGGGTGGGGGCTATTGTCATGGGGCGCTATTTGGAGCGCGAGGATGTATTTTTTTAATGGCGTGACCTATAGGAGAATCGATACCTAATCGCGTAATATGGGTGCCAATAGCTGCATTTTCTGGGCCGGAAGGGGCACGTGCCCCACTTTGTCCCCGGGATGGCCTCAGCTGCCCGGTGAAATTTTGTTTTAGTTTATTATTTTTGAATACAGATGTTTTTGTTCACCTAGAACGCTCCCTTGGCACTATAAAACAGCATATCTTGCTTTTAGAAAAGGACATTGGCTGTACCTAATGGGAGCTACTGGCTGTCGGAACCGTTGGCCCAGATGGACTTGTGGGATACTGTCCTCTGTTCAGCTCTGTTTTAGGATATCATCAACCTCTTCGGGTTTGTACCTATTCTCTCAGGACTCAGCTAGTCTGTTGGGATCCGTAAGTTTTTGTTTGCAGCACTTCAATGCATAATGCAGCACTTCATACCGCGGTTTCAATTTTTTAAATGATTGGAGTACCTAAAATTTAAATGTCAATAACCACCCCAATAAGAAGTGATAGCATAATATAAAGCATGACATAGCACAATAGTGTGCTTTTGCCTGCTAACAGGCCGATTGAAGAGTACAAAACCAGTTTAAAATGTTTTGAATAAAAAAACGCGGGAAGTTTAAAGGACATTTTAACACTGCTTCGACGTTTCATTGGGGCTGCCCGGGCACACCCAAAGAGATATGAATCCACATTTCTACAGATCATATCGGACTTTGCACTTCGATTTAATGTGAAGACTGCCGCGGAGAGGGCCCCGACGGCTTGCAGCTATTCCCACCCGCGATGGGCTAAGGACTGATTTAAGGGAGAACGAAGGGAATGGTACCCGTAGATGCGTTACGGCGCCCCAGGTCCACGTGGGATGGCCATGTTAAGCTCCAAATACGCCCTTATGGACAGCCAAACGTAGGTAAAGTGCTGGAACGGTGCAGCAGAGGCGCTCTTGTGCGGTGTTTTTATTGTTGGTCATCCGTCGTCAGTTGCGGACCATGTTTGGCTATTTGGCCCCCTTTCTCCAGACTGCGTCACCATTGGGACAAAATTAAATGTATTACTTCGAATAGGACTCAATAGGAACACTCACCCTCCTAAAACATGTACAATTGTCATGGGGAGGGCGCCTGTCGTAATGCCCAAAAGTTGCTTCTAAGTAAGTATGCTACTGCACCCTTAATGCCCCCCCCTTCCGCCAAAATACGAGATCAGTCAGTGCAACCGGCTGGTAAACCGACGGGTCTCCGGCATGCGAGATGGCCTTTCCAGGGGGCATCCAGATTCAGGGCCACGAAAGTGCTTACCTCATTCGAGTGTGACATATCACGAGTGGGTATTGTTTTGGTCGAAAAAATCGTTATCTCTCCGCCCTTGATACGAGCGTCCTCATTTTTGCTCATTAAATTTCGTGCGAACCGGTTGATGACTGTTCAGAACATTGCCTGAGATCGACAGCATAGCCAAAAGGTTCGAGATGATGCAGAACCCCCTCCTGGCAGGAGCTGGATCCTCTTGGTCGCGCGGGAAGGCTCAGTTTTCTTTGGCTCCTCGCCGTGCACTAGGCCGCTAGTTAGGAGAATCACCCAGCTCAAGGTCCCCTCCCATTCTGGCCACCGTCCCCCGCCCGTGGAGCAAAGCTGCGCTACGTTACAGACTGAGATGGTACATTTCTGAGACAGCAAGGACAACACCTAACGTTCAGTACTCATTTGCTGGCTCCGAAATCCGTCAGTTTTCAGTAGCACTCGGGGAACAAATAATCGCTTTTGATCCGACAACAATGCCCTCCAACGCTGCACATTGTTGCTCGTTCATACTTATCCGATACAAAAGCCCGCCTGTGAAGTTCGTGCCGGGATTTTGGTGTAGTGGAACTGTTTTCGGAATTGCACTTTCGGCTTTACTTCCCGTATACTGTATCGAGTTTCCCCTGCCGTTTCTGAGGCGAGATCTCCCTCAGTGCCATCGAGACTGGTTTCCCCAAGTCAGATCCCCGAGTCCGGCCGAACGGTTGTGACGGTGAAGCGGAGGCGTCACACCGGCGCCGGCCGCACCGTCACGTGCCGCGTCACGCGCACGCTCTGCCGCCGCTGCGGCCACTGCGGCGGCGCAGCGCCCGCCCCCGACACGGAGGCCCCACCCCCCGCTGCACCGCCGCCGCCACCGTCCCGTCGCCGCCGCCGCTGCACCCCCATTTTTAATTACCGACAAAAGCAGTGTCACGTACGGCGGCCGACAAAAAGACGACTTCCAGCGCCCTGCCGTTTCCGATCGAACACTTTTGAGCATTGATAACGTATAATTTCATGGTTTGACGTCGAAATTGGACGTGCTTCCTGCCGTCTGCAATAAGGTCGCTGGCGCCTGGCGTTGTCGTACGATTCTCATACCTGTGACAATTTGCATGTGATTGCGGCGCTTTTTTCTCGATTCTGGCGCAGAGCGGCGTGCAATCAGTTGCCGCTCATCGTATCATTACCCATTATTACCGGGTGGCGGTAACAGACAGGCGCGGTGGTCGACTATCATTAGCCGGCGGGAAATTGCCGGGCTCTGACGTCGAAACAAGATGGCAGCCTCCGTCGAGCTGGCAGCCGCCTCTGCCGTAGCGACAGAGAAAAACCTCTGGCCGGCTCTGCACGACTGCCGCTGCCGGTCTGCGCTCTGTGTTTTATATCCCCGGCAGCCGTCGTATTAGCTCCAATCGGTGGCCTCGAGAGGCGGCTTCTGGTTTCATCGGCCGCCTCAGTTTTCCGTAGTTTCACTCTTTCAAACGTGCTGGTAAAGGGAATGTTCCACTTTTATGGTGGGTCTTAAACGGGGGTAGCAGTTTGATAGAGCTTGTCGAAAAACCACTTCTAGCACATTTCGTTTTACCCTAAGTTTTGTGGTAAGGAACTATTCACGCCAAGTATTGAACTTCCGCATGATTCATTGTTCAAGTTTAAGTGCGCTAAGGCATTGATTCATTCCATTAAAGAATCCCTTTCCATCTGAATCCAACAATTTGATTGGTCTAAATCCTGAGCCCCTCCCACTTATTGAAAACGTCATGCTTACGAGTGAGCCATGCTTTCCATATACCTGTCCTACTTGTTTTATTTAACAGCCTGGCATGTCGGTAAATTTCAAAGTGTTACGAGATAGATGTATGTGTTAAAGAAATGACCGAAGTTAACCCACGCCCCACCGGGGGTCGGCGCCACCTTCGCCCCACCGGGGCATCGATGGGTCCCCCCTCTAACTCCGAAAATATGGGCGTTAGCGCAAACCTGCAAAGTGCACTAGAAAGCTCGCGTGAATTCAGTAAGAAATTACTTCACATTTTTTAGTGCTCAGGTCAATGGTTTGACCTCCAGAGGTCAAATTAGGTCAAGATCGGCTATTTTTACTCAAATATGCAGTGATTAAGCAAACTGGGCATAACTCTTATGTCATTAGAGCTATTGAGGTCTGGTAAAGTACATTTGATAGGAAATTATCAGTCCTTTTTCCGCTATGTGGAACGTAAAGACCTCCCGCCAGGGGTTTGACCTCCAGAGGTCACCACATGACCTAATATGACCTGAGGTCACGAAAGGTCAGAAAGTGACCTTGCCGTATATCAAATGAAAGCCAGTGACAAGACATACACGATGATGTTTGTTTCAGCGCTCTAGCTTAATTAGGTCAAAAGTTATTGTCAAAATACTGTTTTTGAACCCGTGACCTTGGATGACCTTGGAGAGGTCAAAGGAAAATATGGCCCCTGGAATCCGTGCAAGGGTGTCCAAGAACACTTTTCTGATCAAGCTGAGCATTTTCAATAGTTTTGTGACTTAGATCATAAGACATGTTTTCCCCATGCTTTTTCAATGAGAAAGGTTACCTCGTGACCTGACCTCAGGGCACGAAATCGATAAATCCCGGATATGCACCTTGTAGACCCTGGAGGGGTCATGAAGTGTAGGGAGTTTCAAATCGATCGACTTCGAAATGTAGCTCTTACAGAGCTCTAAAGTTGAAGTGAGGTGACCTTGGTTGACCTCGTCTGGTGACCTGGGATAAAAATATTTCAGTGATGATGGGAAAATGATGCAGTGAGAGGTAGAGGTCTCAACCGCGGTGCTGCTCTTCGTCGTTTTTCTGCTATCCCGGAAAAACCGTAGGGGGCCATCGATGGCCCCCGGTGGGGCGAGGGTTAATTGTCATTCCATCCTTACCCTTGGTTTGAAATTTTGAGGAACACATTAGGATTGTATATGGAAATAAATTGGAGCAGCAAGTCAATGTTAGGCCTGGTACAAGGTAGTTATTTAGCAGACCACGGAACCATGCTGTTTTGATAGTGTTATACGTTGGAAGAAAATGCAGTATTTTTTGTTCTTCGCAAAAAAATGTCAAACTTCCTTTAAAGGCATGCTTCAGCCGTGGGTAGACATGCTTATGCTTATGGGTGGATCGGGATTTGCGATGGGGAGGGTACGCCACTTTGGTCCTAGATGACGCTATTTGGGCCAGAGGGGAGCCATCTATGAAGGTTTTTCATATATATATATATATATATATATATATATATACTGATGATGATATTGTAATATATCGAAACCGGTCTGGGATGTTGACATATGTGTCTTTATTAATTGTTAAGTATATATATATATATATATATATATATATATATATATATATTAGGGTGGGAAGCTACGCTTCAGGGGCACCGGGGCGGTTTTAGGTGGCGCATCGGTGTAGTGTGTGGTGGTGAGTGCTGGATCGGAGGGTCTGCTTCTATGGATCTAACTAAACCCATGCAGGTACTCTGTGCATGATGGATAATATCCATCCATATCTTGGATGGATGACATCCCAATTCCCAAATCCCCATCATCCCTACCATCACCCATTGGATGATAAGTTTGCGTTACATTGGATGGTGGTGGGGAGGGGGATACAACAGAGCCGTGCCAAGAAATCGACGAAAATCTGGTGGTATGAAGGGACAAATGATTTTTTCTGCCTCCTCCTCAATTCGCGAGGGTATTTCGATACTTAAAGGGAAGGGCACCTTGGTCGAATCCGGAATTTAGTGAAATTAGGCGTACTTTTAGCCAAAAATAATGAAACCACTCATGATTTCTCTGAAAAATGTACAACAAGCTCAATATTTTGTTTTCAAAAATACCCTCTAGAAAAAGAAATAAATATCAGCCGTGGATGATGTCACGATCTGGCAACCACTACCATACTTGAAACGCTGCAAGGGCTTCGATTAACTGATGCTCATCGTGACGTCAGCATATGTCGTCACACCAGTAGCTCACAACAATGGCCGCCCGGCGACGGGCTGATGGGGGCTAGTGTCAGGTAGGTTTTAGCTTTTTTCTACGGAAATATCAAGTTCCAAGACAAATGAAATGTGGAGTACCGGGTTTTCCGACTTGCTTTACAACTGGCTATCTCAGTTAAAATCACGTTGTGAAGGTGCCACATTCCCTTTATAGCAATGATTCCGCTATCATGTTTGGTGCTATCATCCTCTTAGAGCGCGTCGTGATAATGTTGGGAAATACGTTTTGCACTTTAGTTTTGGGGAGTTAGGGGATTGCAGTGTAGGTGTAAGATCCAGTCAATGTATTGGTATTTATAAGTTATATACTTTTGCATTACGTGATAAGTGGAACAACTGTGTAATATCGCGTGTCTTGTTTTGAGTTCGGCTAAATTGTTTGAGGAATAGGGGCCAGCAGGATAAATGGGCTTTTAAAAGCTACAAAAGGGCCGAACTTCAGTCTAATTCAAAATTCTGTAAGTAACATAGAGTGGAATTAAAAGCTCATAACTAGTGATGTCGTAACTAAGGGATGAACCTCGAACCAACTTCCTGTAATGGAGAGTGTTAGCGAAGCCCCAAACCGGTAGGGTTTCCCAAATTAGGAACATCTACGTTGGCCGACGCTGAAGAGGGGAGAAGGTGCAAACGAATCCTATGTTGAGTATCAAAATGTTGGGGGACGTTCCTCTTGGTCCTTAAGTTTGGGCATAGGCCTCCTCCCCCTTTCGTCACCCATGCTCACAATTGTAGCAATTGAGTGGAAGATCATAATGTCTTGTTTTCTTCATTCAAGACCCTAAATTTTGGGCAGTTGCTTTGTAAACATCTTTGAGCCCCTTTTCCTAAATTATCGGAGTTTCGGAATCGTATGACAGAATTTCGAAATATTTTGAAATCGCGTCGTTGGAATCTCAGAATGGGCAGAGGCGTAAGTAAAAGCGAATTAGTCTCGTTTAAGAAATCAGTAGCCAGTGGCGTACCGAGAGGAGAGGCAATCGGGACGATGCTCCTGTCGGGGGTGGGGCGTGGGGCAGCGGCGTCTCCTCCGGCGACGAAGTGGCCTGCGCTAAACAGGTCACGTGGATGCCCTGAAAGGTTTTATGGGTGCACTTCTGTCACGGAGTGGTGCCTCCCCGCGAAAAAAGACTTCAAAGGTGTCCCAATGTCGAATACATATTTTTGCATTCCAAGAGGGTCTTTACGGAACACCCTGTAAAGTGCACCGGAGACGCCTTTGCTTTCCATTGAGTGCAGCCTGTCGAGGTAAGAGAGCAATAATAGTCTAAAGTCTGTCTGCATTTAGGAGGCGCCGATGAGAGCTAAGGGTGTCATCTGAAATGTGCGCTCTTGGGTCCCCAGTAGTGTCTGGTGCTGGTCTCACACCTGTGTTTTGCTGGCTGTAAGTTATACCATTAATCCTAGAGGGCGCCCCTCTCCAAACATCAAAGGAAACACCACTTGCTGGAGCTAGCTTTACCACTTGCCCCGATGGACTTCCTAGTCACCTTTGCCCTTGTGTGTGAGGGGGTGTTCAAACACCCCCGCCTTGAAGTCGGCTTCAATACGGTATAAAGAAAAAACTCGAATGCTGGTGCATATCTCATAAAAATTTGTGAAGAAACTACATCAGTCACTCTTTGGCTCAGGTCAATATTGAGGTCCTGACAGGTCAAAGAAGGTGAGATGTCAGTGAAGAGTTTCTGGGCTTTAGCGTCTGACAGAGTTGAGTTAGAATCTATTTTTACGCACCATTCGCTTCCTCTTGTTCGGGCGAATCGAATGAGCTATGACTAGGTCAAAACAAAAATGACCTGACCTAAGGTCAGGTCAAGGTCTCAATCTGACATAGCATAGTTAATATGCATATCAATCGACTCACAATAGTAATCCCAACGTTATAGTATCAAAGTAAAAGTTTTATCACGATTTCCTTCAAAGTTATTGACCCAAATCTGAAAACCTGCCAGATGACCTCTCAGAGGTCACAGGTCCAAAATTGCAACATGAACCTGGAAAGGGGCGTAGGATAATATGATTTGAAGAAATTGAATGTATTCTAAACTGTATCTACACAAATAGAGCCATTTTCGCCTAGTGTCCGTTTTCCCCATGCATTTCCAATTGAGAGAGCATGATCCGTATCTGACCCTAGGTTGTCGATATGAAAAAAAATCCCGGAATATTTTCTGTAGCGTTCGATGACCCCATTGTGTGCTATGAGTTACAATTGAATAGATTAACCCCGTTCTTATTTATGCTATCTTAATCTTTTTTGGAGGTGAGGTTACTTGACCTGCACTGGTGGCCTGACCTGAGATGATCCGACCTTAAAATCTTCGGAGAATTGCAGAATTGATAAAAAATAAGGTGGTCCAAGTACGGTGGCGCTTTGTGCCGGCGTTTTTTTTTGGTTCTTTCGGAAAAACTCGAGGGGAAGTGTTTAAACTCTCCGCCTCGGCGAGGGCTAAGGGCGCCGCTAGGCTCAAGGCTCAGCTCACTATTTAGACGCCTTTTCGGCTGTAGTGCTGCGATCCTCAATATCTTATCAGCGACAAGCGTCCCTCTCACTCACTAGACTTCAATATACACCGATGGAGCGCCCTCTAGCTTACAGTGTGTCCCTGTATTCTCTCATTTATAGCAATGGACACATTGGAAACTTCACTAATGAGTGAGACGTCTTGTGGCGTCCCCAGGGCGGCATCGGAGCCATTCGTCCACAATTCTGACATCAGATGCGCGTCTGGTGAGGTGGTGGTTTTCCCGCCGACAGCTTCGCATTTGGTGCAAAATAGGCCGCACAAACATCCCTCAATTGCTCCAGCGGGCATCCCCTCTTTCTCAAGAGAGTGTATCTTCAACGTTAAGGGGAGGGATGGCTCCTCTTTTTACGGGTTCCTCCAGGAAACATTTTCCGTCATATCGTCAGAGGTGTTCCTGAACCTTTATGATGTATTCGTTTTCTTCACAAGATGAGCATTCTGCCGTTGCTGTAATGCAGGGCACGGCACAAATGCTTCCGAATTTCATCATAACTCGAGGCAAACTAATCACAATTCCACAAAATTGCTACCAGCAAAAATCAAAATGTTGCCTCGGTTACATACAAAGATTGTAATCCCATCCCATTTGGGATGAGAGCACAGCCTTTCAGAAATTGCCCTAATTTTTTGTTTCGATAAAGAGCCAAAACTCTAAGACAAGAGTGTTTTACCAAGAGAAATGAAGACGCATGCCAATTCCACAAGAAAAGAACCGGAAAGTCAAAAGAAACTGCCCACAACTCCTTCATGACGCTTGGGGACAAAATGGCCTGTCTGACCACCGAGGACCAAACGTCAAGTACGGAGCAGTGCTTCACTTGCAGGCATCGACTTAAATTGATTTACTCCTTCACGGAAAACGACTTAGCAAGCGCCAAGAGAGATCCCAGAATGGTGTTCACTTCTTAGTTACAAGTCCTAGAACAGGATTTGGACTAAGCGCTCAGCCAGTGTCCCAGTGCGCCGCTGCCCGCCTGAGTTCAGTGAGTGCTCGCACTGCCAGCACGCTTGTTTCGTGTTTTTGTACCCACTGTTGTAACAGGGGCTTTTCCTCCCCATGGTCGTTGACTGGGCAGGAAATGCATTGCTGTTACCAGCATCCGCCAGTTCCCAACAGCTCCCTTCGGTATCTTTGCTCTTGTTTTGCTTACACACAGAGTCTCTGTAAGTGAATATCAAACTTAATTTTTCAATGACAGAAACAGTGTAAAAATTCAAAGCCAAACCATTTGTCTGACGTACATAAATCTTAGACATTTCGTATTCATCTTTCATCGTTGAATGTTCAGCACATATTTCTGGGTAAAAAGATATGCCCCCGAATCTTCCCTAAACGGAGTGGACGAGCGATTCACGATTCATTCACAATTCAGACCACATATTTACAATTTTCTTGACTTTGGTGATTCCGGGAGAATCCTCAAGGTAGAGTAAACCCTCAGACACATTTGGAGCCCATGCACGATTTTTTTGGCGACATAGATCTCATTTTTCTAAGCAATATTTACGGAAGGTCAATTCTTTCTGAGCATTCCATTGCTGAAGCAAGGGTCCCTGGTTTAAGTCCCAGCTGGTTCTATGAATAATGTGTACATGGTTCCGCTTTTCTACTACCGGGTACTAATTGACGTAACCGCTGCGAACATCATAGAATATTGCCAACTTTCACTCTGTTGAAAGGGGTTCAGGGCAAGGTCATGCCTTATCCCGAGGGCCTGTCGGGACGTGAACCCGGTATACTTGCTTCTGGAAGCGGGGGCTTAGAACCAGTGTCTACATCGTCCTGCACGACTTGGCTGAAGTTCTGTGCTGTGAAAATTATGTGAATGGGCTTCAGATATCTCTGAAAATTGTGTTCTACCTTGACGATACTCCCAGCAGCGTGAAACACGATCGATATGGGTCCGTTGGTCGTCAAGGAACTGTTAACCACTTTTCCGACAATTTTGGGGTGTTCGAAGCATGTCTGCTTAATGTTAAAGCATGTCCCTCTGCCATATCTGCTTAGTGGTGAATATTCATCAGGAATGGCGCAATAACAGCATTCAGCTTGCATCAGTGTCATTCAAATAGCTTCAGCTCAATATTTGTGGGTTCTTATTGTCATTGCAAAACTAAAATGAATATTCCTTTACAAAGACACCGTTTAGAAAGCTTCGGATTTGATTTGTGGATATTGCCCCACCTCCCTCCGTCCTCAGTGATTCTGCTGCTCAAGCTCAGCCTTGCAGACTTGGTTTCTCAGCGAGGGTATGTCCTGTTCTCGGAGCTTACTGAACAAAATTGGCGCTTTCCAGTGCTTGAAGGTGTGCTTGGCTGCAAAATGACACCCTGAGAAGTGGATTCGTTTTGGAGGGATGGAGAAAAGCTGAAGTGAGTGATGTTTTGATCAACAGATACCTACATCCCTGCACGGGCAAATGGGAATTTCCTGGGTTTCAGGAGTGGACGCTGTATGGCCTCGCGGTTGGCGCGTCCTTGTGTCCAAGTAACTAACTATTATTGTACCCTATCGACGGCCTGTGCCCCTCGAGATGGTATGGATCGGCCTTTCCGAATTTCTGAATACGCCTCGGAGTGTATCTAATGATAAAAGGACGCTACAGCTACAGCTGAGGCTCCTTCAAAGCTCTCCCGACAGCAATTTTAGAAGTGTTTCAAAGGCCTGATCGGAAAGTATCAGATTTAGGATTGCCAGGGGGGCCACCATATAGTCAAACGGAAGTCTGCTGCTGACAATGGAAGGGTTTTCACCTAAGGGAATCCTACACTTCAGGGAATGATGCGTGTTCCAGGATGGAAATATATAACAGAAAGTGCTGTGTTGGCCTGATCTTTTCATTCCTCCCTTTCGGAAGATATGTCAGCGTTCGGAATATGGGTGAAGCGAAACATCTTACATGGTGAAAATCAATTGGACGAGGTTTTGTATTGACTGGGCGGGCAATAGTTCTCGCGCAAAAAGACCCGCACTGGAGAGGGATCTGGCACTAACGCTGCACTGGAGGGGCATCATTGGTCCCTCTCCTGAGATCTCGAAAACCAAGAGGCTTAGAAAAAGCCCGTTTGGGGATGTGTGGGGCTGTGGTGATCCACATTATAGTTAACTTTTATTGACCTAGGATGTGTCTTTAAGGCTAACGAGGTTAAAGGTCGAATCGTGGTGGTGCTGGGGACACAGGAAATGCGGTTATTTTGCGAAAAAAGTCAGGACTATACTAAAATGGATCAAGGTTAATTTTTTTAATTTAACCAAGTTGTTCCCAGTTCGACTGTTGGAGTCGGAGTCTCACTTAAAGGGAGATAGCGAAAAAATTTTATTGGCTATATCAAAAGGTTACAAAAGTTGTTTCAGAATCCTATTCTCATTTTGCGAATTCGGTTTGCAAATGCCTTAAAATTGTTCTCAAAGTCAACATTTCTAGACGACTTTACCGGTACACCTCATATCGATGTATATGACGTACACGCGGCTAAGGCTATCAATTTCTCAAGAATTATTTCATATCTATCCTAAACAGTGATGTAGAACTTGGGCTACTCCAGAAAAAATTATTTTAGAAAAACAACATTCCAAAACTCTTTGAAACAAAATATAGGCTTAAAAAAATCACAATTAACCAATCATAAGCCTAGGAATTCTCAAACCGGGGTCACGTGACCTATCTGACGAAAAGTTTGTCATCCTGGGGCGGAAGCAGAAAATGGCTCAAGACCCGAGGTACGAAACCGCTGAAGACTTGAGTAATTATGTTTTTCCGTTTTTAGGGCAAACTTATTCATTTTGGAGTTTTGAAAGCTTTTAAAATTAATTCAAATACAAATACAGGAGGGCAAACATTTGTATTATTAAAAAACATTATTTTTCAACTTTAAATAGTTTTGAAAAGTAAGTGATGGGTATGGGCATGGGCAAGTGATGGGCGTTTTATCGAAACTGTTAACCTATTTCGATAATAAGTGAGTGGCCTCCCAAAATTTTGCCGAAGATACAAAAATAATGATAGTTTCGTTATCAGGATTTTCAACTAGCAAGAAACCACAATAATAATTTTTCGCGTATCTCCCTTTAAGTCATCAAGGGACTTTTCACGGAGACCCCGACCCCACCACCCGAACGAGCAACTCCCACAATGAAGGGTTAATTTAGAAGCCAAAGTTTAACGTCCCACAAAGCACAGGGACGGCCGCCCCGCTCAGGTCACCCTCTCACCAATCAGTTGCCAGTGGGCCGACCTGTACGTCGGGTAAACTATTGAGCGCCGGAGCGTCTCAGGGGAACCGATCCCAAGCCTGGACATGCACTGGCACTGCATGCTTCTGAGCAGCGGACCGGAGCCAAACGCTCTACCAACTGAGCTACCGGGGCGGCTCAGTTGCATAGAAGGTCCAAAAAGGGGTCCTCCTGAAATTGTAGGGTCAAGATCATTCAAGGTCATTGACTTATGACACCACAATATGTTGTATTCCTCTATAATGTGTACTATAAATAGCACTATAGCAACTGTTTGGCGGGAAATCAAGATTGACTTTGAAATATGACCTTTGACTTGGACCTTGACCTTAACATTGATTTACCTTAACTATGACGTCATAGTATAATATACGTCATACTGGTAAACGACGGGAAGCTTTTGGGTCATTGACCTTGACCTGTGACCTTTGAACCTGCCTTGACCTTAGTGTGAGGTAGCCTTGACATATCGCCTCGTTTATATGGCGTTATGACGTCACCACTTGTCTCCAATGCAGGCGGACTGGTGCGACCGCGCAATTGTGGCGATCTCAAAATAAATAGACTTTGAAAACATTTATGTAAAATATTTTCGACCGATTTTGTTACGGCTGTGAACAGTTCTCCGGCCACCTCAGAAAAATAGGTGGGGTTACTTCCGAGGCCCCTCCAGTGCGCTTATTAACACGATCACGCATTAGCTGTTGGTTTTGCATTTCCTTCATATTGTAGGCCGAGGGGAGAAATTTACGGTTCCCTCGGTATTTGGTGGTTCTGAAGATTGTGACCATTGCTTGTGCCTGTCTTTTGCCTGCGGTAATACAGTCCGGTCTTAGTATAGGTACTTGAGGAGTTACGAATTGGACGGAAAACCTTATTTTTGAAGGAAGATGCTGATAGTAAATCTCGTTGGCTAACGAACACCATCGATATGTTTCGTTAGGGTTGGAGTGTTGACTCGTCGCGACCTCCCCTGCCTCGCCGGCCTGTTTTACGGACTGGCGATCGGCGCTGGCTCGGTGGCCGGTCTCATGTGTGTACTGTGTCGCGGTGTTGACCCAGGCTGAAAGCGGTGTCGGCGCCCTGCTGTAGCCGGCTGGGGACGTCGGTCTGTGTCAACAGCTCGCCGCTGACCCGGCCCGGACGTCTGATCCTGGCCAGCGCCCCAGCGGCGGCTGGCGGTGATGGCTCTACTGCTGGTCACAGCGACTGCTGGCCGGGTGCCCGAGCCGACTTCCACTGGTTCCACTGGCTGGTCCGGCTGTTCGGCACTGGGAAGCTGATCAAATGTAGGCCTTTCTGTGAGGCAGCTTCTAATTATGTAGTAACCTCAAACGTTTCCCGTGTCGGGATACACTTTAGAGGCGGGCAAAGGTGCCATGCACAGAATGCCTTATAGAAAAGTCCTTAACTAACCGTGTCGGGATACGACTCTTTTGTACAGATGGTAGCCATTCCCTTTATCAGTAGATCTGGGTGTTGATTTTTGGGTGACAGGGTATGACCTGGTACAAGGCCGGTGTCGCTCTCAACCGTGCAATGCGGTACCGTCGCGTCGACGTCGTCGCCATCGATCAAACCGGCATGGGCTCGCATGCGCCGCCGGGCGGGGCCTGTTGCTTCCGGCGGCGTCGGTGAGGACTGGCCGGTCAGGTGGCGTCCGACGGCAGTGGTGGACGCCGGACGGCCGCCGCCGCGTATGGACGGCTACTGCCACCAGTGGACAGACGGCAGGCCGTCATACGCAGGTGGAGCCTCCGCCGCCGCCGCCGCCGCCCCGCCGCCGCTGCCGCTGGAGCAGCCAGCGTGGCCGGCCGGTTCAGTTGGCCGCCGCGCGCGACGGTGATAGTGCAGGGGTGTCCGCGCGCTGAGTGGTAGCAGCCGTCGTCGCAGTCCGAGGTCCGTCGCCGCGACGAGCTGAAGGGAGTGGGGATTAGTGGACGTCATCATGTCGTCGCGACACTAGTGCCACGCCGTCCGACCCCTATTATAGTCGCCGATTGATTTTATCGACGCGGCGGCCGGCGGGGAGGGTGAGGTGTTCCGGGGCCGGATCGTCGTTCGCGACGTTCCCTCACCGCCGCCACCATCGCGTGGGCGGTCGACAGCGACGCGGCGATGTACGCCGGCGCCATGTACGCCGGCCATTACCAGCCGCCGGCCACCTACATCCCGCCCAACGTGCAGCTGCCTGCCGACTACATGGGCGCCGCGGCGGCAGCGGTCGGCCTGCAGCAGCCCGTCGACGCCATGGCCGGCGTACAACCCAAACGGCCCAGGTAACTGGCGTGGCGACTCCTGAAGGAGAGTTAAACGCGTAGAGGACTGTCTGTTGTGAGGGTAGGCCGGCTGTGGCGTCGCCGGTGAGCTGGTTAAACCAGATTGTATATTTCTGCTCCTTGTGCGTTTAGCAGTTTTCATTGTTATGTTGGTATCAGAGAGGGATGCAAAAAGGCGTTCGCCCCCCTCCCCACCTCCCCCTCCAGGAGCTAGAGGCCCCCTGGCGATTTCGGGCGCCCGAGATTGGCTACAGCTTAGGTACGGGCAGTAAATACCGGATCTAAACGCAAAGAAAAACTACCTGAAGCTAGCTTGTTCCACCGTGAGTCGTTGGATGATTTTGAATCAGCTGGTCCAGGCATACCTTTGGACGCCCAACTTCAACGTGGACTACCATCAGCAACTTGTGGTCGCCTTCTTTGTGGCTGGTTGCCCCTATTTCACGACTGGCCGCCCCTTGTTCAGCCTTAGGGCGCCCATGTCACATGTGACATGGGCTGCCCTCATTCACTTTTGGCCGTCCTCTTCTGCAGGGTTGCGCTCCCTTCTCCAACATTGGCGGCGCATTTTACGCCTTAGAGCGCCCCAGTTCAACTCGGACTGCCCTTGTTCACGTCCGGCCGCCCTCTACTTTTTGGTCGGGCACCCCCCCATTTCACGATTGGCAGCTCCTTTTCAGCCCTAGGGCGGCCCACTGGAACATAGACCGCCCTTTTCCACTTTCGGTCGCCCTGTAGGGCATGACTGCGCGCTCATCCACGATTAGCCGCCCTTTTACAGCCATAAGGCGCTCCAGTTCAGCGTGGACCGCCCCCCATTCACCTCCGGCCACCCTCTTATTTGTGGTTGGGCGTCTACACATTGGTTTGCAAATGTGGTAAATCCCCCCTCCTGAGGATACCCCTTCGTGTCCCCTAGTTACTTGTACTAAATCCCCTTCCCCCTACTTAACGAAATCCGGGATCTGCCCCTGTTTGTTGCCTGCTTCCTCTTTGTTATTGTAGGCCAGGTATTTAGGCAGTTTCAGTTTGTGCGACACGTTGTTATTTCTTAATTTTGGGTCCCGGTGACGCAAAAGCGCCAAAGGGTCTGGCACAAATCAACTTCAAGACAAGAAAACACATGGATTAATTTCGAGCCTAAAGGGTTGGCGATATCGGTGGCATATCGAGGGGAAAGGTGTACTTCAAGTATCGGACACGGGAAAAACGGGATACACCACTCATAATTTCATCAGTATGAGCTTAGAATCCAAGAATCTAAGCCTTTCGATCCTATTGTCTATATATTACCTTGCTCTCGTTCAGTGTTTTAAAGCTGAACTGTAGCCAATTTGTTGAGGAACCAAGGGTGCCGCCCCAGTGGGGGCTGTGGCCCTCATGACCACCAAGCCATGGGGGTTTGGCCTCAATAAAATCTTAGGGGCCCTCCGCTTGACTTGACTTGACTTAAGAGGCCCACTCTGATGCAGGGAACATGTGATGGACGCTGAAGTCTGATTGAATATAAACGTGTTACCAATTGGTATGTACATACATACATAAGACTACAAATTTTACGTTTGGATCCCCGTGTTGTTCGGCATGGAGAGGCCCCGTGACCGGCGAGAGAAGTCTCTGAACAGGTCAAGGAGGCCCTATCCGACGACGTAGGTGGAACTAGGGGCCCACTAACGGCAGAGGTGCCCTCATCGTCATTGATGCGTACTCTTATTCATATTGCAGGCTCCTGACGTCCGAGGGAAGCTTCCTGACTGACGAAGGAGCCCTTCCCCATTATCGATGAAATATCTGCTGAGGCCGGCCACAGGAGGTGCCATTTCCAATATTTCAAGCCCGAGGAGGCTCTGTTCAGTGAAGTCAGTGGCGCGTGGAGGCCCCACTGGCAGCTGAGGAGGCCTCCAGTGGCATTAATACGTGTTTCATTTATACTTACGGCCACTGGCATGCATAAAAGACCCCTCGGCTTATAAAGGAGGTCATCCAAATAGCAGGTCATATAGGCCAAATAGAATCCCATGGAGATTTTGTCGGACGAAGTAAATGACGGAGGCTCGAACTTGGGGAGAGGAGACCCACAGCATCATTGATAGGTTTTGTATCCATATTTAAGGCTCCCGGAATATATTAGCGCCACCCTGATTAATGAGGCAATCTGTATTAGCATCCAGAAAACTGCAATTTTGTTTGAACAATGAAGTACGCATGGCCTTATGCAGAGACGGCGGATTCCATTTTCGAGAAGTGGTGCAAGATTTTCTGGAGGGGCGCCTTCCTCCCCAGGGGGCGCCATCATCTCTTGGGGGGCGCCTTTGCTATCCAATGGCGTTCTGCAGAAACTCTTTGGACTCGGCGTGCGAAGCCACTTGGGGTGGTTTATTTCTAATATTCCGAAAAATGGGTATTTTAGATTTCGTGTAAACTCAGTCGTATAGGATTGGCATCAGCAACAGAGTAGCATAGCCCAGGATTCTGCGATATTCATAGCCTTGTTTGCAGTTTTGATAAATGATATTGCAGACACTTCCCGCAAACATACGTCACGTGTTTTTCGTTGAAGACTTCACAATATGTGTGACAGTGTCTACTACAGCAGCTGCGCAGAGGCGGCTGCAGCTTGGCCTTGACATATTGCAGCAATGGATCACACGCAATGGACTGAAATTTTCAAGTTCAAAGACATAGTGCATGCACTTTTATAATAGACATTGAGACTGAATACCCGATTTTGTAAATTCGCGGAAATCCGAGCGACGTTGTAGCAGAAACCAGATTTATCAGGCTCACACTCGATAAGCTTTCATATGTGCCACACCTGAAGGATTTCCGCAAAAAAATGTTTCGATACGCTGAAAATACTGAAGGTGTTGACGAGGATGAGATACCGTGCAGATAGAGAAATGTTTCTCATGCTATACACGTTATACGCTTATCGCCTATATATACGTTATGCGCACGTTATACGCTCATTGTTATACGCTACGTTATAAGCTTCTTATGCTGTATAGATTACTTATTCGTCCGAAGATCGAGTATGGCTGTGTCAGAGCCGCATGACGAAATCCATGGAGCGAAGCAGATTGAGATTTCTCAAGAGGCTCTATTCTGGCCGTTTGACGGTTCTGACAGTTGATACCAGGGCTCTGCAATTGTGTAGGGTGATTGCCCTTTTACGCTAGACGCCCAAACTAAGGCCCCGAATTTAAATTCAAAATAGTTTTTGAGAAATTTTGGAACAAATGTTTTCAATTTTGCATTTTTATCATTTTTATTTCTTAAGCGACGAACTTGAAATTTGCCTCCTTTTGAATAAGCAACAAGGCCACCTAAGAAAAAAGTTCGAACTGGTCCGACAATATTTATTACGCCAAAACGCAGTATTTCTAGTACAAGCAAAAAGATATTGAAATTTGACAGCCCACTTGTAAGCTCGAAATGTCAGAAGGCACGCTTCAGTTAGTTTAAAGACAGCCACGTGGAGGCAGCTACGTCAATTTTCTTGTGCTTAGGCATAGTTTCCAGTGGAAAACGTAAAATTCTGACCTAGTTTTTGCCATTTTGCCGGAGGACTACATTTTTGCTCATTTCATTTAAATCTTAATCTCTCGCGATCTAATGCGCCGATTTGACTTTTCATTTCAAATAATGAAAGAACATTGCTTCCGCCTGATAATATTCGGAGATGGATATCGTGATAATAAAATTCATTGTCTTATATGTATAAATATAATTTTAGTAGAAAACCTTTTATTTGCAGCTTTTCAGTTCAGAGCACATGTCATTCACAAGCTCAGAATTGAAATGGCTGAATAGGAAAATTAATTGCAGTCATTCAATTCATTTACACTACCCACTTATCTCCAACGGCTTTCGAGTAATTCGTCCGAAAGGGTATTTCAAGGAGCTAAATTTCTCGGAACATGTTTGCTTCTCACCATGGTTTCAAGTCCTCAAATGAATGGAAATGGATGCAATTTGGCATAATGCTAGCTTATGGTCCTGGGTCGCCGATACAAGTGATTCTAGGCGAATCTAATGTTTGGTTCGTCTTCTAGAAGCAGCTTTATACCATGCCTTTTCTGTACAAACACAACACCCGGCGCCACGATCACGGCATAGTTTTGATTGCGTGATACCGGCCAGTGATCTCCTGACGGGTCACAGGTGTAGGGTTAGTGGGAGTCGCTACAGTGTGGCGCAGTGGTCTAGTGGTTAGAGGTCCAGTCTCGTGATGAGGGGTGCGCGGGTCGAATCCGGGGTTGACTGCGGGATATTTACTATTTATTTCAAAGAAAAGAATGATGGCACTGAACTACAGGCTTATGAAGAGATACATTGAGAATGAAATATGGTTGATTTCAGCACATTGTCATGCGGCTCTCCTGCGCCGGTGGGAGGTTATCCCAGGTCGCAGACCGAGGTTGCGTATGAGGCCACTCCTTAGTCCGCGAAAAAGATTATCGATATGTCCGTCATCTCGCTATCAGAATAGTAACAGGAGCGTTCCAAGCTTCACCCATAATAAGTATGCTAGTGGAAATTAGTGAAATACCGCTAAAAATGCGCAGTAAGATACTCGCTTTGCATTAAGCCATTAGAAGGAATGTGGCACCTTTAGAACGTGATTTTAACTGAGATAGCCAAGTTGTAAAGCAAATCGGAAAACCAGGTGTTCTATATATTATTTGTCTTGGAACTCGATTTTTCCGTACAAAAAAAACTAAAACCTACCCGAAATGTACCTCTCATGTACCTCTCGCCAGGCGGCCATTGTTGTGAGCTGCTGGTGTGACGACATATGCTGACATCACGATGAGCATCAGCCAATCGAAGCCCTTGAAGTGTTTCGAGTATGGTAGTGGTTGCCAGATCATGACATCATCCAGAGGCAGATATTTATTCATTTTTCTAGAGGAGTATTTTAAAAATAAAAGCATTGAGCTTGTTGTACATTTTTCAGAGAAATCATGAGTGGTTTCAGTATTTTCGGCTAAAAGTACGCCCAATTACACAAAATTCCAGGATTTTACCAAGGTGCCACGTTCCCTTTAAAATAAGTCACCAACACGCCCCACATACCAAACTTTTTTTGGCGACGCCTACCTCAGTCAGACAGACAGTGGCTCGCGTTTTGCAACCCGTCACCAGGGAGTGAGAGTCTGTGCCTGGCTGGCACAGGCTGGTATCGACAGCAATCTCGTCGAACCACATGAAGCAGCTGTTATTGAACCATAGCTTATCTCGACAGTTTACACGAACACAACCTACGCCAACAAAGCAAAAATTTGCCTCCCTGAACCGACGCGCCAGTATTTTATGAACTTGCTTGCGGAGCCGTTTGAAAACCATGTCTGTTTCTATATAGACGGTTGCAAAAGAAAGTGACAATGGCACAGGGCGTGCATTTGTTGGTGACGATGTTGAGAAGTTTTCTAGTTTGCCTTACGAAGGATCCATTTTTCTTCAGAGCTGTACTCCATTTTTTTTTTGCTGTTTGGACCAGGTGTCTAAGCTGATGGTGAGGAAGTTTGCGATTTTTACCGATTCGCTGTCTTATCTGCAGACATTGAAGCCATTTTATTTCTACAATGCGTCGTCACCTTGGCAGGCCATGCTGAAGATGACTGGATCTTCTGTGTGCACTGATTAGTCCAGTAGGAAGACACAGGCAGTTTGGATGGCTACCATCTCAGCCTGAAAACTCGAGCAGAGCGAGCCTGCTGGTCGCCTGAGCTCATGCTGGGCTCTGTCTGGTGACTCGATGAAGACCCAGCTCCCCGCTCGTGACCCCTCCGTGCACTGACCCGTCGGTCCACACACATGTGGCACATTGAGTCAGGGAAGCGAGGTGGGGGAGAGCTACTCGCTTCTTCCGGACAGGTGGCGCTCCTGATGTCAGTGGGCCCACGTCTAGTTGAAATGTGACTCACTCTCCTGATACCCACAGTGGAAGACGTCGAGGAAAGAAAGACTCGATGGGGAGGGAGATGCCTGCTTGATCCCACATGTCTTTGCCCACCTGCCGCCAACCGGTCACCGAGGAGAGTCGAGAGGGCGCTGTCGCCTCCGCACGTCTTCACAGAGGGTCTTCAGGCGGCAGGGTATGGAATTTCACCAGCAGTCGGGTCGCGAGTACCCTCCTTCTGGCCGCTACGCGGGGAGTCTTAACTCGGCTGGGAGTGGAGTGGGTGCATCCTGTGATGATACGCGCCGACGCTCTCATTTTGCGTTCCAGCAGCTCGACATGAAATGGCGGTGTGGCGTGGAGCCACGCTGCGGCCGCTTACTCCATCGCTCCTCTCACGTAGCCAGTAGCGACGGTTCGGAGGTGCTGTTCGTGCAGCCCCCAGTTGCAGCCGGACAGTTGACGTAGGTGGGAGATGCGGGGTGGACCTTCTCCCACAGTCTCTTACAGTGTGGACCGAAATGGAGGAGCCGATCGATGGTGACGCCAAGTAGCTGTAGGGTGTCTCCAGCAGTGACAGACTTCCCGTCGACCTTAAAATTAAGGGGATCGGCGTCTCTGGCCCACTGGGACATCACCAGTACTTGGATCTTGGCTCCTGATACCACCATTTTGTGCTGTCGGGTCCACTTCATGAGGGTGCCAGCAGCAGCTTTATTGCGCCCGGTCCTTGGCGACTTGGATGTTGCTGCCCGTGCAGAGAGCCGCCGTATCATCGGCGTACATGTAGGGGAGCATCCGGGAACCGCGCAGAGTGCGTCTACCAGCCGAGCCGCCCATACAAAATAAAACTGGCGATAAGACACTTCCTTACGGCAGGCCAGTTCGGAAAATGCGCTCACTGGAAAGCACACCATTTAGTTCCACCTGGAGTCTTCGGTCCCGGAGTCACTGCCAAATCCAGGCCACCGTGCAATTTGACAGCCCCATCTACAGCAGGCGAACGCGTAGCAGGTGGTGGTCCACTACGTCGTACGCGTGCGCGAAATCAAACGCGACGAGGACGTATTTCTGCGCAGTCTGTCCATCGGGAGGGTGGCTGTGTCTCGATTTGGGCATGCACAGTGCACGCTCACCCCTTAAATGAGTCCTGAACTTGACCTGAAGGCGATGGTTGATGGTATAATTGGATGGTCAGTGACAAAATATACTCGTTTTATCAATCTGAATGGTCTTTTCACTTTGATCTGAACACTGCACATGATCATTAAACGCGCAAATTACAGCCAATAAACGAAAAAAAGTTATCAATTTATCAAGAGAGTACTTGGACACGTTGAAACTGTTTTCTTTTTATTCTAGTAGGGCCCATTTATGTCAAAAATCACACATGCCTATGGCATGATCTATTTCAGCATTCAATCACATGGCTACCGAAATTCTCTTAACACCTCCGAAATTTCCCGCACAAGAGCAATTCTCCCATGCTGATGAATTGAAGAATATAGATAAAGGTCGATGGAAAAAGCCCACATACTTCATTCTGTGTTTATCTTAACGTTTCAACTTCCCTTATATCTCCTTGAGTCTGCCATCTGGTTCAAACATTATTGTTTAGGAGCAATTAATAATGTGGGTTAAAGTCCGGTTTGTGTTTACTACAACGTAAAGCATTTCCGCTGAGGTAATTTTCTTGGACATCGCACAGGCCAGGTTCACACTCGCTGCGATTATTTTCAATGTCCTCTCACCATTATCTTACGAATCTTGGCCACGGGGAAAGGCAAAATGATGCTTATCATATTTGATATTTAAATAAACTTAACCCCTCTTCACTAATAGAAAAATCCTCAGATATATACCTTTATGTTCAGCTGTTGCATCTTCCCAAGTGTCTTGAATTTCTCCATGACCTAGTGGCAGTTACAGATTTTTCAAGAGGTGCCGAAAAAAGTGTGGACTGAACTGTTTAGCAATTCATTGTGTCAAATATCACGCCAAATAGGCATCTTGATTGGCTGGTACAAACTGTTATGGCTGGGAGAGGGTGGGATAGGACGTTGTTAAAAATACGATCCACCAAAATGACAGCAACCGAAAACCGAATACCATAGGCGCCCTTTGGGTGAAAAGTTGATGGTAAAGTGCTTACTTTGAGGCTCCGCGTTCCCCCCCCACCTTACTAAAATTCTAGATCCGCCCATACGCGGATCCAGAGGGCAAAGGAGAGGGCAGATGCAGCCCCCGATCGATCCTCGGCGCCCCCTGAAATGGTCACGGCGCCCCCTGAAAGGTCGATGGCACTCGCCTGAAGTGGCGCTTCCCACTCTCCCCCAAGATGCGAAAATCGATGCTCACCGATAGGATTTTACGCCCACCTGGTAGGTTTTTTCCGGTCAAAAGTGGCGCCCCCTGCTCCGGGTGGCGCCCCCGGGAAGGTGCTCCCCTCCGATTGGCAATCTTGGATCTGCCTATGGATCCGTCACTGTTCAAGAGCAAACAATTCACAGAAAAAGCAGGAAGATATCAAATGTTAGCGGGGAGTGGTGCGGCCAAGATAATTGATGATGCTAACAAATTGTTTAGTTATGTGGATAAAATAATTGGGTCGCCACACGGGATTGGAAGGGGACTCCTGCCTTCTTATGAGATGGGCAGTGTGCTAAAAATATATCGTCAAGTCAATATCAAATTATCAACATTTAGTTTTATACAGTGCACTGTTCACTGCAGTGATACAAGAGTGCTCTGTCCTTTTTCTGTGGGTTTATGACACCCGGTAGGGTTCGTTTTAGCCTAAAATATGGCTTTTGTGGTATTTATTTGGCCATTTGGCCGCCCCGGTTGCTCGGTTGGTAGAGTGTCGGGCTCCGGCCCGCTGCTGAGAAGCATGCAGTGGCAGTGCATGTCCAGGCTTGAGATCGGTTCCCCTGAGACGCTCCGGCGCTCAATCGTTTGCCCGACGTAGGTCGGCTGGCAACTGACTGATGAGAGGGTGACCTGAGCGAGGCGGCCATCCCTGTGCTTTGTGGGAGGTTAACCCTCGCCCCACCGGGGGGCCATCGATGGCCCCCCTAAGGTTTTTCCGGGATAGCAGAAAAACGACGAGGCGCAGCACCGCGGTTGAGGGCTCTACCTCTCACTGCATCATTTTCCCATCATCCCTGAAATTTTTTACCCCGGGTCACCCAAGGTCAGGTCACCAGACGAGGTCAACCAAGGTCACCTCACTTCACCTTTAGAGCTCTGTAAGAGCTACATTTCAAAGTTGATCGATTTGAAACTTCCTACACTTCATGACCCCTCCAGGGTCTACAAGGTGTATATCCGGGATTTTTCGATTTCGTGCCCTGAGGTCAGGTCACCAGGCGACCTCTCCCATTGGAAAAGCATGGGGAAAAGCTATTTCATGATATAAAAGCCACAAAAATGATTGCAAATACTCAGACTGCTCAGAACAACGTTTTTGGACACCCTTTCACGGATCCCAGGGGTCATATTTGCCCTTTGACTTTTCCAATGTCATCCAAGGTCACCAGAGGTCAAAAACAGTATTTTGACAATAACTTTTGACCTAATTGAGCTAGAGCGGTGAAACAAACACCATCGTGTTTGTCTGGTCACTGGCTTTCATTTGATATACGGCAAGGTCACTTTTTGACCTTTCGTGACCTCAGGTCATATTAGGTCACGAGGTGACCTCTGGCGGTCAAACCACTGGCGGGAGGTCTTTACGTTCCACATAGCGGAAAAAGTACAGGCAATTTGCTATCAAATGTACTTTACCAGGCCTCAATAGCTCTAATGACATAAGAGTTATGCCCAGTTTGCTTAATCATTGCATATTTGAGTGAAAATAGCCGATCTTGACCTAACTTGACCTCTGGAGGTCAAACCATTGACCTGAGCACTAAAACATGCGAAGTAATTTCTTACTGAATTCACGCGAGCTTTCTATTGCATTTTGCAGATTTGCGCTAACGCCCATATTTTCGGAGTTAGAGGGGGCCATCGATGGCCCCCCGGTGGGGCGAAGGTGGCGCCGGACCCCGGTGGGGCGCGGGTTAAACTTTGGCTTCTAAATCAACCCTTCATTGTGGGCGTTACTCGTTCGGGTGGTGGGGTCGGGGTCTCCGTGACAAGTCCCTTGAGACTTTAATGAGACTCAGACTCCAACAGCCGTACTGGGAAGAACTTGGACGAAATTTATAAAAAAAACAAGATTTTTTAGTGCAAATACAATTTGAACCTTTTGGCCTTTTCGCAAACCCGGTTTGGCCTTTTTCCGTTGAAAAAAACCCGCAGTCCTGGGCAGCATCTCTAATCTTTAGAATATGGAATAACAAAAATTAGGAGACATTTTTTTTAACACTAGCACGTCTAAATTTTATTAACGCCCCCTCCAAATGGGGGTTTGATCCCCCAAAGACATTATAATGGTCAGCACAAGAAAATCTCCACCGCGCCCCCCCTCAACTGAGTTTTCCTTAAAAAATGTTCTGCTGTCCTTTCCAGGGGGCGCCTTTCCTATCCATGGGTGCTTATTCTTTCCAGAGGGGGCGCCTTTGCTCTCGGGGGGAAGGCGCCTTTTGCTATCCAGGGATGCCTGTGCTAACCAGGGGGTGTATATGATATCAAGGGGCGCCGTTGATCTTCTTCGGAGACGTCTCCGCTGTCCAGGAGGCGCCTGCGCTATCCAGGGGCACCTATGCTATCCAGAGACCCGGATCCTTTACTCAGGGGGCGGGGGCCGCCTTTTGCTGTCCAGGGGTGCCTGTGCTAACCAGGGGCGCATATGCTATCCCGGGGTGCCGTTGCTCTTCTTTAGGGGCGTCTCTGCCGTCCAGGGGTGCCTATGCTATCCAGAGGGTGTGTTCTGTCCATGGGGCGCTTTTTGGTATCAAAGGGCGTATTTGCTGTTTTGGGGGCGCCTGTCCTATCCAGAGGGCGCCCCTGCTGTCCAGGCAGCGCGATTGCTATTAAAGGGAGCTTATGATATCCAGAGGGGTGCCTTTGCTCTATGGGGAGGGGGCGCCTCTTAGTGTACAGGAGTGCCTGTACTAACCAGAGGGCGCCTATGCTATTCAGGGGCGTCGTTACTCCTCAATTGGGGGTGCCTTTTTCTGTCCAGGGGCGCCTCTGCTGTCTAGAGGTCGCCTTTGCTATCCAGAGGGGCGCTTTTACTCAAGGGGGTGGGCATCTTTTGCTGTCCAGGGTGCTGCTTTGATGTCAGGGGGCGCCATTCATATTTGAAAGTGTATTTTATTTTACACAGAGGGTACTACCCCTTCAGACAGGCGATGTGTCTGATTTTCTCTTGACCGGCCGGGGGGCGCCGGCAAAATCCGGGGGTGCCACCCAAATCCGTGAGAGCCTCCCCGTACGAGGTCAAAACCAGGTGTGCAGAAATATACTATTGTACACCATCATTTTTTCAAGGTGTGCAACTGCACACCCTGTCCTGCGGAATCCGCCGTCCCTGCCGCCGTTGTTCTCGGGAGGGGGGAATCTCTCTTATCTCTCCAGGGCGCGCTTTTCTTATCAAAGGGCGCCTATGTTGTCCAGGGGGCGCCTTTTCTCTGCGGGGGGCGCCTTTTGCTGTCAAGGGGTGCCTGTGCTAACCAGGGGGCGCATGTGATATCTAGGGGCGCCGTTTCTCTTCTTCGGAGGCGCCTCAGCTGTCCAGGAGGCGCCTACGCTTTTCAAGGGCGCCTATGCTATCCAGAGGGGCGCCTTTACTCAAGGGGGGCGCCTTTTGCTTTCCAGGGCGCAGTTTTGATGTCAAGGTGCGTCATTCATGTATGAAAATGTCTTTTTCACAGAGGATCCTACCTCTTCAGGTAGGCGGCAATTAGGCTTGATTTTCTCTGACCGGCCGGGGGCGCCGGCTGAGGCCTGGGGGGCGCCTCCTGGACAAAGCCAAAACAAGTGGTGCAAAAAGATACTTTTGCACCACTTGAAAAAAATCGAGTGGTGCAACTGCACCACTTGCACCCTGGAATCCGCCGTCCCTGGCCTTATGAGTGGGGTAGTAGCTTTGAACTTAATGGCGCGCAAGTGCGGGCCAATACATAAAGCATTGGTCTTTTATAACAGCCACAACTTCAACTAAGTCCAAGTGAGGTTATGAGGTTTTCTTCCTTCATCAGGACTGAATCAACCAGCCCGCGAATTCGGACGCCAATAACTGACTGAATGAGACCGCAGTGACACTCGTGAACTTCCGGCCTAGCTGAATGCATACGCCCCTCGGTCCCACTTGCCCGACGCCTCTTGTCTGGATCTGCTTCACCATCTGAAGTTTGTTTTCGGTGACATTACAAAACCGCCCACTGCCGACTGCAGCTATGGTATGGTTTCAGCGACCGTCACCCTGTTTTCGGTGACATTACAAAACCGCCCACTGCCGACTGCAGCTATGGTATGGTTTCAGCGACCGTCACCCTCCTTGAGAGGGGCCAGGGGGTCTGATGAGCCTTATTGAACATCGCCATGCAGGGAACCAGGGGAAGTGATAGCATCACCCTGCCCCTGCCTCACCGGCGAGGTGAGGAGACAGGCCAGCTGGACGGTTCTCCGTGTCCAGACCCAGACCGTGCTGCCGAGGTAGTTAATAGTTAATATGTGTGCCATTTGCCATCCCGCAGGAATGATAAAATGGTGCCATATTGTAGACAGTTGACCAATATGAAAGGTGTATGATAGAGAGGTGTGTAATCGGTTGGGCGTGGCCAAAAAGTGGTATACATGATTTCAATGTACCATTTTGCGTTAGGGCCGAGATTGGATGGAATAATGATCAGTCGTTCGTTGTAGCGCGGTAGTTTGCGGCGTTCGGTGCTTTACCGTTGGTTTGTTTAGAATGTGTTGCAGTAAAGTGAGCATTTTTTTATCAGGCAAGACAATAGAGACACAGCCTATCTACAATAGTTAATGCCAGAAAACAGTGTGGTTTTTACCCGGCCAGTTCTTTCAATCTGTATCTTTACAGAATTGTTATTTACCTGGTGATGGCCCATTGATTGCGTCACTCCGAAAGAAAAGTAAAATCGCCGGTGGTTTTTGTTCCTTTTTCATTTCCTTTTTTCTAAAACTGTCTTCTTGACAATGTATGACTTGAAGTCAGAACTTTTGAATATGAGTCTATGGATTTACTGGAGCTGCCTCACAGTTCTGTGAGTTCTAACACACGCTAGTCTTGCCGCGTGTCTGCCCTCTCCATCTGTGATTGGTGTGCCCGGTGATTGCGGCTCGTGATTGTCACTACTCGCTCCAACTCTTTCACCGTGCAGCCGTTATAGGAGTGACTCAGCCCCGCTTCGCTATTCACATTGTGGGGATTTCTGAGCAAGTCACCGTCGCATACCTCGGGTGGCCGCCTTCCACGAGGTTCCAGCCAAGTCCAAGCTGTTAAGTACTTATGCATTTTGCTAGTTATAGCATACATGATTGGGAGCATGTCGCGTTTTTACGATTTTTGTCGATCATTTACATATTTATATTTACATATAAACTTTTTAAATTGGTATATCAGCTCACCAAGATGTTTGGTGAATATGTCCAAAAATATTTTAAATTTACCCAAACTTATAGACAACCCTTAAAATCTGAGGTGGACGGTATCGGAGCACCAGCGAAACTCACTTCTCACTTCTCGGCACTGGGCGACCAACTTTTGGGGTTACATGGCTCCACTTCGGTTTGTGCCGAAACCAATCTGTTCACGCCGCCAACCCTATTTTTTATACGATGATAACCTTGCATTGAAGCAGTGGTGTTGACAGGGTGTGTGCAATATTTGTTTAATGGCGTGACCATAAAAATATAGGTTTGTCGGATCTACAGGCTAAACGGTACGGATGGTAGTGTTGAAACTTGACAGTTTTCGCGCTGGACCAAGCAAAGCATTCTACAAGCGCCGGTAGGGGCTTGGAGTCGTATATACTACCTATAGCTCTCTCCAGTTTTAAAAGCTATTGTTTTACTGGCCGCAGTAAATGAATTAACGTGACCTCTACTCTGGTCTTTTACATCCTTACTGGCATCTTCCAGTTGGATAATGATAATAATGAAAATAGCAATTATGATAATGATAATAGAGAATGAGGATTATATTATCTGGATGATGATAATAAATGGCTTTCCCGGATTTCATTTTAGAGAAAAAAACTTCCAACTCTGCTTCTTAGTGTCTTAGTGACGCCCATTCTTACTACAAAGTTACAGCTCACATTATCGAAATGACATTTAAGATGTTCTACACTCACCAATTTTGCCCAGCTTGTTGATGCCCGGCCCAACCATTTATCCGACACTTGACTTAATCTACGTACTGCAGGATGGTCTGCAGTGGACTTCAGTTTGGCTTTAGTTTTTGAGGTATAGGTACCGGCAGAAAAGTACACCGAAGCTGGTTTTGGCCTCGGTGTTGTAGGTTGCAGCGTTTACACTAGTACAGTGAAAACGTTTTAGCGTCGGTGTCATGCGGTCGTCTTCTGAGAGCCGGGCCGGATCAGAGGCGCGATACCGGCGCGTTGCGAGATAAGGCGGCGGCGCCGCGCCGCGGCCGGCCCGTGGGAACGGCACCTGGCGCCGCCGAGCCCAAAGTCTGCAGGTGCGCCGCGCTCGGCGCTGCCCGGTCTCCGACTAGGGCAGCGGCAGAGCAGATTTGGGGCTTAACGGCCCACGGACTGCTGAGGTCATATGGTGCCTCCAACTCTCATCCTGTGGGGAGGGCATCATGCGGACTGGAAATCTAATGCAGCATACCCGCCTGGGGATTTGAACCGGGGTCAGCGGCGTAGAAATCGAGCACTTCCCCACGCCACTACATCCCTCTCCGACTAGACCGCCGCGGTCGGCGCTGTCTAATCTGCGATCTGGCTGCCATCGCCGGCGTGTGCCGAGTCGGATAATTGCCAGGTATGGTGGCTCTCCGAACCAGCGGCGTCGGTCAGATTATGCAGAAGCAGTTAGGTTTTCGTCCACTGGTGGCTTTAGGTGTCCAGTGCTCTATCTGACCAAGTTGGGATAAAGTGAAAGAATGCGCACCGGCCGGGTAACAGCGCCCATCGCCGTCCGGCGAAAATGACTCTGGACAAATAATATGCTGGCCGTCGCGCTGGGAGGGCTATGTTTTTTAATATTTTCTTTTTTGGGGGAAAGGTGAAATTGTGACAGTTTCAACCCTCTTTTGATATCAATAGAGGTGATTTTGTCTCGCCAAAATAATGCAATGCTTATCGAAGGGACACGTATTGTCCGAGGAGTTTGAACTACTATATCAGAGTTTTAAACGCGTCTGAATGATGCCGTGGTAGGCCCCAGCATGATGGGCTTATGCATTGGGTCGTAAGTTTTTTAAGCATTCATGACTCGTTTCAGCCAGCTATTTTCCGCAAATTTATATCCGCACGTATTGATGAAGATCAGGTAATGTAACTTATTTGGCAGGACTCTCAATTTTGAAGCATACCAAAAGAGTAGGCGAAACACGGTGAATGATGCACGATAGCCAAATGAGAAATGTATGTTGTATTTTTGTCTAGCCTGTCCAGCCGTGTCTGGCCTCCTCCGCCGCAGGTGATACAACCGTAGTCCAGAACCCACCTAATGCTGCCAGGTATGCTGCAAAGGTTGGTTCTGGTTTGAAACTGAATCTCTATCTTTGTCCGCCACCCGGATGGCTTGTCTGGAGGGACGTTATCATCAAGCCGAGTGACACTATGTGCCTTACTGACGTCCTGTTCGTATTTTATTTATGATATTGTAGTCACTGTATGTTTTGTTTCGATAGCCCAGGTATTGTGTAAGATCCACGATGAAATCGTGTCAATGTGTATGATAAGCTCGCAAAGATTAAGAGCTGTCCCAAGGAGACTGAAGGAAAAGTTTGGCGCTGAATTCCTTCTAATCTGGCCGCTTTACCGCTTCAGCTGGTCCCAGCTGTCCGTGGTAGGCAGTATGTGGTGAAATGACTACCACGGTTGCCAGCATTCATCACTTACTTACGTAATGTTGCAATGTATAGCCGACTGCTAAATCCACAGCTATAAGTGGTGCAAAGCTTTACTTGTGTTTTTATCATTGGCTAGATTATGGCCCCAAGTGTGTTTAATCTTTATGGGAGATATCTTGCTGAGTGTCGTGGAGAATTTGCATGAAAAATGCCTGAGGGCCCATTTGTCGATGATTGTTCCATAATTTTGATCAAATTTGCCTTAATAACTGAGGTGTGGGATCAATGCATGGATGGAGATCCTGCGGGGGCGGGATTGGGGGGTCAGGACCCCCTGGATTTTGGGTCTTCCATAGATTTTGTATAGGGCTTGAATTTTCATGCCAGCGTTAACCCTTCCAGAACTCCCCCCCGTCGAGAAGAGATCTTCAGCGGTGGGTGAATGAATCTGCTTGGTAGTAAAACAGCAATAGCCCTTCTCGGAGAGATGTGTTTTTTAGCGTGCCTCACCAAATTGTTATTACCTCTGCTTCTCGGGTGAACGAACCTTCATGCTGAAACAAGTGTATTTACATTCGTATGCAAAAGCTACGGGAGCGATACTTTCCGCTCGAATGATCTCGTCAGGACTTGTTTAATCTGCGTGACGGTTACAAGGTGCTGCAATGTCGTAGTAATTAGAAATCCTCTGTGGAATACCGCCTCGGGGCCTTGGGACGCATCCCTGGGGCTAAATAATTACTGACCTGAATGTCTTGGAACAGTATGAATGACAGTGAGTCACTATCGATTGAACAAAGATGACTATCGTCCCCGTTAAATCTACTGTTTCTGCTCATGATGTTCGTGTCTGGGCTGCCAGTATTATTCATTGTTCACGGTTTAGTAACTGACCATGACAGAAGCGACAGGAACATCCAAAACTACTCATAATCTGTAAGTCATGAGCTAGAATATTTCATGTACGGTACTCAAGTGCTGGCAATCTGTGACGGCGTGTAAAAACCATACACAAGGATGTGGCTCTTGCGAAGAAACGTTTTCTGGGAGGGGTTCTTGGTATTGTCTTTGCACTCGATGGCTCAGCGGTAGGACTGGACTATGTTCCATGACCAACCGGGGTAGGGAATGGCAAACCACCTGCTCAGTTTGATTGCTCCATGTGGCCTATTTTACTCGCGTTTGATTCTTGCATGCAATTGCTTTCTCGAAGAGATTTTTCGGTCTAGTTTTCGGGGGCCTTCTCCGGAGGCTATGAGCAGCGTTGCTCAGGGTTCCGTCCAGATTCCGGGGAGCCTGCCTCTTCTTATTTCCATCTCCTGGGGCCCATCAAAGTTTCCTCTCAATTCCTCAATTGTGTATCACTCCCAGGAAGGTTCTATTATGTGTCCTTAGGCGCCTATTAAACGCGTTGCGGTTTTATGGGGCCCTCGGGCTTACCTCTGGAACGGCTTTTTAGCCTTCGATGCTTTTTCAAGCCAATATGTCCCGAGGGTTGAATATTTTTGTACAGGCAGAGGTAGAGTAGAAAAGCATATGGCGCCAGAGACGGCGTCTTTCTTCTTTTTCTTAAAAGGAAAGCGCCAAGCACGAAAGGGTGGACCTCCGCGAAGTAAAAGCTTACTTTTCCGTTTATGGATACTATACCACCGATGTGACTGCCTCTCCCATCCCCTTAACCCTGCCAGGCTTTTGGGCTAACGGTGCAGCTGAGCCTCTTTATGCTGTCGGGCCTAATTTTCAATGTTGTGAAGCGCGGTGGCTTAGTCACCGACCAGTGCAAGGAAATCGACTAAGCATCAGTTTTTGTCTCCTGAAGCCGCCTAATCGCGCTCTTCTGTAAACATGAGTGGAGCGAAAAGCGCGTCGAAGCTCCCGGTCTGACCATCGATTCGTTCAAACCGTAGTCATCATTGGTACAGCCCCGTTCTGTTCATCTCTGCTGTCCAAGAGACTCCTTCCAAAACCAGATATCCAGTCGCGGCGTGTGTCGCCAGCTCGGAGCTTGGGCGGCGTGCCAGCCTGCGTGCGCCGGCGCGGCGGCCGGGTCAGCGGCGAGTCCGACTGCTCTGTAAAGCACCGGTGATGGATGACGGACGGTGGTCGCGGCCGCGGTGGTTGACCCGCTGCTCGAGATACGCCACCAACAATGCGCCGCGCCGCCGCGGAAATGCCGGCGCGCGCGCGCGCTGCCGTCGTCTGCCGGATGTTTGGACGGGCCGCGTCGTATCTGATCGCCTGATGGATTGTTCATGGCCCGCTCTATGACGGTATTGTCAGTAGGCTCACGTGACGCTGACCGGGGCCGAATTTCAGTGAGCTGGCATATTTGATTGGCCTAGATCGTTTTGGTGCGTTAAATTTATGGACTGTCTGTAGTTGGTAGATAATTCTATTCAAATTCTAGTAGTGGACCTAACGTTTGTCTAGTGTTTGTCTCAATCTTAACCCATCGTTTTCCATCCTATCCAAAAATCGGAAATCTGGTCGTGGGTTTTTGATAACTTTGAGAATGTTAAACGGTTTTGTTTTTACTGTCAAGGGTCATGTCACTTTGTTTGGTCTGTAGAAAGGTACATATATTTATGGCCATGGGCGCTAAGGCTGTCAGTTGGCGCGCCCCTAAACCCAAATAGTAAATGGCGCAGAAACGTAAAATACGCTGGGACTGCGCCTTGAAAACTGTAAATTCCGGGAAAATATTGCAATTACAGACAAAGCATTAGTATCATCGGGACACAAATGGCATATGAAAGTGGTTGCGCGGCTCAGTGGATAGAGTTTTTCCCTGAGCTGCAGGTCCCGGGTTCAAGTCCGGGTGGGTTCTCTGGACAAGCGTAATTTGACCTGCGGCATCACTTTCAACAGAATGGGTTGGCAACACCGTATGACCCAAGCACTTATTGCGCCGTTAAATCCAACAACATCGATATTGAAAGGCTGACGAGCAGACACAGTTGCCAAGCTAAACTGCCAGAGCTCTCAGAATCTTGCAATTCTCTCGGAAATATACATCAGACTCACGTTATTGTTTTAACGCGGGCATCTCTGAACCCCATCCAAATTCTTTCGGCTTACTCTTATGATGTATGTATGAAGTGCTCGTGAGGAATGATGCGGAAGTGCACTGCAACGGATGCTATTTCTGATATCCATGTGTATTACTTAAATGTTGACTTTTGGGTCTAGGTTCCCTGCTCGGCGACTGGGATTGTAAGGTGGTTGGTTACACCAAGCCGGATGTGGGCAATGGTCCGGTATATGGCCGGCGGTAAGCTCGGCCGTCCACGAGGCGGCTTTACCGCCCCAGCCGTGTAGCACCGTTCTACAAGCTGGATAAATATAGTTGCGTCTCTCCTAGGCATTAGCCACGATACATCAGCCAGGTGTTTTTACACGGCTGCCCCAGGATCCATTTAGCAATGGAATGCAATCTAAAAAGATTCCAAATTTTGTTGGAGGTGATGTTTTGACCTATGCAGCCAAATTCATCCACTGCCCTGGTGCAGTCTCCTTTGGCTTTAACACTTTAATTTGTTCCATGCCCATTCGGGAAGAGCAAGACGTCGGAAGTGAGCTTCATTCCACGCAATGTTGGGGCTTTAGTAAAATTCAAACTATTTTCTTGGCCGATTGTGTCCGATGGTTCCAGCTAAGTCGGTGCTTCTGCCGTTGAAACCTCTCGTGTTGGTGAAACGGTCGTATTCGCTAGGTTTTCACCATTCTTTGAGGGCAGCCTCATAGTGCACCGGCTGATTCACAATTCCACCCGCTCCTCGATGAACTAGAAGAAGATTTTGGTAGAGGTCATCAACTTTTACATGTTCATTTTCAGCTCCTGAATCTCCATCACATTCTTTCTGAATATCCAATAGGCAGTAAAGACACTTCCAATACCGCACCTGCCATCATCAGTCTGATCCATAGATCCAAAAGCTTCTTGTATCTCAAAGAAAGGACGAACAGGGAAGGCGGTATATATATATATATATATATATACACACACAACAAAATATATATATATATATATATATATATATACTATATTATATTTAATCATTGGTTGCATAATGAGCCCCCTCCCCCTGGATCCGGCTATGCCCTCATATATATATATATATATATATATATATATATATATATATACCCTCACCTAGTCCAACAGCACTCACTGAAAAGCCAGCACCAACCTTCGAACCACTACGCACGTAGGTATTACAATCTGTGCGGCGCCAACCCTCCCCATCAGCGTCTGAACTCTGCGCCGGCGTCCTGCGAGCTTGACCTCTCTCACCTCTGTGCCCCGCGGGCATGCAGTCTCTCGGATGGCGGTCGCTGATTGGTCGAGTCGCGTTCACGTGCCTTGCGACAAATTCAACAGACAGTTTCTAATGAAAATCACATTGTTTTCAGGTGTCTACGTGGCAATTTAATTAGAACGTCATTTTCAGAAATTATTGGTGACAATGTTGCTCTATCGGCCCGCTTATTTTCTTCACAATTTAAGGTAGTTCTGCAGCAGAGGAGAAGCAGCTGCCGCGTTCACTGAAACAAGGAGCGTCGACGATAACTGATGGATGGGGGGAGAGCTATTTGTGACAGAAAACAATATAATAATCTTCCAAGAGAGCATTATCGGACATAGGCGGATCTACGATCTCCGATCCTGGGGGATACGCACATGAACCGGAAAGGGGGCGCGATCAGGGCCCATATATATATATATATATATATATATATATATATATATATATATATATATATATATATATATATAATATATATATATATATATATATATATATATATATATATATATATATATATATATATACTCAATGCGGAAGCACGAGGTGCTCCGCACTTAAAGGGAATGTGGCACCTTTATAACGTGATTTTAACTAAGATAGCCAAGTTATAAAGCAAGTCGGAAAACCCGGTACTCAATATATAATTTGTCTTGGAACTCGAGATTTCCGTAGAAAAAGGCTAAAACCTACCTGAAATGTAGCCCTCGTGTACCCTTAGCAGCAGGCCACAGTTGTCATGGCTGTTGGTGTGACGACATATGCTGACGTCATGGTGAGTATCAGCCAATCGAAGCCCTTGAAGCGTATTGAATATGGTAGTGGTTGCCAGATCTTCCCTAGAGGAGCATTTTACAAATTAAAATATTGAGCTTATTGTACATTTTTCAGAGAAATCGTGGACGCCTCCTTGATTTTCGGCTGAAAAGTTCCCCTTATTAGGAACACTAAATTCCAGGATTCGGCCGAGGTGCCGGAATGTGGCACCTTTATAACGTGATTTTAACTGAGATGGCCAAGTTTTAAAACATGCCGGAAAACCCGGTACTCTATATATCATTTGTCTTGAAACTCAAAATTTCCGTAGAGAAAAGCTAAAAACTACCTGAAATGTACCCCTCTTGTACCTCAAGCAGCATGCTGACATCACGGCTGTTGTCAGTAGCAGTTGTCATGGCAATCATCATTTGTTTTAGGGCGCGCCGAAACAAGGGTCAGGCGCCACGGTTGTTGTCATGGCTGTTGGTGTGACGACATATGCTGACGTCACGGTGAGTACCAGCCAATCGAAACCCTTAAAGCCTATGGAATATGGTAGTGGTTGCCAAATCATGACATCATCTACAGGCAGATAATTATTTTTTCCCTAGAGGCGCGTTTTAAAAATCAAAATATTGAGCTTATTGTGCATTTTTTCAGCGAAATCATGGATGCCTCCTTCATTTTCGGCTAAAAGTACCCCTAATTACAATAAATTCTAGGCTTCGACCAAGGGGCCACATTCCCTTTAAGGGATATGGGGAAAATTAGAGCTCTATCGCCAGGCCCAGGGCTGGTTGGGCGTCGTCCTTGTTCGGCAGCTGAGAGACGCATCCCCCTCCCCCACCGCGCTTCCCTTCCCCCAGCATGCCAATGGCCGAGGAAGAGGTTTGTTGGTTAGTTTGTTAGTTAGTTGTTAGGTTGTAAGTAGGTAATAACATTGCTTGGGAATCTTCCCAATTCGTGTGTCTTTTGGTCTGAAGTTCTTGCCACTCTAACCAGGAAGAGCAGAATGCGAGTTTTGGAGAGGATCGTAAGTCGTTAGTAACCTGAACTACACATATATTTGAGCTTAAGGAGCTGGTCATTTCCAGCCTACGACGACGAGCGAATATTGAGATATTTAGATATTTGTGATTTATCTCAAATTTTGTCAGGGCGGGGTAAAGCTTTAGTCGTTGTTATGTGATGAATGCTTTGTTATGTGATAAAAAAGCTGCTCCGGGAAGCGATTTATTTAATTTCACCTGAAGGAAGTTGCTGTCTGGAAAGGGCGGCTAAATAGCCGAACCGTGGTCTGCGGTGGACAGTGGAGGCGCAACCAACAATGGAAGTCAGCTAAACACCCTTCAAAATGAACTTTTAAAGCGTAAACGCTAGCCATCCGGAGGCTGAATGAGCCCTGACATCTCAAATGCTGGAAAAGTGTCATCCTCCCCACAAGGTGTCCCATAAATCGAGTTGGAGAACTGCGAAAATATGTATTGGCCAAAACTGCGTTTCTTCCCTAAGATTAGAACAAAGCGAGACTGGGAAGGGAAGGCGAAGCGTCACTTGTTTTACCCACCAGGGGTGTCACTAAGTCTCTTAATAGCATGTTTGTTTGATCGTCATGATCAGGCGCTAAATATCGTGACCTATTTTGTATCGTAGCTGTAATGAAAATTCGGTAAAACCTACCATAGTTATGAACTATACCATAGCGTAGTTTTAGCCCCGTAATCCAGCGCAGCGTAATTTCGTAATGTCGCGTCGCGTAATGTGGCTATCTCTGCTGGGTGGGCTGTATGGTGTTACATTGCTGGGGTGGTCGGGCTTTAGTGTGGCTGCTGCGGTTGGTGCATTATTCACTGCTGTCCACTCACTGGGTTGTCCAGCTGGCTTCTCGCCGCTGTGATGAACTGGCCGTGCTCAGGCCAATGGACCCACGCCGCACAGCGCTTCCGCCGCGACCGGGCAATCACTATTTTAGCGCGCCGCTCTAAAAGCCCGTCATTACGGGTCCGATCCGTTTCACGGCTGGCGGAATTGGCCGCATTAATCTCTCGGCCGGTTGCGCTTAACCGGGTGTCAACGCGGCGCGGTGACCGCGACCGAAGCGCCGCGTAACGCCGCGATAGCGCCGCGTCACCCGCGGTCAATGGCGCTCTGCCGCTCACTCAATTTCATGCTCCGAGTCGGGCGACCGTTTGCGGCGATGGCCACCTGTCACTGGTTGCAATAGCACGGTCCGCTGCCTGGGAATGATACACTAAACTGTTGATAGCGGCGAGCGGGAATCCGAATGGGAACTGGCCTGGTGCCGCTAAAACAGCGCACTGCAATGAAAACAACGGCCATAAAATGCTGCATTCTCCTCAGGCGGCGGAGCTGAATCGATGGGGTCGCGCGAATAATAAATCAGTGTTCCTCCTTACATCCTTAAGTGGGGGTAATTTGTGTCGACGGCTTTCGTTATGACAAACAACCCAGCTATGTAATGTGTATCACTTTGAAACTCTATTTCATATCTCTGTATCTATGTACTTTGGAGACTTGCCTTTGAAGATAACATCAACGCCATAACACGGTTGTCTTTAGCATTAAGAACGCTCTAGCCAAGGTGCAGTTAATCGACGGATGGCAGCGGACGGATCAAGTAGCCTGGGATCAGCTGCCTTGTTAGCCAGCTCGCGTGTCGCTAGCATGGACCTCATGAACTTGCGTCGCAATGCTACGGCATCCTGCTTAGCGGATGGGTAGTCCTTGCCCAGAATCTGAGTCCTTCTCAGAGACAGGCCTGTCTACCATTTGACGGAGCTTGTGTTGGTTTGGCGCTGGGGAGTGAGGTGGGTGAGCCACCTGCCCCGGGCCCGGCCGGGGACAGCGGCGTCCAGGGGTGTGTCTCCCGCGCTCGCCGCCGCCGCCGCCGCCGATACTATCGGCTAATGTCCGTGGCGATACAATCGATAATTACGGGAATTTCGAGTGGACGTCGGCAGAATTAGTCACGACTGCATGCACTGGTCCGTTTGGAGAGCGCCGGCCGCCAGAAAGCTCAGCTCGTCGACCGCTGCTGGCGCGATTTCTGACGGCCGTATAGGTCAGCGTTAGTGGTCACGACTGGCCCCGTTTGCCCCGGGAGTATAACTTGACCGGACGCGAAAACCAGTGGCCACCTGCACCGAAAGAAACGTTCGAGTCGTGCAAAATCTTCGGGCGCGGAAACGTTTTTTTTTCTTTGTGATAGTCTCAACAATGACTTACAGAAGTGACTGTTTTGCTCGATTGCCATGGCGCGCTGGAGCAGCCTTATCGTTCCCCACGGACAGAATTTGCTTTGTTCCATTCATGCAGTCCCGACCAGCCCTCCGCCGCTTCCAGTGCCCCGAGCATCCAGGAAGCACCAGCGCTGCGTTTGGGAGGGTGACGCGATCGGTGATGTGAACGTCTTGCTAAGGCCGTCTCGGGGTATTACGGCGGGGGTGACGGTGCCGGTGCCTTATCTCGGCACCTGCAACAGGCCGTTAGGTGGCGGCCTGCAGGGAGAGGGAGCCGTACCGATCCGTGGGAACTGTAGCGTGGGAACGACGACCGCACCTCTCCGCCCTCCCGCCGCTCTCGGCCGGCTCGGGCGGCGGCGGCGGGGGCGGGGGCGGCCTGCACCGCTGCACGCTGCACCGCCCAGACGGTAACCGGAGACGGCGACGTGCCGGGCCGGAGCAATGGGTCGGCGCGGGTCAGTCGGCACGGTCAGCGCCGCCGGCGGCCGGCAGAGCCCATGGGGCTGAGGTACCCAGGAATGTTGTCACCGCGAACCGGAGAATTTGAAGCAGATGGGTTTAGAGGGAATGTGGCACCTTTATAACGTGGTTTTAACTGAGATAGCCAAGTTGTAAAGCATGCCTGGAAAACCCGGTACACCATATATCATTTGTCTTGAAACTCAAAATTTCCGTAGAGAAAAGCTAAAAACTACCTGAAATGTACCCCACATGTACCCTTAGCAGCAGGCCACTATTGTCAGCTGTTGGCGTGACGACATATGCTGACGTCATGGTGAGTATCAGCCAATCGAAAGCCCTTGAAGCCTATTGAATATGGTAGTGGTTGCCAGATCATGACATCCACAGGCAGATATTTCTTTCTTTCCCTAGAGGAACATTTTAAAAATCAAAATATCGAGCTTATTGTACATATTTTAGGGAAATCATGGACGGTTCCATGATTTTCGGCTAAAAGTTCCCCCAATTACACTAAATTCCAGGATTCGACCTAGGTGCCACATTCCCTTTAAGTACGATGATTCCCCTCCCTAACCCTCGGGTGAATCTCCGAATGGAAAACGCCAAATCACCTCCACGCCAACCTTTCTTAGTCTGAAGTGTCGTCTTCTGCAAACATTTTTAGTCCAATTGCTATTCGTGGAGAAAGGCGCTTCACCTGCTAAGCCTTCGGGTGTGTTCGGCGTCGTCTTTCTAACCTAATTAAACCTTGCACCAGATTTCGTGGCAAGGGCTTGGCCAAAATCTGGTTCACGACGCTATAAATTAATGCCTCCTGTCTCGTTTTTCGTCGCGTCTTTTATCACTGGACGAGGTCTCACATCTTATGGCTGTGTGGTACTCTTCACCGGGATCGCGGGATATTTTCATTTCCGACCCTGCGCATCGAGTTTGATATCGGTCCAGTTTAGACAGCTAGTCCGATCTGCTTGTATATGCCAAAGGATATGTCGTGATCAGCCAGTTACCCAAGGAGAGGTGTAAGTTGGGGCGGCGCCAGCTAGCCGGGAGAGTCTGCGACCGGCCGCGCTCTCCACACCATGTGTGAGGATGACGGAAGCAGCGCGCCTCGGCGCCCACTCGTTACCGCTATTGTCTCGCGCTTCTGTGGAACATTGTCTGGAACTGGTGGTCTGTGACGCCGCATGCGATGAGTGTGAGTTCCAGTCGGCTGCTGCGCGCCGAGACGTCTCCAGAGGTGAAACGGAAGTATGACGTGCCGGAGACCGTCAGGGTTAACTGGAGTAAGGCTCGGTTTCGCTTAGACAATAACCCTGCCATTTGGGAATCTCCAAATGAAGAGCGAAGTCCAGAATATGCTGTCCAGAATGCTTTGGAAAGGAAACCAGGACAAACCAAAATCAGGAAAACTCCGTCATCCAATTTCACGCCAGCGTGGGCCGCGTGAATCTTCGCATTTGAAGCCAGACGGTTTTTTCCTTCTTGCTTCACACTGCCGGTTCTCGCAGCGCTTGGCTGCCGCCGTTGCAACGCCTGACGCCGCGCTGCCGTTTGGCGATGTGCAACTTACGCAACACTGCGCCTCCCCACACCGTCACGCCGCACGTCTCGCTTGCACAAGAATCCTATGGATTGATTAATACGTGCAATGTGCTAAGTCACAGCGAGTAATAATCGCCGGACAATGCGGTCACGCTCCGTGGTGGGCAATAGAGCGACTGGGTCACAGCGAAACCGATTAATTGCCACCGCGGATGGCCCTGGGAAGATCGAAGTCTGATGTTGGCGCTTCTGGGCTTCATGTCTTTAAACGAAGGACAGGGGACCAGGTTCGAAGTGGGGGTGACGCTGACTGCACTGGTAGTGTCGACAGCATCGCAGACTACCTGTCCGAGCACTACTGAAGTTGCTGTTTTCACCTGGACGGCTGTGAGCCGCTTCAGACATCTGACCAGGCATCTGGTTGAGCTGTTACGTGATTTACATGTTTTGGTGTACTACTACGCGAATTGTCTATTTATTCAGGTCTTATGAGCAGCAGAACATCCATTTTGGTTACCGTTCTGGGTTGGCCCATGCAGTAGCTGGCCTAACCTGTGTTGTGATGTTAGCCGGAAACTGCTCAGTGGGTCATTCTTTTCACCGCAAATGCTGGTCTGAGGTTTCCCAGACGTGTGCGTCGGACGTGACGTGAGGCTGACGTGAGCAATGGAGTGTGTGATGTCGACTGATCCCGTGTGACGTGACGCTGGCCGGACGGACGGTGTGACGTGACGATGCGTCTGTGCTGACCGGCGTCACGAATTGCGTCAGAGTGGCGTCTTTGACTCGGCCCACTTGTTAATTCGGCCGCCACCGAGCCGCCGTCGCCGTCCAAGTTTCCGGTGTGATGCCAGACTCGTAAACTTTTGAAAACCCGGAGCTGTGATGCACGATAAATACCGGATAGCTGGTCAGTTTCCTCTGGAAAATAAGAATATAAGCTTTGTTTGGATTTACTGCGTATTATTTCCGATGGCAGAGCTTTCTCGCCCCAAAATCCGCGGATGGTTTGTTTGAGAGCGGCGTTTGACACCACGCGACTGGGCGCCGTGATTGTGCCGTTTTCCGCGATCGGGTCGAAAATGGCTCGGCTGTGCCGACCTCGCACTTCCGACCAGCGATTCACGTGCAACAAAAACGCGGCGCCTTTGTCCGCAGGCGGCAGCACGGTTCTGGACCCGCGCCGGCTCCGAGTCGGTGTGAGCGATAGGCCGGAATTGATGGATGCGCCAGCTTATAATGGTTCTACAATGCTACGCCGTAGAGAGAAGCTCCTCGAATTTGCTTTGATGGGCACGTTTTACATGTTCGCAGAATAGTGCGCTGACCGGTCTAGAATTATTGATGGGGTTAATAGGGGAGGGGCAGGGGTCCCATTTAGACAGAGGACCTTACCCCGCGAGGGGGCGCCGAACTCTCGATGCCGGGAGGGCGGGGGCGTTTGCTCCTGCCCCGTAGATCTGTCCGTGCTAGACTGCATTATTTTGTTGCTATTTTATTTTTTGTGGTCACCACGCTTTATGTATCGCCCTCCGGAGCGGATATTGACTGGAAATGAAACAATATGTAATGTATATCAAATACACGTAATTTCAATATCGGCTCAGGTAAAATATACGAAAATGTCATTTTTACATGTCAGTTATAGAGCTGGATAATGCCTACCTGCCCATGTTTCCGAAGCCAGACTCACATGTATAACTTAGGCATTTAAAGTCGTGCGAAGCTGGGTACTTGGCAATTCATCGGCCGTTCCCATTTACTTGAAGTCTCTATTGTTCCAAATTGGCTTCCAATGTCCATTAGGTTTGCAGATCTGCAGATGTTAACTGGCTTTCATTTTTGAAACAATGGACCAGAACCCAGTCGGCTATCGGCAGTTGTATTATTGCGACGTCAAAGTGACTTTGATCGCCCATATCCAAAGGCTCCACGAATCATTAAATCAGCGGACTTCATGTTTGCTAAGCCTATAACTCGTCGCCGACGGAGCGCGATCATTATTTCCCTGCTGTGAGTCACGTGCCAGTCGATGCGAGTATATTTTCTTTGCGATCAGGCAAAATAAAACAAAACACATCCACACACAAACTTCTTCACGCTGCGCTTATTCGTCAGCCGTATGTGACAGTGAGTTGTAGCGCGGCCTTCGTACCTGCGACGACGGCACGGGCCGGCTGCGGCCGGGACCCGTAGCGCCCGCGTGACGACATACCTGGCGCTGTCGTCAGTCGCTCTGATTTATCGACGGCGGCGACGCGACGGCTCACCTGTCACCGGCCCGACGGGCCTCGCCCGGCCGGCGAGACGTTGCCCAGACCGGCGCCGCATCATTTAAAACGCTATATTTCTGGGCGGAAACTCATCGCTGTTGTCTCATACCTGACTTCGATGCCGATGATGACGGCCCGACGACGCCGACGCGCTGAAAGCCCTTTTTAATTTGTGTGTGGTGAATATTTGATCCGGCTAATGGACGTCCGTCTGAAACGCCGCGCCGGCTCGCTAATGGGTATTAATAATGCGGCGGCGGCAGTGGCGGCCGCAGTGCCGCTGGCTGGCCCTCTCGTCGCCGCAGGCGCCCGGCCTGGTCAGGGCTGGCAGAGTCGCGGCAGACCAGGCGGCGCGCTTGCCCCGTCTGCCCTTGACGTAAACGGCGAATTCCGGTCATTCTAGTCGTCTGTCATCGAAAGTTTGACTGCAGACGGCTATTGTGTTATTGTTAAGTGCAGCGGCTCGGCGTTGGCCGACCTTGCAGGCTGGAATTTTACCCCAACTGCAGGCTGATGTCAGTCTGTCCACGCGGCACGGTCGAGCTGTCGCTGAGTGCTGCGCAGACCCCGCCTGTTTTCCTCGAAACGCTAAGGTCTGCGGTTCGACATATCCGGCAGTGTGCTAGGGGTTTGCCCTGTGGACCAGTAGGTTCGCGTGTCGGCAAGTCTGGCAGTGTGCTAGGGTCTCGCCCTGTGGACCAGTGTGTCTGTGTTCGGCTGGTCTGGCAGTGTGCTAGGGTCTCGCCCTGTGGACCAATGTGTCTGTGTTCGGCAAGTCCGGCAGTGTGCTAGGGTCTCGCCCTGTGGACCAGTGTGTCTGTGTTCGGCAAGTCCGGCAGTGTGCTAGGGTCTCGCCCTGTGGACCAGTGTGTCTGTGTTCGGAAAGTCCGGCAGTGTGCTAGGGTCTCGCCCTGTGGACCAGTGTGTCTGTGTTCGGCGGGCACAGCTAACGGGTCCGCCGTCACGGCCCCCACCCGCCTGCATTGTGGCGCGTCGCCGCAGCTCCGGTGACGTCACGCCCTGCCGCTGAAACCACTGGAAGCACGCCCATTGTTGTCGCCGCCAGCATGAGGTATTGGCTGGCCTAATGCCGGGCCTGCCTATAGCTGTAACGTATAGGTGCGGTGTGTAGGTGCAGCCCACAATGAGGCGTTGCCCGGCCGGCCGTCTATTGTCGGCGCTGGCGTTACGGCCGGCCGATTCGTGCCGGCATGCGCGAAATTGGGTGCAATCGGGCCGGAGGTAGGCGACTGACGTGTGGTTTCACCCGCAACAATGGTAAACTATACCGGGCTCGGAAAATGCCGCCGTCGCGTGTACTGCCGCCCTCTTACTGTGTGCTCAGTTAAGCGTGTAGAATTGTACCCAACTTTTAGGGGTGCTTGAACACCTGAAAGTCGGAAAAGGACCCCTAAGCATCGGAAAGCGCTCCCCTAACGGTTTTAAGCCATATCCGAGTTCCGCTCCCAAGAACGGCTGTCGTTCGTGCTGAGTATGGCTTCACCGGGGTCACCGGGGTGGTTCCCCGCGAACATTTCCAGCTCTATGGGTATGCTTTTTCCAGCAGGGTTGGTTTAGTTCCAGGTAGGCATTGGTTTGGTCCGGAAAAGCAAACCTAAACTTGCCAACAATTATTTATCTCTGTGCTCAGCGCCACTGGCGGATTCAAGGGGGGACGAAGGCTGTGGCCCCCACCAAAGCCTAAAATAGTATATCCTGCCCTCAAGGACAACATTTTGACCGTTTTCTTAAAAATACTATGTTTCTATTGTTTTCCATTTACCCCCCAAAACGTTGGTTTGTCCCCCTCAAAAAGTTGCTCCTGGATCCGCCAATGCTCAATGCACCGCTTACAAAATCTAAAGTTTAGTTTTAGGGACCGTGTATGATCAGATCATTAGCCAGTCTCCCTTTATTCTTATTTTGCTGTGCCGGTTTGTTTAGCGTCTTGAGAGGGTTCTTCTTGAGCGCGGTTTGTCGTGATGTGCGTCTTCTTTGACTGTGATACAGCGGCGAGGATGTGAAGCTTTGGGTTGCTGCAGAAAGTGCTTTGTCCCCCGACTTCCAACCGGACCTGCCATACCGTGCCGCAGCGTTCACATTTTGTCGCTGGAATGTTCAGATTGATTCTAAAGGCGCGTCAGAGCCCGTTTGTTTCTCTCTAAAGTTCGATTGTCCGAGCAGCCTGAGTTGTGTAGGTACGCCTCCCGGCGGTGTAGGACCCAGGTAGCTCTCGAGTGAAATATATTTTGACTTATTTGCGTCGCACATGAGGAACAGACGGTCACCTCTCACTTGTTCCATCAATTCGGATTTCTAGTGTAAGCATGCGGAATGTAGAAGGTTTGGGTGACAAGTTAAAGCAGTTGTCTTGCTCTGAGAGCAGTTTAGACATCGCATGATGACCACTGATTCTGCTTCTTCCATAAGCGGATCCAGGGTTTCTAATATGGGAGGGGGCACATTGACGTGGGCGCGGTATCCGGACCAAGGAGGCGCCTCTTTTGGGCGGAAAACCTTTCGCTGGGCGCCAGATCCTATCCTGGGGACCCGAATGCCCGCATCCTGGGAGAGCGGTCGGGAAGCGCCATTGCGGGGGCGCCGAGGGTCGATCAGGGGAAGTGCCCCCACTTACCACCCCCGCCCCCCCCCACCTGGATCCGCCTACAGCTTCTTCGTGTACCTGCAGTTCTGCTGCTAGACTTGTGTTCTGCAGTTCTGCTGCTAGACTTCTGTTCTGCAGTTCTGCTGCTAGACGTTTGTTCTGCAGTTCTGCTGCTAGACTCTGTTCTGCAGTTCTGCTGCTAGACTTCTGTTCTGCAGTTCTGCTGCTAGACTTCTGTTCTGCAGTTCTGCTGCTAGAGTCTGCACGCTGCCTTCTCCCGCTTGTTTAGGAGTGAATGTGGAGGGGGGGGGTGTATCCTCGGGCGATATTCTGCAGACCAGGACGAGCGGTCCGACCTGAGGGGGTGTTGAGGAAGTGCCGCTTTGGATGATTCATTGCAGGACAGGCATGCGGCCGGTATTTAGCTGGTTTATTGCTTGTGCCGATGCTGCAGCGATCCTCCGCAGGCACCGCTTATCCGGCTGTGCCGCACCTGATGCGTAACACATCAGATTTCGGCCAGACGGAGCACGCCACGCCATGGTGGTCGCATGCTTTAGGCCGGTGTGAGTATGCCGTGCGGCGGGAGGCCGTACAGACGTATAGACGCGTTGTTGCACCGAAGCACTCGTGTGCGTGCAACCTCATATCACTGTTGTTCATTGCGCGGGATAGGGCTGAGGTGATTTCGCACCAGCAATCTAACCTGTGAGAAATTTCGTCTCATTTTCTCTTTGTTGGCCAACTTGTTAATAGGAAAAGAGTGGAGGATCTAGCCGGTAGGTTGGGGGCAAACAAAAGTTGAAAAGCAATAAAAAACGTCACGCGGTGAAAGATGTGGCCGCAATTTAACTAGCTGGTGGGTTTGGGGTAAACCCAAGTCGAAAAGCAAAAGGAAAACTGTCACGAGGTAAAATATGTGGCTAGAAGATGCTTGCTTTTGCCATATGAGAATCATTAATTTAAAACCGATTTTAAATATCAGAGGACTAAGGTACGTTTACACTGAGATTAGCTGTTAAGTTGACTGCTTCAGTTGAAGTACCAAAACCTTGCTTATAAACAGCCGGGGAAAAGGTCGACAGCTTGGGGGAAAACATAGCTTTCCCCAAGCTTTTTCGTTTGGGGAATACCTTTTAAGGTCCCCTCCCCCCACCCTTGATCCGCCACTGAGGAGAAATGTTGTTCTCCTTTTAAGATGCTTCCCTTGGAAAGCTGATAAAGTAAGGATGCCATAGATGTGCTACGGAACGGCTCACTTCCAATATCAGGTCCGTATTAAGCGATCATTACCTAAAAAGCGGGATGTGTAATGTATCGTAGCCGGCGCAGGGCCGTTGTCGGTGCTCCGCGGGACATGCTGTACGGCGCTAATTGCGGTCTGTCGTGAAAAATGGCCGCCGCGGCCTATCATCCCAGCTGATCCGTATGCACATCAGCCGCGGGCGATCGCGCCAATCGCGCTGTCCCGGCGAGCTGGCCTCTGCCGATGGTGCTGCCGGCGATCCAGTGGCCACTGCTCCACCCTGCACTGTCCCCCGAGCTGAGGCCGGCAGACACCGCAGAGGGGCCGACCATAAAGAACGTAACCCAAAGGGACGTGGTGGGAGGCAGCCACAGCGTCATCAAGCGTTATACGCGGTTGTCAGAAACTGCGACCTGGTGGATGGCGAGGGGGTAAAAAATAGCAAAAAAATATACGTGACGTAATTTATGAACGGCCAAATCTCCGGTTTCAAGTACCGTGTTGTTGGTGCCGATTTTCCTTTAGCTTCACGCTGTTACTGGACGCCAATTCCAATTGTTCTGATAGTCCCATCCGTAATATTTACATTCACTTTCCCTCTTAGTCCCACTTCTTCTACCCGTTGTGATGGCACTCGCTGCATCGTTGCGATGCTCCGCTGCGCCGTTCCGAAGTTTGTAATTAACCCATTAGAGTTTGTCCTGCCGGCACGGTGGGCCGTCAGCAGCGCGGCGGCGGCCCCGGTAGCGCATCGCGTGCGTCTGGGACGCCGCCCGGCCTGATCCATAGCATTGTCTCATAATGAAAATAAGCCGGCGGCGGCCGTATCGACTGGTGCGTCGGCGTCTTGGCCTGAGGGCCCGATCCCGGGCGCTGAGGAGCGCCCCGCCCGTCGGCTGTCCGCGCTCCGTCCCGGGCTTAGACCAGCTGGTTAAACTGGGTTTCTGTCTTTGGCAGGAGTTCTGAGTTCTGTATCTAATGGCATGGACGTTTTGTGGTACTGAAATACATGTTTTATGTGTGTTGCTGTACATTTTGAATTCGACGGGGCATTCTTCCCGTGGCTGCGCTCATCGCTCGTGGCAGCCTGGACATGAATCGCCATAGTAGAAATATGTACATACATAGTTAAGTAAAAAGACTGGTCGTAAATGTCGTATTCGGACGATTTAGATATGTACACATTTGAAGTAGGTGGTTTGGATTAAACAGAACTGTACGTGCATTTTCTGCGGCATTGTTTTTGGGCGGGACGAAATGGTGTACGGACCGAATAAAGTTTAGTTTACACTCGATCCTCTCTCACCCCTGCCCACTGAAACCTGAGCCCAGACATTCTTCAAACCCCAGTTCTAGCTGCCAGCGATGAAATGGGTGTACTTAATAGCCTTTCGCATTTTAAATCAGTCTTTTGTGCCTTCGCTCTCATGCCATCATTTTTGTAAAGGAGTATGGCAAAATGTTTTCTAAGGACCACGTAAACCAGGTTAGCCTCATGGGCCTTGTCTACCGAGATAATCTGCTTATCACTCATTGAGTATGGCGTAGTGGACCAATTATCATAATTCTTCACGGAAATGACAGAAGTCATCGAAGATAGATAGCACCGTCAGCGGTTGTGCTGGAGGTTTCGCTCAAGTCGCAGACGATATCTTAGATAAGAGATCTTCAGGTAGGCAGACGGGAGAGTGCTTAAGCCACGGCTGAACGGAGCAGTAGCCCTTTTTGTTTAGATATCGTCGTAGAGGTGTCAATTACACAACATGCATACATTGTCCCATTGTGCTCGGCATTTTTTAAGTCCCCGATCTCGTTTATCGTTGAAGACCTGTCTAACTGCTTGATCGTGTTCGTGTTGAGGATCGGCGCTGCCAGCGTGGATGACAGTGATGCAAATCGATGGTTCTTGGTACAGTTCTCCAACGACCTGAATATTTGCTCTGGCTCTTGGATCAATTACATTTATTATCCGCTTCAACATACAGACCCCATTTAGACCTCGAAAGAGTTGGGCTGTGCCTACATCAGCTTTATGTACGCACTGCTACCGCGTAACCTTTGACCATTATCTTTAAATACAGCGCAGTGTGGCCACCATGTTTTTGGTACACTCACTCTGCTGTTGTCGACGTGACATCTTTACGGTTTCGCCGCTGCTAATGAGTGTTGTCTAATGATGACCGGATGAATTGGCCGATTATAGGCAATGACCACACAGTGCGTATTTGTGAGCAGATTCGCGGAATAATGAGAGCTGGAGCGGTATGCGGTTACTATGAATACTTTGACCTGGGCTGGAGGAGAAGCCTAACCCTCGTGCCACCGAGGGGGGCATCGATGCTCACCCCCCCCGTTCGAGCCTCACCCGCCAGTACCTCGGGTTGGGCAGCCCCTGGCCTATGTATTACCTATAGGGGCTCGAATATTTCGGGAGCTTGAGCCCCTAGCCCCCCTTGGATCTGCCTCTGCTTAAATGTTTTACCCCGGGTCGCACTAGGTCAGGTCACCAGACGAGGTCAAACAAGGTCACCTCTTTTTCATCTTTTGAGCTCTACCATAGCTACATTTTTAAACCGATGAATTTGAACTTTCTGCACTTCATGACCCCTCCAGAGTCTACAAAATGTATATCCGGGATTTTTCGCTTTGGTGAACTGAGGTCACTTCACGAAGTGACCTATCCCATAGAAAAAGCATGGGGAAAAGCTCTCTTATGATCCAAAAGTCACAAAAATGATTGCAAATGCTTAGATTTCTCCGAGAAATATTCTTGAACACCCTTTCACGGATTCCAGGGGCGATATTTTCTATTTGACTTATCTGAGGTCATCACAGGTCACCAGGGTCAAAAACAATATTTTGCCAATAACTTTTGACCTAATTAAGCTAAACGTCATCGTGTATGTCCCGTCACTGGCCTTCATTTGATGTGCAACAAGATCGCTTTATGACATTCCGTTACCTCGGGTCATGTCAGTTGCCCTCTAGTGGTCAAACTACTGCGGGAGTTATTATGTTCTGCATAGCGGAGAAAGCCCTGACCTATCCTATCATATGTGTTGTTCAGATTCCAATAACTCTAATGGCATGAAAGCTATGTCCAGGTTCCTTAAGCTTTGCATATTTTAGTGGAAAGAACCTATCATGATCCAACTTGACCTCTGGAAGTCAAAGCCTTGACCTGAGCGCTTTATAATGTGAAGTAAATCCATACTGAATTCACACGAGCTTTCCAACGCACTTTGCAGATTTGCGCTAACCCCCATATTTTCGGAGTTAGAGGGGGGCATCGATGCCCGGTGGGGGAAGGTGGCGCCGGACCCCCGGTGGGGCGCGGGTTAAGCCGTTGGAACAAAGAACGTTGGTAAGGATGACGAGTAAGGGCTCGTGTAGTTGAAAAGCTGAACATAATTTTGTGTGTGTGACGCTCTGCTTTGCTTCAAGCTGTCCTCGACTTTGGAGATGATGTGTGAACTCTTTTGCGTAGACCAGGGCGCCTTAATGGAGATTGTGAGGGGTGGGTCTGCATCGATAGGAGTGGTGCTGTTGCTCCGTTATGACTACCCCGAAACAAAAACGCCCACTGCGGCTGCGACAAAAACCCACTGGACCGGCCCTCCAGTTGATGCCACGGCCGGGGAAGGCACCGCCTCTGCCTGGGTTGGACCAACCCTTCGGCACTGCCGACATACTCACCCGCTAAACAAAACAATATCAGGCAACGTCGGGCGTGCAGTCGGACGGATCTCCTATTACAGCCGACCGCCGCTTCAGCACCTCTCGTGTATTATCTATGAGCCGCGCTCTCGGACCGGGAGAGACTAGCGAGTCCGTGACTGGAGCGGGCCCCCCGCCGGCGGCCGGGCCGTCTTCGCTGGTCGCTGCGGCGATTTGTGAGCCTGTTGGGTGCGGCCAGGTCGCGACCCCGGTCAGCCGTGGTGCTGCACTGACCGCGCCGAGAATTACTCTCACAGGGCCGCCGATCGTCTCCCCGGTACCGGCGTCAGCGGTGCCGACCAGCTGTATTACATGTTGCCACTGCAAATAGGAATGTGGGTCTAGGCGAGGAGCGGCCGTTCATGCCCTGGCTCGGTCTGTCGTGCCCTCCCGCTGTGCTACGCTGGACGCGCGCCTGTGTGATTGCTAGGGCGGACAGTGCTGCAGCGATATCGAGCAGGGGCGTGACCCGAGATGAACCGAATGACTATGGCACCGAGTGGTCAACAAGCTCGGAGAAACCGATGGCCCGGGGTGGCCTCATCCCAACCGCAAGCAGCGCCGGTGCGAGACAGGGCGCGTGCCTTCCATGGACTCGAACAAGAGTCGAGAGTGCTTTAGTTTTGTTTTTACAGTTTTTTTCCTTAGAATACGTTCACTTTGTCACCATTGTGCAAAGTAAACCATAACAACTTATTTTGCACCGACCTGAATTTCTTGTTTGTTTTATACTTACGTCCATTTGGCCTCGGAACGAATAAGTAGACCTTAGCTAAATCATTCGGTGATTGATCTAGTCCACCAAGTTGTACATCGCGACGGGCTGACCATGCGTCTGCTAAACTCTGGGATAAGGTGAAGAAGCTGAACTGAAGCGCATGTGTGGGTTCCGGTCAATAGGACAAATACATGGATGACACTTATATGGGCTCTCATCATGTACGATGCGATGTATTTTTGTTTTTGTTTTTTGCAAAAAGGGCCATCAATTAATTACTGACCCCATGTTTTGTGATTCCCCTCTCCCTTAACGTTAAGTGCAGCCCATATATTTGTGAAGTCACAGGGTGGCGGACTCCCCCCCCCATTTGCGTAGGTAACTTATGCACGGTCCAAACAAGTAGGTTGAGGGAATCATTTGTGAACTAGTGCCTTACTGAGTTATGAGGAACAGCGAACAGAGCAGGAGTGAAAGGAATAAGTTTTTTGGGGGGAGACAAAGGGATGCTGTTGAAGAGCCACAAAAAAAACAAACCACTCGGATGCATTTTCTGGAACGAATTTGAACGAACAGATCTCAGTAGACAGGATGTATGGGCCAAAATATGTCCCATTCTTATCCTGTACGGCACCTACCTAAACTGTATGGTATCCGAGAGTTAGTAATGGCATCTCAGTTGCCATGAATGTTTATAGGTATTCAATTCATGTAAGCCATTTAAACCAGCATTTTTCTTTGTTTTATATCCCCCCAGTGTTTTACTTGATTTTTGTACAGTCCGCTTTCAAGAGGAGGCGCCTACCACATCGCGGCAATCGGTCGCTACTCGCTTGATGACAAATCCAGTCAGACATGATAAATCACTCGCCGTTGTCTTCTCTCCTATCGAGAAGGGGGTTGGCCAGTTTTTGCGATCGATATTATTTCTTTGTATGTACAGCTGCATTGTGTTGGGAATGACTGCAGTCGATTAGGGCCTTCATTCCCGCCATTCTCCGGCATCAGGCACTCTGTTCGGCGCTGGTCCTCAGTATGTCGCTCGGCTTGCTCTCTGAGCCCGCTTAGCTGATGTGTCGGTCCCGGGCATCCATTGTTGTGGCTGATCCAGTCAGGGCATCACAGCGCAAGAGGCGGACTCGTGATAAATGCATCTGGTGTTTGTTTGGGATTAGGCGAGAGCTGAGGGCTCGAGCAATAGCTGCCGCCGAGAGGACAAGCTTACGGCACCGTAAATCACTGTATGCCCCTGGATCATTGCAGATTATGGGATTGGAAACGCTAAGGCTTAGAGATTAGATCATACATTAAATATTTTACATAAACTGTTAGGTGTGCTCCTTTTTGGTGACTGAAGAGTGAACGTGTTCGCTTTCGAAATTGTCATGGTTATTTCCTTGATACGGGGGAATGAGAATGATCACTTAAAGGCAGCTTACTTATGTAAGTAAGATGCCTTTACAGCCACAGCACGACTGCATTTGTTGTTGAACTGCTAGTTTTGTTCAGATAGTGATCGAACAGCTCGCCTCGCCTCCGTCGTTACGCGCTGGCCCTCCCTCGGCGATGTGATGGTGGCAGCGGCCGTTCGGTGTGGTCGGCGCCGACGCGACGGTGGCGCAGACCGCTGGGGTTGTGCCGTCGGCCCTATTATCGGGACGTGTCATCCGCTGGCGACCGCGCGCCAGATACAGCCAGCTGTCCCACTGCCGTTGTCGGTGGCCACGTTTTTGTGCGGCGGCGGCTGATGGCTCTGCCGACGAGTGGCGCGCCTTTTTTCCATCGTCGGTGCCCACTAACGAGCGGTGGTGCCCTCTCGTGCCGGTGCCGGCCGCTGGATGGCCGCCTGTCGGCTGGAGCCTGGGCCGGAACGCACTGCAGATGGCCGCGGATAACGAATCTAATGTGGGGACTGATGAGCAGTCCGGCTCGACCGCAGGCCCGGTCGCTCGTGCTGACCGCTGGCTGCTCGTTTATGATGTCTCTCTCGATGTCAAAATGACACAAAAATCGCAAACCCAGCCACTCAAGTTCTGATTCATCATCAATTTTTTTTTAATTGTCGAGAGGAACGGAGTGCGCTGCTGAAAAGCGCCCTGTCACGTTTCTAATGACGCTATCTAATTTGATCATCTGGCAGCGACGGGGGTCTTGAGCATTTCTTCGCCCCTTCCAAGGTTATAAATATATGGCAAACCGCAACGCTTTCGCTGAAAAGAAACTGATCGTCTTGAGATCGATTGGACGGAGATTGCAGTTTTGCGGAGTGTTTCTTGGAACTCCATGCCTGACATTCTGTTGTATCAGGGATCTTCCCATGCGTCGTAATCTTTATTTTCAAAAATGTACTCTCCCGGACTTAGGTCTGGGACAAATGAGCGTTTTTTGTGAAGGTGGTTTTGATGTGACCCAAAAAAATTGTGAGGGGAGTGGCTGGATTAGGCACAAATATCCAGTCCATCTCGTGCCGCACCCCAAACGGTATAACCTACTCTCAGAACCGAATTCCTTAGCGTTATTTAAGGTGTCATTATGGAATATTACTTTGTTATTAGCGTCAATCTGTCTGCACCGAGATGGTATCAGCTGATCAGTTAACTTTTTTGTGAGCCTTATGAGTATTGAGTGTTGCTTAATGAGATAGCCAACAAAAGCTTTAAGATTTTCATTCAGATGCCCTTCCAAGATTGCCCCAGGAGTACTTTATAAATGTCGTTTATAGATTCTCTTGGAGAGTCTCGTTGCTTCTGGCCTTTTTGGAAATAAATACTATCCACTTACTGTACGTGGCAGACCTCATTTTGCACTTGTGTTCCACCCTGCAGCCAATGTCTTGCTTTGAGTATAACGCCTGCGGCTGCAATAACGCCTGCGACGATTAACGCCCGCTCTTAGCTTGTCGATGTTTGATTCAAACAACAAGTAGGCATAACAAAGAGAAGCCTCTAAAGTTTTCAGAAACATATGTGAGTTTCGAGTGGTTAGAATGGGGTTCCTTCTGTGTTCAGCGTCCTCGGTAATGTAATTATCACTCTCCATCCTATCTTCTCCTCTAGGTGACTCAATAACTCTCCGGTCTGCCTTGTTATCCAATGGACCTGACACTTCTCTCCGGTCTGTCTCGTTCTTTGACTGAGGCGGCACCTCCCTCTGGTGTTTCATCCTCATGACTGACGCGGCACCTCCCCTGGTGTTTCGTTCTCTGACTGACGCGGCACCTCCCTCTGGTGTTTTGTTCTCTGACTGACACGAATCTCCCTCTGGTGTTTCGTTTTCTGACTGACGCGGCACCTCCCTCGGGTGTTTCGTTCTCTGACTGACTTCTTCTTTCAGCGGCACCTCCTCCGGTGTTTCGTTCTCTGACTGACAGGCATCTCCCTCTGGTGTTTTGTTCTCTGACTGACAGGCATCTCCCTCTGGTGTTTCGTTCTCTGACTGATGCGGCACCTCCCTCCGGTGTTTCGTTCTCTGACTGACGCGGCACCTCCCCTGGTGTTTCTTCTCTGACTGACGCGGCACCTCGCCCAGTGTATCGTTCTCTGACTGAGACCCGGCTCTGTCTTCCACAGATCGGACGAGGAGGACAGCACGCCCAAGTACGGCCGCATCGACGATGACGGCTCGCAGGACAAGGAGCGCTACGCCAAGTGAGTGGAGGCGGAGTGAGGGAGGTCCCCGGCCCGGCAGCCACCGCTAACGCGCACGCGGGACGATAACGACGCTGGCGACGCCAGCGACTCGAGACCAACGCGGTCGGTAGGGGGCCAAAGCAGTGCGACGCGTAGGCCAACGCGGTCGGTTCGATATAACTGAAGGCGAGGCGATCGTGACGTAGGCGATTGGAGAGCGACATGGGCCATGTGGGGCTGCCCTGGGCGGTTCAACAGTAATGTGGGCTATGCGGCACCATGCGTGATCGATGGCTCGCCGATTTTCCCTTCCTGACACGGGTCAGGGGTGCGGATTCATATGTCTTTCGCGGTGCCCGGGCATCAATGAGAGGACGAGTTAATGTTGAAACATCCCTAAACATTTTGGTATTTTTCATCTTCATTACTTTAAATTAAATTACTTTATCCCAATGCTTGCCGGAAATCCACGCCCGTGACGCGGGCGATGCCTGAGCCCCGGGAAGACGGCGCTGGAATCAATTATTTGGGACAGAGGTGTTTTTTAGCGTTACTGGGAACGCAGGTTTGGAAAGAGGGCGCTTATTGGCGTAATCTCGCAGCCTAACACCGGGCCTGTCAGAAAGCTCACGGCAGCCCATGGTAAGCGCGCTTAGATATGTGTTCTGCTTGGGCACCTTCCATTGTCTGTCTAGATATGCGAGACCACAGGAGAACGTTTCCTGCTCTGTGCTACGTTAAATATTTTGCATAGAAATAGTTTTTGTCCTCACCGATTCTCCTTCATCCCATATCGAACTGAATTTTGAAGAGGAGCCACCGGATTTTGTCACGATGTAGCTAAGCTTCAAAATTTCCGGTCGGTTAGTTATTGAGGTACTGATCTGTTTTGCGGTCGCGGTGAGCAGTGGCAGCTTTTGGTCGGATATTTGAAGTAGCTCTCGTGATCTGCATCTTCTGTTGATATGATACGAGGTGAAACTATTTGTGCAAAGCTTCTAATGGCACCTTGTGATCAGGGTGATATATTGCGGAATTGACAATAATGTATCTTTTCTCGCTATTGTCAATAGAAAGCGCAGGAGCTCGACTTCAGCCCATTTCTCCGGCGCCTCTATAATTATCGAGCATCCACTATTTTCCAATTTCCGGCGTTGCATCTCCAGCAGGCCTTTCCCTTTGTTAGGGGTGGCTCCGGTTGCTGCCTCGGTCCCGGCTGAAAAGAAAACCACCGCACCACGCGCCCGGCGCGCTCGTAAACTCCCATTGCACTGTCAGTGTGACCAACTTTTCCCATCGGACAGGCCGGCCGGCCGCGGCGGACCGGGCGCGCCCCGGCCGGCCGGTCTGTATCATGTTTAATATATCTCCATAGCGGCCGCCTAAGTGAATGTGGGCGCCGGTCGCGCCGTCACGTCCCACCACTAAGTTAGCCGTAAAGCAATTACGCCTAACTACGTAATGCAGTTGGTGGGACGCGGGCCGAAGTTGGCGGCGGCGGCTGCAGATGCGGTACGACGGAGCCGACGCGACGTTCCGCTGAGAAACGACCGGTCCGTGGGCCGCGCCTCATGGCAACCCGCTCAGCTGCTGCCTGACCCTGTCCTGGCCGACGCTCTTCATTGGCCGCGCAAATAGCCGGCTATTGCGACGGCTCATTTCGGCAGGGGCGTGGTGAGCTAATCCAACAGATGGGTCCGAGATTATGTTTTAGCGGGAGTTTGCAAGCTCGCCCCTTTTCAACTCAATTCGCGAAAATAGCTTCAGCACGATGATTATACTTACTGCAGGGAGACTGGCCGGGACTGGTGCAGGGCTTTATTCCACCAGATTAGAGCCTCGGGCCTGGTGGACGCCGGCGGGTCCAAGCAGGGCCTGTGCACAGGTCTGCCATGCCTGGTATTTCCCACCTCCAGTCGAAATACTACCGGCCAGCGCACAGGATTGAGTGTTGCCCTCTGGCGTTTTCTGCATTCGCGCGACTGTGGTGTCCTCGATGGAAGGCAACTATCCTGCTGTTGCCGAGCGATGTTGAATTGAAGACGTCGCTGCTGTCCAATCTGGTCAACCCTGCTCGTCCCGGTCTTAGCTACTGGGGCATGTTAGATGGAGCCTACTTCGCCCGGCCAAGTAAAATTTACGATCCTGTTGGTCTTCTCAGCCCTAATGCATTATGCAATATTCTAGAGTGGCGCTCGAGGACAAGTTTAAAGCTTTCCTCTCAAGAGCTGGGACATGCGGGATCTCTCCTCACAAACTACAGCTCGAATGGCCCAGTCAGGAAGTGAGCGGAACTTTGGTAACTCGCTCTCCCACCGAGATGTAGCAGGCTCTTGCTCACTCATTACGGACATTGCTCGTTATAGCCAGTGTTGGCGATTGGGCGTGTAGTAACAAGAACTTACGGCCACTTTTAAAGGCTAACGGCGGGGCTCGGACCTTAATTATGTTGAGCCGTAGTAATGCGGCGGGTTTCATTTGCGCTGTGCGTGCTCCACGTCTTTAGCACCTCGTTACGGAATGGATAACCATGGGGGATTATGGAGGGTGTTGCTTAAGACCCTTCCATCTTCAGGGAAACATCAGCCTAATTGAATAATATAATTAGTGCCAGCGAATTACACGTCGCGCTATCTTCAGACACATGTTCGGTGGTATAGGTGTCATATATCCTGGCGTTACATGAAAGTCACATTTTGTGTGGATATTTGAATAAGAAAATGAACCTGACCCGATGGATAAAAGTTGCTGCGTCGCAGGGGGACAGATACAGTTCAGGCGTCAAATAGTTTTCAGCGACATTGTTTGTTTAAGAAGAATATAAAAAGAAATAGTATAAATATATCAATATAAAAATATAAACTTACCTGTTCGATACTTTCAGCATTAAAGGATGGCACTTAAACGTGATTTTAACGAGATAGCCGTTGTAAAGCAGTTGGACCGGTACCATATTTCATTTGTCTTGGAACTGATATTTCCGTAGAAAAACTAAACCACCGACCAGCCCCCATCAGCCGTCGCCGGGCGACATTGTTGAGCTACGGTGTGACGACATATGCGAGGTAGATGAGCATCAGCCAATGAAGCCCTGCAGCGTTTCAGTATGGTAGTGGTTGCCAGATCGTGACATCACAGGCTGATATTTATTTCTTTTAGAGGAGTATTTTAGAAACAAATATTGAGCTTATTGTACATTTTCAGAGAAATCATGAGTGGTTTCATTATTTTGGCTAAAAGTACGCCTAATTTCACAAAATTCCAGGATTCGACCAAGGTGCCACCTCCATTTAATTATTTGTAATTAGTATAACGTGAACCGTACCAACAATGCGTGAAACCAGACAGATCTGCTTGAGTCCCTCCGGTTTATGGATTACTGGATCCAACAACCTGTCTCTTTGGCTTCTTTTTTAGCGTGCATCGATCCTGAAGACTGGGCACGAAGCAACATTGGTCCAGTTTCTAGCACGCTGGTGGCTGAAGCACCATCCCTTCAATTGTCAATCACAGGGGATAAATGTTTCAGCCTTTTATGTCGCCGTGATTGTTCCTGCTTCATGGGGTGGTCGTTTTCGGCCTCGGCGGCCAGTCCTGATACCCTGTCAATGGGCCATTCAGGCCGTGTAGGGACGTCACCTCAGCCGCTTCTGGGGCGGGCTGCTCCTCGGCGGGAGCAGTCCTGGCAGCCGCCGCGGGCGCTCAGGCGGTGCCGCAGACGTCGCCGCTATCGTCGCGTGCATCTGGCGGCGCCGGCCGGCTCCCGTCGCCATTGTCCTGCCGCAGGAGTCAGACGACGGTGGCCAAGTGGCCGCCCTCTCACACCTACTCAGACGGCGGGCTGTCAGCTCTCCCGACCCGCCGCCCCGCGCCCCGCAGAGGATCTGCGCGAGGGGAAGCTGTGTGACCCAGGGGGCAGAAGGGATGCCTCGGGCGGCGCCGGCTTTGTGTTAGATGTTTTTAAAGAAAGGTAAAGTTATTGGGATCTATGTGTCCAATATGAAGGTTTAGTGGTGATCTTATAGGTCACGTGGCCGGTGCATGGTACCCTGTGCGGGCTGCGGAAAACGGCCCTCGTGCAAACTTTTAGCTCCCATAGAACCGAATATCTGGAAAAGTGTTGAAATGATATCAACGTTGAGAATCTCGGAGTCAGCACCCATTAATAATTTTTGTTCAAACCCAGCCATGACGAATTATGGCATACAAATTTTCCATACCTGCGTTATTCAGATAGTGGAAACACATTATTTTATATGGAATGTTGAAGGAATCTTTTGGGTCTCGTTATTCTACTAAGTCATGTATTTCTATTGAATCGGTTCCCCTACGGTTCGATAATTAATTACTTTATTTACCAGTTAAATTTGCAGGGTATCCACAAGTGAGCGACGCGTTTGTTTTGTTGGTAACGGTAGAAATGCAAATACAACGAATTGACGCTAAGGTTTCGTGTTTACCAAACAATACATAAATACAGGGAATTTATCACTTGTGGAACGTGTTCTGTTCTCGTCTGGCCTGACCCGTTCCATTCGTAGTAACACACCAGCAGTTTTCCCCCGTGAATCCTCATTTTTATGCGCGCGTTACTCAGCCTTCCACTTCTAGAGCGGAGTTTATTCGTTTTGATCACACTGCGCTAATAATAGGAGGCTTAAGCAGATTTGAAACTTTAACGCGTAGGTACCCTCTATACGAGGCTCTTCAGATCACCTAAATAGACGAAATAGCGGGCTTAGGTACCGTTAGCAGGGGGACTAGCTCGCCGTGTCATATTTTGCGGTCACGTGGGTTCACAAGTGCTCCTGAAGCTAAGCCGTCGTCTGCTTTACGTTGGGGAAAATGCGACATTTGCTGCCAACCTCTGGTGGGTGATAATAGGCTCCCACCACTTATTTGCGTGGCATTTTAGAACTTCTCCATATTTGCCTCCTAACGCTGTTGGTTGACGGCAGTGCGCATCCTGTGCTTTTAGTCAGGAATGCACTAGTTTTGATCATGGTCTATTCATTTTCAGGAGCACAATGCACAATGGCAGTGAATCTATGATTATAATCGCCTTGTTAGTTAGGTACGTTTTGGACAACAGTAAGGCTTTTAAGTGAAATATAGTTTAGCGATGGCACCCGCCGATTAGAATAGACCGTGGGCGGTTATGAAGTATCGGGTCTGATTGTTGTATGATTTGATTTGTTTTTTACTTGAACTTTTTTAGATTGACGCCTTTCCTTCAAACTGAGGTAGGAATTGAAAGTAGGATTATTGTTCTGCCCACCGGCGAGTGTTCACTTAGCGCACCAAGATCGGGCCTTGGGGAATCGTTTGGACACCTGGACAAACAGGCATTGAGGTGGGACATTGGAACAGACAGACACTACCTTGAAGTGGGACGCCAGGACAAAATCCTTGGGTGAGCAAAGGTCTACCCGTTGGGGTGAGTTGATATGTAGGTTTGATACGCTTCGATAGGTGATACCTTAGATATTTGTCTGCTGCGGGCAGGCATTACCTCGGGTACACTGGTCTCGGGTTCAAGTCCCGGCGGAGCCTCTGAATAAGTTGATCTGATCCCCAAAATCCCTTCCAACAGGGTGAGAGTTGGCGACGCCGTATGACCCTGGCAGTTGGTGCGTCGTTAAACCCCAACAATTATAACCTCAGATACCCCTTAGGGTTTGGATAAGTCCAACCAGCCGCTGGTAGGCCTAGAACGGGCCCGATAGGGCCGGAAATTCTGTGACACAAACTATTTTTAGTAAATGTACGTTCACATTATAAAAAAAGCACGCCTGTCACGCCTTTATGCCCGGAAATGCTGTAGAGTCCGGAATGTGCCACTTACTTTTGGGACATCCTGTATAATGTAATGTTGTAGGTGAGGTAACTGCACTGCCCTGACTTCACGGCAATGGAAGGAACTAGATGTAGTGATGATAATGTATTCTGGCCGAGGGACGTAAAATAGGATTTACTTCTTATCAGCCTTTTGTAATCTGCGCCAGATTAATGACATGACTGCTTCCGGCTTTAACGCCTCGCGTTTGGGATTTAAACCACCTAAGCGAAATAACTATTTTCGAAGCCACTTGAAACGTTCGCCGGTGGCCTTGAACGCCACGATGCCCTTCCTTGTTAGCCCCTGACAGATTGTATCCAGGAAAAGGTGGTGTCTGGCACGCCATGTATGCAGTAGACAGGCCGGCGTCACCGCTGCAGACGGGCCTGGCCTCCTCGTCTGTTTGTGTGGGCTCGTTGTTTCTGGAAAGTGGGCGTGCCTGGCAGCCATAGGAAGCGATTTAGGCGGAGGATCTTCATGATAGCCCAGCAATCCTTGTGTCTGAGCCCGGTACAACCCGATCGACATCGAGAGCCGATGATGGCGCACGCCCTCTGCCGTCACTGAGCATTGTCCTGGGCCGACAATTTGGCATATTGGTGTGCCATGACTTCATTTCTATTGGCTGCGGGTTCGATTTGCTTGTTGTGGCCATACTTAGCATGGTTTGTAGTTCCATTCTATGAATTAAATGTTAACGTTAATGTTTTTTTCTCAATATAATTCATTCCATGACGCTAGGTAACCATAGCTTGCCCAGCCATGATGAGCTTCAACTGAAGCTAAAATACTTCGGACGTTTTGCCATTACAATAATTGCGACGCGGGGCGTGACCGCACCACACAAACGTCCAGTGTTTGTTCTGATTTAAGTGGTGCATTGTTCCGCGCCAGCCATGACCCGGCCGACAGGCACGCACATGAATAAAGACAGAGTCGCACTGCGCTGAGTCACCCTCTCTCAGTGACTGGGCGATGAGGGGCGGCGATTGCATCCGCTCCTGTTGGCGCCGTCCGTCGCGCCGGCCCGATATTCCAAGTCCCGTGCCATCGAGTTCAGTTATCGCGCAACCATCGGCCCGCCAGCGGTCGTTAGCGTTCGCCGTAGTTTTATCATAGTGCACGCCGTGTGCTAATGCCGGCTAGTTACGGCCATTCTGTCCGGTCGGCGGCGACAGCGCGTCGTCGGGAGTCGTGACCGCTAAATGTTATCTGAGGTGCGGTGCGCGGCGGGCGCCGCTCTGGGCAGCTCACAGCAGTGGCCGCCCCCACAACGACGCTGCAGCGCCCGGCACGGATACCCGACTGGTGGTAGGGATGAGACAGGGTCAGAGCGTTGTCGCGTCTATAGGCGGAGTCGTCGCACTGCGTTCTATATTGCACTGGTTCTGCGGTGGTTGTAGGCGTACATGCGACGTGCGTCCGTGCGTACATACATAGTATGGCAGCGGCCTGTACAGCTCGACTTTCGCTCCCATGGCGTGCATGGTACAGTTTTTTTGGAACGACAGAGGTCTTCAAGATATCGAGCTCTCGCGGTACTTGCGTCACGCTCTTTGAACAGCAGTGGCACTGCCGTCTTCACAATCGCCATCGTCGACGTGGCGTTCGGCGGCACGCGGCGGCAGCGCGAGGCGGCGAGCCGGGCCGGGGGCGGGTGGGGGTGCACCGGGGTCGCAGGGCGGGACCCTACTTCCCCTGACCAGTAACACGGGCTCGACGCCGGCCTCCAGGGAGAACCACTGCGAAATCGAGCGGCGCCGACGCAACAAGATGACGGCGTACATATCGGAGCTGTCGGACATGGTGCCCACCTGCTCGGCGCTGGCTAGGAAGCCGGACAAGCTCACCATCCTGCGCATGGCCGTGGCGCACATGAAGAACCTTCGAGGTGGGTGTCATCGCTGTTCGCTGTGTTGCGTGTATCTTGCAATGGTCTATGTGTGAGCGCGCTTTTAATCTCACTCTTTTGCAGTACTTTGTTAGCTACCATTATTATACTTTGCATACTTTGCATGTGACTGTTCTGCCTTTGGTCGCAGTGCAGAAAAATTGGCCTGCGTTGATAGAAAAGGTAAACATATTTGTTTGCACTGAGCTCTGCGATGGATGAGTGCCCTGAATACATCTTATTTAACCATTAATCACACAAGTTGGATAATGCCGTGAGGTATATTTAAGTTTTCCCGATTGGATGGAATTTAGAGGTACCGCATTACGCGGTGGGGCTTTTGGTCATGTTGGGCTCGCTAGTCATCCATCCAAAATGGCGGGTCGCTGCTCTAGTCTGACCAGTCCCCGCAAAGCCAACTCCGGTTCTGTTTATTGAGGAGCTCAGTTTCGGGGAATCCAAGTATTTTGCTTTTGAAAAGCAACGTTCGGTTATTGTATGTGGGCGCTCTTTTAATGTGGATTCCCGGTAGTGTTTCAAAGCATTGAGAACAGGAGAATTGTACGCTTCTCTATAGAAGTCCTAGTTAATTTCGTGAAGGTCCAGAATTTATGGAACCAGTCTGCTCGGCAGGCCGTTCAAAGCGGCTTTTGCTTGAAAAACAGCCGACTAACGCTTTCCACGGTAGCGTGCCGACTGAGCCAGACAAAGTTAGACTTTCAGCAACTATCGATCTAGCAAACAACCCGAGTGGTTCTTCTTCCATTGTTGCCCCGTATCTACAAAACGCCTCACTGAAAAAGGAGCAAACTGGATGATCTCTACGAATACTGGTACCAGACAGGCTCCTTGCAACCTTCTGCATCAAGCATGTTCTTATATAAAGTAAAAGTATATTTGTCCTGTCATGCCTCGTTTTAATCTTGCCAGGTATAATCACGGGTGTATTTCAGCCCCTCTCGTGGACTGCAATGAGATATTGTGTTTTAACTGCGTCTTGTTACGGGTTACATCTGGTGCCCGCTCGTCGCAAGGTTTTGTGTGAGTCTTCTGCGGATGGCTGTTTGCAGCAAGTCGAAATTTTTCAGTGGCCGCACCATCATATTTCTGGAATATTTATTTTTACCCATCTATACGGCATGCCGGTTCACCGGGCTCTCAAATACTTCCGGGAGCTAATGTGACCATAGGCCGATTCAGGGGAAGCAAAGTGGGGGCACTTGCACCCCATCGACCCACGGCGCCCTCTGACAGGTCGATGGCGCCCCCATGAAATGTCTCTTCCCATCCCATTCAGTATGCGGGTATCGGCGCCCCCGTGATAGGATTTGGCGGCCAAGGCTGGCAACCCTGGCCCGGATAGCCCCCAACCATGTGCCACCCGCCCCCGATCGGAAATCCTGGATCTGCCTGTAAATGTAACAGCATTTCAACTGCGACTTACCTACTACCCATGATTGATGTGGGCTGTTTTCCTGTTATATGTGTTATTTTTGAGCATTTACGACTGAGAGGTGTATTCTACTACATTATATGATAAGTTGTTGGGGCTGCAAATCACATTCATTCCTGATATTGCTGGGTTTGCGAAATAGGGTTTTGATATATGTTTTTGGGTAGGTTTGCGAAGGCGCCCGATTTTCACGTTGGGCGCATAACATGGACAGCCATATTCAGGGGCGGATGCTGGAGGGGAGCTAGAGGACTCAAGCCCCCCCCCATTTTTAGCGCCCATGCTAATCACATAGTAAGGGGGTGTTTGAGGGTAAAAGTGGGAAAGGGTTGAGTCTCCTAGCCTCCCCCCTCCGAGATGAAAGTATGGGTCCGGTACTGTCCTTATTCCTCACGAATAGGTACCGATATTATTTTGTAGAAGCGCAAAGCTTATTGTAGAATGCAATTGTGTGAAGTCGGCTGCGTTGTTTTTTTCGACAAGACCCACCCCGTTAAAAAAGTTGCCTTTGTAATGTCCAAAAGGCGGGTCACAGGTGGTAAAGTATCGCCCCCTGAGACTTTGCCCCTCTCTTCGCGAAATCATCCGACATTGTCAGAAAGGTACTCCTTGTAGTAGGTATAGTGACGCCCCATGAGTTTTCCCCTCATTTTTTTGAAATATTAAAACCATCAATGCGGAGCACAGAGGTTTTAGGCAGTGACGGCGGAACGTCCGAATTTAAGGGGGAGGTCACCATGGACTTCACAACCCATTTCTTTCCAGTCAACTCCATAGGATTATAGTTAAGAAAAATTATTTAAGGGGGCACCGTGCCCGGGCGCCCCCCCCCCACCAGTTCCGCCGCCAGTAGTTTTAGGCGAATATCTGCATCTCATTGACGGAAAGCAACCTAGTCCTCGGAAGGCCCAAGTGGCTTTCGCAGTGTCTTTCCCTTTGTGCTTCTCGTTAACGCCTGGTCGTTGCGTTCCATCTGGCGAAGGGGGGCTTCCTTGATTGGGATGGCCCACCAGCGTGGTCACGCTGCTATAGGTGAGACACGCGTTGGCTGATTGCCACGATTTTAGGTTGAGAGAACTTGGTATTTACCTAGTGCTCCTACTCTGGAGGCGGTTTTGGGTGAATCGCGGGCTCTAGCCAGACATCTCAAACATCGTTGTATTCCTGAACACTGCTAGTTTTAATGTCATTTGCACCCCTGGTGGTTTTATCATGTGTAAAAGCAGAAACCTATCACCAGAACCACAGCTTAGATCGAAGCGCGTGTTCGTTCCAAGTTTTGCGTTTTGTGTTGTTCCTTGTCCTTTTACTCCCGACATAATGCACAATTAACATAGCAGTCTGAAGAAACTGTATATTTTCTGTCATTTTCTGCAGAAATAGGGTCATACCCATTGTTTTAAATAAAGATTGTCCCCAATACTACTACGGTCTGAAATTGCTCCAAGCTGCCATTTTCCCTTTAAGACTAATTAGCACATAAAGTAGCTCTAATTCTGGAAGACACATAGAAATATGTTGATTGCACAATAATTTGTCCTGCTGAAATCCTATGAATCATGTTTGCCTTTGAACGACAGTGTTGGCGAGGTGCGGTATCACTGATATGTGCGTGCTGGACTAATAGCGGGGACAGGCGTGAGGAACACAGTTTGTTGGTATCTGGGTAATATATGGGTTGGGTGGTCTGGTGGTGTGCGGTGCCGATAATGGTGGTGGGTGGAGGGGGGGGGGTGTTGTGATACGAACCTGGAGCTATCTCCTGGCCTCTGCTTTGGCGGGTGATGAATTGGAGGAAACTAAGCGCATACATCACTTAACATCATTTTACTGTTTTGCTTACATGAGTTGCTGCCTTTTACCGAAGGAAAGTATCCATTCCGGTGGTCAACGAAAATGTAATGAAACAAGGGAGGTATTAAGGCCCCGTTCTGTGAAACACACTGGATGGGGTAACGGGAGACGTGACGTCACAGTCGGGTCCTTGAAAGTTCCTCTCGGAATATGTGGCGTCGTTCTCGTCAGGACACCCAGAATGAAAACAAAGGCCGGATGGTATCCCTCCAGATGGCGACAGTCATCATCGTTCAGGTGAAGGGTTATATGAGGAAATTGACTGTACTGCACTTGTTGGTTGGTGGGAGGGATAGTTAATTGAGTACCGTTTTCCCTCCGAAGTAATTTTTTCTTTATTTGCTGCATTTGTTTCTTAGGTGGTGTAAATGGCGCGCGTCATACAAGTTTCGCGCGACGTGATCGATAACTTTCCGTGCCCGGAATAGGAGCGAATGAATGACGTCACGTTTCTCGGACTCCCAGTCCGAGGTATTTTGAAGAACGCAGCCTAGATCTGGGCATGCATAAGGACCACAGCCTCATATACGAATCATATCCAGATTATAGTGCGAGGAGGCGTACAGGCATCCCCATCGCACTGACGAAGCACTTTCGGCACATTATTCCGTATTCGTTACTGAGGTTGTTAATCAGCTCCTTATCATATCTTAAACCTGGTACCCATTTTTTCAACGTGTGTAATGGACAGAAAAGCACAGCTCCATCTTATTCAGAAAGAGAACACTTACATTCGCGTTTTGGCCAGAACATACCATTTTAGATGTATCGCTGGACGTTGCCAGATTGCGACTGGCTGACCCGATGCATCTGTTTTCGTACCATTGGGTGAGCATTGTACAATTACATTCATAGCGTGCGGCGTGCCGATGAGCGCTGCTGTGCTTAGTTACGTGCTCCAACATACGAACCACAGCTATGATGCGCGACAGGCTGGGCCGATGCCGCGGAGGCGCCCCTTATACACGCCCGCCGCCAAAGTCATCTCACATGAACAGAATAAGGACGGAAAAGATCTGACACCCGTAATTTTGCTACACTTTTCTGGTGGCTGTTTTTGCTGACCATCCCCCACTGTTGGTTGCAGATACCCTTCTCCACATTTTGACCGCCTCTCTTCAAACAGCAGTGCCTTTATGGTGAAATTAGACCAGTCCTTCCGACCAGAGTTTGAGAATACTGGCCTCTTGAAAACATCCGACAACATCATGTCCGGCCTGATTCAAAACCCCGTGCATTCCTTTTCAAGACTGCAGTTTCCCTAAATTTTGGCGAGACGGAATTTTTGGCTTTGAAGGCGTTCGGCGTGTGTGGAACGCATCCGTTCGTGAGATGGTACGTATTTGTGGTGCATGGATGGACGCAACATCTCTTGGTACGTGCACTTGCGCCGGATTGGTCGTCTAGATCAGTCAGACCGCATCTTAGTCCGTTTTCACCTTAGGGAATCTGTCGCTAGCTTGGGACGTCTGTTGCTGGCTCTACCGTTTGGGCAAGGGGGTCGGCCAGCGATTCCGCCTCAGAGGTTCTAGGCCTCTGCCGGAACTGCCCACGGCCTGAATCCGTGGGTATTTACGGCAGTGAATTGAAGTGGGACCGCACACTTCGCTATGCACTATACATGTGAAAGGTTTGAGTTCCTTGGATTAGTGGAAATTTTGGCTCGTTATAGCCAGAGGCGTTGAAGTACTTTAAAGCTCCAAGATGCACAGGGCTAGCGATAACATAATCCGCCAAGTTAGGCTTTTCGATTGGTGGTGGTAGACATATGTCAGTTGGTTTTCAGTGACTATCGGGCGCTCTCTGACCGCCGAATGGTTGCGCGGCGTCGGCAGCGGCGGTGGCTGCCGACGCCGCCGCCAAGTAAACCACTGCCGGCCTACCCCAACCGGCCGCGGCCGCCCCGGCCCACATAAATCAGAGCTAACCACAGCGCGGCGCGCGCCGATTTGCCTCCGTTGAGCGGCGTTGGTGACAGCTAACAACTGCGTTGCTAATAAGTCGACGTAAGAAGTCGCCCGGTCCCTTCTCACTTCGCACTCACAATCACCCGCGCACGGAGCGATAACGAGTGGTGAGCTGCTCGGGTCGTCGCTCTCAAACAGCACAGTTTGACGACGTATTTGCCGTGTGAATGTTCGGCTGCTAGACGCTGCTGGTGGGGTGTTTGGTCCCGAAGTCCGCTCAGCGTTTGGTAAATAAAGAGCCTCCTATTTCACACGTTCAGGAGCAGGCGGAGTGAGATGGAGCAACACAAAAAGTGCAAATGGCTGCGATACGGTGTCAGGTGGGTATTGTAGTGGCACGACTTCGGGTACTTTTATTTAAGGACCTCGAATGGCTGGTCGTCAGCGGCGACACCCCATGCCAGCTATTCGGTGTTGCCTAGTCTGTGACGTTCAGCCTTCAGATGGTAAATCGGCAGCATTCCGCGCCTCTGAGCCGTGCTAACGCGGCTGTGTGGTCGCCGTGGTGGGGCGCTGAATCTGGGCAGGCGGTGGCGTCGGGGGACCGATCCCGGGCGCCGCCGATGCCCCGCGGCGGGCGGCGTCGCTGCTGACCTGACTCGGCGGCCTAATTGGCGGGTTGGCCGGCATGCAAGGTGGTGCCGGCGGCAGCTTCGGTCCCAGCGCGGGGAGCGGCGGCACGCACGGCACGGCTGCTGTCGACGGACAGCTCTGGGTTACTGGAACAGAAGCACGGCGCCTGATGGGCGCTGAATTACCTTGCTGCCTACATATCCCTGATTAGAGTAGTCGCCGGATGAACAGAACAGAGCTGCCCCCATGTAACATGGGCTCTCATGTGACTGGATCATGATTGAGAGGTGTTTTAGTAGACAATTTCGAAACATTTAAGTGTCACTATAGAAGCTTAAACTGTTGCTGGGAACATCCAAACCATCGGTAAGAAAATGGAATTGTTCAGTTTTGGATTTTGAGATATGAAGCTCAATAGTTATCCCAGGAGAGAGTCCATAACTGTTTCTTCAAACCATTATGATATGATAATGAGTGCCGAAAGGAGAGGATGCCCATCATACTTTTAATACTTCAATCGGTATCTGAAATTTTCCAAGATCAGCCCAATCGGGTAGCGGGTTTCAAGACTTGGGCAGAGCATGGACAGAACATCGTAAGGAGTCAAAATACTCGAGAGTGTTTGGTTCTAAAGAGTTTGATTTGCATTTTGTGAACTGTTTAGGCTTCAATGACAATCCCACTCTGCCCCAAATCGTGATCTTTGTCGCCGCGCTTAATTGTGATGCACGTGTCTAATAGCTCACCTGCAAGTCGTCATCTGATGCAAGTTGAAAGAATTCAAGCGTGACATTGTTGCAATGATCGTCAGAAAATCCAAACCGCGGATATGTAAAATGAAAAGGCCGAGCAATTCTGTAGCATAACAACCCTTGTTTTCTTTGGTGAAGACCTGGAAAAAGTAGCGCAAGTAGTGGTGGCGGTCCAAACTTGCCAGGGTAACGGTAGCCGCTTCAAAATTTGGTGGCAGTGCCCACCTCCGGCTATTTTTCCTTCGTTGAAGGCTTCTATGGCTCGCTAACTATGTTTTTGGTACGAAGCTGAAAGGTTCCTAATAAAGAAAATAGGGATGCCTTTTCTGATGTTTAAATTTGCCGGTTTGAGCCATGTCAGTGCCACTTCCTGCCTCGGTACTCAGTAAAAGATTGGGAAGGGTGCACTGGTCCAGACTGAGGCGCCCTGGTCTCCGCTGTCTCCAATGGACGGCCGCCCGTCCAATCAGCTGCAGGACATTGTTCGGCTGTCGCCCTCGCCTGCCAGCGGCGCCTGTCCGATCAAACTAGATCCGTCTGTTACTAATACGATCTTTTGAAACACCCGAAATTAGCGTCGGCGGTGCGATTCCTCCGGTGTTCAAAAGCTGCCCCCAGGGTAGTATATCTCCGCCCATGACGCCTCATCGCGCCCCCCGCTTAACGAAATCCTAGATTCGTCGCAGACTGAGGCGCTCGCATACGGTCAGGTTTGAGCACCTTGTTTGCCTGTTAAATAATTTGTGTATGCGTGTGGGCCACCAAGAGGTGTGTCCGAGCTTACATATACAGGGAAACGCAGGGGCACTTGTGTCGCACAAGAAACCTTTGATACTGTCATTCTTGGACACCTGCCTTTGTATCATAGGTGGATCGAGGATTGCCAATGGGAAGACCAGATGATCGGGGGTGCTACATTTGAGCGGCAAAGCTTATTAGGTGTGCGCTAAATCCTATCGTGTGGGCGCTTTGATTATTTGAGGGGGCGCCAAGGGTTAATAGGGAGGAGAGCAAGTGCCATCTCATACTCCCCCGGATCCGTGCATGCTTTATATTCCGTTCCCTGCCTCCCCCCTCCCCCCAAATAGTGATTTGCCCTTCGTCGTTAGAGGATAATTTCATAACAGCAGATAGAACTCGGCGTGTTGGAAATGTAGCAGGGTGCATTCAAACTTAGTTACCAGTTTCCTTAAGCGTAAGAATGTCTCAAACATGGGGGATTAAGGTATATTTTCAAGTTATGTGTTCCCAGTCCACGTCATAGGGTCAATGGTTAAGAACCTTGTATATTGGGGAGCATGGCTGCCCTGTTTATACGGATACGCCAGTCTCCCGCTTTCTGTTTGATAGCTTCCCTCCTTGCCACACCCCGTTTGTTTGGACCGCCCCCGACCCCGCTCTTGCCATCGACTCTTCTGCGTGTAAAGCAGGAATAAAAACATATCGCGATTTTTGAAGGCTCAGCTTGGGTCACCGAAAATCAAACAAGGTCCTTTAGGAATTTATGGAAATTACAGTTTGCTGTCAACGTCTGACTGAGTTGCAATCCTCTCTTAGGCCAATCGAATGGCTTGTAACATGACTGCTCCTGGTCCAATTTTTGGTTGACCTAGCTCTGGGTAAGACCAAAGTCAGCCAGTGACACAGTAAGGTCATAACGCTTAACACTATCAATCGACTCCCAGTAACAAGGCATACATAGTGATGGAATGAATTATTATTTTGGAACACATGTCGGCGAGGGAAAATATGCAAACCCCTAAGAGGTGACAACCAAACGAAAAAATTATAATACAAATTATAAGTGTATTGGTTAAAGTGATGTAAACTGTTCAGATGACCTAAATGTAATTTTTACTGGGCGGAACTGTTTTCCTTCTTGGAAAACCCCGAGATGGGTGTTACCCCACCCACCCCCTTCCGCACGGCTTGTGTGAAGCACGTTGGAATCTGACCCGGCTAGAAAAACGGAATATTCGAGTGGAGTTGTGTACGTGGCGTGCTTGTGTTGATTAAATACGTGGAGCGATTTAAGGGATGGCTTTAACTGTGTCGATGCGTGCCATAGGCATAGAACAACAGCCAAGCTTAAATAAGCAGTGTAGAACACCTAAACGAACAACTGCCGTCTCTTCAATGTTATTTTCTTGGTGTTTTTGGAACGGTAATTCCAAACCAATTTCAACATAAGTCAAACTCCTGACCCGTTAAGTGGAAGAATCCCGTGGGCCGGTGGTTTCCTATTTGCCAGCGCACGTGTCATTTTAACGGATGTGACTATCCAAGGCCATATCGTTGGCGGGAACGCGGTGTTGTTGAAGTGCGACCGCATATCCGGCGCGGTTGCGATGCGTGCTACCGTGATACCGGGCCAAACTAGGGCACAAACATCGCCAAAAACGCCGCCCACGCGTACGATGGGGGATAACGTGGACCTTACCTGCCTATAACACGCTGCCGTGGCCTGTCGGTTACGTTGCGTGGATGAGAAATTACCTGTTGGAGGCCAGGTGCTTTAAAGCACCAAATCCGGAGCGGGAGATTCTGATGCTCATAATTAATAGTCGCAATCCAACCCGCCTCTGTTTCTCTTTCATGGAGCTCTTCCATGACTTTTCTATTCTGTGATATGATCAACAACGCTGCCATGAGCGATTGGTCCACATATGGGACGTTTTAGGATGTTTAGTAGGTATTCCTTCCGGGAGGCGAACCACAAATGTCGTAAAAGCCCAGAATCGATACCCTGGTAAAAAAACGATAGCCCTAAATGTCCTGTTGCTGTATGTTTGCACGTCCTCCAGAACGCCTGTCGTCACAACAAGCGTCATTTCTGATGTATTCGATGACTTGGCATGAACCCCCTCTGCCGGCTTTGCACTCGTTCCCTCCGCTTCCTCATCGTCTGCTGTTGCGCGGCATCGGCGGCAGCGTGGCCAGTGTTCTGCATGGCTGTTGGGCTATCGACGCATCTGCTGGCGCTGCGGCACACCTAGCCGGACGCCGGTGGGCAACCCGGATCACCCGCCTCCTGTTTACATAACTTGTCTCTCTTGAACTTGTCAACGTGCTGCTGACATGACTGAGTTCACAAATCGTGCAAGGAAAAATGTATGATTTCATGAGGTTGGGAGCGGGGAAAACCTCTTGCATCCTCGATGATTTACGTATTGGTCTCCGGGATTCGGTGTCGCCGTCGTGGTGTAGGTTCGGCCAATCACTCCCATCTAGCATATATGTGTCTCTTTAGTTCTTTGTTGGGCCTTCGCGGGCAGCTTGAATTGAGATTCGTTCCTCAACTTGGTCAGCTGTTCTGGGAAATCGCGCTTCAAAACCACTCGAACTTGTGGCCGGCATATCGTGCGTCAAGTAGGGGCAGTTGATGTTCATTCGCACGCCGTGTCTCGGCGTGGCGGTATTTAATGAGTAGGGTGGAGCTCTGCACCACGAGCTTAATTGCCGGCTGCGCTGTGGGCCCACATGAGCGGACGTCCACCCCAGAGCTGTGTGGCCAACAACCTTTGAACAACGGCGGTTATTGGGTGCAGCACCGGGTTCCATTCACGACTGGGCCGTCTCTCTTTGGGGTAACAAGGTGCATGGGTACTTCCAGTGTAGAAGACGGAGAACAATTAACTCATCCACACCTCATCATTTTCTGTTTCCGCCAAATTTAGTCCACAGTGCAATTTCTGGAAAAAATAACCATCTGTGGATTGGAGGATTCTGGAGGAATTGGTTCCTCGGTAAATAGAGTAATTGGTAGTCCTGGTGGAGGGGAAGTTGCCGCCCTTGGTCGTTTGGGAGGTAATGAGGGTTGACAAGTCCTTTAAACTCCTCTGAACCTGTCAATAATGCCTTGCTTCAGAACATGGTAGGCGTAAAGGATGATCCTGGCCGGTTTAAAATCAGCTATTTTATGTTTCAGCGGCTCGCACGGCTAAATCCGGGACTGATAAAACCTGGGGAAGAGGGTTTGTGTGGCGGAGTTTGTTGACAAACACGCTCAGTTCGGTCACGTGGCTCTTTGTGGCTCCAGAGGGTCATGAGATCTAGTCCACACAGAGGAAAACTTAGGATTCAACTTTAGCCCAAGCTTAACATGCTCTCCTTCTTTCGACGCCATTTAAAGTTGTATTTTGTTCGTTGTGAAACAAAAATATGGCATGAGAAAACGTGATATTTTGAAATTAAAATAAGATAAAAGCGTATTATCATATTCTGGGTGGGCCAATCACTCCCAGGTGGTAGGGCTGGATTGCTTTACTGCATTGGATTCGGCTCCCTGGTCATGCCTAAGTTCTCACCACTGCACGGTAAGCGTTTCAAGCCTAGTGATCTTCAGATCGACTGATTATTGTATAACTGCTGGTCGGAATTGCACATACTGGCTAAAGTCAAGACTTCAAATGCTTCTACTTTGCTTATACTGACTAAGGTTAAGACGTGTCAAAATTTCGAATTCGCAGATACTGCCTGAGGTTAAGACATGCCAGAACTCTGATTAAGAGTGGGTGTCCGATATATTGGGCGAACTGGAAAGTTTTCCTTCGGATGGATTTGACGAACTTTTTAGTAATAACAATGAAGGAGTAACGATAAAGTTATTACGAAACACTTGATCGTATTTCGAGTGTTGTGCGGCACGTTCGTGGCTTTTCCGCTGTCAATCCATCCCTGGAGCTGGGCTTCCGTTGTTGGCCTCGCGTGTCATTGATTTGGGGCCGTCCACAAATTGCCTGGATGTCATTAACTGTAACCTACTGCGAGCTGGATTTTCGCTCATTTCCCAAGCTACATGATTTCTGTTAGATATGTATGACTGTTATGAATTGATATGAATCACTGGCATTCATTATTCAAGCATTGAAACTCCGTTGCTCGGAAGCACCGCTCCCCACTATCTATCTTCCCGTGGAACATGCATAGACCTGGTGCCCTTTTGGACGCCTGCTGTGGTTTATCTGGAACGCTGCCCACCTGGTGGCGTTTTGCCCTGCATGAAAGGCACCAGCTATGTAGTACGGTTGTGGCGTGGGGTGCACGCCAGCACATTTATGGCACTATTAGCGGCTCTATTCGGTCATTTGGTATCGGGCCATGGCTGGGTGGTCGCCACAGCAGTCCTTGTTGGTGTTGTCAGACGACCGTATTCCGACTGTGTGGCCGTCACGCGACAGAGGCTGTCGCGCTTCAACTTGCCATGTCTGGCTATGTGGACTGTGCCAGTACAATTCAGAGAAAGTTCAAATCCTACTAAAAAAGACGATTGTGGTGATCATTCCTTGCCCGCCATCTAAAACGCTGTGTGCGAGGGACGCTCGTGCAGATACAATACGACCATTCAGTCGGTCAATCCCAAACCTGAACTGGTCAATTCGGAAGTACGATCGGCGAGCCACTAGGTCACCTTTTCAGTGTCCTCCCATCAACCAAGTGGATGCGCTTATTACGAAAGACGGCTTGAGCTGCACCAATATCGGCCACACGCACTCAAAACAGTTCTGCTAGTGTTTCAGATCTAGCTTGGTCGATGCGGGAGACGTTACTGTCTGGCACAGGTTCAGGTACCAATACATCTTATACAGCCCTGACAGGAAAACTAATGATAGACTGCTCGGCGTAGTAATCACGATATCCAGTCATACACACAGACATCGCGCTCCAAGACCCGTGTAATGACCAGGAAGAGGTAATAAGCCTAGCGTGAGACCAGGACCGGCGTAGCCATCACAGCTCATGGTATTTTCAGCCAGTAGTGGAGTCACATTAGCAGTAGGGAGGCGGCCGCCCCCTCTGGATACGTCCCTGAACGAGATGGAGATATTGTGCGCAACAGCTGCAGCCTCGGTCTGTTTGGGCTCTGGTGGCCCGACTTGCGGCGATTTGTTCGTCCATCATGGGAAGGAACTTTTTTTTGAGAGTCAAGTAAGTTGCTGTGGTAGCGCACTTTTAATTCGCCTGCCATTGCAAAGGTCCCCTTGACTTCATTGATGACATTTTAATGGCCCGACCTGACCAAGGAGCGATCATAAGTACTGCGCCTTCTGATTTATGGTTGATGTGTTCGACTTTCCTTCTCTGTGACAATGGTGAAATAGCTCAGTATCAGTTCGACAGGGATGGCTCATCGTCGATCTTGCCGAATTAGAACACAGCCCATTGCTTTTGAAAAGCCTTACCCGGGGCAGACGTCATATATTCTCAAGCGGGCCCAGCCGCCATGAGTGCCTGTCTCCTGAGCCGCTTTGATCTGGAACGGGCTCGTGCTGGTGAAACGGAGCCAGTCCAACACGTGAAGGCATGTGTCCAGGGGCGATCATGTGGGATCGGCTCGCCGGCTGCCGCCACTGCCTTTCATCACTTCAAAGGCGGCCCCTAATAGAGATAAAATAGCGCCAGCTAGAATGTCAACTAGTTGTGACAGCTGCAGGTGCCGTGGGGTGAGCCGGCGTCCGCTCCTCTTTCGTTCTCCATGCATGGAAATGTCAGAACAGGCATTCATTTTTAAAGCCATGCTATAACCAAAGGGAGAAGTGCGGCTCAGATTCATGCTGCTCCTGCCCGCTGAAGCCACGCTGAAGGAATTTTACATGAATCGGCTTCGAATAGAATTCCGGAAAGCAATAACGGCTCTGGTCCTGAATCAGTTTTGAGCTTCAACAATGTGCTCTCATTCTGTAAAAGGTGCCGTTCGTACAGAAGACGTCGCGCCCAGCCGCTGCGCTGCGCCGGAGATGCAGTAGATTGTACTAACAAGCGCACGTCGTGGTCATTACACCCGGCAGACATCTCCGGCCGCATCTTCGTCACCGCGCCCCGATCGGCCCCGGGACCGGTCCACTGGCCCTTCAGCTGCCGCTGCGCTAGCGTCGTCGTCGGCTGCCCAGTCCCTGTCCCACTTGTGTCGTCCAGCCAAACAGTCGAGCTGCCGGCGCCCTGCATCAGTCGCCGGTGCGGCGCCGTACCGGGCCGCCTGCACGTCCGCCGCTCGGGCCAGCCGACGCCGGCAGCGCTGGAATGCCTGGCCTGTTTTTCCGGACTGCCGTTGCGTGCCCAACCGTATTATTGGATCCATATTTTATGAAACAATCATTGGAGTTGTTACAAAAGCAGGCCGGGGCGGCGCGGCCTGGCGCTGCCAGGACGGCCGGACCAGATTGAAGGGTCGGCAGCCGCCGGCGGGCCTCGTTTTTGCCGGTCGAACCATACGGTGCTGGACGGCTGGTGCAGGGTCACCGGGACGCGACCCTTGCACTGGATACCCCGGCGGGTGGATGCAGTAAATCGGGCCCAGACGGCGGGGGTGAGGCGGTCGCGCAGCACGTTTTGAAGTGCGGCCATCGTCAGCGCGGCGCGCTCCGTGTGAGCTATGGCCGGTCGCCCTGCAACGGCGGCCGGCCGTAAACTGCCATCGTAATTATGTCCATTCAGCGGGCGCATAAAGCGAAGGCGGGCGCGGCTGCAGCCCGGTGAGTGATTGCGGCTGCGAGGCCGGCGCGGCTGAGTTAGGGCGTCGGTGGGCTGCCGCGCCGGGCCGGTGATTACCAGCGCAGTGTGACACCCCGCCGGTGATTAGTGCCCCGACACCGCGCCGCCGGCGCCCTGTGATTACCTGTCGCCTGGAGCGGTCCGTGTGCCCCGGCCCCAGCCGCCGGCGTCGGCGCCGATCGGATCGGGCACGTCGCGACGGCGACACGTGCAGTATCGACGTGCCATCGCCGTGCACGCAGCGCAAAAGTGTGCAGTAGAATGTGGGGCTCTTTGGAGAGAGGCGTGAGTCAGGTGTCGCTCCAGACACAACTGAGTGGTGTTCAGGTATGAGGCTTTGCAGTTGAATCCGTTGCAGCCGCGGTAGTCGATTTGTTTGGAGGGCTGCAAGGGCTTGTTTGATTTATGTTTTTCGTGGTCAGCTTTATTTCCCGGGCAAACGTGACCTTTTTCGTTTTGGAGTCTCTAACGAGGTTTATTGTCCACCACAAAGAAATCATGACGAGCTGCAGGAGTGCTGGTTGCCTATCCCCTCCGTGTTTGATATATTTGGTCATTTGATGAATGAAGCGTTGGTCATCTGTCTTTCCACAATGATTGGGAAAATGTCCAAGCCGCCGAGGAGCCCCCCAAATATTTACAAATGTAGTGTTGGTGAATCGTGGTACTAGTTAGAGCAGATCGCCCTGTGCACTCCTTCGCGGTCGCTTCCCACCCCAACCCTGCCATGCACCGTCGCCAGCGGCTGCCCTCTGCAGCGCCACCCTCTGCACCCTCAGCATCGCCGCCGGCCGTTCGTCGTCCTGCAGCCGAGCCCTGCGTCGCGCCGGTCGGCGGCGACCGTGGCTGTGCCGTGCCGGTCGGACCGACTGCAATCGCCGCGGGCGGCCGTGCCGTCGAGCCGACACTATCGCCGACGCCCATCACCCGGCCCAAATAGAATTTCACCAGCGATGATTGCTGCCGATCGGTATCGAGGTCGGGTTGTAATGGAGCTGAATGGACGCGCCCGAGCGGAGGGCGGCGCGGGCGTTCGGGCGCGCCGCTCGTCGTCTGAGCGTCGACACCTGTTGCTGCGGGTGTCGATGCTCATGGGACTGAACCACGCGCCGATGAGAGGCGGCGACACTGGTTCTAGCTGAACGGCTTTTGTCTACGGAGATTTTTTTCGTGGAAGACGCCTGTGCATTATTTACTAATTTCACATGTTTTATGTATTGAGGCGCAAGGAACCTCAGGAGAATCCCCTGTCCCATGTGCCTTACTAAGACTGTAGTTTCCATAGACCGGCGGTGGATTTCACTGGGGCGTGAGGCAGCGATGTATCGTGCACTGGCGGCGATTTCGTCCTGGCCCGGTGCGGTGTCCTGTAATCACGGCTCGGCGGCCGGCAGCCCACTGGACGGTGACCGCAGTGTCACTGACCACCGCCGTCGTGACCGCAGCCGCGTGACGCCCCCTCGCCGCCGTGTGACGCCTCCGTTACGCCGTGCCGTGATACCGTCCGGCCGTGACGCCCCGTGACGCCGTGAAATGCGCCTCTCTCACGGACGCCGCCGCTGCCACTGATAGGGCTGTTAGTGATCCGAACTCACCGCTCCGAACGCTGCCCAGGGACCGTCCGCAAATTACGCTCAATCAGTTTCTTACACCAAATCTGCCCACGCTTTGGTGTAAATTTAGCTGGCGTCTAGTCGGAGATTGGTCTTAACCTGTGTGCGCCTGTTTTTCCCAGGTGTCTAAAATATACGGAGTTTCGTTATTTTATGTTGGTAGCGTTGATAGATTGAAGAACACTGAAAATCGATAGGTTTCGTCGCTAATGCGTTATCAAAGTCGAAGTTATGTTTATGTATTCACACATTTGTCAATGAGAGCACTGTGGAACCACTTTATCGACAGACCAGAAGTCAGTCAACTCGGTGGTATTTATGTATTTTCATTGAATTGCGAACTATTTGTATTATTCTTAGAGAAATCTCAATGGATCCCCAGCATGGCTTCAAGTTGACGAACTTTATCTCGTTTGACCGCACAATAGCTCAGTGAAACAAACCATCTTTATAACAACGAAAAGCCATAACAAGTTTGGAGGTGGTCATTGCTCCCCAGTCGTCTTGGTCTCCGACATATCGGGGAAACTAAAGTAATTATAATCGTAGTGCCCTGGTCCCGTGTATCGGTCCTAGCAGCTATGGAGCTGGTTTGACCGAGTCCGCCCAGTTTTGAACCGCTCCCCTTTCGTGCGCAATATCACCTGCAATCTTCCCCAAAGAACATCCATAGTCTGAGCTGGACCAGGTGGAGGGGGCGGGGTGGCTAGCGATGCACTGCAGAACATGCAAAAATTCCGTGCGATACCATCAAACAAAACCCTCCACGAAATATAGCGTGTCCCACACCGAAACATAAGATTGCTGTGTTCATCGGCGCTGAGCGTTAATCTGAACGCGCGCTGCGATTTGCGAAAACGCCGGCAACCTCGTGCGGGATTAATTGTTGGCGATAATGGAATGTTGCCCGTAGTGTGTGTCTAGCACCTAAGGAGAGCAGAGGGCCAATTAGGCGAAAAATACCCCGCCCAACGACTGCAGTGTTGTTAAAAGCATTAGTAGAACACGTCAATGAATTATTTGTGTGTTTGGCCGTGATGTGTTTTCCCGCTCCTTTTCCCATGCCCATGGATATCCGAAGTGATCACAAGCGGAAAGTATAAGTTGCCCGCGTGCATAGACTGACCCAGGATTGCCGACCGGGGGAGGCACTTGGACAGCAAAACCTATTAGGTGGGTGCCGATACTCGTATCCTGGGGGAGGGATGCGACATTTCGGGGGATCAACCTTTCAGGTTCAGGGGCACCGTGACCATTTTAGGGGGGGCCAATGGTCGATCGGGGGAAGTGTGCCTTGGATCTGCATATGCCATCGAGCATAATAACAATATGTGTTCCACCTTTATAACATAACTTGTCCAATTGTTTGAATAGCCATCCTCTTTAATTATACATATTCTAAACGAGTATGAAATACTATTTGCAGAAATGGACCCCGATAAATAATTGCTGAATCGATCAAGAAAGTATTATTGGGCTCCTCAATGTTTTAGCGACCCCAAATTAGCCCATTAAGTGCACTGAGCTTTTAAGTAGTTGTGGATGTCTCGATGACATGAGTTATAGTGATATGTCGTGTTTGGGTTTTCTCATGTTTTACTATATTTAAGCCTATCAAGCTAAGTGTATTTCTGGAGAAGTTAAGCTTCTTTTAAACCAAAAACCCATGGAAACAGTGGTGGAAATGTCAGCCTTGCTAGAGCAACTGTCAGTGTGTATTAATGTCAGATATTATTAATGTTGTGCATTAATACTATCTGACATTTCGAATGCCGTGCATTAGTACTGCCTGACACTTTTCGAATGCCGTGCATTTATACTGTCCTGGGTCTGATCAACCGCCAGCTGTTTTCTTCAGCAAATCGCTAGGCGTACCTCAATAGTTTCTATTGTATTTGCTTCTACTCTATGAGCCTATTATTCCGTTCCGTGATTTGGCCTTGCTCAGCAGTATGTGTCAACGACTGAAAAGATTGCCCTTGCGGTTGGAGTTGTAGTCTGGAACGATCGTCCGCCTTTTGGAAACTCATACCTTGTGGATGCCTGTTTTCATTATGCTTTCAACTGTGTTGATTAAGCATGTAAAGCAAGAAAAGAGCTCGATCATTCACATACTGTACTTGCTTTATTTCGACCATGTTTATTCGCAATATTTTGCGTAGAAGCATATGCCCTTGTTTCGGAGTGTCATTTCAGAGGTTCAGTGGGCTATTTTCTTGTCATTTTTCCTTTCAAGTTATTTGTGGTGGCTATCTGTAAGAAAAGAAAGTATTAATAAGGCAATAAATGTTACAATTCAATATGGTGTTTATGGAGAACCTGCGAATGATTTTTACCCTAAGGAAATATCCAGGAACGCTCCTCCGCCAGCAGAGGCCGAGATTGCTCAATAAGGGCATCCCGATCCCAAATATAACGTTCCAACGGAGTTGGCAACGCCATATGACCCTAGCATTTGGTGCGTCGCAAAGCCCCAAGGTCTCTTGTCCTCTCTCGTGACCTCTCTCCCTCTGTGCGCGCAGGCACCGGCAACACGACGGCGGACGGCGCCTACAAGCCGTCCTTCCTGACCGACCAGGAGCTGAAGCACCTGATTCTGGAGGCCGCTGACGGCTTCCTGTTCGTGGTGGCGTGCGACACGGGCCGCATCATCTACGTCAGCGACAGCGTCACGCCCGTGCTCAACCAGAGTCAGGCCGACTGGTTCGGCGCCACCATCTACGACATGCTGCACCCGGAGGACGTGGAGAAGGTGGGCGACGCTCGGCTGACTGGCGCTAGATCGGCATTTGTGGGTGACGGGGTGGGGGTGAACTTCATAAGTTCGGACTGTTTTGGTGAGATGGGGGCTTATGTCTTCTAGAAAGTGTCTCGTCCTTCGAGATTAAGATCTGAAATAATAGATATGAGCGTTTAAAGTCGTGCGTTTGTATCCCATTGTTCAAGTAGCCACTAAACGGGCGCTGCCGTCTCGTTAGGTGCGGGAACAGCTGAGCACTCAGGACTCGCAAGGCACCGGCCGGATACTGGACCTCAAGACTGGCACCGTCAAAAAGGAGGGCCACCAATGTGAGTATCACGCTGCTAGAGCCCCATGTGTAATGCATGATTATCATATTTGCGATGCTTTTGAGTCACATGCAATTGCTTTGCCTACCGTGAGACCAGCTGTCAGGGACCTGTGTGCCCCTGACAAGCCTGGTGGGCGAGCGGAAAATGACGGATCTACTCTGAACGGAAAATGTGTTGGGTGGTGGGCCGGGTGACGTCACCTCATGCCAGGTACGGAGCTGGTCTCCTGTGCAGCTTCTGATGTAAGTCAGCAGCCGGAACTGGGACCTGTGCGCAGAACGGTGCAACCCCAAGGTCGCGGCGCTGCACACGGCGCCGTATCGAGCCCCTTATCCCCCACCCCACCCCCGAATATCCCAACGATACCCTGTATCCTGTCCCGATCTGTTCCGCTGTGGCTTTAGTTTTTGGTTTGTTGAGCTGCAGCAGGTCCTTTGGCGGGAGATGGCCAGAATCACGTGTGCGTGTGTGCCTCGGTGGGCGGGCCGAAAGCTGGCGCTGCTCCTTTGCAATATCCCCCGACTGCAGCAGCGCTGCGGTGAGCCGTCGGAAGTAGCCGGTACCGGCGGCTTCGCCTGCTGCGGAGCCGACGCAGCCTATGAGGGATGCTACGCGCTAGTTCGGCGTTGTTTCCATGGGCTCTGATCTGTAACGTGGCGCTCCTCTGGAACCCAAATCTCCCCGCCCCACCTCCACCGCCTTTGAGCCATAAACGGAGGGATGTTTTGGAGATTTTTAGCGTGTTGAAATGGCCTAGAAATCGTGCAGCACCTGCATTGCAGTATGTCGGAATGTGAGGAGTTGACAGCTACCTATTTGTTTAAATATTTTCCGTGGATTCCTCGCTCCATGATTTGAAGTTACGCGCGAACGTTTTTAAATCGCGTACCTGCATGCTACGTCTCGTCACATTGCAGGCGTTTGAAAGTCAGATTGCAATTATTTGTTCGGCTAACTGACATGAATAAAGGTTAATGTTGTGTTTAATTAGAAAGAATCGCCTGAGCCATGTACCATAATTCCGTTTATTATAAGCATTGCGTGACTCTGGATATCTTTTTTGTGACTGCTGAGTGGTTAGTGCAGGTCTTTTTGTGATAATTTGTCCATAAGCCCGTCGTGTTTCTGGGAATTTGAATTGTATATATATATATATATATATATATATATATATATATATATATATATATATATATATATATAAAATATATATATATATTGGCTACGGATCCCTGTAGTACGGGGCGTCCTCTTGCTGAGCCGAGTGCGCCGCTGGATCCCCGAATAAGGCGTGGCCTGATGGCGGTAATCTGCCGGCGATGTGCGAGGTGGCGACTCCGATACTCCGATGTTAGACCACCGGTTGATGTGTCGCTTCACTCCCGTGACCAGCGGCGGGTACCAAGTGTGCACATTCGTCCGCGGCAGTCCCGTAAGCCGTTATCGTGCGGGGTAACCTGTCGGCGGCGTTACTGAACACAATGCGGTAGTGGCGCTGTGCCGGGTATTACGGACCGTATTACAAATTCCCACGAAGTCGCCAGGAGCTTATGACGCGGACTGGCATATCTTACCGTGCCGGCGCCATTTTCTACCGGCCCGCTCGATCACGCCACTGCAGCCGGTCTAAATGGGCTCAGAAAATAGACACGGTATCAACACCCGCACTGGAGAGGGGCCTGGCACTGACGTGCACTGGAGGGGGCTGGTGGGTCCCCTTGAGATCTTCCAAAACTAAGAGGCAAAGAAAACTGCCAATTTGTGGGGTGTGGTGTCTGTGGTAATCTATATTTCTATATTATAGTGAGGTTTCATCGACTTAGGTCAGTTCCTTCAATGTCAAACGAGGTCATACAGAGGTCAAATATTTGCTGTGCTGAAGACCTGTTGGGAATTGCCGTTCTGGGATAAAGTCCGGAATATACTAAAACCTGACCAAAGTCATAGAGAAAAGGTCCCAAAGAGTCTTCCTCAAAATTGTGGGGTCAATTTCATTCAGGATATGTATGTCATTTACTTAAACATTGACGTCACAATATGGTATATTCCCTATAATGTACACTATGATTAGTACTATAGCAACCGTTGGGCGGGAAATGAGTATTGACCTTTGACATTGACCTTTGACCTTAACCTTTACATTGAGTTACCTGAACTATGACTTCATAGCATAGTATACGCCATACTAGGTGACGATATTTGACCGGAAGCACTAAGGCGAATGACCTTGGAAATACTGGTATTAACTTGACTTGTGACCTTTGATCGTGACATGTCGAATTTATATTGCGTTATGACGTCACTGCCCGGTCATCAATGCAGGTAAACTGGTGCGACCGCGCGATGGTGGCGATCTCAAAATTTAGATCTGGCTTTAAAAGCGTATAAGTAAAAAATGGCCCAAATTTTCATCAATTTAACCAATTGACGCGACGTAGAATTCTATCGAATGTGGCTGCCCAATCTGCACGGTTTTGTGATGGGTTGATCGGAAGAATAACACCGTAGTCATGCCTAAAACGTATCTTATGTTTGGCAGACTTCGACCCCTGAGCGTAGCAAATAAAGATAAAGCTGCTGCTGCGCTTCTCATTGATCTCATTCATCGGCCCTGGGCATCAAAGCACATTTCCATTGACCTTACCCTTTCTCTGGAACCCAGTGAAAGGTTTAGAAGAAGAAAAACTTGCTGACCAGTTAGCTTGCCTTTGCATCAGTCCTGTGTTCTTACTCCACTCACATTTTTAAACTCCGTCAAGTGAAACCTTCATCTGTTCTCCTCTGTTGAGTGACTTGATACGGATCCTAACAAATTAGTGAAAGTTGTTTCGAATGGTTAGGTGGATTACTTAGTGAAATCATTCGATCTTGTCAGGTTTGAATTAGGACATTGCAAACTCTATTGCTGCTCCAAGGCGGTTGACATTTACGACAGCGGGATTACGTCGCCGTGTTCTACTAAAATCGTTAATGAAGCTATATTGTTAAAAAAACACTTACAACAGCCATTGAGGAAACTGTAGGGCCTTATGGTAGAAAATTAGAAAAAAGACGGTGAAACGACTTGCATGGAACAGGGAATAATTTAGCGCCAGAAAAGCTGTATCTAAAGAAGGCAAAATTTGGTATTCTAGACCTGAGCTCAAAGCGACAAATCACTGGTTATGAAGTCATGGAAATGGATAGTGAAAGGCTCTTGTGTCATCAACCATTTCTTATTTGGGTTTTGAATGCGGCATAAATGGAGGAGCTGTAACTCATCTCGAACCAAAAAAGAGGACTATCGACTGTTTGGGTGCGTCGATCGGAGCGTGCTCTCGTGAGCTGTGTTGGCGCAGGTCGGCCGTCGATTGAGACGCGACGTCCGGCGGCAGCGGCGGCCGCCGGAAGTGGGGTCCCATCGGAGCGCCGCTCAGGCTAATGGTGCCGGCGGCGGCCGCACGCGAGCCGTGATGGACCACAGCGACCGGCCGACGGCGGAGAGCGACGGGCCGCCGCCGACGGCCGCCCGCTCTCGCCGGACTGATGAGAGTGCCAACACGGACTCTGCATAAAATACAGTGTGCGGAAGATTAAAGACACTAATCACATGTTAACACGCTGCTGAAATGCCTCCCCGTACATGTCCTGTGATGTGGTTGATTTTAGTCGTATGGAATTGGTCGCTAAGCCCGCCCTGAATTGGAAGGGATTAATCAGGGGACTGAAACACTCTTGGGTTCTTTTGAGTATTGTTCTGAAATGTCTATTTTACTTTGTTATATGAACCAGAAACAAAAATGATTTAGAAGTGTTACGTGGTATATCGCTTGGCGTGTCAGGTACGTAATTGCTTTTGTGGGCTAACCTGGTTAGGTATAAGCACGAGTCGACAATGCGTTGCATTTGTAAAGCTCCAGAATGGAGTGCTATTCTTTGTCATGTTTTTTTCTGCGGCCACTTGATGGCAAATTGATCGTAAATCTTGTAGATGATTATTGAGGCTTGCTGATGTGAGCTTGACATGTTCAGCGTGCTTTTGTCATCCCATTGTTTGCAGCCAGTAGTCCAATTTGCCCATGTCCATCTAAATGCCCGTCAATCAGTATATCGACTTTTCCGTTTCTTTGCGCTCACAGTGTGCAACAAATGTATTGAATTGTGCGGTCAGTTTTTTTTACATGAACGGTGCTAGACTCATAAATCTGAAGAAAAGGAACCGCTGCCCTGTTCAGTCTCACAGTTTTGTCAGCACCAAGCACCAATCAGCGGGCAGCTTTGTGCCTACGTCACCGGACTGTATCCTCTCCCTCGGGAGCTGGTCTTAGAGGCTTTGCGGGCTGACGGCCTGCCGTTGCGCTGCTGAAAAGAAAAAAACAGTAACAGCACGACAGTGGTAGCCTACCATTTTGCGAATGGTAGGTTAAGTATTATGTTTCGTCTTCGTTGGGTTAGCAGATACCAGAGGCGGTTGTGGCACTGATGCTGCTTTCCTGGAGGGAGTTTAGAGGTCCTGCTGACGAAACTGTGCTGGCAGACTGAACAGGGCTAAATTCAGAGGTTTTTAAATAGAATATCTCGTGTTGCTTTTCCATAGTCCCATTCATTATTTGTTCCCCATATTGCTAACTTCCATGAATTTTCTCGAAGTGTTCGCTAAAATAGAATATGTACTCGCTTTAGAATTAAATACATAGTCAGATGTTCTACTTGAAAGCGAATAGGTAAGTTATTGCACTGAAACCTAGAAAAGTATGTGGAAGATTGCAACTACTCTTATTAACTCCAGTGTCTCCATATTCTTGCCCACCCACCCGCATCAAGAGCAATTAGATGGCCATGTATAGTTCAGTCTCCTTTGTGTACCTTTTCCTGCTCGACCCCGCGCCGGAATGGGCTTGTTTGCTCGTCCCTCGGAACGGCGGTACCTCAGGCAGGGGCGCGCCACCCCGGCCGGCGCGGCGTCGCCAACGGCGGCGTGCTTGACGTCCCCCGCACCCCGTCGGCGCCGATGCTACCATTGGCGCTGCCAACAATCACCCCAAATTCAGCGCCGCTGCAAAGTTTCGCTCAATCGATCGGGATGATTTCGTCGAGTTTAGTTGAATGCTTTGCCTGGAGCCTTGGGCGAATGGCAAGAAGGGTTCGGGTGGGCTCCGTAGAGTGATGGCTTGTTATGATTTATTGCAAGGTGTGGTAGGGTACCGCTTCCGCTGGTGTTTAGGGCTGACTCGCCCCCCTCATCGGTGACTTTACCGACGACGATGGATGGACGGCATTGGTCGTTGCCGCGCCATTTGTCAGAGGCGCGCCGTTTTTTGCCGCGCTGTTTTTGTCGTCACCGGATCGGCGCGGTTTAATTTTGAAGCGCTCCGAGTAATGGCGTGTTGATGTTGAGCGCTGCGCCTCATTGCTCATCCTGAACGCGCCGATTTTGCCAGCAGGTCCCCGCGCGAGTTAATGATGAATCCTCCAGATGACTTGAAGATGAGGCAGACTTCAAAGGCCCGTTTTTTTGTTGTTGACGGAAGCCATGGATTACTCCTGCATTGGCTCGGCGATTCCCATAAAAATACCATCAATTTGAAGGTTGATACAACGCATTCTGCCTGGCTAACCCTGCCAAACAGGAAACTTCTCACAGCTCACCGGAACTATTGTGTTGTCGACAGCCACCATGCGACTGTGCATGGGCTCTCGGCGCGGCTTCATCACGCGGATGAAGATCGGCAACGTGCAGCCTGACAACATGATGTCGGCCCACCTGAACCGGCTGCGCGGCCGCAACTCGCTGGGTGCCTCCACCGACGGCAACAGCTACGCGGTCGTCCACTGCACCGGCTACATCAAAAACTGGCCTCCCACCGGTAGGTGGGGTCATTGCGGCCAAACGGCAGTCCGCTAGGGCTGTGTCCTTGCGGGACGGCCACCGACGTGGTTGCTTCAGATTGGAGGATGCGTGTGTTCTGGTGGTGGCGTTCGATATTGCGCTGTATTCCACAGGATCAGAAGCCTGTGTAGGATGTTGCAGATGATCAAGGCTCCAGTCGTGATCTCTTAAAAAGAAACTGCAGGAACCTGGCGCCATGGGCATATTAGGAGCTTGGGTATCAGAATTGTTATCGATGTCACGCTGTTTTTTTTGCCCTGCGGGTATCACATCCAGAGGGAGTTAATTAACCCTGTTCAAGTGGTGATACCCCTTTCATGCTCCCTGGATTTCGGAGAAAAGACTCTTTATTATCCGTCCTCTTTGTTATTGGCCTGTGCTCTTTGTTTTATCGCAAATGGATTCGATCGAAACGCGTTTGGGTATGGTTAGTGGTTCTCTTGATTCCTACTTTGGTTTTGCTACGTTTATAAAATGTTTTCAAACATCTAAGTTCGTGTTTTAAGAATACAGACCTTTGCTTTTAGCTTAAGAACGCACCCAGATTCTGAGCCGAGGTTCGGCATTACATTCTCCAGATGTCATTCAGTGGTTCGCACAACTTCCGTGTATTTTTCTTTAATCGATTGGGTATGCATTTAATCAATTCATAATTTCAAAGAACAAGATTTCCGTACTGTTCAAAGTCGGTATATTTTATAAGAGTAGTTTTGTGTGTAGAACATATTGGCGTATTAACTACGATGTTTCGCCCCCTCCTAACAAGGTAATCGGGGGCTAATGATCCAATAGACGTGCCAGCTTACATCCATATGGGCCCTGCTCCTAATATGTCATAAATCTTAAAAGCTGTCAGTCAAATTACACTTATATCTACAACGCGAGGGCGCCTTTCCCGGAACCCAGATGCCAATTTGGCATTCATAGTTGGAAAAGAACCGTCACGATTGTGCCAGCATGTTGTACTGTGATATTCAGCGGCAGAGGTGGATCCAGGGAACAAAGAAGAGGGGACAAAGGACGATAAGGCATTCGCCTCGCCGTAAGACCCTGATGGTCGCCGATTTTCCTATAAAAAGAAACACTTTATGATTTTGGATGTGCAATCCCTCAGGCCTCCGCCTGGGCCCGGCACTGCTAGCGCGGGCTCGCTTTGGTCTGATACTTTGGAGTTTCCAGCAAAAGACTAACCTTCTGGACTTGATTTATAGAGCTATGCACCGCAATGGTGTATAATGCATATATGTACAGCTAAACACATACCCTAATAGCTTATTGGTGTGTTGAAGCTTGTTCAAGGATAGATGGAAATTCAAGAATCAAACCATTCTTCACGATCTTTTCAGTTCTGTGTAAGATTACTCGCTTTCCTGATATATATATATATATATATATATATATATATATATATATATATATATATATATATATGTATATATATATATATCAAACATATTGGCAAGTTGTTTAACCGCATACGGGGGCGGGTATCCGCCCCCCGGGTTTTCGGAGATAGAAAAACCGGCGCGTACCCACACTGCACCTGTTCCCTCATCATTTTACAACTTCGTGAAAATTTAAGGTTAGGTCATCCAGGTCTGGTCACCAGTACAGGTCAAGGACCCGACCTCAAAAAAGTTTAAGATAGCATAAGTCAGAGCAGAAGAACTATCCGATTGAAACTCATATCACATAATGGCCCCACCGAGTTCTCAAAATATGTTCCGGTATTTGATATCGATGACCTAAGGTCAGGTACAGGCAGACCTCTCCATTGGAAATACATGAAAAATGTTTTTCGGAATAATTCAGTAACGGATGGTGAAGAGCATTTATTTTAGCGCATTAGACCCCTGGGCTTTGCGGTTCTAATGATATGCATTTTATATAATTTGACCCGACCGACCTCAGGTCGGTCAAATCCTATTTGACCTAGCAAGGTCAAATTATATATCATTCGATTCGGCTTGCTGAGAGGATTCATACAGTTTAAGTCGTTTTCTCATCTTTACTGTCAGATGTAATGGCCGAAAAACTGAATTTATATGTTATCCCTATGACGGCATGTTTGACCCGGACCTCAAATGACCGACAAAAAATGGTTCAAATGTTTTCGATGGAGGTGGATGGGCAGCCCAACGCCGTTACCGTTTTCGCACCACCGTGGTTCTCGAGATCTTAGGGGACCGCCCCCGTCAATGCGAAGGTCGCTCGACCCCGTCAATGCGCGTGTTAAAGTCTTCGTCAGACCCAAGCTAGAGTATGGTGCACCAGCGTGGTGCCGTGGATGATAGGTGATTGTGAAGTTTAGAGAAGGTCCAGAGACGATGAAATATGAGACAGATGTAGAGGCACGAGTTATAAGGAGAAGCTAAAGGATGCAGGACTCGAGCGTTGCGGAGGGAGGAAGAGGGGTGATGAGGCGTAAAAGTGATGACGAATGGGGCAAAGTAGAAGGAGAATGGTTTAAAATAATCAATGAAGAACAGAGAACTACCAGGCAGAATTCGGTCAAGGGCAGAAGGCGAGGTAGTGCGAGGAAGGACAAATGGAAATCAGAAGGGCAGGCCGAAATCAGAGAATTTTTCAATCTACGATTTGAAAAACGGGAACGAGTTACTGGAATTAGTTCGGAATGCGCCGAACGTGAACTGCTTCAAAACCGCTACGACAAATGGAAGGAGATGCAAGACCAAGAAGATAGTCGCGCTGAATAATGATAAAAGCAGAAAGAAAGAAAGGACGTACAGTGACTCGATGATGTGGAAATACGCAGTTGTGCGTCAATGATATCCATCACACGAAGCCGACTAGCCTTCTAATGGATAACCACTTAACTTTAATAAGCAATAAGCCTACGCATTTCTTTCTCAGCTCGAAGTAAGTTGTGTCCCACGCATGTAGTGTACCTTTTAAAGGGAATGACCACCCAAATATAACTATTGATGGACAGCAGCGGTCCGAAAATCCGGAACCTACAATTTGTTTCCTCATTCAATCGCTCAGAACGAGAACATCACATTTTTCTTACTACCCTGGGTTGACCTAAGCATTGCTAGTATTTACGAGACCGGCCGCCAGGGTGCCGCTCGTGACATGTAACGTTGCGATGAGCGTTGCCATTGTCAACATTTGTCACGTGACCTGCGTGGCGGTCAGGATTTGGACCAAACAAGCGGTGCCACCAGTTGGAGAGGGATGCATTTATGGCGCGAGTTGGGGTCTTAAGACCGCTTATTTTCGACTTAAAATTGCGCGGACAGTTATGCAGGGGAGCGTTCGGTGAAAGCTGCCCCAGTAGCTCAGTGGATAGAGCGTTGGGCACCGTTCCGCTGCTCAGGAACATGAGGAACTCAGGATCAGTGCGTGTGCAGGCTAGGGATCGATTCCCCCGAGACGCTCAGGCACTCAATATTTGCCCGACGTAGGTCGACCGGCAAATGACTGGTGAGAGGGTGACCTAAGCGAGACGGCCGTCTCCGTTCTTTGTGGACGTTAAACTTTGGCTTCTGAATGGGCCCAAATTCATTTTTTCAGGCACCAAAAACATGTTTTTATAGCATCAAAATTATAAGAAAAAACCATATTTCAATTCTGAGCGAATAAACGAGAAAATAAATATGGTTTCCGAATTTCCAGGCTTATTTTCTTCATAAATTAACCTTGGAATTCCGACAAAGTGGCACTTTCCCTTTAAGAAATCCAGCCTGTCAACACATCGCGATCTCATGCACTACATAGAGTTTTTTAAGCAATATCTCCTCGGGAACGCCGCGTGATTTCTGGAGGTACCACTTATGGTTATTTCTGCACCGGATGGTCCAGTGTATGAATAAGCGTCATGTTCAGAAGTGGTTCAGTGTAAAACCTGTCGTATTTGAACGGTGGGCGAAGGCGATCTCCATGCGCTTCGGGCTATCGCAATCCATCCATGGATGTGCGGAAAAATGCAGCTTAATGACATGTAGGCTGGGCATGCGTGGCAAGCTTGGAGATGCAACAGATAGCCTTATTGTCCGTGTTGTTACCGTGCGGCACCCGGTGCTGCAACACCCGGGCTTTGGACTCTGTCTGTATGGCCTCTGCATCCATAATTCATAAACAATCAGCTGTCGGAGCGCGTCCGCTGTCGCCTTTACCAGTAGCAGCAGTGATGGAAGGTGGCACGTCACGCCAGTACCCAGTCAATTGACGCGACGCTACCGGCGCGGCGTCTGGCCGGGTGCTCACTGTTCATGCGCCGCCTCGCTTCCACCGCAGACGGTTTTCTGCGAAACTGTGAGAAAGCGCGCGATGTTTCGCATGGGACTGCTGTGGGCGGGGGTGGCGCTACTATGCTTCACACGAATCGACTGTGTGCGATGTTGACGCCCTGGCTGTGAACACTTCATTTGTGAAGCTGCCTGAGCAGGCGCGGACGCGCCGGCAATAACTCATGTTCAACAGCCGTGTAAATGGTGCGGATTGGTACGTCAGTGGTTTTGGTTGACGTAAGCACAGCTGCAGTGCCACGGTGCTGCCGCTAAACACTGCTTTCATGCTTCCGGCGGCAGGTCGTAGCGTCCATGGTGTTTTGTATAGCGCAGCCGAGATAGGGTGATGTGGCAGCTCCGAAGAATATTTAGGCCTCATTGAACAAGGCGTTGTACGTCGTACGAAATGATATCCACATGTGCTGGGAAAGTAGCACCGTTTGGCAGGGGCGGACGCAGACCCGAGTTTTGGGGGGCAAACCCATGTCTGCCTCTCCTCCGGGGGGGCTGGGAGCGAGCGAATATTTTTTGCTCTACAGACCTAGTGTAAACACCTTTTTCAGTGTTCGACAGACCTAGTATAAGCTACCTCTTCAAGTGCATGATCGTTCTCGGGGGGGGGGTGGGAGCGAAGATTTTTTGCTCTACAGACCTAGTGTAAACACCTTTTTTCAAAAATTTCTCCGGCTTTTGGGGGGGCAAAAGATAGTTTGGCCTCCCCTCCAGCGCTTTGGGGGCATGGCCGGAATGCCCCCCCTGCGTCCGCCAATGCCGTTTGGTTTGTTTGACCACGACGTCATCATCCGTCGGATAAGTTATTGTGTCAAAAGACAGAGGCCGGAGACAGCACGTGTCCGGCAGGCAGGAGAGCGATCTGAGCGCGCCTGGGCCGCCGCGCAGTGACGAGTTCGCTCTCGTTGACTCTGGAGCGGATTAGACGCTGGCGCGGCCTTTGTCGCGGACGGCGGTGACGACTGTGGGATGATGCCGGGATTAAGGCTCTGAGCTGGACGATATTGCAGCCCAGTAGCACGCCAACAGACGGCACAGCATCAGAGGTCGTTGACATGATTAGGCTTATCTGGTGACATGTGAAGCTACCCAGAACGACGTCTCGGCCAGTAGAGAACCACGGGGCTTTGTGTGGGGTCGGCATTTTTGCGACGGCCGGCCATACTTGGCACGCTATGAGTTCAGCGACCCGACGTCCGGTTAGGGGACGCTGTCCCCCAGATCAGCTCCAGCAGAAGCTCCGGCTGGAAAGCTGTTGAGACGTTACGATGAGCGCTGCCGGAAGTGCGGCGTCCAGTGAGGCTAGTGGCGTTAAAGCTGAAGCTGTCGGGATGGCGGCCCTGCTCTCCAGCGCGACCGCATCTCCTGATTGCCCCGGTAAGCTGGCTGGTGCGGTTTACGAGGGCTGGGTCTCGTTCCCGACGGCGTGGTGCAGTCAGGGGCCGGCTCACCGCGCCAGACGTCATCAGCAATGAGTGGCCGAGGGGACCCCAGCTGCCAGCCTGCCGCCAGCCAATCGGACGCCGGCTGCCGATACAATGCCGCGTTGCTTTTACGGCCTTATTGAGGAGAATGGCTCAGCCCAACTATGTACAAACGTCGACGTTGAACTTGCGCTGCCTGGGAGTTCGAGGTGAAATAGATGAAACGTTCCGAATGATACCACGTTAGGTTTCAATGAAAGCCATCTCGAATGATTTTATTTCAGTCTAGGTTTCAGTCTCTTAACTAATCACATATTGCGCAACAGTTTCGTAGCTTCGTGGCAGGTATGATAAATCGATGGTTGCGGAACGTCTGACGCTTCCGGCCATTTTTCTAATGAGCCATCACTGTTGTCGGGAATATGGATAATCCCACATGTTCACTGATGACAGCGTCATGAATGAGCGCAGCTGTGCATGCAATTTTTCAGACCTGTCCCAATATGTGGTCTCTGATTTATGGCTGTCGTCTCGGGTGCAAAAAGTGACGTAGAACTAGTTGTCACCGCGATGTCATCAATTGTGTTTTTGCTTCAGGCTCTTTTTGACTGAAGGTTGTATGAGTGGGGTTGTCTGGCTTCCTTGAGTTTCTCTGCCAGGCATGAGCAGGGGAAGGGAGGGGCATTGGGATGCATTCTCACTGATCCAAACAAACTCGTCTACAGTGTTAAGCATGTGATTGAGAAATAGGTGGTCCACTATCGTTATTCCGGGATCGGAAATTTTTCGTTCCACGATTTTGATTTCGCAATCACGGAATATTGTAACTTGAAATATGATTTTGCAATCGCTTATTCGGCGATCGGTAATCGCCAGGGAAGTTTTTTTGAAGTAATAGAGCATTATCTCTCTACACTCTACGAACTAATAATTGTTAACCCGCCCCCAACGTGGGATGTGAGAATTCGGGGGAGGGGGAGAGACGAAGGTCTGAGCCTGAGGGGCGTTTGAACGATAGCCCTCGAACTCGGCTCGTGCGAGAGATAGCGGGAAATGACGGATTGTGTTTGATAGCTTGGGAAAAATCATGGCTCAACTATTTCATTCATGTTTTTTTAGCTCAGATCAATATTTATATCATGCATATTATATATATAATATATAATATATATATATATATATATATATATATATATATATATATATATATATATATATATATATTGGAAAAGGAGGCCCAGGGTCGCCTGGCTCCCTCACATTTTATAATACAAAATTAGTGACTTCAGCCGAGTGAAGAAAACATTAGAAAACGTTTCAGTCAGTCTGTAACGAAGGTACACACTGACCGCCCCGGTAGCTCAGTTGGTAGAGCGTTGGGCTCCGGCCCGCTGCTCAGAAGCATGCAGTGGCAGTGCATGTTCAGGCTTGGGATAGGTTCCCCTGAGACGCTCCGGCGCTCAATAGTTTGCCCGACGTACAGGTCGGCTGGCAACTGACTGATGAGAGGGTGACCTGAGCGGGGCGGCCGTCCCTGTGCTTTGTGGGACGTTAAACTTCGGCTTCTAAATCAACCCTTCATTGTCGGAGTTGCTCATTCGGGTGGTGGGGTCGGGGTCTCCGTGACAAGTCCATCGATGACTTTAGTGAGACTCCGACTCCAACAGTCAAACTGGGAACAACTTGGGCAAAATTTATAAAAAAAGAAGAAAAGGTATCAACGAGAACGCATCTGAAGAGCTTTTGTTTCTAGACGAAAAAGTGTCTTGGCAGCAGGAGGCGGAAGATTCAATTTTTAGGCGAAGACGCTTATGATGTCACGAGAGATTCTTATGAATGTTGTATTTTGGCGAATGAGAGGGTGCCCACCCTGCCGGCGGCAGCTGCTCCTCGTCTGCAGCGACGTAATCTACTGCACGGCCAGCTGAGCCGCAGATGGGCAGTCCAGGTCTCAGTGGTGGCTCCGCTGTAAAAACGCCACCCTCCAGACAAAGGCTCACTGGTCCGCCAGCTGTGATAGGTTTGGCAGAACCGACAATTTTTGCCCGGGGTAGAAGAATTTCCAAAAATTACCCTCAACTCGCTGATGGCGACCACTGATTTACGATGTCTGACGTTGGTTTGGCGAGAAAGGGTAAAAAGGCAATGGTGCATGATGCGCAGATTGTGATAAATGTCTTTGAAACTTACTGGATTTTTTTCACCAATTCCATCGGGCGGTTATTACCACCCTGTTTGGCTCTGGAAGTCGTGCCAAAGCTTAGTGACCGGTAAATATTACTTACGTTGAATCCTCTTTGCAAAAGTATCTCGTATTCTGAATAAATGTAAAGAAATGAATGGTAAATCGTTTTGATAAAGTTGTTGAACACTTAACGTCGGGCACCTGGGAAAGTTCGCTGTACTTTTGCTCAAGCCAAAATGCTGTCTGTTTGCTCCATTTGTTCCTCTTTTATTAGATACAAGCTGCGACCAGGACGCCAGTAGAGTAAGGATGCGGAAAACGCACCAGATATGAACGTGCTCGCTATTCCTGACTGCATTGACGCAGGTCTAATCGGTGTTCTTGTGGTGCACCCTGAACCCGTCATAAAACTAGAGCTGCGGTCACCTCGCTAGCGGCGCTCTGACGATCCGCGAGTATGACCCACCTTCTGCCAAATGCCACTCGGTGCATTACCGTATCACAGTATACCACTGGCCAAACGTGTGCCACGATTGCAATTGTGTACAGACAGCAGTCAAGTCCGGAGTCTGTGTCACGCGGCCAGCCATGCCAGGGCAAGGTTCAGCTGTCGACCGTCCCTTTGGAAGGTGTTTTCGGATAGCAGTTTGGAGACATCGGAATGGCCGGGACGTTTAGTGATTTGGGTCCGAGGTGCGCTAACCATAAGGTCATGTAGCGCCCAAGAATCGCGGGAATAAACGGACGCAGAGGGGACAGTCGTACAAGGACTCCCGCCACTCGTTCTATGAGTTAATGGCCCATATTTGCTACTGCGCTGTTTATTACGAAATGTGTGTGGTCAGCAAACCTCACCTCGCGTTTCGTGAGATTTGCCTTTCTGAAATGTGGCGCACATCGTTGAAGGACAGTGCCCGTTAGAGTAAACCGCTTTCTCGTTGCCAAGAATTCACCACAGGCAGTACAGCTCGCTTCGAATAGGTACTGGGCACAGACCGCAGTAGGTGCGAGCTGCTTTGGTATTGTCATAAACAACATACTCGTACGTTCCAGATATATTTTTGAAGCGAGGTGCGACCAAATCCGGGGTCATTAGAAAAAGACATCCCGTAAATCTTGCCTGGATACTTATTCGGCGTTATCGATACTGTTGCTGCCGATTCGTCTCGGGTAAAGATTCTGTTCCCTTGCGTTTCATTCAGCACAAGTACCAAACAACACCAGCAAGCTTTCCCACTTTCCAGTTTTCTAATATTACGCTGTTATTTGGCAACTTATATTCGTGGTTAGGAGTGGCTTATTTAGGCTCTTGGTGAGTGCTGTGACTGGAGTATTTCTAGTCCTTTGCTGGGTATTCATGGACAAGTACCAAGGGTGCACATTACTACTATTTGGCTCGCTGTTCCGACGAACAAGAGCCCTAGGCTAGTAATATCATGTTTTTAAGGTTCTGTTGACTCCACCAAAATTTCAATAGGTAGAGCTTGTGCATTTGAAGGTTGTGTACACACTAAGACGGGCGCAGTTTTCGACTAATTACTTCAATGTGCCCAGTTATATTCTACAGTCTGCGGTTTGCCCGCGGCTTTCGATTGTGTGCCCCAAAATGGGTAGCAACCTCAAACTCCGAAAAATATTTTCGGAAACGGTTTCCTGCGGCTCTTCCATGGCCATTAGGTTTTACTGCTTAGCGTGCTTGAAATATGAGGCTTTCAATTATTGACGGGCATGCAATTGAAAGCTGAGACCCAAGTGCACACTGCACATGCACCAGTTCAATCACGACTAAGTGGCAACATTGTGCAAGCAATGAGACAGCAACTTTATAGCCTTGTGTGTGGGGTCTGACACGATTCGATTTCAGATGGTGTTTGAATGGAGATCATTGGCAAACTTTTATTGGATTGAAATAAATGCTACCTTCCAGTTTACCATGCAGTGTTTCCTTTAGTCAAACGTATTCATCATAAATATTTGATGGCCATACTTTCAGTAAAATAGAAATGACTTCTTGTTCCTATGAAAGAATCGGGTGCATTATTGGTCGGCATAAATGTGTGCTGGACGATGTTAAATATGGATGAACAATTTAACTCCTCGACTCCTCCACTGAAATGTGTTGCCACCTCTCGGGCATAGACGGAACTGAGTGATTCACTCACCGCATGACTCGGCATGGCTCGGCATTCTTACAAAGGATTACTCCAGTTAATGCTAGCTCAGGTTGAAGATGATGCAATGACCTTTTATTGCATGTTACAGTGGGCTTCATTTACAGCCCTTTGATGACGTACTACCTTCCTGGATGTGGTGCCTTGGTTTTGGCGCGGGGCGGGGGTGACCTCTAAGGTGTTCGTGAGGGATAATCCCACTCTGACCAGACTAAGCGCCCTGTATGGATCCCTGCTTACCAGGAAGATGAATTTGCTTTCTATCGCGAGATCTGTATCTCGTTCCATGTTGGACCGGTTGCTGGTGGTTTAGGGAGAGTCGGTAGCTTTGGTCCATGTTCTGCCGATGTGCAGTGCGCAGAATTTCTGGTTTATAGAGTTGTCGGTCACGTTTGCCCGCCGGCTCCAATTACTTTCAGGAGAAGCGTTGCATTTTTTTACTGTGTAGTTTTTTATGGATCGCGATGTGCCTATGCATTTTTCAGAAATCGTCATTTATTTCTTAAGATTTTCCACTTTGATTCACAGGAAAGTGTTCCGTATTTCGAAATCAACCCTTATCAAAACGATTTAGATATAGGTAATATAGACCTCAAGAGGAAGACGATTCTGAGGTTTAATTTTGGTCCTGCGTCGTGGTATTCTCTATTCAATATCTTAAGGGAACCATGTATATCCCGTTTAAATAAATTTGTTTCCGCGGAATCCAGGTTTATGTTCAAATAATTGTCGCCGGAGCGAGGTGTCGGAGTACCATGCGTCGGCAAAGGGGTTCATGGTGCCTCCATAGTAGCACTCCGGATTGCCGATCGGGGAAGGGGGGGGCCATGATCGGGGGCGCCATCTCGGCCAGGGAGCGCCACTTTTGGACCGCAAAACCCATCAGAGCCCCATTTCATGTAAGGCGTAACTATGCTTATAGCGTAAAGTAGCATAATGCAGCTAGAAAGTGAATAATACACCACAATCTTGTTTCACAAAATGCTGCGTAAAAACAACTACTTGCAAAGTTACCTGCCTAAACTACGCTGTACTGGAATGCAGCGTAGAATATTGCCAATATTGTTTCATATAGCAGACAACATGTACGTTGAATATCAAAACACTCCTGAAAAGCTATGCAAGATATAACAGCGTAACATTTATCAGACAATGAACAAAACATGAAATATATATATAATTTCTTATGGAATTGAATCTGAAGCAAAATTAGGTAGTGTAGTGAAAGACAAAAAGAGTCATGAATGTAAAATAAACTTAAATGCAAGTGTGTGCAAGTTTTTCCTTGCACAGGTATAAAGTCAAGTTGCACATGCCAAATTGACTGATATGTAGAGTTCTATGGCCATTTGGTATCCAAAAATGATGATAGCTATTGATGCAAATACACAGGAAAGCTGACATTGATTTTTACTTAGACTTCTGCCGTTACTGTTATTTTACAGTCTAGCGAGGACAGAACCCTAGATAGGCGACACGACAAAGTGTTATAAAGTGTTAAAATGTATAAAGTGTTAAGGTATCTGTCACCAACAAAATCCAAGTATCTCTACTGAGGCCTCTGGCAAAATGATGATATACCTAGGTACCTAAGTACCAGCATCTTGATCTTGTTATTCTTCAAAGATGTTCACCCACTATTCCTTCCCAGTTTCAAAATTATAAGGTTCACAGACCTTACAGTTCACTCATGATAAGTAAACACAATTCACCTAAAATTCTACTAACTACACCCACAACAATACAATAACCTTTTAGTAGGACCTTCTTACAGTAACTACCTAAAAATAGGTACCCAAAAACAAATCGTCGATTTTTATTGCGTCAGCGATAAAGCATCTTCCCCCAGTACTTGTAAAATCATTAGAAACTTAAAAATCGAATAAGACAAATAAGTACAATAATTTTCATTCAAATAATTTATTGAAAAATATATATGCGATTTTCATGTTAATAAAGCGGTTACACGCTATATTTGAAAGGGGTAATGCCATTCTGGAATTGGGCGTAATTCACGCTGCATTTGATATCTACGCCGCTTTCGCGTGAATGTCACCGCTCTTGTGAAACGTGATTCGAGTACGGCGTAACTTTGCAGGTGAATGTGGTGTAAAACACGCCGCATTTCTACAACTTATATGAAACGGGGCTCAGGTGGACGCTAAATCCGATCGTGGGCGCGCCGATGCTCACGTCCTGTAGGGGGAGATGGGCAAATATGACATTTCAGGGGACGTCATCGATCTTTCAGGAGGGCACTGTGACCATTTACGGGGCGCCGAGGGTTGATCGGGGACAAGTACCCCTTGCCCCCGCCCTCTGTAGATCCGCCTATGGGTGCCTGTGCTAATGCTTACAATTCCCTCCTGGTTTAAGAACTTAAAAAAGATGGCTCCAGATGTTTGCTGAACTAGCGTTCATTTTGATTGTTTGTCCCTGAAACCCCTGATCTCTGATTTATTTCTGCTGCTCTGCGTGTATGTATGCCGCCTAGTCTAGAGCCGAAGTGTTGAGAGTCGGTGTGTGTGTCTGATCTCCCAGACTTTCAAGGTATCCAGCTGGAACGTGTGGACGATGAGGTGATGGGCAGCTCCCACTGCTGCATGGTCGCCATCGGCCGCCTGCAGATCACCAGCGTCCCCAGCGCCAGCGAGCTCACCAACGCCAACAACACCAACGGTGAGCCAGTGGGGCGAGCTTACCAATATCAACGGTGAGCCAGTGGGGCGAGCTGGGCTACAGAGCGCCGGCGAGCTCACCAACGCCAACAACACCAACGGTGAGCCAGTGGGACGAGCAGGACGCCAACAACACCAACAGCCAGTGGGGCGAGCTGGCAAACCCGGCAGCCACCAACGCCAACAACACCAACGGTGAGCCAGTGACGAGCCACATGGTCAAGCTCACCAACGCCAACAACACCAAACGGTGAGCTGGTGAGGTTAGCTCGTCTACAGAGCAACGGCGAGCTCACCAACGCCAACAACAACGGTGAGCCTGTGACGTCGAGCTTGGCTACAGATTAACAGTAAGGTACCAAACCCGATTCTGGCTAATCGACGCAAACAACAGGAAAAAGTCTGCTGCCGCGGAGACCCGAATCCTGGTCAATAACTCGTTAGCTCAGCAATATAGATGGGATGTGTCCGACCGACAAGGTCACCGGGTGGGGGATAAGTACGGCCAAACTTATCAGGCTTACTTTTCTACGCCAGGTACAGAGGGTTTACTCATAACAGCTAAAGGTAACTTAGATGGTGTGTTGATTCCGAAGGGAGGAATCAAAGAAATGTATCGGTGTTTATTGCTGCCATTACTTGTATTTATTTTGCCTCATCATCCTTTGTTCCAATTTTGGTGAGAGTACCCGCCTCACTCGGCGGCTGCTCGCCTCAGAGTTCGTGAGTCGCCACGGTATGGACGGCAAGTTCTCGTTCGTGGACCAGCGCTGCCTGAACCTGGTGGGCTACTCGCCGCCCGAACTGCTGGGCAAGCAGTGCTTCGATTTCATCCACCCCGAGGAACTGGCTCACGTCAAAGAGAATTTCGAGCAAGGTTAGTGGTGATGGAGTTGTTGTGGCAGGCAGGGTAGAAGATTAGAATACCGAAGGTGTGCAAGTCCAGTCATGCATTGAGTCTCGAGACTTGGTATATGTGTTGGCTTGCCGCATGGTACACAGGTGAGTGGTCGTTAAAAGCTTCATGAAAGCCAGCGCTAAATTTCCGTATTTTACTATACGATTGTGTCGAACCAGGAGTCGGTCCTAAGGGTGTCGGGCTGATTAAAGAAATGCGTCATGTGAAGGGATTGTGTGCGTGGACTAATCTCAATTTGCTTTTGATGTTTCGGACTATTTTCTCACACCATGAGCTCCCCAATGACGTCTATTTTTATCAATCTAACATCCCTCCCCGTGTTCGGTAGTGATCAAGCTGAAGGGCCAGGTGATGAGCATCATGTACCGGTTCCGCTCCAAGAGCCGCGAGTGGGTCTGGCTCCGCACGTCCGCCTTCGCCTTCTTGAACCCGTACACGGACGACATCGAGTACATCGTGTGCACCAACACCTCCGCCAAGACCGTGTCGGGCGGTGGCGGTGGCGGCGGCGGCGCGCCGGCAGGTGCCCCCGCCGAGCAGGACCACTCCGCCGACCCTTACGGAGGCCATGCCGCTCCCGGCATCGACTACTCACTCCAGCGCTACCAGCACATGGCGCACGTGCAGCAGGCGCAGCGGCCGAGCAGCACCCACACGGCCTACAGCTATGACGCCACGCAGAGCCCGCTAGGCTACTCGCCGGTGCCGGGGACGGCCGGCGGCCGGCCGCTGCAGCAGCAGTACAGTCAGATGTCGCCGGCCCGCTCTCCGGGCGGCGCCGCCAGCTATGTGCCGCCGCGGCCGCCACTGACGCCCGGACAGTACCCGGCCTCCAGCGGGGCGCCGGCGCCGGCCGGTATGTGGTACCCCAGCGAGGCGGGAGCGCCCCCGGCCGGCAGCCCGGCGGTGTCGGCAGCGGGCGGCGCCGCCCCCGCCCCCGCCGCCGCCGGCGGCCAGCCCCAGCAGGAGATCTCCGACATGCTGCAGATGCTCGACCAGCCGGCGGCCGGCTTCGAGGACCTCAACATGTTCAACTCCACCTTTGAGTGAGGCCAAATATAGCGTGGGGTAGGTAGTCCCGCGTCTGATGACCGCAGATAACTAGAGCCCTTGTCAGTGACGGTTATGGTGTGCAAAAACATATGAAGAGGAATAATACAACTGAAGGGGCCGATTTCACCGTTGAGGTCTGCTCCACGGGCTCGAGCCCTGGACAGTCCATGTTCAGTTGGTGTGTTGGGAACGCCGTCCACCCTGGAACAGGTCACTGGAACAGAAGAGCTCGCCTGTGTGCTGCGTGTGAAGTTGTTCACCCCCAGGCGGAGGAGCACCTCCCTCCTACCGTCAGCTACATATCAGAGGGGGCTGACCGGGCAGCTGAGGTCGGTTTTCTGAAACTATCTCATACATTTGATTATGCAAGACGGCGGCGCGATGCCGAGAGCTGAGTGGGTATGCCGAGTGAGTGTTGTCTCTCGTGTTTTTGTATTGCCATTGTACCGTTCTGATGTGCTGGACTTGCGCGCGTGTCACAAAGTTTTACAAAGACGGTGCATTGGTCCGTGAAAGTGTGTACATTTGCGTTCTTTAACATTTAAATGGAGGAATGTGTGGCTGATGATGATTATTGTGACGTGTTTCACGCATTGTAGATAGTTTTGCGACGATGGTGACATGTCTTGTCTCATTTTCTAAGCCGTCGGCTCTCGGGCCTTCGGCGTGTGAATCGGATGAATCTCAGTTACGAACAAACTTGTTTCTCTAGAATGTAGGACCTAGTAGTATAAGCGTCTCAAAAATGAGTGAGGCGGAGCACCATTGTAGATCATTTTACTATACAAAGCCATGTGGTTTTTGGTAAATACTTGTGCAGTTTCTTCGAAGAGAGGACAGGGCTTTTAGTGCCACTTTTTACGCATTATGTTTCACGGTATCCGTCACTTATAAGATGGCATGTGACCATGGATTTTATCAATGGTCTTTTTAGACTGCAAATCGTTTAATCTCGAATTCCGCAACCAAGTTGCTTCATTACCGCTTTTTGTTTTTGTTATGCCTTGCACCCGGTTTGTATTTATCTATTCGGGTGCGAGGCGTTCTTTGTACATCAGCTGAGCGAACCTGCGCTAAACGGGGACCTGTGTAGTGAATCTCTCAGCTATCCTGCGCCGTTTTGACCTATCTGAAGCCATTCTACTGCATACGGCCGTGACGATGATGAGACTGTTGTGTAATACACGCACCCGTTGTCTGTTTTCGTGTTTGAGTATGTGGCAAAAGAGGTGAAGACATGGGAGACGCCAAAGCGGGATGCAAGACCTGGCTCCTCTGTACAGGAATATATTTAAATGCGTCATCTGGTGTATCGCATCTTGATTGGCAGGGGTGGTATGCACGTGCTAATAGCGTGGAGTGAATCACTATGTACCTTTTGACTTATGTAAAATTCTGTTCGAATACTGACCCGCTCACGGACACCTGACCCTTTTTTCCGAAACAAGAGGCGTCGTTTCAAGGGCGTGCCAGGGATTTCATCCATCCGTACATCGTGATTCATATGCGTTCAATCTCCGAGCCACCAATTGCAATGGAATTAGAGTCGCCACTTTCTCTGGGAGTAAACCGGCAACATTCTGGAAGCGCGGGAGTGGGTGTGTCGCCCGGTTTGGCGCTCCCGGCGGGGAGGATTGGGCGCGCCACGTTTCCGTTTCAGCTGTTGATCACCTGGCCTTGGCCGGCCAACAAATGGCACGACCTAACGCGCCAGATGCTAAAGCAATCACAGAGTAATGGCCGGAGCGCACCTGAGCATCGCGTAGCGAACGCAGTGTTGGACAGCCGCCGAACGGTGAAAGGACGGCCAGTCGCTGCCATCATGGGCAAGGGCCATCAGGTAAGGCCTAATGATTGTTCCATACGATTAGGATACCTGCCACTTTTCAAGACATACAAAAAGGAACCAGCCACTTATTCAATAGTTTATTTATTCATTTATTCTAAGTAATCATCAACAGACAAAATACACTCAAAGGCGAAGTCAGAAAATTAGAAAAGACTATATACTTTGCAAGAATCGAGACAGTGTACATCCTCAAAAGTGGGTAACCTTAAAATTTAAAACAAATAGCTATGAAAAATAGTAAAGAGATGATGGCTAAAAGGTACAGTTGCTCCCGAGCATTTACATATCTTAACACACATGTTTTGAAATTATTAAAATCATCACAAAAGAAGATTTGATGCAATTATTAACTGTAGGAGAAATTATTATCAGCTATATCAGCGGTAACAAACATTCAAATGAAAAGGCTCGGCGAGTTTTGGTTCTCAATTGCATACCCGTCCATAACGCTGAATAATCACCTGTGGCGACTGTGACCCGGCTGTGTTGCCGCTTCAGATCGCGGGGTCGCTGGCCGCCAACAGCTTCCTGACCGCCTACGGTCTCCTGGAGGGGTACACTGTGCCCGCGCTGCCAAAGCTGCGCCGCGAGGGCTCCGGGCTAAGCATTAGCGATGAAGAAGCTTCCTGGATTGGTGCCATCTTCCTTCTCGGCATCGCTATGGGCACTCCTCTGCAAGGCTTCATGCTGGCGTTCGGCCGCAAGCGCTCCCTAATGCTCGTCTCCCCCATCATGTGCTTGGGTGCTCTGTTGATGACGTTCCCTGTCAACGTGGAGATGCTGCTGGGCGGCCGCTGGCTGTGCGGCATCGCGATGGGCTCAGTGCTGCCGATGGCGCACATCTTCATCAGCGAGACGGTGGCGCCCGAGCTGCGCGGCGCGCTCGTCGGCTCCGGCATGTTCTGCATCAACATCGGCCTCATCACCGTGTACAGTATGGGCTTCGCGCTTACGTGGCAGCAGATCGGCGGCGCGATCGCCGCCTTCTACGGCCTGTACCCGCTGCTGCTGTGGCGGCTGCCCGAGACGCCCAACTGGCTGGCCACGCACGGCCGCGAAGAGCAGGCCCACCGCTCGCTGGCCTTCTACAAAGAAGACGCCTCGGACGCTGCCGAAGAGATGGAGAGGATCAAACAGCGGAGCACCGCCCACAACCCGGACCTGCCGCCGATCAGCGAGGTCAAACAGAGGGCGTTCTACCTGCCGCTCGTCATCAGCATCACCGTCACCATGTGCAAGGCCACCTCGGGCACGCCGGCCATCCACCTCTACAGCTACGACATGTTCCTGGCGGTGGGCGGCAACGCCGATCCCCTGGTCGCCAGCGTCATCAGCACCAGCCTCAGCTCGATAGGCTCCATCTTCGCGTTCGCTCTCATGGACCGCGCCGGGCGTCGAGGTCTGTTCCTGATGGCCATCCTGGTTTGTGGTCTCTGCTGGGTTGTCATCGGGCTGGCCGCCTGGCTCATCGAGGACCCGATCGCCACCGACTGGGTGGCCATCCTCGGCTTCTCCGTGGCGCTGTTCGTCTACAACATCGGCATCGGCCCGGTCGGCATGGTCATCATGGGAGAGATGATCCCTATCCGCTACAGAACGATCATCTCGCCGGTCCAGTCAATGATTATGTGGCTTAGCAGCTTCGCCGTCGGCAAAACTTTCTTCCAACTCCGCGATGCGCTGACGTTCTCAGGGCTCTGCTTTTTGTACGCCAGTACCTGCATCATCTTCATGGTCTTTGGCTTCCTTCTGGTGCCCGAGACCAAAGGCAAAACGCTGTCGGAGATTGAAGAGTTGTTCGAGAAACGCGCTCTGCCTGGCAGTCGCAAAGCCAGTGTGGAGTACAACGAGCTGAAGAACGATACGGAACTGACCGAGAATAGCAAGGCGCAGGGCGGCGTCAATGCACCTTTGAACAGTGAACGGCCCCCAGTGTATGGTACGGAGACGCCCGCTGCGCACCCAACATAGTCGCATCCAAAAGCGCAGCGTTCTGTAGTTCTGTTTGTCATTTGAGTCTCTTACCCGAGATACATGAGCATTTTCAGCATGCTTTGTTTATGCCTCTGCTGCGGGAACGGACTTGACTCATGTAACTGGGAGTTCCAGAGGCAGACTTCCGGTTACATGGGTCAGTCCCCGCAGTCGGTGCGTAAATGGAAAGTACCGAAACTGCTAATGTACCCGGGACATCTGCAGTATACGAAGACACGCAATAACGGTCCGTACCCGACTGGGTCAGTAGGAACATTTGTTTGTGCAAGGGATTTTTCAACCTTGTAGAATATCCTATGTCTTCAACACTATTTGATCAAATTTCCACAGCTTCATATAATTATGTTTTCCTCCAATCAAATGGCTTACTGGCATGTTAGGTTATATTTCCCCGCTACCTTTCACTGGAACATAGTTTTTGCTGAGGTGTGCGTTGTTGTGAGTCCGGTCGACAAGGCGAGTAAGTGCACTTAGCTTCGATGGTCATTGCTCATTCACATGTACGCAACTGTTCCGCAGTAGTTCTCGCCAAACAAGCTGAGCTCGGCCGTTGTTGGTAGTTTTGCGATACTGGTATGATTTAAAGCCGTCGGAACAGGTCAGCTAAAATGCTGGTGTCTGTTAGTGCCTATGCGCAAGACTTATGTAAATGATATTCTAGTAAGTAGTAACCATGGACGCCGTATTTTGAATAAGAAACATGATGGACGCACGAGCCCTCCCATTTTTGTATCTAGCATTACTCAGTGAGGAGCAAAATTAAAAGTGGGCGATCGATACGATATTTTTATCTGACTTTTGTGTTTTAATCGAATAAATTATCCCTCACCCTTCCGGGGATCCAAATAATTCCTCCCACCACCTTTAATGAATTGTTACGCCTCAGAATTACGTCGGGGGGTGTAGCAGGGGCGGCGCCACAAATTCTTATTGTGCAGATGGACCCCATCTCAGCTGGGGTTAGCTGTCGATGAGCGTTGGAGGCGAAACCAGGATTTAAAAGCTGCCTGGCAAAATACTACCGATGTTCACCTACGTTACGGTGCATTTGGGAGCATTTCCTTTAGCCCACGTCGATAAGCGTAGCGTAACAATAATCGGTCTAGTGGTAACATTTTTGAGGGGACGTCCCCTGGTTGTCATGTAGAGGGACATTGGCGGAGGCAGGAGGGCCATTCCGGCCATGCCCCCCAGAGCGCTGGAGGGGGGCAAACTATCTTTTGGCCCCCAAACGCCGATTTTTTAAAAGGTATTTTTACACTAGGTCTGTAGAGCAAAAATATATTCGCTCCTACCCCCCCCCCCCAGGAGAGCGATCATGCACTTGGAGAGGTAGCTTATACTAGGTCTGTCGAACACCCAAATTGCACGTGCCCCCCCCGAGGAGGAGAGGCAGACATGGGTTTCGCCCCCCACCCCCAAAGAAAAAACTCTGGTCTGCGTCCAACCCTGTAGAGGGACATGTCACCGATCCCCAGCTTTCAACGCCCATGTAATGCCGTGCGGGCGGGAATTGGGCACCAAACTCAGTATTAGACCATTGGCGCAAATCACAAAGGTGTTTACATCACTTCAGATTGTAAAAACACAGGTCACTCCTCTCCAAACCTTGCACGAGGCCTCAGCTGTCCTCATCGCTGCCTTTGATCAAGGAGCAGAACGTTTAGCACGGACCGGACCCTAATTCAGGTTCCAGGTTTCGAAGCAGTTTCAGAGCAGTGACTGCTGCCCTTTGGAGCATGTGACAGGGCCCTGTGACCTTGTTAGATTCTATGAGTTTATGTATCAAATGCACTGGCAGAACCAGGGGGGCAAAAGGAATCCCCCTCCAACGAAAAAGTTCGGGGCAAAGCTATTTTATGCCCCTCCCCGCCACGCAAGCCGTCAACTGCCTTTTTGCCCTGGTTCCTTTTTGGTTTATAAGCAAGGTTTTGGTGGTTCAACTGAACCAGTAACTTCAGTGTAAACACTGTACCTTAGTCCTCTAGATATTTAAAATCGCTTTTGAGTGAATGATCCTTGGATAGAAAAATACGCATTTTGTGGTCACATCTTTCGCTCCGTTTTTTTCCCTTATCGACCTTAGTTTGCCCCCCAAACCTACCGGCTAGATCCACCACTGATTAAATATGAATCGGATGAGATTTGTGTACTTGTGTGGGGAAGGGGGAGGGGGAGGGTTATCGACGCACCATCTTCCATGGTTACATGGCAACACAAACTCTCTTCCTGTTGGAGAGAGTCACAGAAAAAGAAATCACCTTCCACAGAAAACCTTCCTTCCTTCCACCGAGACCGCCCTTCTGTGGGAGACCGTTTTCTGTTGTGTAATATTGCCCATTCTCTCTCTCTCTCTCTCTCTCTCTCTCCCTCTCTCTCTCTCTCTTTTTACTATCATGCTTTTGTGTTCAAAATGTCAATTCGTGTGGGTCATTTATGATATATCGAGGATGCCGAATCGTACATCCTTATCCTGGGCCAGTTCATAGGGCGCCTGAGCTATCGGACAACGAAAGCGCCACCATCACCGCTCTTGAGGGCGCCGCTCTTCCACTCCTAACGGGCCAGGGGCGCCACCGTCGCTGACCCTGAGAGCGCCGATAGCGTATTTAGCGCATATGACCTTCGGTTGCGCTCTTTTGATTCGATGCCTTTATGGAATCATGCATTTAACATAAACAAATTATGCACTGTCACTACTAAATTCGAACCGGTCAAGTCAAGATCACGAGACTGGCCTTCGAACCACGATACCACCGCACTATGCTGGTGTTTAGGTCCACTATCTGCACATCTATGACCTGTTTGGAGGTTGCTGACACGGCGGTCGGCAAGGCAGGGTTAATGCTGCCAAAGAAACAGTAGCACGACAAAGGTAGCATTCGAACTCGCGAACTTATGCATGAAAGCTGAACATGCGTCTATATCCCGAGCCACCCTCCTTTCGGGCAAAATATGTAGACTCTGTGCATGATTCCGCCCCCGAACCACTCTCTCGACTCCACCACAGGAATCGAGCGACTGGCTTTCTTCTCATTCTTCGCAGCGTTGAAATGGGTAAAGAGGAGAATATCGCACTCAGTGCTGTCTTACGTTTTCTTCCCTCCAATCACGGGCATTGTCCTGCTCTTTGATATGCTTCGCCAGTGTTGCAAGCATGAGACCGTTTATGGGTTTACGCGGAGCCCGCTGTTCCCCTCTCGGTGCCGGCCGGTGCCGCGGCGGGGCGGAGAGGGGCGGCCCGCGCAGGCCGCACCGGATGTACTGCCTATCTTTGTGATTTCCTGTCGGCGTAGTAGCAGAGATCCCACTGTAAAAAACCTTGTTTACCATACAAAATAAGTCGTTCGGATTTTCATTGTGAAAATGAATAAAATCGAAGATGTTACATTGATTAAAAATCAACATTTTCTGATGCTATGTAATATGTAACTTATATTTTGAACCTAAAATTTTCGAAAATATATGAAGGAAGAACTCTTACCTTTTCTAATGAACAGCTTGCAGAACAGAAATATTTGAAACCGTTTTGAGGTTATAGTATGGCTTAGAATGGATGCAAAAATATTTTGCAAATACTAACGTCATCATATATCCGAAAATGTGAGCTATGATCTTAATATTCTCAGATTCGTGTTCCCAGCCCACGATCACCCTGTATGTAAAGTAACATATTCGTAAAGATCTGAGATGGTGTCGTGTAAAAATTGGCACTTGGTGTGTCGAGTTGGCAGAGAATGACCCCACCAGAAAAAGCGAAACTTCAACAAAGTCGTTTGAAAGAAAACAGCGAGCAGCCCAGACTATACATGTGATCTTGAAGAGTTTATTCGGGAGGGGAGGAGTAAAAATATTGGGGATTTACGGCTGACGAACTAATGAGGCCCAGTGGCGGCGGATAAAGGGGGCAATTGCCCCTCCCCCAAAATTATCAGAGGGGGGCCCCGGAAAATACGCAATTTTAGCTTGGTTCTTTTCTGAAAGTTCATGAACGACCTGACTGAGCCCGCAGCAGTTTCTCGGTTTGGACAGTGTCCGAGCTTTATCTCAGGGGCCCTGAGCTTGGGCTCGGGGCCCCTCTAGCTTGGGCTCGGGGATCCTCTAGCTTGGCCTTTAGGGGTCCCCAAGCTTAGCTTAAAGGAGCCCTCCGAGCCTGGTCTCAGTGGGCCCAGAACTTGGTCTAAAGGGCCCCCGAGCCTGGTATCAGGGCCCCCACTCTGTCTCAGGGGGCCCCGAGCTGTTCCTCCCCCCCGAGCTTTTTCTCAGGGACCCCAAGCTTGGTCCAAGGGGCCCCCAAGGCTGGTCTCAGGGCACCCAAGCTTAGGCTTAAGAGAGCCCCCCGAGCGCGGTCCCAGGGGCCCCGAGATTGTCTAAGGGGCTCCGGGGCTTGTCTAAGGGGGCCCCAAGCTTGGTCTCAGGGGCCCTCCAAGATTGGCATAAGGGGGCTTTCCAGATTGGTCTAAGGGGCCCCCGTGATTGGTCTTAAGGGACCTTTAGCTTGGTTTCAGAGGCCTCCAAGCTTTGTTTCAGAGGCTGCCAAGCTTGGTCTCAGGAGCCCCCGAGCTTGGTCTCAGGGCCCCCTGAGCTTGGGCCTGGGAGCATTCGAGCTTGATCTCTAGGAGCCCCCCCCTCCATAGCTTGGTCTCAGGGGGCCCCCGAGCTGTGTCTCAGGGCTCCGACCTTGGTTTCAGGGAGCCTCCGAGATTGGTCTAAGGGGATCCCGAGATTGGTCTTAGGGGGCCTTGAGCTTGGTTTCAGGGGCCTCCAAGCTTTGTTTCAGAGGCCCCCAAACTTGGTCTCAGGGGCCCCGAGCTTGGTCTCAGGGCCCTGAGCTTGGGCTCGGGGGCCTTCGAGCTTGATATCTTGGAGCCCGAGCTGTGTCTCAGGGCCCCGAGCTTAGTCTTGTGTGTGCTCAAGTCAGTATGCCTGTTATTTGCGTTTTTTTCTGTGTCGATATAGACGACAGCATCAAAGCGCCCCCAGTTCTCATTCTGCGGGAGACGGAATTTTCCGAAAAAAATACTCAGAATATAAAAATTCGTGTTACTTACCATGTTTTCTCATGTAGATGCATACGAACAAACAGCGTTCACTTTAAAAAGAACCTATTTGCGTCGGAAGGGCGTTGCTGTACCTTTATTATAATTTTGATAAGCTCCTGACGTGACGCTCGAGCTTAAAGCTTTCACGTTCAATGTCCGAGGCTTACGTGAACCTATAAAACGCAGATCCATATTTCGACATCTACATGTTAAATACGGAGCTTATGTTGCTGTACTGCAGGAAACATATTCCAGCTTGGAATCCGAGATCGTGTGGAAAATCGAATGGGGGAGGCAAAACCATTTTTTACACGGGCCAACTAAACAACAGGGAGGAATAACCATTTTTGTACTGGACCAAATACAACTTTTACCATTTGTGACGCTTATGCAGGATTTTGCTAGGGGAGTGGCTGAGCTTTGAAAAATGGCGAAAAAGGGAGAATAGGGCGAAAAATGGCGAAAATGGGGCAAAGGATGGGCTAAAGCCCCTCAGCCCCTCTGGATCCGCCCCTGCGCTTATGCCTCTGACCTCAGGCAGCAAGTCCCAACCAATCTATTGCCGTTTTTAGGGGGGCCCTTGCTGCCGAGGGGCCCCATCGTCAAGGGGGCCCCCTGGAAAAAATTATTGCCCCCATCCGATAAGAGCATCCGCCGCCACTGGGTCAAGCCATATGAAAGTCAAAGTCAAAGTCACAGATGAAGGTTATTGACCCAGTATACCGGCCAGATGAAATTATTTAGTATGACGTATGTTATAATATGACTTTATAGTTAGGTCTCCAGCACGACCCAGATTTGACATTTACGACCTCCTTTGACCTTTAATATATTAACCTAGATCAATGTGTAGACCCGATATCTTCCAATACAGCAGCTTTCAGTTGCAGCCTGGTATTTTTCCCACACAGCTGCAGTGGCGGCGGATAAGGGGGGGCAGGGGGCAGTTTCCCCCCAAAATTATCAGAGGGGCCCCTGGAAAAAATTTACCTTGGGTCTTTTCTGAATGCTCATGCACGACCTGACTGGGCCCTCAACAGCTTCTCAGTTTTTAGATCTTAATTGCTGAATTATCGTAATTTCGACACAATTTTTTTTTCAAAAATAAAAATAATTTAACAGTAATGAAAACAGCTGCTAAAAACTTCAAAAATAGTATCAACAATTTTCGGCCCCTTCGCTTAGGAGAAACTAAAATATTCTGGCAGATGCTAAATTTAAACCTTGATTTAAACTAAATATGGGCGCCCCATATTATCGGCAAACTCTGCGCTTTTAGTTCATTCAGTTTGCATTAGATTAGCGTGTTATTTGGTGCAGAACACATACAGACCGCACGCATGCGCAATACGGTATCTTGTAGTCCATGATACCATACTGCGCATGCGTGTGGCACTATTATGCGTTCTGCCGGCAGAATAACACGACTAATAATAGGCTACCATCAATAATTGCAGCAATAATCGGCTATCAGACACATTCAGCAGTTAGTACCAAGGCTATATAGAGGCGCATTTTGGTTTGTAGCAGATGTGATTTAAGCCTCGAAAATTACGAAATTTATTGGGCTCATTTTAAATCCTCTCTGTTTTCTCTTTCTTTTAAGGAAAGGGTTTGTTTTGTTCATCGAGATACTGCGTGGTGGTCCATCTTTGCGTGCCAAGGACTTGGACCTCACTAGGCATAATCAGTTCATCATCTTTTTTTATTTTATTTTACGTACTGATAGGGAACAGAAGTAAGGGAACAGAACAGCAAAAGAAGACATGAGGAAGGCAAAGCAATAAGGAGCAACAAAAAAAAGACATAGGTATACAGCATCGAACAAAAGGAAGCAGGCGGGCACATAGTTAGATTATTGCAGATGATCAACATAGGTAGAAAAAGAAAAAGAAACTGCCGACAAAGAAGCAACACTCATAGAAACAGCAAAAAAGCAAAGGAAAAATGAAAATGCAATAACAAACAGAAAGACTGTCAGAACTTAACAAAAACAGGAAGAGCTGATACAAAACAAACGAGAGTTGAAAATTTAATCTAACAAAACCATTACTAAGTGAAATTAAGCAGGAACCAACGTAAGAAAATATAGACAAGCACTTCAGCGGTAAAGGAAACTCTCACAACTCAAAGAACATATACCTAATCCAAGCATGCGATCAGTGGTAGCAAAATTATTAGCCTAATGTAATCAAACCGATGCCAATTCAAATACAAAACAAAACAAAAACATAATGAAACAAGGAGAAGACACATCTCAGCAAGTAAGCAGAAAAAGAAGTGTTTGGCAAGATTAAGAATAGACACTAATCGAATCAGACCAATGAGCAGAACAAAAACAAAAAACTGCAAACAGAAGAGAACAAAAAGAAACGCGTGGAAAGACAAAAATGAGCCCGCAAAACAACTGGTTGCGGTCCATTAACATTCTGAAAAGCCTCACGGACACACCAAAAGTTTTTGAGTTCCTCCAAATTATGTCCCCGATTCCCAGGCTGGATTCCCAGTTTTTTTCAGGTTGTTAAAACTTAAGATGCTGGTTAAAACTAGTGATTGGAGTCCAATTTGTGGAGAACCCTCCCTATCTTCCTGAATTTTAGTGAAAAGTTTGGCGCACATACATCTACCCGTCCAGCTGCAAAAATGCATAAACTCACAAATAAGGTGGTGCATACTTAACTGTAGAGTGTTCCTTCATGTTTTTGCTATGAAATAAGACAAAATCAAAGTCTAACACCCACTTCCACAAGCTTAATTCACATGTAAACAATGCATACCAAACATGCAGCCTTCTCTCCCCGGGCGCCATTAACTGTAAAGGAAGTTGCAAAATTTTATTGTAGGGAATACAGAACGTCAGATGTTATAGTAACAAAAATTCACTAATTTGAACTATATTTTGTGTAACAATTTATTTACAGATAATTAAAAAATACTATTTTCTCTTAAAAGGTCTGTAAATTTAAGTGTAATATAGTGATGAGAATTAACAAATGCTTCAAAGTGCCAGGAACCATTTTCACAAAAATGCATCTGGGACCCAAATTTTTATCTTTGGATTTGAATCACTAGCAGATTCAGAGGGGAAGGCCAAGGTCTCCTCAAAATGGAAAAATTTTGGCTGATTTTCTTCAAAGAAACAATATGTTTTTTACGATTTTTCCTGACTTAACCCCCTCCCCTCCTCAAACGGTGCTCCTAACCTAACCTAACCTAACCATGTCTCAATTTAGTGAGCCAGCCTGCGGCTCACCAAGCCTCTGGCTCGGTATTAACCTAGCCCGCTGCGCCGACAACCGCCTTCGTCGGCCTCAGCTTTGCCGGCAAAGGCTGGGCCTTCTCTGGACTCATATCTGTGCGCTCTGCGTGCATGCCATCCCGATTCACGAATAAAGTTTATGAAAATTTGGTATGCTTTCAGAACAGTGCTTTACCTCTGGTACAAGGTACGAATGGTTTCCATCAGCTGACTGATGATCAGCTGCCATTGTCTTTCGTCATTTCCGGTGTTATTGTTTATTTTCGGCGATGGACGGCGCACAATTACGATGTTCAGGCTAAGTAAGTGTTTAAATTCGGGGTTTAAGTGGGAGTGGCGCTACTGGACCTCGCTGAATAGAAAGAGGGTGTCTAGCTGATTCCGAAAATGTATCATTTCTATAGAAAATCTTTCGGGAAAGTGGACGTCTTATTTAAGATTAGCCAAAAGTTCAATCCAGGCAGGTAAGTTTGCATTCATACTCCACACTGATACTGATTTTGGTTGCCTGGTTTGCTTTAGTTTGAAGACCAGCAACAGCTATGTTGCACTCTGTAAATCAAAATAGAAATGAAGTACACTCGGCGAATTGATCAGGCCGAGTGCGCGCCCGACGAGTGCCGTGTCGCCCAGCCGGTGTCTGTCGCGGGGGTGGGTGGGGGGGGGCGGTGTGTTTGGTTGGAGGGGTGGGCGGGAGTTAGAGCGGCCGTAGAACTCATGAGAGGTCCCCATCCTTTCCCCGTTGAGCCCCCCCCAGCTGGCCCTGCTTCCTGGCCTGTGCATGCCTCGTCCATATTCATCTTGTGTACGGTCTTTTTACATAAAAGTGAATGGTTGCAAGTGTAAAGTGTGCAGCCTCAATTAATTTTTCCGATGAGGACCACCGCCGTGGCGCAGTTGGTTAAGGCGCCTCGGTCAAGCGTGGGAGGTCCTTGGATCAAAGCTGACCTCTGGCAGCGTTTTCCTCGACCGCCACCTACCCAGGAAATGGCAGTACACTGGGTGGTAGTGCCCGCCTTGACTAGGGACTTCCGCTGACCAACCAGCGCCCTTGTCATTGGGAGCACGGGCTTGATATGCCTTTAAATAGATCCGCCTGTCCGGTGGTACCGCCTGAGGGCACGGCCTCGCCGCGTGTCACCGGAGCAGTCCTCTGTTCCGCCGGGCCCGTGGAATCGGGATAGCTCCACTGCCTGGTACAATGGGGCGCGTGACATGGAGCGTGCGGACATGACTGTCCCGCAAGGGTGCCGATAAGCGTAAGCCCCGCTGCCGTGTACATACTGTGTGTCTGCGTGTGTGTGGTGCAAATGTGCAAAAATGTTCCCGGGTTGGGAACGCAAAAAAAATCCAATGAGGCTACGCATTTCGGCGTTATGAGCCATCCTGTTAAAAGTAGGAGTGTATGTAGTTTGTATCGCAAAGTGTCAATATATGTTTGGATTCAAGTGTGATTCACAGGATTCGTCCCAAACGATTCCATTCATTGAAGTACCCTCCCACGGACTCCATACGCTCTGAGCTTCCTAATAAGCAGTTGGTTTTCGACAACTGGACCAGGCTGCTCGAGGACAACAATCCGGTTGATCCCATCTACCTTGACCTGCGCAAAGCTTTTGATTCGGTTCCTCACCAACTGCTTATTAGGAAGCTCAGAGCGTATGGAGTCCTTGGGAGGGTACTTCAATGGATGGAATACTTCTTGTCCCAACGAGCGCAGCGCGTCGTTGTACAATTGTCGCTCTCGGATTGGGTCTGTGTCACGAGTGGTGTACCGCATGTATATTAACGATTTGCCTGATTGTGTCTCTCGTGGGATCAGTATGTTTGCAGACGACGAAAAATTGTATACCAGCTCAAACTCCCAGCTGTCCGTCGATGGTCTTCAATCAGACATCCGGAATGTGGTTCACTGGTCGCAGAAGTGGCAAATGCCTTTCAACAACAGCAAATATGTTACGCTTCACATAGGTATATACTTGAACGAAGAACACATCTACACCATGAGTGACACCTTGCTCCGGAAGGTAGAGGTGGAGATGGATCTTGGTGTGCGGATCGACACCGAGCTTAAGTTCCAGGAACAGGCAGCTTCAGCTGTCCTAAAAGCCACGAGAGTACTTGCTGTCATTAAGAAACCCATGGCACATCTAGACACTCAAACTCTTCCGCTGCTTTATAAGACACTTGTTCGTCCACTCCTTGAATACGGAAATGCGATTTGGGGCCCATTCAATAGGTCTCATCAAATTCCCATAGAAAAGGTCCAATGACGTGCCACTCGCATGCTCAGTTCTCTCCGGGGCGTTGGTTATATCGACAGGTTACGCGCTCTCAGGCTGCCATCGTTGTATTACCGAAGGAGATGTGGCGACATGATTCGCATATATCACCTCATGCACGGAGGAATCGATCAGGATTATGGATTGTTCTTTACGCTCGACACCCAAAGCCGTACTCGGGGTCACCCCTGGAAGATAGTAAAGCCAAGTGCAGTCTCCAGACCTAGGCGTAACTTCTTCGGTATCAGGACGGTTAACGACTGGAACAACTTGCCAATGTCGGTTGTAACTGCTCCATCTCTGAACGTGTTCAAATCTCGACTGGACAGCCATTGGGCCACCTCAATGTTCCATGTTCCGGAGCTAGAGTGATACATCCTACCTATCCGCTCAGCTGACAGGTACACCTCTTTGCCACCCTTGGGTTCCTTTTCCCGGGCAAGACCATGTCGTGATGCCCTCTATCTGAGCTCGTGGGTGACTCGGAGCCAGTGGGCCATAGTAGCCCTCAAAATCCGAAATTTTTAGGTAAGGTAAGTTAGGATGAGATAGAGATTACTCAGTTAAGCCTGTGCAATGTTTCAGTAGTGGTTACGTTTGTTGAGCTGCTGTAGGATCAACTGCAGTATACTCCTTACATCTTAACTGGAACAACTTCCTTGTTTTTGGTGTATTCTCCTAGATGCTCTTTGACCCTGATATCAAGGCTGCATTGAATGATCCATGGATTTATTTCTCAATTAGAAAAGAGCATGGTTGTTTTTTGCTGGCCATGTTGTAGTTTCGATCGAAAAACATATTCAGTGTAAATTCTTAGAACTTATGAAAACTCCCACATCCAACTTAAGGGGTGTTTCAACTCTGCTTGGGTACAAGCAGTGAACTATTTTCAGCAGGGTTGGAAAAAACGCTGTTTTTTTTAAAACCTGCAGTACTTTTTGAGTTTTTCCCGTTTTTTTACCATTCTCGTTACACTGTTTCAATATTATTTGAATCCATCGACATATATTGAAACTAATACACGACACGAGACAGTAAAACGAACATAAGCAATGCAATCGGGGCGGGCCCCTAAAGCTCACAAATATGCCCCGATTTGTACAAGCTGGGCGAACACGCCCGACTCGTGGAGACACGGTGATTTCATTGTTTGAGCATGTATTAAGACTGTGATGCTATCAATATCATCGTTACTTATCAGAATTTGCCTCAGGCTAAGGAGGGGAGGGAAGCTCATATTCCCCTAGCTGTTCTGAAGTAGCCGATGAACGGCAGCGGTCTGAACCCTTCCTAGCTTTATGGTCAACCATGGAAAAGAAAAAGAAATTGACTTTTCATCAGAATAACAAATTTTTTGACTCATTAACCCACCCACTGCTATGGTTATATGGTGTCATCGCTTCTTGTTCCTGTTCTCTCAGGAGCTGGATTCTCCGTACTCTCGGGGCCGCGGTAGTGGAGTGGTCAGCATAGCTGGCCTCCATTCAGCCGACCCGGGTTAAAGGCCTGGCGGCTTCCCTGAACAAGGAGCAAGCTGGCTTCCGAGAAACCCTTCCAACTGGGAAAGAGTTGGCAACGTCATATGACCCTGGCAGTTGGTGCGTCGATAAGGCCCAACAATTATTATTATTCTCCATACTCAAGAAATCCACTGGACGTAAGCCCGGGAGACCCGTAGAAAGCAGGTGTGATCAGCACCATACCACCGCGCCCCACAGGAATTTACTTTTAATTCGTTTTTTAAATCAGCAGCTCATTTTCTTCACGGCCAACTCTAGCCCTGAAGGTATTAATCTTGTACCTTAATAAAGGCCAAATCATAATTCTCTGAGCACAGCAGGGGCAGTATCCATGATTTGCTCAAGGGGAAGGGGGGATGGACGTAGGCTCGGGGACACTGCACGGGGCCCCAAGTGCGAAGGTCGTTGATGAAAATAAAATAAACATCAGCGGTTGCTGATGGGATCGTGGAGTGAATCGGTGTGCTTCACATGACTTTTATTGGCTGTTTTTCCTACCTTGCTTGTTTCTTTGCCTATTTAGCTAAATAAAGCCTGGTATCCTTTTATTATTTGTCTTTCTGACATGGGGACCATGTCTGGGGTGCCCCAAACACTAATTATTTGGGCAATCTGAGAAAAATTGACGGGCGCCTTGAGACAAAATTATCTCCCCACCCCCCAGAAAAAAACTCTTGAGTCGCCCGAGACCGACTCTTGGGCCCCCCCGTGAGCAATTCTTGGGGCCTCCTGAAACCAACTCTGGGGACCCCAAGGACCGCTCTGGGGAACCCTGAAACCAACTTTCAGTCAGGTCCGAGACCAAGTCTATGCCCCCCCAAAGACAAACTTTTGAAGGTCCTCGAGACCAACTTTGGGGGCCCCGAGGACAATTCTTGCCCCCCCCTCGAAATCAATTCTGAGGGCTCCAAGGACCGAATCTGGGGGCCCCGAAACCAACTTTCAGTCAGGTTTGAGACCAACTCTATGGGCCGCCGAGACAAACCCTTGAAGGCCTTGGAGACAAACTCTTAGGCCCCCGAGACGAATTCTAAGGCCCCGTGACGAATTCTAAGGCCCCCGAGACGAATTCTAAGGCCCCCGAGACGAATTCTAAGGCCCCCGAGACGAATTCTAAAAGGCCATCTGAGAGCAACCCTGGGCTCTTCGAGAAAGTCTTCGGATCCCCCATGTCAGACTCTTGGGCCCGCCGAGACCAACTCTGGGGGCCTTCAGAGACCAGATCTGGCGCCCCCTCCCCCGTGACAAACTCTTGAGGGTCCTCCAGACCAACTCTGGGAGCCCCCGGGACAACTTTTGGGGCTGCTCCAGAGACCAAGTATGGGGGCCCAGAGATAAACTCTGGTGTCCCGACAGCCGAATATGAGGCCCCCAAATCAAAGTTTTGAGTAGCCCTACCAGACCAACGCTTGGGCCTGCGAGACTTGCTATTGAGACTTTCCGAGACAAACGTTCCGATGGTGTCCGTCTTCTTGTAATCAACTTTGGGGAACATAAATCAGAAAACGACGGGAGGCCGTGCGGGAAGCTCTTTACAGTGCTTAAGCTCAGCCAAGGGGAGGGGCGTGGAGTAAATATAACTTGTGTCGGTAAAAATTACCCCCCCTCACCGTTGGAGGAAGTCTGCCCCAGCAACCAAATTTTTGCCCCAATTGGGGCAGGCTTTGAGCTGCCCCAAGCGCCTCGTCGAGTCGCCTGCCACGTTTTGCAGACTGGCCACACACAGTTAGCATGACTAGGTACTGAGAGAAAAATTTGAATATTTGGTCGGTAGGTATTGAACCAGCAGTGGTATCCCACCTAAACCGGGTGGGATTCAATCTGGGGCTGATAACTTAGATTTTCGAAGCTAACTAGTTTTGTCAAGTTGGGATTGTGTGTATGTATGTACATTTGTAGCTGTGTTGCAAGGGAGTTGCATGTAGTTTTGTCTAGATGGATCTAGTTACATCCAGGAGTGGTCCACCTGAAGATGGTCCTGGACCGAAATGTTGTGTTTTATCTTTTCCTGACTCTTTTAGCTCATTTTTACCATTATCCGCACTGTGCGTGGCCTTTTTGCGTCCTCCATTGCAGTTTTAGTTTTGGCATGGTGTTTTAGTCCACACACAGTTTTAGTTTATGCACAGACCATGCATGCTACGTCTGATCTGTAGTTTATGCCACGTCTCATCTGTGCTTTTGCACCCATGTTAAGCCCCTTCGTTTTTTGTTTGTTTATTTGTTATTTTTGCTCATTTTACTTCAATAGTGTCTCTGGAAGTGTTTTGGGTGGGATTTAGCTTTTGATCCCGGTGTGACGGTTTTCTTTTTCCTTTTCAAATATCACATACTGACTACACTGCACACTTTTTTAATGCGTTTTTTCCGCTTTTTGTGGGGTGGTTAATTACGCATCTAATCCATTTGGATAATGATTTTGTAGCATCCGACATAAAGGCATAAAATAACAGCCTTATTGGAACTGAGTGGCAGCCTAGATGGAATGATGAGGTGGACTGTGCTCTGAAGCAGACCAGGCCAACCGTAGAACGATGGGAGTCGAGAGGCAGGAAAAGTAGGAGGGAGGAGGCGTGCCTCACTCGACTCCGCATCGGACACACATCTGCAACACATGTACACTATTTTTGGGCTGTGAACCAAATCCCTGCCGCGGCTGTGGAAGTAGACTCACTGTTGACCACGTACTGGCTGACACAGCATGTGCTGATCTGAGAGCAGTCCGTGAACGGTTCTTCTCACCGGCGCCTCAGCAGCACATTGCACTGGATTACAAGCGAGTTCCCGAAACTGTTTGGAAGTATGTTAACAGTCATCTGAAGATTAAAATGCCGAACGACATTGCTCTAAACAGAACCGTTTTTTCTGAAATCTCGAAAAATTGAGAGGGAGTCGAACCGACCCTGCCCTTGGTTCGCCTAATATTTCGACGGTGGACATGGTGCAAAGCGTTCGAAGCGGAAGTGCGTGGCACCATTCGGAATCTAAACCTGCATTGCTCTACCGCCTCCTCAAGCCTATGCTTTGATTTTCCAGCACCATTGAGCAATACATATATTGCTGCACGGTTCGAGATTTGTCTAACTACTACCTCCGTGTTCCTCGCAGTGACTGACCCCACGGGAATATGAGAGGGCGAGGGACAGGACCACTCAGGTCTTCAGGATATATTTTTTCTCACAAGATGCTAGTTTGACTTAACCGCAATGTCAGAAAGCTTGAGGAAAACCTTGGGGTTTGACTTCGACTTCGATAAGTTTGGCTCCGATGATGACAAGTAAGTGCAAACACTTCTGTTATTAGTGAACGAATTGCAAGCGTGCTGCAAACTCAATATTTAGTAGTGCTCTTCTTCTATGATGTAGTGTACCTATAATATTTTAATCCGTGATGTTCCGTAACATGTTTTTGTTTTTATGAATGTTTTCTATGCTCCCAGATACGATCGCGATAAAGCCACCCTGGGTTATAAACAGTGTTGATTTCCAATGCTGTTTTCTTTCGCTATTTACTACCCCACATTATTGACATGCATTTATTAAGTCGGTGTAGTTACAAATGTTCTGAATTTAATCATAATATTACTATTTTCCCATTTATGGTTGTTGTGGAACAAAGTTAAAGTTGAGGCCCAGTGTCTGTGTGTTAAGCTGTCCCGGAATTGAAGCGTAATTGACTAGGCCGGGAAGTGTTTGAAATGTTTGTTCCTGGCGCGTTTTATCATTATTCTGTCATAACTGGCTTTTATCTTCTTTCGTATTTCTGTCTCTTTCGTCCCGCGGAAGTTTGGTACTTCCTAACCATTATGATATTTGTGGGGACTCGTTTGCACCCTCTAAAGTCGTATCAGATCTGTTCGACTTTAATTGAATTTGATTTTATTGTATGCTGCTGCTGAAATATATACCTCAGCGACCCTCAAGGTGGCCTCTTCCCTTCAAACAAAGTAAATTATATGCCTATTCTATTTGTCTTGTATAATGCAAAGATATCCGTGGATATAATCAGCGTAGTCCTCGATGCAAGGGGCGAAAATTACCTACGTCACAACTGTTTGGTCATTTATCCGGTTTTTCATGCAATCTTTTGCCTACAGCTATTGCTCGTGCTTCACATTATATTTTGCAGTGTAATAAAACGTACTGAAAATTGCTGAAATGACCTTTGAGATCAGCATATTTGAGAACTGCGGCCCTTTGAGAATTTAGTTTCTTTTGGTGAGTGTAAAACTTTTTACTGTCACGACAGAAATCTTGAAAACATAGCTGGAGTGACTTCACAACGAATGAACACTGAACGAAAGAGAACGAGACTCTTTTTTTTAACAATATGTGGTTGTAAGAAATAATTTTAGGCATGGAGGGGGATGTTGAATGCAAAGCTTCGAACATCTATATGTGATGTGTTAGGTTCGTTACCTCGGCCCGTACCGCGTTACGTAGTCCACTGAGCGAGATCATTGGCACTGTGGTATGTGGTTTCTGCCCGCGTGTCAAATATGATGTTGCCAAGCCATGTTGGCCGGATAAATAGAGCAGAAGCCTACTGCGACACTTCAGTGGCTGCACCACTGTCAGTGGTGTGAGTGGTTGAGTGTCGGTCTGCTCCGGTCTGACCTCTGTGCCGGCTGGCGTGGCTGGTGTGGCTGTGCAACAGTCAGTGGTGTCAGTGGTTGGGTGTCGGTATGCTCTGCTCGGGCTGGTGACCGGTGTGACTGTGCGGACAGTGAGGGTGCGGGCGCCGACCTGGCTGCCCATTCCGGCGCCGCCGCCTCTGCTCCGGGACCCGCTCCGCTCAGCTCGCCGGAGGACGAGGACAGGTTCGACTCGATGGGCGACTCTGCCGACCACGTGCTGGCCCAGTACATGGAGATGGCTCGCACGCCACCGCGCACCTCCCGCCGCGAGAAGGAGAAAAAGTCCTACCGGTCAGTGACCCCCCTCCCGATGTATTGTTCCCGCACCCTGTCCTAACTCACCGCCCAATCTCCATCAGAAATCAGTTTTTACAGGGAACAGTTTTGTGAGTCGTAACCGTGAGATGTATTATTGCATCGCGATTTGATGGGCCTTGATCTGACGGTCGGTGCCTTGTCCACAGCCACCAGGCTCAGGCCGCCAACAAGACTCTGAAGGCGAGCCTGAAGCGGCGCTCCTCCCTGGACAAGTTCATGTCGCTGCCGGCGTTCGCCGAGAATCCAGAGGAGGCCGGCGCCGACAACGTCGACTCGGTCAAACGTGGGTGGTGGCGGCGGGAAGTTGGTCGTTCCCGACAGGGGTGAATACGCTTCGGCCGAGCGCCCTTCGCCACGCCCAGGCAAAAAGTGCTACACATGATGCTCTGAAGAGTAGTTGGAAGCTAACACACATAATCTGTGTTACTAAGTTACGGACGTGTGTGCTGTCTGTCCTCCGCAGTCTGGCAGCAGCAAAACTGCGGATGTATGTCTATCCTACGCAGATTGGCAGTAGCAGCAGCACTGTAGACGTATGATGTCTGTCTTCCTATGAGGAGCAGCTGCGTCGGCGCTACTGACCTGTGCCCTCTGGAGAAGAGCAGCGGCGGTGGTGCCGCTGACGTCTGTGTCTGGAATATGTTGCAGGGGGCAGCAGAGGTAGTACCACTGACGTCTGTGCCTGGGCTATGTTGCAGAGGGGCAGCAGCGGCGTCGCGGCCGGCTGCTGCAGCTGGAGCGGCGTGCTGAGCGGCTTCAGAAGCAGCGGGCTGGTGGTGAGCTGACGTTCGTGGTGGGCGGGCCGGCGCCGGAGGCCGACGCCGAGGAGCGCTGCGCCAGCCTCAAGGTGGGCCCCCACTGCACGTTGGCATCACGTGTGGCTGGGCCTGTAATGGCGTTTACTCCGCTCACGCTCTGTCGCTTGTAGGATTCCGGTGTGTCTGTGGTTGGCTGCGCCAAGGCTGTAGAATTTCGGTTTCGCTCAAGTTTTGTAAAGCTTTTAACACTCCTGGAGGTAAAAATCCGAACCAGCTGTGTATAGATTAGAGCCAAAGCTCTTGAACAGAGCCCTTTTAAGTAAATCCAAGCGGTAGTTTTGCCTCCACACCCACCCCAAAACACACAACCGGCAGAAGGCACAGGCTGTAAAACGCCAGTTGTATGGAAACGCCAACCTCGCCGTCTCATCGCGCTTCAAGGAGGCCCGGGCTGCGCCGCCCGGGACTGTAACGGCTGCCCGGTGACCAGGTGGAGACCAGCAGCTGCTTCCACTCGCTGTCGTCGAAGCCGGTGAATCTGATGTCGTCGCCGTCGCCGTCGCCGCTGCGGCGCCGCCGGCACCGGCCGTACTCGGGGGACGCGTCCCCGCTGTCGCCGGCCGATGAGGTGTCGTCGCCGGTGTCTGACAGGAGCGAGTTCCACCAGTGGCTGTCGGCGCTGGTCCGGCTCGGTAGCAGCGAGCGGCCCGACACACGGAAGGTAAGCAACCTCTGCCCAGTGGTTACAAACGGGAATCCTGAACTGTGTACACGGTTCGCGGGGTGTAACCAGGCACTTGAATGCACATTATCACAGATTAGTATACACTGGAAACCTGAACCGGGTTTATAAATCGTTCCCGGGCGTGGAACTAGAGACTTGCACGTACAGTATCGCGGACTAGCGTGCACTTCCGCAAGACACCGATACCCCAGATATCTTACGCACCATGTTTAGGTAGAACAGTCATATACCCGCAGGTTTGTGGTCATCTTGCGGATTCCCTATGTGTGTATGAATGTGTGTCACTGACGGTGACCCAGCAGTGTTGGCGGTGTCGTGTTTTTGACTGGATGCCTTTGACTCTTCCTGATGTATTTGCGGGGGCTGAGTTGTGTCCCATGACATTGCGTACGCTGGCTAGAAGAGCTTGGGTTCAACGTCGCCTTGTGTTCTGTGGTGCTGAGCTGACGGCCCGCGTGTCGCCGGCAGAGGTCGCGGGAGGAGCTGAGGTACCAGACGGAGCTGCAGGACGTGCTGTGGCTGGCGCTGCAGGCCTACCTCGCCGGCGAGTCGATGCAGCAGGTGGACCAGGTGCTGTGCAGCCAGCGGTCGCAGCTGCCGCAGCTGGCGGACGACCTGCTCAGCTTCAGGTTCCAGCCGGAGGCGGGCGCCGCCGACTGTCCGGCCGGCGGCCGCCGCTGTCTGGACGTCTGGTGCCGGCCGTGTCTGGCGGCGCAGCGTCAGGCGCTGCAGCAGGCGGCGGCGCTGATGGCGCGCATGGATGCTGCTGAGCGGCTGTACCCCTCCGGCCAGCGACTGCTGCAGCAGCAGCCCAACTTCCGCCGCACAGAGTTCCGACGTCGCCTCAAGACGCTCTACCTGTGGCACAACCTGACTAGTCAGCTGTGGATGCGCATGCGCATCATCCGGCAGTATCTGAAGGGGATGGGGGCGGGTCACCTGCCCTGGCCGGAGCTGGCCCCTGAGGCCGAGCTCTGCCTCAGTCCCAGCTCCTCCCACACACAGCCAAATGTCGCGTAAGTGTGCGCTGTTCTGCAACGCAACGAACTCGGACTGAGGCAATCGGGTTTCTTAATCAATGATGAAATGGAAGGTGCTTGAATTCTGAGATTAGGAAGTTTCAGTCGTTCAATGGTACAGTGCACCGCCCTTTTCTGAATGCTGGTATCCTGAATCGTATTTCGAATTCTCTGGGAGCTTTTCTGAATGCTGGTATCCTGAATCGTTTTTCGAACTTCTCTAGGAGCTTTACTGTGCTGTTCACTCACAAGTTTTGCAGCCGTGTTACGTGGTTATGTCCTGCATTTAAACACCTCTACTTACTGAACCTGATCGCCCCCTGCCTCGGACCTCAGTCCGTGCTGAGCTGAGCTGAGCTGAGCTGAGGTGTGTGCCGGCAGAGCGGAGGAGGTGCCCCCGGTGACGCCGCAGGACCGGCCTCCACCGCGGGTGCAGTTCACTGACCTGGCGCCCAGCTCCAACCCCTCCGACAGCAGCAGCTCCAACGCCTCCGACAGCGCCGCCACCGATAAGTGAGTCGGCTGTCCTGTTCCGTGACAAGGGGAAACGTACCTCAGTCAGTTTCCATCTCTTCGGGAGGAATTGCTTGTTGGATTTACCCTGAATGTGGATCTGAATGTACCTACACCGGTAATTTGATGTTAATTGTGACATCCTGTTTTATTCGAATTGATAAATTATCGTCGCGGTATTAATGCTTGTCATCACTTGTTGTGTGACTTGTAGCTAGACTGTTGTTTTTCAGCCAGATTTTGCATTCTCTTGAAAGGAAGTTGGGGTTAGCTGGGGACTCAGATCTATCCTTGGTGATTTTCTTACACAGTCTCAGATTCCTGTTGTCAGACGGACACCAGAATCCAGAATCCACACTTACCACTGATCATCACAGAGCCTCCGCTGTCAGACGGGGACCAGAATTCCAGAATCCACACTTACCACTGGTCCGTATCACGGTAACACTGAGTCTCCGCTGTCAGACGGGCACCAGAATCCACACTTACCACTGGTCCGTATCACGGTAATACAGTCTCCGCTGTCAGACGGGCACCAGAATCCACACTTACCACTGCACTGTGGTCGGAAACGCTGTCGTGGGTGGCCACGGGGCCGTTTTTCGGATTTTGGAATTTAGGGGTTTTATGGCTGCCGATGTGAAGAAAATTGTTCAGAGTGTTCTGAATGACCACTATTATCAAGTTAATTTGGTTGAAAGATGCACTTATTACTCATCAAAGTAAGGCGATGATGAAATCCAGAAGTAAAGCACTCGATGCGTCTGCTAGATCCGATTTTTTAACTTTGAATAATAAACGTCAAAACTGAGTCAGACTAGAAATAATTGATATCAAAATGTTCCTCATAATGTCAGCTTTAAGATGATTAGCGTTATGTGTATATTTGAATTTTAATAAAGGTATATAATCTGCGTTTTAATTACCCCTTTCACAAATCCACCTTACAGACTAGTTGCTGACTTTGAATAGAGAAACAAAAAAGTTACGTTTCTGCCAATTAGCTTTTTGTGGAAACATAGGTCAGGTAATTCTCCGCCATGACCTGAAGAGAGCTAAGTGCGCAAATGTGCGCAAAATTGTCCACAGTGTAAATTGTACCGGGCCGCCCGCCACCCGGAGACGTCCACCCGCCCGCCACCCGACGCCCCCGCGGCTCGCCACGGCTCGCCGGCCGCCCGCGAGGTGCGGGGGACGCTTATCAGGTGCTTCTCATGTCGTATTGCTCGCCTTTATGCACATTATCTTCATTGTAAGCTCATAGGTTTTCTTGACCCTACCCAGAATCGCCCTTGGTCAAGGTCACCCTTGCATAAACCATGCTAATATTGCACATGATTTGACATGCTATGATGAGAGGGGTACACTGATAACTACTGTCTTGATCTTCCTGCCGTCTGAATATATGAAATGAAAGAAACCCATATTATCGTGCGAACATTCAACGTGACCTTTTGTGACTTCTGGGAACATCAATTTTAACGAGAGTAGCAAATGGTAAGCAGCTCACAAACTCATTTCACTCAGGGGTTCCGAATGGCAATATGTATTTTGTTTTAGCCTGATTAGACAATTAGTCTGAGAAGAGGCTGGGTGTGCCCTTTTGCATGCGGAGCCAACACACCTGACCAGGTCATTAGGGGTCGGGTTAGGTCAATTCATTTGCTTAACACGCGCAGTAGAGGGGGACTTCGGAGGCTCCCTCACCTGTTTCCGAGGTGGCGTAAGAACAGCTCGTAGAGCCGAAAAACGATATTTGGCTACATTCGAGAGAATTTAACGGCGCATCGATTGGTGAAGACATCTAAAAAATCGGCCAAAAATTTTGTGACGTATAGGCTTTCAAAGTCCGACCTGCATTTTGAGATTGCCACAATCGCGCGGTAGAACCAGTTCGCTTGCATTGGATACCGAGTGGTGACGTCATAACGTCATATAACCGGGATAATATGCCAAGGTCACCTCACAGGAAGGTATAGGTTAAGGTCGAAGGTCACAGGTCAAGGTCATATCAGAATTTTCAAGGTCATTGACCCCTGCGCTTCCGGTCAAATAGCGTTACCCGTTCGGAGGTGTATTATTCTATGAAGTCCTAGTTAAGGCACCTGAATATAAAGATCAAGGCCAAAGGTCAAGGTTAAAGGTCATTTGTAAAGGTCAATCCCCATTTTCCACCAAAAACTGGCAAAAGTGTTAGTCAAAGTGTACATTATCGGTACATCAACATATTGTGACCTCATAGGTCAATGACCTTGGACGACCTTGACCCCAAAATTGTAACAAAGCTTTTATGCTACCTTCCCTCTATGACCCTGCTCTGCCTTTAGCTTATTCCCGTCATTTTCCCGCTTAATAACGGTATTTCCCGATAGGTCCCCAGCATAGCCAATATTTGACGTTTATGACATCGTTTGACCTTGAAGATATTGACCTAGGTCAATGAAAATTGGTCATGATGTAGATCACCATAGCCTCCACCCACCCTCCAAACAGAGTTTTTCTGTGTCTTTATTTTTGAGAGATCTTAGAGGGGGCCTACCACGCCCCCTACAGTGCGTTAGTATCAGACCCCTCTCCATTGCGGGTGTTAGTTGAATCAACTCAAGTATACCTCTCTCATTGAAATTGATATAGCATGATCTGCTGAAAATTTGGGGTGAATCGGTAAGGCCGTTTAAGCGCTGTAGCAAAATGAACATGAACAAAAACCTCGGTGGCCATCCGTGAGGCCGTTTCCGACCACTGTGCACTGGTCCGTATCACGGTAACACTGAGTCTCCGCTGTCAGACGGGCACCAGAATTCAGAATCCACACTTACCACTGGTCCGTATCACAGTAACACTGAGTCTCTGTTGTTTCCAGGCGGACGCCGGGATCCAGGGGCCACAACTACCACTGGTCAGTCAGCACAGCCTCCGGGACCTCCGAGGCCGACACCGAGGTCGATGACAAAACCCCGTACCGGTAAGTGTAGGATGGATTGTATGGCAGAAAGTCTGCCACCCGGACCGATGACTAAAACCCTGTACCGGCAAAGAAGGTGGCTTCGTGTGTGATGGTATGGTAGAAGTCTGACGGTCATTTCAGGTGCGTATTGCTCTATTTACCAGATGAATATTGCAGTTAGTCGGCCTTCTGTCATGTTGCTTCGGCCGTTTGGAAGATACGGAACTTAGTTTCAGGTCAAGGCGATCCAGAGCGCCGGAGGTGTCAGTAGTTTGTTTCGGTTATATTTGTGATGTGTAGGAATGTTACAAATCTGACGTGACTGCATCATTTACCGTTGATCGGTCCGCAGGAAGTGTGTAGAGAAGCTGCTGAAAACCAAGGGGCTGAAGCGAACACTGTCCAAGCTGATCAACCACCTGAAGAGTATTCTGGATCAGACTCACATGGCGCTACTGCCTCCCGACCATCAGAGGGTGGGTGGCTGTCGGACAGCATGTCCGGACTGGCGCCGGTCACAGAGATAACTGCCGTCGGGCAGCGAGCGAGAGCTTGTTCTCAATGATCTTACAACAAGAGTATTGATGACGAAGTGCATGAAAGTATTACGAAAGATTGATTTGACCACGTATTTAGTGGTCAGAGTAGCGGAGACCATTGGCATGTTCTCCTTTAAAGTACACTTTCATGTCTTGCACTCTATCTCTAAGTGAGTGTCTCATCTGTGTGCCTGTTAGTAGGAGAGTGCGCCGACCGACGAGATGTACCGTATGCCATTGTTGTATGTGTGTCTTTGGTCCGATGAACAGAGCCGTGTCCGCAGGAGGGCTCGCCCACGGGGAGGTGTACAGCAGCGGCGACGGCTCCTCCCTGGGCCTGGACGATCGCACTGCCCTGGAGCTGCGGCAGTTCGGCGAGCTCTCTGACACCTCGCGCGACATGAACCTGCCCTCCTTCAAACCGGTGAGCCTGGCGCAGCACTCGGTCGGCCAGAGCGGGGGATGTCGTTGCAGAGGGCCTGCTGATGTGTCCTCTCTGCTGTGCTTGATGGAGGGTGTGCTGCCGTGTGACGCTGGCATACACTTTCGAAAATACGCCTCGGCTTTGTCTTGGCTACGGATAGAAAGTCATCAATATACTGCGAACTCGGTAAACGCTGAGCCCTGAGCATTTGTTGAGATCCAGCTTTGGTAAGAGACGGACTTGACGTATGCATAGCTGGTTGCTTTCTCCAATGGTACACGTAGCTGAGTCTCTTCCCGTTTTAGTTGATCCCTAGCATTCTCGAAGGTTTACTTGTGATTAAACCATCTGACACGTGAAGCTGTTGCAGGTGTACACGTGGCTGAGCCTGGTTCCTCTGGAGCTGACGCACGAGTGTGTGCGGATTCGACTTCAGCAGCAGCCGCAGGAGCCGTCCGCCCTCAGCATCCGTCAGGTGAGCTGTGTGGACCCCGCCGCGGGGAGGCCCGGGCTTAGACGCTTGAGCACGGTACTGATATCGGACCATAGCCGCGTCACCAGTTCTTCATTCCTACACAGGCGTTGTTTTTCGCGTAAGGAAATGGGAACTGAAGCTGAAGCTTTACGAAAAGTGTCCTTTGATTTGTCGATGTTGTCACATACTTCACAAGGCTTTGGTGATAGAAAAGATGTGACTTTCAATTTGATTTAGATCCTGTCCCTGGCGGGGCAGGTTTGAAATGTTGCGGGTGCACCTCAGCTGGACGAAGCACTGTCCCGGCCGTGGCCGGCTGACCTGACCGTCGCTGTCTGCCGCTGGCAGTTGATAGCCGAGTGTAAGGAGGCGCTGCGGGCGGCGGTGACGGTGCGTCAGCGGTTCATCCGGCGACTGCGCGTGCTGCGGCCTCCCGCCGTCACCACCAGCCTCGCCGCCGGGCCGCCGCCCACCGCCCGGCTGGACGCCACCCTGGAGAGCTTCGACGCCGACGTCCGCGAAATGCTGGAGGTCAGACAGTCGCCAGTGGCGTCAGAAACGGCGGAAAGGGCAGACGTCCGAACTGCTACATTTAGGGTTATATGCTACCTTGGAGCTTTGGCTGAGCGGTCATCCACATGAAACAAACTCAAATTTAATGGTGAATAGCACTTCGTGAACGAACTACTTTTTGATGTCATTGACCTCCACACTACTAAGCCCCGCCTCCTATGTGCCCTTGGCTGGCGGCGACAGTGTCGACCCCGGGGCGGGGTGACACAGCACTGGAGGTAGGGCTGGCATCTGCATCCGCCATTTATTCGGAAACGGTTAATTTTGGGACAGAAAGAATATCAAACCCGGGTGTCGCTGGAATGCTCTATCAAATGGCGATCTCAGTTTAAATCCCATCAGAATGGTGCCGCTTTCCCTTTCACCAAAGAGCTATTACATGTTTACTTATAAAGATGATACTGTCCATGAATTTCGGTGTTCCAAAAATGTCACTAATGTTCTCTTTATGATTCGGATAAACTGAAGCGTTTCTCGGCGGTCGTTTTGATTCAGAGTGGTATTGTCTTGAAAAAATGTATGCCCAGACTTACTTTCAACGCGGCGTAGATGCAGATATTTCTTCTTGTTTTTGAGATCATTGAGTGAGAACGCTAAATGTATCGTACACCCTTGTTTGTAGGTGTACCTACGCTACATCAAGCGGCTGCTGCTGCTGATGCAGTGGGAGATTGAGGTGTCGGCCGCCCAGAAGAGCCTGCTGGAGGAGGAGTGGGCCTTCGCCAAGTGCATCTGTCCGCACATCGCCGGCGGGGAGGCGGTGGCCGGTAGAAACTTCTGGTCAGTAGGCTGACCTGCCGCAGACATCGGGTAACTGTCTGGATGCTGTATTACCAGGCGACAGCGGGGATTCTCTGGCTTCCGGTTATGATCAGTTTTAAGTCCTCGTCCATGAGCGCTGTGTCCTCCGCCGACCTGGCGTTGGAGCCGCCTCCGTTGCCGGCAGTTTTCTGGTGTCGGACATCCTGCCCACCATCGGCGACCTGCTGGAGAACGGCATCGACACCTGCATCGCCAGCCTGCAGCGCTCCTCCAGTGTTCCCAGCGGCCGCGAGCAGCAGAGAAACAGGTAAGCCCGCCCCCACCGCCGCAATGCAGCAGCTGGTCTTCCAGTTGCACCCCTGTCGCCAACAGAAGTCTTCTAATGAGTCCTGGAGGTGTCAAAATTGGGGCCTTCCTTGTTTTCAGCGTGTCGCCTGTTGTCACCAGCTTTATGAGCTATTCTGAACCTTCCATGGGTCGCCAAACTACTATGTGACTCTTTTATCTAGTTGGCATTATCCTTGAGCTTCTTGTGACCCTTTTCCGTTTCCTCACAGACAATCTGGGGTAGACGAGGAGGGATATCCTGACTACGCTTCTCCTCAACCACCCGATTCTCTGCAAGTTTGCTTCACCGCTCTGCGTTTTCGGGGCTGCGGCCGTTTGGCCCACCAGGACTGACAGTGCTTGGCGGCGTTGGTGCCGTTTCTCCGGTCTGACGCGCCTCCGTTCTGTCAGGTCGTCGACCCTGACCACGCTGCGTGAGTTCCGCGTGCTGTTCCACGAGGCGCGGGACCGCGCGCAGAAGGCGCTGCTGTTCGCGCGGCTGCTGCGGCGCGACCTGGAGCTGGCGGCTGCCTTCCGGCTGAGCAGCTCACCTGAGGGAGTGCTGCGCCGACTGGCCGACACTGGTCACGTGCGCGTGCTCGCCCCGCACAGCCACCAGCACGTGATCTTCATACCCGGTACGACGGACTCAGATAGTACGGGGAGGGGTGTGTAGGGTATGGCTGTGGGTAAGGTAGTTGTGACTCACTGATGTAAATCGTATGTGTATGTATAAATGAATATCAGATGTATAGCGTATTACTAGTGTGCGTGAGGTCGTCTTCACTACCTGTACTGTGCCTCCGCTGATGGATGTTGTACTGTGCTTGTGTGCCGGCAGGGCGCTACAGGCGGACCGGGCGCAGGTGTTGTACTGTACCTGTGTGCCGGCAGGGGCGCTGCAGGCGGACCGGGCGCAGGTGTTGTACTGTACTTGTGTGCCGGCAGGGCGCTGCAGGCGGACCGGGCGTAGGTGTTGTACTGTACCTGTGTGCCGGCAGGGGCGCTGCGGCGACCAGGCGCAGGTGTTGTACTGTACTCGTGTGCCGGCAGGGGCGCTGCAGGCGGACCGGGCGCAGGTGTTGTACTGTACCTGTGTGCCGGCGGGGCGCTGCAGGCGGACCGGCTCAGGTGTTGTACTGTACCTGTGTGCCGGCAGGGGCGCTGCAGGCGGACCGGCGCAGGTGTTGTACTGTACCTGTGTGCCGGCAGGGCGCTGCAGGCGGACCGGCTCAGGTGTTGTACTGTACCTGTGTGCCGGCAGGGCGCTGCAGGCGGACCGGCGCAGGTGTTGTACTGTACTTGTGTGCCGGCAGGGGCGCTGCAGGCGGACCGGCGCAGGTGTTGTACTGTACTTGTGTGCCGGCAGGGCGCTGCAGGCGGACCGGCGCAGGTGTTGTACTGTACCTGTGTGCCGGCAGGGGCGCTGCAGGCGGACCGGACGCAGGTGTTGACTGTACTTGTGTGCCGGCAGGGGCGCTGCAGGCGGACCGGCGCAGGTGTTGTACTGTACCTGTGTGCCGGCAGGGGCGCTGCAGGCGGACCGGACGCAGGTGTTGTACTGTACTTGTGTGCCGGCAGGGGCGCTGCAGGCGGATCGGCGCAGGTGTTGTACTGTACCTGTGTGCCGGCAGGGGCGCTGCAGGCGGACCGGGCGCAGGTGTTGTACTGTACCTCTGTGCCGGCAGGGGCGCTGCAGGCGGATCGGCTCAGGTGTTGTACTGTACTTGTGTGCCGGCAGGGGCGCTGCAGGCGGACCGGGCGCAGGTGTTGTACTGTACCTGTGGCCGGCAGGGGCGCTGCAGGCGGATCGGCTCAGGTGTTGTACTGTACTTGTGTGCCGGCAGGGGCGCTGCAGGCGGACCGGGCGCAGGTGTTGTACTGCACCGTGTGCCGGCAGGGGCGCTGCAGGCGGACCGGGCGCAGGTGTTGTACTGTACCTGTGTGCCGGCAGGGCGCTGCAGGCGGATCGGCCAGGTGTTGTACTGTACTTGTGTGCCGGCAGGGCGCTGCAGGCGGACCGGGCGCAGGTGTTGTACTGTACCTGTGTGCCGGCAGGGGCGCTGCAGGCGGACCGGCGCAGGTGTTGTACTGTACCTGTGTGCCGGCAGGGGCGCTGCAGGCGGACCGGGCGCAGGTGTTGTACTGTACTTGTGTGCCGGCAGGGCGCTGCACGCGGACCGGGCGCAGGTGTTGTACTGTACTTGTGTGTGCCGGCAGGGGCGCTGCGGGCGGACCGGGCGCAGGTGTTGTACTGTACTTGTGTGCCGGCAGGGGCGCTGCAGGCGGACCGGGCGCAGGTGTTGTACTGTACTTGTGTGCCGGCAGGGGCGCTGCAGGCGGACCGGGCGCAGGTGTGGCGTCTGCTGGACATGACGCTGAGCCGGCAGGAGCCGCGGGGGGGCGGCGCCTGGCTACCTGGTGCTGCTGGCCTGCCACGACTGCGGCGACGTGGACGCCCTCTGGCGCGGCACCACCATCCGACTGGAACCCACCGCCGAGACCACCATCACACTCAGCTACGTGGAGGTCAGTGGATGGGGACGGACATCACACCCAGCTACGGTAGGTTAGTGGACGGGGACGGACACCACACTCAGGTACGTGGAGGTCAGTGGACGGGGACGGACATCACACCCAGCTACGGTAGGTTAGTGGACGGGGACGGACACCACACTCAGGTACGTGGAGGTTAGTGGACGGGGACGGGCATCACACTCATCTACGTGGAGGTTAGTGGACGGGGACGGCCATCACACTTGGCTACGGGAGGTCAGTGGACGGGGACGGACATCACACTCAGCTATGTGGAGGAGTTCCGGGGAGGCGAGCCAACTGGGGACGCAAGGTACTCTTAATGTCCTGTTAGACCAGTGTGGAGACTGCAGAGTCGCTTTTTAAACCATTGAGGGCATGAAAAACAGCACGCTTGAGACAGTGCAGTGAAAAATGCTGGACTGGTGCAGATATTGTACGAACAAGTTAAATTGGGGGTTGCCCAGAGTATAGGCCCCACCGTTGCACCCCCCCATGAGGGTATCATTAATTACAGGCCTGAATTTTGGCGGAGACTGCAATGCTGGCCACGGGTAATGTACAAGATGGGCGTGTAGAGAACACTGATGCTTCCGCCCGTCCCCGAACTGCTGCTGGGTGGCGTCTGACCGCGCCTGCCCTGCTGTGCAGGTGAAGGGTCTGCTCCTGGTGGTGAACAACGCTGGGGTGCTGGCTCGCGCCCGGCAGCCATTCCAGCGCGCCATGGGCGCCTGTCTGAGCCTGGAGCGAGAGGAGACACCGCCCAACCGGGCTATCACCGACGCTCTGGAGGAGCTGAAGGTATTCGCTGCGGTCGCGCTCCGACCTGGTCGGCGCTGGGCAGCGCACTTGCTATTGGTTTATAGGGGAACCCGGTCCGAAATGCGTTTGGCTGTGTTCAAAGCTGGGAATGCAAGCCAGTCATGGTTCCATCTTAAATGGGTAATGTTGCCACGCGAGTGCAATATGCCATGATTGTTACAAATAGATTACTAGAGTGTTTCTGGGATTGGAGCAGTATACGCGACTTAGTTCTGTGTTGTAATTTCGCATACATTTTTTTAGTGGTCCCTGTGTTCACTGCAAGTTTGCAAACGTGAGCTGTGCGTGGGTGTGAAACTTAGCTGTAAGCTCAGTGACCTCAATATCGATGCTTCTACTCATTTGCTGCTTCTCCTTGTTTAAAGTGCGCTGATTTAGAAGAGGAGAGTGGGTGGTTTCGCTGACGGCGCGTGGTGGGGCCGTCAGGAGGAGGCCCTGAAGCTGCGGCAGGTGGTGGCTAACAGTGTGGCGCTGGTGGAGGAGAAGTGTTCGGCCATGCTGGCCGACCCCACCGGCACCTCGCTGGCCGCGCGCTGCCGGGAGGTCGTCCAGCAGTGCTTCAAGTTCGCCTTCGAGGTCAGTCTCGCGCTACGGCTGATGGTTGTGGGCTCAACATTGGCGTCGAAAGAAAGCGGGGACGCGTACTCCCGAACTGGCCAAACAAGGCCGACGTCCCCAAAACTGCGGCACTTGTCTGATCTTTCTCACCTTCTCTCGTGCTTATTAATGTGGACTTCCGCAACTTTCCTCCGGTTTTTGTTTTAATGGCTCAATTGCCTTGGACGGAATACTAATGGAGTTTTAGGCTCGCTTCCCCCCCCCCCCTTATCTCCAGATTGGAGTCGGCTCTCCTCCCCTCCCAAAAAAACCCTTAGCTACGCTATGGAGCTCAGATTGGGTGATAAATAAACTTGAGTATGAGTCATATGTGGAATGTTCCTCTGTAACCATATTTAACCTATCCTTGTTCGCACTGCTTTTGGCGACCACATGTCCCGGCACCGGCGGATCGGCGACGCGGGTTGTATGATGAGTGGGTAATGCTCAGGCCCGATGATTCGACAGCGCTTCTCCGGGCTCAGTTGAGGCACGTCAGAGCTCTAATATGACAGTGACGATGACAATTCTGGAAAGGGCTGCATGGGCAGCTAGTGACGTTCCCTGCATCGCAGTACCAACGGTAGCTGGACCCACTGGTAACGTCCCTCAGTACAGGGGCCCAGTAACGTTCCCCGTGTTGCAGTACCACCGGGAGCTGGGCCCAGTTGTAACGTTCCCCGTGTTGCGTACCACCGGGAGCTGGGCCCAGTTGTAACGTTCCCCGTGTTGCAGTACCACCGGGCGGACCCAGTAAACGTTCCCCGTGTTGCAGACCACCGGGAGCGGGCCCGTAACGTTCCCCGGCGACCACCGGAGCCCAGAACGTCCCCGTGTGCAGACCACCGGGAGCGGACCCAGTAACGTTCCCGTGTGCGAACCACCGGGAGCGGCCCAGAACGTTCCCCGTCACCCGGGCGGGCCCAGGAACGTCCCGTGTTGCGACCACCGGGGCGGGCCCAACGTTCCCGTCAACCACCGGGAGCGGGCCAGAACGTTCCCCGGTGCGACCACCGGCGGGCCCAGTGAACGTCCCCGCAGTACCACCGGCGGGCCCGTGAACGTTTCCCGTGTGCGTACCATCGGGACGGACCAGTAACGTCCCGTGCAGACCACGGAGCGGGCCCAGTAACGTCCCGTTCGACCACCGGCGGGCCCAGTGAACGTCCGTGCAACCATCGGGAGCGGACCAGTAACGTTCCCCGTGTGCGACCACCGGGCGGGCCCAGAACATTCCCCGGTGCAGTACCACCGGCGGGCCCAGGTAACGTTCCCGTGTTGCAGTACCAACGGGAGCTGGACCCAGTTGTAACGTTCCCCGTGTTGCAGTACCACCGGGAGCTGGGCCCAGTTGTAACGTTCTCTGTGTTGCAGTACCACCGGGAGCTGGGCCCAGTTGTAACGTTCCCCGTGTTGCAGTACCACCGGGAGCTGGGCCCAGTGAACGTTCCCCGTGTGCAGACCACCGGCGGGCCCAGTGAACGTTCCCCGTGTGCAGACCACCGGGAGCGGACCAGGAACGTTCCCCGTGTTGCAGTACCACCGGCGGGCCCAGTGAACGTTTCCCGGTCAGACCATCGGGAGCGGACCAGTGAACGTTCCCCGTGTGCAGACCACCGGGAGCGGGCCCAGGAACGTTTCCCGGTGCAGACCATCGGGAGCGGACCAGTGAACGTTCCCCGTGTGCAGACCACCGGGAGCGGGCCCAGTGAACTCCCCGTGTGCAGACCACCGGGAGCGGGCCGGCGGTGACGTCCTCGGTGCAGACCACCGGAGCGGGCCAGTTTAACGTCGCGGTGCAGACCACCGGAGCGGGCCCAGTGAACGTTCCCCGTGTGCAGACCACCGGCGGGCCCAGGTAACGTTCCCGTGTGCAGTACCACGGGAGCGGACCCAGTGTAACGTTCCCTGTGTTGCAGTACCACCGGGAGCTGGGCCGGCTGGTGACGTCCTCTGTGTTGCAGTACCACCGGGAGCTGGGCCCAGTTAACGTTCGCTGTGTTGCAGTACCACCGGGAGCTGGGCCCAGTGTAACGTTCCCCGTGTTGCAGTACCACCGGCTGGGCCCAGTTGTAACGTTCCCCGTGTTGCAGTACCATCGGAGCTGGGCCCAGTTGTAACGTTCCCCGTGTTGCGTACCACCGGCTGGGCCCAGTTGTAACGTTCCCCGTGTTGCAGTACCACCGGGAGCTGGGCCCAGTTGTAACGTTTCCCGTGTTGCAGTACCACCCGGAGCTGGGCCCAGTTGTAACGTTCCCCGTGTTGCAGTACCACCGGGAGCTGGGCCCAGTTGTAACGTTTCCCGTGTTACAGTACCACCGGGAGCTGGGCCCAGTTGTAACGTTCCCCGTGTTGCAGTACCACCGGCTGGGCCCAGTTGTAACGTTTCCCGTGTTGCAGTACCACCGGGAGCTGGGCCCAGTTGTAACGTTCCCCGTGTTGCGTACCACCGGCTGGGCCCAGTTGTAACGTTTCCCGTGTTGCAGTACCATCGGGAGCTGGACCCAGTTGAACGTTCCCTGTGTTGCAGTACCACCGGGAGCTGGGCCGGCTGGTACGTCCTCTGTGTTGCAGTACCACCGGGAGCTGGGCCGGCTGGTGACGTTCTCTGTGTTGCAGTACCACCGGGAGCTGGGCCCAGTTTAACGTTCGCTGTGTTGCAGTACCACCGGGAGCTGGGCCGGCTGGTGACGTTCTCTGTGTTGCAGTACCACCGGGAGCTGGGCCCAGTTTTAACGTTCGCTGTGTTGCAGTACCACCGGAGCTGGGCCGGCTGGACGTTCCCTGTGTTGCAGTACCACCGGGAGCTGGGCCGGCTGGTGACGTTCCCCGTGTTGCAGTACCACCGGGAGCTGGGCCGGCTGGTGACGCCTCTGTGTTGCAGTACCACCGGGAGCTGGGCCGGCTGGTGACGTTCTCTGTGTTGCAGTACCACCGGGAGCTGGGCCGGCTGGTGACGTTCTCTGTGTTGCGTACCACCGGGAGCTGGACCCAGTTGTAACGTTCTCTGTGTTGCAGTACCACCGGGAGCTGGCCGGCTGGTGACGTTCGCTGTGTTGCAGTACCACCGGGAGCTGGGCCGGCTGGTGACGTTCTCTGTGTTGCAGTACCACCGGGAGCTGGGCCGGCTGGTGACGTGCCCTGTGTTGCAGTACCACCGGGAGCTGGGCCGGCTGGTGACGTTCTCTGTGTTGCAGTACCACCGGGAGCTGGGCCGGCTGGTGACGTTCTCTGTGTTGCAGTACCACCGGGAGCTGGGCCGGCTGGTGACGTGCCCTGTGTTGCAGTACCACCGGGAGCTGGGCCGGCTGGTGACGTTCCCTGTGTTGCAGACCACCGGGGCTGGGCCGGCTGGTGACGTTCGCTGTGTTGCAGTACCACCGGGAGCTGGGCCGGCTGGTGACGTTCTCTGTGTTGCGTACCACCGGGAGCTGGGCCGGCTGGTGACGTTCCCTGTGTTGCAGTACCACCGGAGCTGGGCCGGCTGGTGACGTTCGCTGTGTTGCAGTACCACCGGGAGCTGGGCCGGCTGGTGACGTTCGCTGTGTTGCAGTACCACCGGGAGCTGGGCCGGCTGGTGACGTGCCCCGTGTTGCAGTACCACCGGGAGCTGGGCCGGCTGGTGACGTTCTCTGTGTTGCAGTACCACCGGGAGCTGGGCCGGCTGGTGACGTGCCCCGTGTTGCAGTACCACCGGGAGCTGGGCCGGCTGGTGACGGGGGCGCGGCGGGCGGAGCTGGCGCCCGCCATGCTGGACGTGGCCAGCCACTGGCTGCGGTACGTGCTGGAGTACTGTCCGTCGGGCTGCGGACTGCGGCCGCGCTGGGCCCGCGAGGGACTGGAGTTTGTCAACCACGCCACCGAGCCGCCTCACACCCAACACATGGAGGAGATGGCCTTCAAGGTGGGGCAACGACCAACACGAAAAGAGGAAAGGCTGGTGTTCTCTCGAAATCCTAAGATAGCTGGAAAATATCTGAGAACCTGGGGCCGGAAAATATCTAAGAACCTGGCGGATATGGTGCGAAGTGTTTTTAAACAAATTTTTAGTCGCTTCCTAAAATGGGTTTTGCCTTGAAATTGACAACCATCAAAATGTGCTGGGATTCAGGGCTGAGAGGCATCCGTCTGCTGTAACCTCCCTGGTCATCCAGGTGCGTGGTAAACCTAAGGAACTGAGACTCGCTCGCTAGACTCGCGCAGCCTACCTGTGCCGTGACCTCAGCCCCGCACCACCGGTCGCGGTGTCGCCAGCTGCCTCTGTCTGCGCAGATGCTGCAGGAGCAGGTGAAGCGGTGTGTGCGTCACCTGCAAGCCGCCATCTCGCCACTGGCCGGCGCGGGCTCGCGGCCCTCCTCGCCGTGCGACCTCTCTCGGCCGCCCTACCGCGCCTCCCGCTCCCTGCCTCCGCCCGGTGAGCCGCCGCGGCCGCGCTCCTCCGCGCTCGGAACCGCCGAGCCGGCCACGCCGCCTTCAGGCAGACGGGACTCCCTTGCGACGCGACTCCAGCGACCGGGGTCTCAGGTGAGAGGGCGCCACGCTGTCTGGTTAGGCTGCTGCAGTGTCACGGCTTGATTCAAACGGGGTTTCAACTCGCCTGTGGGAGTCAACTCTGTGCGGGCGTAAGGCGTAAATATCGGTGTTTGTGTTGAAGAGTTGTGTCCGGGTTTTTGCCTGACGTCGGCTGCAGCTGGGCCAGTGCGACAGGCGGCCCTCGTTGTCGGTGACGCCTCCCTCGTCTGTCGGCAGTGACCTGGCCAGTCCCGTGGGCTCGCGCTCGGACGGTCTGGACCTCTCTGCCGGCTCCGTCTCCCCCGGCAGGCTCTCCCTTGATGGTGAGTGTACTAAAGTGCAGTGGTTGCGCTGTGACACGGTTTGGAACGCCATCGATCTGCATAGTAGGATATATTGCGACAATATCTGTGCGCTTTTCTCCAGCGATACATTTTGCGATGGCAATAAACGATGCGGCTTCTATCCTTCATTTGAACATTGCCAGTGGACTAAAGCATATCACTGTAAGACTGGTAAGATTGATCGGTACGAGGATGATGGTACGAAATCGTAGAAAATATTTATCCGCTTCTATCGTCGGTTTTGATCGTGTTTCCTCCAACTCTCTGCACGGGCTCTTCCCTACTCAGCATTATCACACCTTTGGCAGCCCTGTACTGACGTGCCCCCTCTTGTCATTGCTGTACTGGCGCACCCCTCGGCAACTGTACTGATGGTTGGCGGCGCTGTACATGGTTAGCGGCGCTGTACTGTCGTGCCCCCTCTAGCAGCGCTGTCGACGTGTCCCCTCTCGTCATTCACTGGTGCACCCCCTCGGCTGCTGTACTGATGGTCGACAGCGCTGTACTGATGTGCCCCCAGCAGCGCGTACTGACGTGCCCCGTCTCGGCATTGCTGTACTGACACCCCCTCGGCAGCTGTACTATGGTTGGCGGCGCTGTACCGACCTGCCCCCCCCCTAGCAGCGCTGTACTGGCGCACCCCCTCGGCAGCTGTACTGATGGTCGACAGCGCTGTACTGATGTGCCCCCCTAGCAGCCCTGTACTACGAGCCCCGTCTCGGCATTGCTGTACTGATGGTCGACAGCGCTGTACTGATGTGCCCCCTAGCAGCCTGTACGACGTGTCCCCTCTCGTCATCGCTATACTGACGCCCCCTCGCCGCAGCGCCGCCGGCGCCGCCTCTGGAGCGGGCGCGGCGGGCGGTAGCGGAGCTGGACGCCCGCCGTGACGAGAGACTGCACGAACTGCGACGTATCGGCCACCTGAGCGAGAGACGCGCCGACCGGGTCCACATCAAGGCCAAGACAGTGGGCTTCACCTGGCAGATGGGCTTCCTGATCGGTGAGTACCGCTGGGGGGCGCTGGTGGTGTCGCGCTGTCGCTGCGCAGCTGTGGGAGATAGGTGCGGTGGTGAGGCTGCGCTGCTGCGCCACGCGCCGTTGCCTGGTGGCGTGACACTTCGCCAACGCGTCAACCCAGCTGAAGCTACTGGTGTCTACCAAAGGTTGTACTCTTTTTACCGGAGCCTGATTTCCCGCTTGGGCTTCGGCGAGATAGAGGTTAATTTTCAGGCGCATCATCTGTGACAATCTGGCTCTCCTCGCGTTTGGCTCTCTGGAGCTCAGTTGGCGAGCTGACTACGGAACGGTGTGTTTGCTTTGAGGATGTTTCACATCCATCGCGATTGATTGGTACAGAAGGACCGGGGAGAATAAGTGGTCGAGGACCGATCTTGCTGGAATTAGGTGTCATAAGGTAGCATTATGTGGTATGATGTGAGCACCGTACACATTTTGTGAAAGCAAAAGTAAAACATTCCGTTTCATAACGTCTTTAAACCAGCAGACTTGTATTTTGTGACGTAACATTCGATATTTAAAAAATAATGAATTTTGTCCATGTTATCGAGGGTCCGGCTTTTGGGAGCAAAGCATCACTTAAGTCATCAAGGTGCTTGGTTTGGAAACTCTGACCTCACCACCGGAACGAGCAGTTGCCGCAACGACTGGTTAATTGGGAAGCCAAAGTCAGACGTCCCACAAAACACCGCCCCGCTCAGGTTCTCACCAGTCAGTCGTCAGTGGCATATGTCGGGTAAATGTTGAGCGCCGGAGCGTGTCAGGGGAACCGATCCCAAGCTTTCACCGGCGCATTCCCTTTTGCACGGTTTTCACCAGCACGGTCAGAGCCCAACACTACCAACTGCACAACCGGGGCGGCTCTTCAAGACATCAGAAGATCGGCCTTATTGTCTTGTATATGTTTGCACATGTGTAAACAATTGTCCGACGTAGTGAATGCTGAGACGTATGTATCATGCAATGCATTTTGCAAGAGTGATTTGGAGGTACGCAGTTCAGTTGACCGTGGGTCAGGAACGAATTCAGGTCATGATCGTGTTGCGCACTTCGCCACTGACTCAGATTTTTTGTCAGAAAAAGAAACATAATCCAAACCAACTCTTTTATTCGGCTTTCACCTTCTCTGTTCTACAAAACTAACAGTTCGTATCAAAATGTAGAGCTCTCGCCTAGAGAATGAAGCTTTGATCATCAATTTAGGTGAGCACGGTGCCAGACATTACCTGATATCTGAGTTGCTGAGAGTCTATGTGGACCTTTCCACGCGATGGTACAATGGCAGTGTTAAGACAGAGGCTTTAAGTTATGTGAGTCACCCGTCAGCGCTCAGACTCGGCGCGCCAACGTCGTTTCCTCGGCACTAGTGTTACTGCAGCCAGCTAGACTGGCCCGCGTCTGGTTGTCCGAACACAGACAAAACTAGAAGCTGCTTTGCAGCAAACTGTACAAAAGCGTCTCTCAACGCCACCACTGTCCTGAAAGGAAGCGCATCTCTCGAAGATGGTCTTCTGGCGCGTGCTCAGGGCACCCATCGCTGTCTCGCCGCGTTTGCATGCGGGCGGCTGTGGCGTGGCCTCTGCAGACTGCGCCGTTTATAGGGCCTTCTTTGCGCTGCGGCCGTGACGCCGACCCTTCCTGCGCCTGTGTCGACGCCTCTTGTTCTTTCTCACCGTCTGCGGGCCCGAGCGGTACTGGGCCGCCAGCTTGGACCCCTCCTGGTTCCGGTCTGCGGTAAGGAAAACAGCAGTCACGCACGTTACCGCTGACCGAAAGAATGGACGCAGTCGGGAAGTGCAATGTAGCTAGAAGTCGCCTCGAGTCAGCCAGGGGGGGTGATGTCACTAAACGAGAGTGTTTACGGAAATACACCGAACAAACACATTGGCATGTCGGCGGATTCTGTTGGGATGACCCTGAACGGGTTTATCTCCCGCTCGGGGGTCGATGGTGCAGCCGGCCCCAAGAAGCGGCTGGTATCTGGCCCACTGGCAGGACAGGATCCAGATGCGCCGGCGCTCGTGCGCGGAATGTTGTCAAACATGCTGCCGGGTAAACACGCGCAGAGGCACCCGTAAACAGCGGTGATAACGTGAAGGGGGCCGAGCGCCGAGCTGACCGGGCCCCGATGGGCTCCCCGTCTGTGTTTGGTTCGGAACTGTGCTTGGCCGCTGGCCTGGCCGCTGCGGTGACTAATTCCTGGCCTCGAAGTCTCTACGATTCGAGGAAGTCCACTGTCGCCCAGCAACGCTGCCACCCAGACAGCGCCCCCTGCCGCACACACCGGCGGACACTTACCGCGTTTGCGCGAGCTCTGCAGACGGCGCGAGTGGTCGGCGGGTCGCACCAGCATGCGGGTGCGGTACAGCGAGTACAGCGGACCGCGCCAGTCGTACCAGTAGGCACCCTGGTACTCGTACTCGGCTGGTACCGAGCCGCTCAGGTACAGCCCGTTCAGGTTGCTGCCGGCACAAGGGGACTCTCGTGTGGACGCGGCTGGGCTGCAGGTTTATTTACCCAGGTGTAGTGATAGTCTGAGCAGAGATCGCCCGGAGCAGCGCGGCTGGTTCCGGAAGCGGTGAGCATACCTGGAGTCGCATCCCTTGTACCACCAGCCGCCCTTGTGGGCGTTGGCGCAGCTGTCCTCAAGCCAGAGGTCATTGTCCATGTCCTTGGTAGAGAACTTCATACCGGCGTGATACTTCAGAGAGTCACCTGAGAACAATTGCAGCAGCTTTTACTGGCGACGTTTCATTCCGTCGCAAAACCAGGCAACGCTTTATGACAGTGCATGCATATTTTCTGCAACGCACCATTATGCCAACATAAACGACCATTGTGTATCAACGTAAGACTTATACAACTGACCAGCGTCGCCGCTGTAGCCGTCCAAGATCTTGAGCGAATATCCCTCAGTCTCTGAGCCCAGCGCGAAGGCGGCGTAGCTGGCTGTGGCGTTGCTGCCCGTGTAGGGGTCGTAGCCGGACCGCTGGCGAGGGAAGTCGGCCAGCTCCACACGCAGCTCGTTCAGCTGCCGCGGCGGCGCTGGGGTTAGCAAGGTGGCTGTTCATCGCCAGAGTCCGCCGCAGGAGCTGATGTGCGGCTCACATGTGCCATATCAGAGTCATAAGAGCTGTGCGGAGATGCATGTCGTATCTAGCGGAGCCTGGTGTGTGAGGCATAGGATTAGGTAACAAAACGGGCTCGAAATGGCCAAGAAGCTGAAAGCGCCCTTAACACCCAATACACACCATGTAACAGAGCCTATTGTGGCATGGGCCGCTCGGGCCATGGCGGCGTGGGAGCGGCTGTGTACCTTGTGGCTGGTGAGCAGGTGTATGTTCTCGTTGCCCAGCCAGAACTCGCTGCCTAGGTTGCCGAAGCCGTATTTGTAGGCCAGCCAGTCCTGGAAGAAGTCCTCGTCGCCGGCGTTCCGGTGCTGAACCACCTGCCGTTCAAGGTGCCACGCTTAGTCAGTTCACCTTAACATTCAGCGAAACCGGCCAGATTTCGGCTTTTATACCGCTCCAATTTTGTATTGTTGATATATATTTTTTTGAAACCCCTTGCCTGTGTAGACAACTCGATTTTCCCGATGCTCGGTCGAAAGTTGTTTACTTATGGCATGTAATCTTATTGAATATGACATTTTGGAAGCTTCCATTTGCGATCTCGTGTCTTTTAACGGATTCGATATTGCATAGGACGTTTCTTATTTGCAATTGCACGCCTAACAGTATAATAAAGGTGTCCAAAACTCGCGCTTGTTGGCTTGCAAGGTCCCCTGTTTTCAGTATTCACTAACACGTTTTTAACAATCACCGCTCAGTAGTAAAGAACTCACCGCCTAGCATTATAACGCTCTTTACCAAGCTGCATAACACTCACTGCCCAGCCGTATGGTATTCACTACCCCAGCCATATAGCACCCACCACCCAGTATTATCGCACTCACTGTCCCAGCAGTATCACACTCACTGTCAGTGGTATGGCACTCACCGCCCAGCAGTATCACACTCACTTCCAGCAGTATCAACTCACTGCCCAGCAGTATCACACTCACTGTCCAGTGGTATGGCACTCACCGCCCAGCAGTATCACACTCACTGTCCAGTGGTATGGCACTCACTGTCCAACAGTATGGCACTCACTGCCCAGCAGTATCACACTCACTGTCCAGTGGTATCACACTCACTGTCCAGCAGTATCACACTCACTGTCCAGTGGTATGGCACTCACCGCCCAGCCGCCGCCGGCAGTCTCCAGCTCGCAGTACACGAAGAAGGGCTGGGCGGCGCCGCGCGGCCGCACCTGGTAAATGCCGGACTGCCGTGCGTCGCCTCCCATCTGCACGTCTGAACAGTCAGCTGGCAGTGGCTCCCTGTCTGCAGGGGGAGGGGGAGGTGAAGGTCGTACTGCCGTGCGTCGCCTCCCATCTGCACATCTGAACAGTCAGCTGGCAGTGGCTCCCTGTCTGCAGGGGGGAGGGGAGGTGAAGGTCGGACTGCCGTGCGTCGCCTCCCATCTGCACGTCTGAACAGTCAGCTGTCAGTGGCTCTCTGTCTGCGGAGGCGTTTCCGATGAAGGTCTGACTGCTCCCTTTCTATGTCTGGTCTTCCGGGTCTGAACATTGCTGAAAATGAACAGACCAAGGATTTGTGATGAACGCGACGCGGAAGGAGTGAGTTCGTGGGGAAGAACAAGACTTAAGTTAAAAGCACTTGAAAGGCTTAATTTTTTTGCACCGATAAATCAGCGTCTGTAGTTAAACAGTGTTACTGGTCGGCGCACCCTGAACCTCAGATTTGGGCCAATAAGCGTGAGCGGCGTCTCACCGGCGGCGGTGGGTGCCGGAGGCGGACTCCGGTGGCGGTCCAGGTAGGTGCGCATCTCCGACAGACCGCCGGCCACCGTCGCCTTGGTGGCGAACTCGTCCGCTCGCTCCGACAGCTCCCTGCAGCAGAGGCGCCGTGTCATGCCCTCCTGGCGGGCACGTATAGCCTCTGCAGCTGCAGTGCCCTAAGACTGTTAATCATCATCAGCCCTCCTGGTATCTGCCGGGCTGGGTATTTCATTTAGGTGTGAGTTCTCTCGCTTTGCGCCGTTAAGTTTCATTCATCATTGCATCCCCCACTTATACCATCGCTCTCAGCAGTCCTAGAGCCCGGACCCTGCCGGATACCTGGTCTGGTTGGTGACGAGCTTCAGGCTGCTGGTCAGCTTCCTCTGGCCGCTCTTCAGGGTCTCGGTGCTGACCACCACCTGTCCGAGCGTCTGTCCCAGCTCGGAGACAGCAGTGCGCAGCTGCTGGTCGTCTCCGCCGCTGCTGCCGCCGCTGCCGGCCGTCCGTCCTCGCGCCCCGCGCTGCTCCCGCTGCCGCCGTGCCACCGCCCGCACGTCTCCCAACACCGCCTCCAGCAGCGACGTCACCTGCCGCCAGCCAGTGACGTCATCGGCGGCGGGCTCTGACAACACTGCCAGAGCTAGTGCTGTTGCATATGGCGAGTCAGTGACGTCATTTGTGGAATCAGCGATGTAACTGGCGGAGAACTAATGGCGTTACCAGTCAGAAGTCCGTGACACCAGCGAAGGGAAGTCGGAAATTTCAGTTGTGGAAAGTCAGGGGTGTTGCCGGAGGGGAGCCGAGGGCTGTGATGGACCTGCCGTTAATGATGGGTGCTGTGGTGTGCCGGAGACCAGAGGGGTCACATGCGGGATTAGCGCTGCCGTTGCTGTAACGGTTTTTATAGTCATATTTCCGGCATTCATTATATCAATGGCTACATGCTGACAATAGCGTGGTCCTACCACCCGGGCACAAGGTGGGGAAATATCCTGTGACACCATCGTATTAGCATTTGAACGAAGATATTCTGAATGACTCGATGCGAGAGTTTCAACGAGGGTACCCACCTGTAAACCTGAAGTCGTATGGTTAGCGGATGACCTTGGATGACGCAAATAATCTTGGGTTAGCCATTCATACAGAACGGGCACCGTTACAATGATATGCCATTTTGAAGTCAGCTCTTAGTGATGGACTGTGCTTCGGCATTGAAGTGTCTCTAGCCATGTTTGGCCACATGAAGCGTTTTGCATTTGTCGTTAGAGCATAGCACTATTGCAGACTCGTTCCTCCATCTACGTCCTTGGGTCAGTAATGGGTATCCATTAAAGCATTATAAAAGTACTGCAGGCCCAAAATCTCTGGTCGAGCAGGGGCTAGTTGGCGTGGCCGTGCCGTCACTCCAAGTGGCTCCCTGCATTCATCTGTTCGCGCCCATCCGTCTGTATAATGCTAATGAGGGAAAGGGATGTTGCAAACGAGACCCGCACTCTGCCGAAGTGCGGCTGACACCAAATCAATCTGTGCTAGCCAAAAGTTGCTCCTAGCGGATTTTTACAATTTAGTACCAAGGTTGGTCGACCTGTTCATTTTGCCTGCGCAGCAGCCCTCCGCACCATTGCGAGGCAGAGACAGCTACAAAGGGGACGGCCGCTTCCTTAGGATCGTAGAGCCGTCCCCTGTCCAGGTCGGGTGCTTATGCTGGGCACTGGAAACGCCCTGCATCGACAGCCGAGCGCCGGACGGTATTCCGAAATCTGGCGGTTTTGGCGCCGTAAGGTAGACTTTTGAAGGCGACCCTGCCGTGGACGCCCTATTTCCGACGTCTTCTGTATTGTTGGCCGACCCTCCATTGTCAACCACAGACCTCTGTTCCGATTATTTGACTACGCCTCTACTGACTGTGATTTCCCCCTGGCGAAATTAGATCTGCTACTTTTCGATAAATTTCGTCGGTAACGGGCACTCCCCTAAAAAAAAAACATAAAAGATCAGGGTCGGGAGGGTGCCCGTCGTAGCGCTAAAAATGTCCCTGGGACATCACTCTCTCCTGAGAAAATGCTTCTCTCTTGACTGGTGCTGGGTCCTCTCAACTGCAAATCCACACATGGCCAGCAATATGCAGCCTAGCACTTTCCAGTTGGTCCCTACACCTCAAAATAATGTCAGTTCGGGGTACCGCCCCCTGGCTTTAAAGCATCGCCATTTCAGATTTAAACCCATCCTTTGTGTAATTTTGGAAATTAAATCCTGTTTGACCGCCTCATTTTGACAGATATGCGGAGACGTGAGTTAAACTGCCGGCTGGATAGGCGCCGTGCTGGTTGACATTAGCTCCAAACAGACGTTATCGTCGGCTGCGCCACGTGGGTGCTCGGCCGATAGCGGGCCGGGTTCAGACCGCAGGCGGCCGTGGTGGCGCGGCCTGCCACCTCCAGGCAGGTCTTACTCTGCAACTCTCACCCCCCGCACCCAACCAGCGACCGTCTCACAGGGAATGGACCACCTTGGAAAATTCCCAAAAGGACTATTTGTGGAGTAAGTAAGTCTGTAAACCCGGAAACCACGTTCTAATTCTACGTTCACTCACTCAAAACAAAAATATAACTTCTTACAATTTAATTTGTTATCAAAACTGAATGTGGCTCCCTTGGGGTTGGCCTAAGCATTGCGTGTAATTATTACAAGGCTAGTGTGCTAGTGTGCCCCTCGCAGCATGTCAACGTTGCGAAAGCAATGCTTTTGTTAGCATTTACCACGTGACATGCACGGTATTCACGCAGTTGGGATTTAGACCAATCAAATTGTTGCGACCAAATGGAAAGTGACTCCTTCATGGTTTTAGTGCGGGCCCTTTATTTTGAGCTTAAAAGTGTGCGGAAATTCAGTACAGGAAGCTTTGGGTGAAATGAAATATGCCAATAGTGATTTCTGGACACGCTCTACAAAACTGTTATCTGAGTTCAAACCGCTTTATAAAGATGGGACGGCGCCGTTTGTTTAGATATTTCTGCAGTGGGCCAAGTCTGAGGCACGATGTGGCGAGAGGACGCACGGCGACGAGTCCGGTGTCCGTCACTCCTCCCTGCAGTGTCCCATCTGTCACCGAAACTGCAGGCTTCTGCCAGCTGCCAAAAAGCTTACAGTCTGTCTGTGGGGTTACACAGGAGCTAAACTTGAGAGGTATGAAACCCAGCCGGCAGTAACGGTAACTGCATGCCTTCTTTCCAGATAAACCCCACATTGCATTCATGATTGGAAAGGGTGCAAAAGTGTTGCGGGACGCGCTGATGAAGGGAGCGCGTTGACTTATTAGGACAGTGCTCCTGTACTTGAGCCTCTGGTTACAATGGCGGTTTGGGCGACTGCGGCTTTAAGCTCGTTGATGGCCTCAGAATGCTCCTGACTTGTCACCATCTGATCTGTTTTGTTTTGTTTTGTTTTTTGCTTGGTGACGTAAAATTGTTGACTCGGGAGCAATATCCGAACGACGATGAGGTCATATCTACTGCTCGGGTCTTCTTATAATCTTGGGATGACTTTTTTTAGATTGGACCTTATATACCTCGGGAATCGAAACGCTTCAACATCGATGAAGCAATTGAAGTTTGACCATTGCATCGTGGTCACCTTGAGAACTTTTCAGCCCACTCTTGTGCAATCTATGTGTAGGCCGGATTCAGTCACAGTTCATCCGTTAACAAAGGCCTGTGTGAGTCTGGGTGTGTAGCTGAGTGGGAAAGCTTCCCGCCGCACCGGTAGTACGCGCTGCTGCATGCGCTGTAGTGTAGTTTACACACTGGGGGGGCTGGTCCAGAACACCTTTTGAAAACGCGAGAGCTTTTTTGTGCCTAGTGTTTTGTCGAAAAATGCCCAAGATAAATGACGCAGAATAATGTATCAAGTGAGTAATAATTGTCGAAATATAGGGAATAAAATACAGGCAATAAAAGGCAATACTAACAATAAAAGCGGATTTGTTACGTCACATACCGTCGATACCAAAACCACGGTTTTCAAAGGGTGTCTGGATCAGCTCCTAATCCACGCAAGGAGACTGGACTATGGTGGAAAGCGTCCGGGTCGTTCCGTGCCAGCTTTAAGCTCGCATAGTGTCGCTTTAATTTTCTTTGGTTGGGGGGCAGTGTAATATTTCTACAGCATAGATAATTGTTGCTTCATTCTGAATACAAGTTCCATTGTTAAGAGCACCAAATCAAGTGCCGTCTCCATACCCCACTCGTCTCATTGCTTGACGCCCGCTTGCCGCTTCATTGTCCGGCAGGGGTACCCACAGAGCCATGGAGTAGCTAAAAGGGTGACGTCACAGATCGCGTGATAACGTACTTTGCCAGGGTTGGGTGCCATGGTAACACCATGCAACAAAGCCACTCCTACCCTGACGCCCAATCACAGCGTGATACGGAAACGGCCGTAAATATGCTGACGGCCATGTGGCTGCCAAACTTGTGTCAAGCAAAGAGGAGGGTATGCAAGCTGAACACTTGGTTTGGTGGTCTTAAAAGATGGCAGCTGTGCTCAGAAGAAAACAACAGCTATTCGTGATGCAGCGCAACCTTACTTCTTTCCCGGGAAACCCAACGCTAACACTGAGCGAACTCGAGCTCCCACCGAAGCCACTGGAGCCCAGTGCCTTCAGCGTGAAAGCCGCGCCTGTGAGAGAACTCACCCGACTGAGGTCGGACTGCAGGTTCTCCACCCTGTGATCCAGGTTGTCGAACTGGGTGCGGATGTCCTCCTTCTGCTCGCTCTGCACCACCTCCTGCTTCCGTTGCCTGCACGCATGGCGACGGATGGTCAGGCGATACCCGCGCATGCAGCCAGACATTACTACTCACTGTCCTCCGAAATGTGGATTGTAATATTCTAAAAGATAATGATAACACATTAAATTTCTGTAACGACTGTTTAAAGGAGGGCTGACATAGGTTGGCGCCAGGTGGTTTTGACTCGTGACTCCGGAATCTCGTTTGACGTACTCTGCTATCCACTATTTCAGTGCGGAGAGCCGTTGGCAATGCCATGATTGCCATCAAATGACGTCTCGCACGGAACGAAGTTTGATTCCTGCTTAGAATATCCGAAAATCGACCCTAAAACCTAGCAGCAATAGTATCCTAGTCTTTCAGGTTTGATTTCAATGCCGAGAGCCGTTGGCAATGCCATGATTGTCAACAAATGACGTCTCGCACGGAACGAAGTTTGATTCCTGCTTGGAATTTCCGAAAATTCGACCCTAAATCTAGCAGTAATAGTGCCCTAGTCTTTAAGGTTTACAGACCCTCGGCTGCGGAGTTTCTGGTCTGTGTTGCGTTCAGGACCCCACCCTGCCGCTTGCCCCGGTGCCGGCACCGCGCTGACCTGTGCTGGATGGCGCGCAGCTCGGTGGCCTGCTCGCGCTGCAGTGCCTCGCTGGCCACCAGGCGGTCCTCCAGCCGCTGCAGCAGGATGGCCAGCGTGTCCGGTGACATCTGGCCGGGCGCCTCGCCGCCGGGGTACGGGTACCGGTACTGCTCGTCCTCCTGCTGCAGGGCATGCTCCTGGGGGCTCTCAGTCGTGTCGTGGTACGGGGCGTCGTGCCCGCTTGAGTCGGGTACGTGGTGGTTGTTGTGGGCGCCGGGCTGGACTGGCTCCACTATGAACTGCGGGCTGCCGTACTCGGCCGGCTGAGAAGGAGGGCCGTACTCGGGATGAGCTGAGGCTGCCGGCCTGTCTGTGGTGTTGTGCGGCGGCTCAGGTGCCACCTCGTCCACTATGGGCTCCAGCCGGAAGAGCAGGTCGCCGGGCCGCTCGGCGCTGGAGGCCGGCAGCAGGTCGGCCGGCAGCTCGGCAGTGGGCGCGGACAGCAGCTGCATGTCCTGGTAGTCGGCGCTGGCCATCTCCGCCGACGCCGCCGACGGCTGCGGCGCCACCAGCGGCAGCGCCAGCGGGGCCGGCTCGGGCTGCGGCGCCTCGGAGGTGGGCACCAGCGGCGGGCCCGGCTGCAGGTGGGGCGGCGGCGCTGGCCAGGACGCCCGGCCGCCGACGGCCGGCGGCGCCCGGCCCGGCATCAGCGCCGGCCCCGGCACAATGCGCGCCGGCTGCGGCCGCCGCTGCCACCGCGGCTCCGGCTCGGCTGGCTCCTCAGGCTGCGGCTCCGCGGCCGGCTCCAGTGCCGTGCTGGGAGGCTGCGGCTGCTCCGCTGGCGGGTCTACGGGGTCCGGCGGCTCCGCCGACTCTGGAGCCTCCGTCTGGAAGCCGTTCTGCCGGAGAAAGTGTGTTTTGACCCGAATAGAATTATTACTGGCGGAGACTAAATTGCGGTTGCTTCCAATAGTTATAGTAAGAAAAGTGATCAATAATGATAATGATAAGAATCGCAATAAGAACAATAATGAGAATGATAATTCTAATAATAATGTTATTATCATTATTAAGTAGTATTTATATATTTATGATTATACAAACATGTTATTAGTTTATACTAGTAATAATAGAAATCATAATAGGTATTGTTATAGATGTTAGTGTTAATGATAATAATAGTGTTAGTGTTATGGTAATAACAATAATAACGATGATAAAGGTAACAACAATATCATTTTTTCTATTCGTTCACAAATGAACTGTGGGCAAAACCATCCGAAACATTTGAGGACGGGTCAGTTAAAATGAGATTGTCCCCAGCGCACAGTGCAAATAAGAGTCGCCGGCCCCATGGCGTTTAGAAGCGATGTCTTCCATAAATAAAGTTCAGAACTAAACATTTAAAAGTTTAGGTGCTAGGCCGGACTCGAGAGGCCTACAATTTAAATTTCGAGAGCTTTTCAAAGGTTGGAAATTTGTGAAAGTACTTCATGTGGGAGGGGAAGGGTTTGGGGAAGGGGGAGGGCCGAAAGAGAGATAGAAAATGACTTGTTGTGACTGATTGGGACAGACGGCGGCTGCTGTTTGCGGTAGATTTTGTCGGTTCTGTTTTTTGTTCACTGTTATCTGTGGCTGTTTATTGTTAGACTTACTCTTGTCGTGACCTGTTTTGACAGTCCAGTTTTCCGTGTGTTCCATGTTACCACCTTTGTTGTGATGATGTCGACGTATCGTTTCGTTCACCTTGCAATGTAAGAATGAAAATACAAAATTTGTTTGGAAAAAAAAAAAATAGAAGCGATGTCTTCGACCCTAGGCCACTCGAAGGTGGGCATGAGTGAAAATGGTTATTTTTCCGAATTTTGTTAGTTACGTTGCCTTAACCCTCGCCCCGGCGGGGGGTGTTTGAACACCACCCTCGGGTTTTTCCGGCGGCACGAAAAAACGGCGGCGCGAAGTGCCGCCGTACTTGGCACGCCTTATCCTTCATCGATTTTGCAACTTGCCCCAAAATTTTAAGTTTGGGTCATCTCAGGTCAGGTCTCCAGTGCAGGTCAAGTGACCTCACCCAAAAAATGTTTAAGGTGGCGTGGGTAAGAAATGGGTGAATCTGTCAGATCGAAACTTAGAACACATAATGGCCCCACCGAGTTCTACAAAATTTGTTCCGGGATTTTTCATATCGATGAACTAAGGTCAAGCACGGACCATGACCTCCCCATAGGAAATACATAGGAAAAACAGAAATTGGGCCATATTTTTGTAGATAAAGCTGACAATACCTTCATATTCTCCAAATCGAAGTATCCTGGGCCCCTTTCTAGTTTCATGTTGCAATTTTTGACCTGTGCCCTCTAAGAGGTCATCTGGAGCTACTTAAGCAGTTTTCATACTTAACTTTGCATAATAACTGTGGTCAATAACTTTGTATGAAATGATAATACAGCTTTTATTTTGATACCATTGCGTTTAGATTGCTATTGCGAGTCTTTTGATATGCATATTGACTATGTTAGGTCAAAAAGTGACCTTGACCCCTGAGGTCAGGTCGGGTCAGGTAGGTTTTGTGTTTTGACCTAATATGATCATATTATACATCGTTCGATTCGCCGTGACGAGAGGAAGCGAATGGTGCCTAAAAAATGATTATAACTCAACTGTCAGATGCTAGAGCCCAAAAAATCTCAAAATGCCAACTTCTTTGACCTGTCATGACCTCAATATTGACCTGAGTCAAAAAGTGACTGATATAGTTTCTTCATGAATTTGTATGACTTATCCACCAGCGTTCGCGTTTTTCGCTATCCCGCATAGGGGCCGAGTTCGAGGGGGGTGTTCAAACACCCCTCCCCCACCAGGGCGAAGGTGGCTCGGGGTCCACTGGGGCGCGGGTTAACAATTCGAATGATATAACAAATGCCTATATTGGCTTCCATAGTTGCCGAGATTTAGTGGAAGGCGTTCAAATATCTCATGAGCAATGCGTTAGTCCTTGCACCTACGGCAGCTGCTAGGTGAAGAACATCATGGCTATATAGAAAACACGATGCTCGCGGGCTACTCTTCTCATGCCTAGGCGAAACACCGTTTTTTTGCTTATCTATAGCAAAAGTTAGGTTTGTTTAGACCTTTTGTCGATTTTATTTGTTGTTGTTTTTGAGGATGATTTTTAAAGCTAGTCTGGGGGATTGGAGGCCGTTGCACATTTTTAGGCAACAGCGCGGGCCTCCAAGATTGACTTAGTGTCCCATGTTCTAAGGAATCTTGTAACGGCATTAGGAATTTTATGATGTCTCTAAGCCAGCGCAAGGATATCTTCCCAGAATTATAATCTTCTTGAATTCCGAGGGCCATCTTCTCATGTAGTTTCTGTATGCAGGGATGTTTGAGCGTGGTGCAGTCGAGCAGCTTGGGCGCGTAGGCTCTCGCGGGAGTTGTTAATCGTGGCGCCAATTGGCTCAATTGGCTAATGACAAACGCAGGACCGCAGGCCGACCCGTTTCTCCTGGTTTGTGCGGACGCATTGGAAAATTATCTGTATCGCAGTGCACTCACGGAAAATGATCTGGTGCACAGGGGGCACCAGGTCATGAACCTGTTGCTACGGCCCCACCATCGCCCTCACGAAAGTTCGAAGGAATGGATGGAGGGGAGGGCTCATGATTTTTGACGAATCTTTACTGTTTCAAAGGTTTTTCCCAGAACGATTAAATTCGATCATGCTAGGGACGGTATGTTTTCCTTTCTCTATGATTTTATTTAATCTTTTGCTTCTTACATTTTACAAAAGGACGCCTGAAAGCCTCGTCTTTTCCCGATCAAATATTAAGATATATAGATATTTCGGTGCCCTCCAATACTGCTGAAGCTAACGACTAGGTACAAGCCACATGCGTAGCTTTTACACATGGGGCTTGTACAAGCGGCATCTGAGCCGATGTGGGATAGTTTGCGACAATATAGTTAATGCACAAAATCAACTAGGTTGCAATCACTAAAATTCAGAATCCCTTATAGGTATATTCCGACGTAACGATATATCTTTGCCAGGGTAGCAACAGATTCCGAGGAATGCACAAAATGTAATTATACCGATACACGTAATCACTTCGTATCCTATTGCCGCGACTTATAAACTAGTGGGGAGTTCGTGAAGGTCAAACCTGCTAATGCTAACCAAACGATGATAGAAAGTGTTATTTATTGCGAAACGAATTAATAACAATATCCCATTGTGATTACCGTCAGAAATATGATATTTAGTTTAACCAAAGGCAACCTCATTATCCTTTTGGCTACTGTAAGTTCACAATGTATACAACGCCAAACATGGCGGCATTAACAAAGTATAAATGAGCACATTCAGGTAGAAAAACCGCTGCGTAGCAACAAAAATAATGAGTAATATTTCATGAAAATGGGATGGTTTTGCAATAGCGTGATTTATCGTGAACATTGCTAGAAATAACAGTGAGACGCGATGCAATCATCCATTATCATCATATGATAACAAGGAGGTAATGCTATGAATCGAATGCTACTTTGTAGTTTGAATGGAGTTGTATTTTTTGCACGACGTGCAGTTTTTGCGAGTATGATTGCTGTGTACCCTCTGTTGTTGTTCTGAAATATATCAAGTTCTTTTCATCATCTCTTTATGATAAAATTGAATACTATACATACCATACGGGGCACCAATTTCCTGATCCTGTGTCAGGTCAAGGACACCGTCTGACGTTATATGGTCATTAGACATATCGATTTACTGACAATGACAACGCGAACACAATGATATGAACGTGAAAGCTCTCACCATTTCTTGCGATGCGTCTGTTCAGAGTCAGAAAGCCCGCTGAGTAGTCACAGGTGACCTCTCAGAGGTCGCAAATAGAAACGTGTAAATATTGGGCATTGAAAAACTTAAGATGGCTCGACTTTTGAGAAGGATGAGTCATTGTGGGTTTTATGTACAGAAATGGACCTATTTTCCGGCTATTTCTCATTTTCACCGCGCATGTCCGCTGCACGGGCTATGGCCCCCGCTTGACCATATGCCATTTATATAGGACATCATATTACCGCAACTTGCGGTGCTCGGTGGGATTGTTGTGTGATAAGATTCTCAGCTGAGTTGATTGCACATATTCTCATTGTTGCCACTAGAAACACTTTGAGGTGAGGTCACTTGACCTGGCCTGTGTGGAATTCTTCAGCGGACCAGCCGCCGGGGCAGGCCGGTGCTCTGCCGCGTCAGTCGGTCCAGTCCAGCCCTGTCAGCCCGCTGCTCGCTCGGTGAGTGATCGGCTCCCTCTCACCTGTGCCATCCACTGCTCGATCTCCGCCCACTGCAGCGTCTTCTCCGGCGTCAGCAGCAGCGTCAGGTCCTGCCGCTGGTCTTCAGCCAGCGCCGCCGCCGCCAGCGCGGCCGCCGCCGTCAGCCACCGTGCCGCCTGCATCTCGGCACTGTCCGGCTCCACTGCCGGCGGCCCGGCCTGACCACCCCGCTCCGGTGGCGCCCCCTGGCCCCACGGCAGGGCCCAGCACGGTGATCCACAGCCTGTCGGCTCCGATATGACGCTTCTCGCGCGCCTGAGATCGACGCCGAACCTGTTGCCGCTATCAAGGGATGCTCACAAGGGCCGCCAGAGGGCTGCCTTCAAGGACCTCAAGATTACAGCGTCGCTTCTCAAAAAGTGCTATCTTTGCGTATCGGTACCAAAAGAGCGTGGCTCCCGCTGTTTCCATGTGGGTTTCAGATCAATATGTTTGGGTCTCATGACCTTTCCGGTCTGGGAGCGCGGGAAGAGTGAGATTCGGCACAGATTCAGCGCCATTGTATGCTAATCTGTGGGTGAATGGAGATCCAGTAGCTGGCGGCTTTAACATCGATGTTTCTACACTTTTCGCCCAGACAGATTTCAAACTCGATTTCAGTTTCGTAACTTATCTATCAGAGAACAGGGGACGTTTGCTAGATCATGGTGAAATGACAAGCAATATGGTCTACATATGTGACACAGCTGAGCTATTTGTAATCGTTGAGCTAGTGCTGAAATTCGTTATCGTGTTTGATGCTTACATCAGACATATATCGGTCATCTAACCAGAAGTCCGCCGACGTGTTAATCAGTAACTATTCCAGGCGTTACCCGACAAATTACCGACTGCAGCGAGCTGATGGGCCAGACAGAAGCTGACTAGTCGAACACTTCTCGGTAGTAGTACAAATTCTTCACTTTTACTTATGCGGCGTTGGTGGCCTTCTTTTTGACCCTCTCAACTGGCAATGGTCGGGTACCGGTCCGCTGATGCCGCTCCCGAGGGGAACAATTCGCGCTCGTTAGGCGCCTGAAGACGAGCCTTTTTCGCTGGATGACTGGCAAAAAGGTTGGTGCCACAGTGTCGGATGAGCAGTGCATGACTGCGGCTTTGCACTCTGGGTCCAGGCCTTGGTCTGGTGTGGTCAGGTATTTACTCATGTGAAATATTTGTTCATACTTTTTCGCTATTCTGGACAAATATGATCGGTTTACCTTTGAGGGTAAATCTACTGGTAATTTAGCATCGGTTTTGCAAGTTTATGGGCATTTTTTGAAATTGGTATTTTTACACATTTTTTAATATATTTTTGAGGTGCGAGTCACTATGCAAATAGTAATAGGATCAGCGATCGGCTTGGAAGTGCCTAGACTGGACACCAGTAGTCGGCAGAATGCGAAGGTAAACTAGCGTTGTTTGGCAGGGCTTAATCTGGCGGCGGGACTCCGTGGCAATTCACCGTGGTGTCCTGGGCGTCCTTTTTCTTTGTAGCAGTGCCGGGGGTCAATGTTTTCACACGTGCTGTGCAGGACTTCTGTCAGGACTCAGGTATGTACATCCGCCTGGAGCTGGGATATTTATTTTGTCGCGGAACACGAGGCCAGACAATCTACAATCACAGCCAATGGTGGATATAGTTTCCCCACATCTCCCCACATTCACCTTACAGCCGTGGCATATTCTAAGACCGCAACAGACACATATCCTTTCAGCCAGGAGTATTATCACTACCGAGTGGGTATCATATGACACAACGTCTGCCACACAACACCAGGTAGCTTACTGATTGCAGTGAATGTCAGGAAGTTCTGGCTGGCTTCATATGAATGTGAGCGCTAGCTGGAATATTTTGCTGAAAATTTCCAAAGGAGTAATGAGTGGTCCCCAACATTAACATGACTCTGATCATTGATCTCTCTGATATACCTACTTTTAGTTTTTGGAAATTCCATTTTATGTTGTTTGGATTAGCCTATGATGAAAATTCCGGACCTGTGTAAAGTAAGGGCCGTTTTAGCGTGTTGCGTCACGGGCCCAAAAGTAAGTCCTGTGAATCTTATCGTCTGGATTCAGGAAATTGTCCATTATTTGAACTGAAACTATCTCGATTTTGGCCCACTATTCCCTTCGCTCAAAAAAGTATACTATTGGAAAAATTCACTCGGGGTTAACTTTTACATTGAATTGCAACGGATGGTCTTGGTATGGTTGCCATGCATGGGGTCCAGTGCAGCTGCTGGAGCGAAGTCAGTATCTGGTCTTTTCTGCCTGAGGCTAGAATATCTGCGTCGGATGACGATGCATACAAGGGCCTCGTAGTTCGGTTTGCAAAATAGAGTGATGAATAGTCTGTTAGAATTGCATCCAGTCCTTCACGACCCACCTAAAGGGCTATCGTAGCGATCTGGGCAGTTGAATCGTCTGTCGGTAACCAATGCTGCTTGTCTCGTAAACAATGGCTGGAGAGAAATTTGAAAGTCAAGCCTACCTGAACTATATGGCCTCCTTCTATGTTAGACACCGCATCAAAGCCCATTTCCATATGATCGTGGGTGTGGTGAAGGGGTTTCACAGTGGTCGGCTTGGTACTGTGACATCCATGGCGTTTATTGACTGGTTGAGCGAGGTCCACCCCCTTCCACAGAGGGTCATACGTGACGGATATGGCCAGCTTACGGAAAAACTGTCCCGCCAGGTGTCTACCGCGGTGGCCGCGAATGTGGGATCCGCCCTGTGTCAACACTTTAACACTGCGATCACACGAGCACTTGCAAACAAATGGCGACGCTGCTTTGGTTGCTGCACTTGCAGCATTGCCAGCGTGACACCGGACAGCGGAAAGGTCGTTATCCGTGAAGAGAAAATCATGAAGGCATTTCATCTAACCTGCAGAGGATGACCGATATCCACTCTGACTTCGAGGAAGACCATTGTAAACCGATATGGCTCATGAAAAATACACGCCTACAAGTGTGTTTGGTGTTGGGCGACTTGTAGTTTATAGGTTACAGTCACTGCGTTGCATGTCTGCTGGGCGTCACGCACCGTAAACATTTGTAAACGTACAATCTGGCCACGGGGAATAACGCTCGCGGCGTGTCAGGAATTATCTGTCCTTCCCGTGCTCCCGAAGTCAGGAGGAAACCTTGGTTGTATTGGTTTAAAGGTGAGGAACACCTGTTTTCCGTCGGCCCAGTCCTCGGCTTTGTTTCAATTTAACCCCCTTCTTCTTAATGGTTTTGTTTTCGTGATTACGGTGGGGGTGATGACTGCAGACATTTCTCAAGTACCGCATCTGTGACCTGATGCGAAAATATATATGCTACGGTCCTGGCCTTGGTACTTGTGTGTTTCGCATTCCACACGGCTTGTGTATGCGAGTTCTCCAAATGAGTCACAGTCTTGCAGCGGAGCCCTGCTTTGATCCCACCACAAGCGTAAGCGATCTGCCGTCCTGGTCACCTCCCCAGGTCCAGCGTTCCGCGTGGTGATCTCATCACCATCACCTTCGTATATGCAGAGGCTGACCAGTTTCTCAGTGGTGCGTGCGTGGAACGAGCGTTTACTGCGGTCGCCCACACCGGTATCAACATGACCCTGAAGACCTACCCCAGCAATGTAAACGTTACGAGGTGTGCCGTGGTTAATCCCCGGAGAGATCTCCGGAAATTACTGCCGTCAGAGTTGGTGTGTCAGCTCCCAAGTACTCTGCCTTTACCCGTAAGTTTAGAGCATACACGTATCTGTAGATATCGTATCCTGGCGTGTAAAGCTCTCCTGCCCGTCCCTCCCCCCTGAACTTGCTCACAAATGTTCCCACTCAAGGTAGCCAGAATAGTGCAACTATTTGTTTGGTATTAAAATGTGAAATCGTTATCTCGCAAAACTTCATGGCACAATTAAGTTAGTATAATGGCTCTCATATCACTTTTGTGTTGGGCCCACAATGTTTTTGGTAAAAAATGTCCAGAGTTGATTTCCAGTTCCCCTAAACGACGAGTGTCTGTCCTAAAAAAATAGGCTGACAAATGTCATCTATACCGGTTTGGCACCAGTGAAACAGTGCCGTGCTTACACTGCATCGTCTGCATGATGTATCCCAACAATCCCATGGTGCTTTATCCACCATGCGAATGTCCTTTTCCAGTCTCCGTTTGCTCAGAGTGCGTAGATCTCAGATTCGTTCATTGGTGCGAATCGTTGGTTCTGCAAGAGTGGCGAGGGTTTTGACGTCGGAAGCAGGGGATATTTAGAAGAAGAAAAATGTCGCGCCTGGTGTTCAGGGAACAGCCCTGATTTTGCAAACTCCTGAGCACCGCTATTTCCTGTTAAATGACCGGGTTAATTGTATTTGACATGGGCCTCTGTTGACCGTCCTCGAGTTTTACTTTATTTTATGAAGCCCGGTCTGTTTAAACGTGGCTCCGCAAGAGGGCAAGGCGCCTACAACCGACCCCTCTGCCCACCATATGATCTCAGCCCTGGCTCAGATAACTTATCTCCGTGCGACATGTGGAGTGACGAGCTGCCACATTCCGTCGGAGCTACGAACCCTTCCGGCCTGGCCCTGCAGCCCACTGGGTCCTGTACCCCGCGTCCCCGGGGGCTGAGCGCCGGGCGCGTGCGTGGGAGGCTCGGCGCTAGCAGTGGACAGACTCAGTCGCGCCCTCTAATTGGATGGCGCTTGCGATGACCAAACAGGTGGCATGGCACAGACTGAGACCGGCCAGGCTCTGTGGGGCGGCGGGCTGAGCGAGGGGGTGCCATGACGGGCCGGTATTGTGGATGGAGGCGGCTGCCGCGTGCCGCCGCAATGGAGCGCCGGTCACGAGCCTGTCGCCGTCGTCGCCATGGGAGGTGACGTGTCGTGTCTGTCGGCGCCCGCTCGGATGGTCCGCCTGCAGCAGTGTGGGGTCCGGACTGTTGACCGGAGCTGGTGCTGGTGGTCCGCCAGTCCGGTCTGACAGCCATCTGTGGTCCGGCTCACCGTTGGTCCTGCAACCGTGGTGAAGGGGGAAAGTCCGGGGGGCCCTGGTTCACTTAGAAATTGATTTTTCCCCGGTTGGAAATGACGGTTTTTATGTTTTATTTTACATTCGCTGAATTTATGAGGCGTCAGTAGGTGCGTGAGTTGATAGTGCAGCAGTGTCCAGCTATGTGGTGCCGATCCGGCAGTGTCGGAGAACCCGTGAATCACTCGTGGCCCGTACCCATTTCCTCACAGAATTCCGTTTCAGCCCGGTAAAATGGCGCGTTTGTTGACCGGCTGCTCAGACTTCTAACGATAATGACCCCGCTCACTGATAACATGCTAATTTCAGCATGTAACACTCGCCGTTCAACATTCTTGTAAGCCGATACGGAATACATTGGCAGAAGGACGCCCAAGGACGGCCTCATTAGTTTGCTGCTAACTTGCAGGGGAGGCAGCTTTCTAAGCATTCGACTACGGAATTTTGCATGGATAATGACGGCCTTTTGACCGTCTGTGCGCTGAGAATATATAGGTGGTGTCAACAAGTCACTCCGTGCCGGATCCCGAGTCAGGATGTGTCTTACGCAAGAGCTGCTGGGTTTTCCGTGCTTTGTATTTCATCAGCTGGAAAAGTTCCAACTGAAATGTATTTAAGATAAGGGATAAAATCCAGCTACAAGATCTCTTACACGAGGTCATTTTATGAAAATATGTTTTGGACTGTTTTCCAGATTTGAGTGGTTCGGCGCTGAGCTACGTTCACTGGTGTCTGCTGATTCACCCATGAGTTTTAAGATTATTTTTATAGGATGAGTGGGCGTCCGGTGGTCAATTTTCAGCGTTGGAAATGACATTCGAATTTGTCAGCTCATGATTTGTGTTTCTTCCTTTATTATGCGGCTATTTCGACTGGTCTGAATCATTGGCGCCGACGTGCCAGACATTTTTGGCAAGGTCGTCGAAAGTCTGCCTAGGTGTGGATGTCAATGCCCTGCACTTATAATAAAAATATACCAATATGTTCGTTTGGAAGCCGGTGCAGTGATGTATTTCCACTATATCACTATTGACTTTGTTGGCGCAGTGGTAGCTCGGTCAGCTGCGAGAGCTTTTTCCACCGTTTGTTGTTGTGCTGAAATAGATGTCGGACATGCAAATCATAGATCACTCAGTTTGTAACGGATTGGACGTGCCAGTGTTATTCTCCGACAAATCATGTTGCTGGCCGCGGACAGCATGTGTTGGAGCTGTCAACGCGAACTGTTTCAGTAAATCCGTCGGGCATGATCGTGTCAACACATGCTGAGCAGTAGAAAGATGCCGGCCCTACAAAATTAGCTGTATATTACTGACAAGCCTGCCTCTGCTATCATCCGTTCATTTGGTGTTTATTTCTGCAAATTAGTGTATCTGGCCGTTCCAGACTGTTTGTGTGCCGTGCTGAATTATCTGGTCTCCTACGTGCTCTAGGTTGGAGTGCTGACTGGACCTGACCTGTGCCCTTCAGGCTCTGACCTGACCTGTACCCTCTGGGCAGGTGCGCTCACCTGACCTGTGCCCTCCGGGCTGGTGCACTGACCTGACCTGTGCCCTCCGGGCTGGTGTGCTGACCTGACCTGTGCCCTCCGGGCTGGTGTGCTGACCTGACCTGTGCCCTCCGGGCAGGTGCGCTGACCTGACCTGTGCCCTCCGCGGTGGCTGACCTGACCTGTGCCCTCCGGGCTGGTGCGCTGACCTGACCTGTGCCCTCCGGGCTGGTGCGCTGACCTGTGCCCTCCGGGCTGTGTGCTGACCTGACCTGTGCCCTCCGGGCTGGTGCGCTGACCTGACCTGGCCCTCCGGGCTGGTCGCTGACCTGACTGTGCCCATCCGGGCTGGTGCGCTGACCTGAGCTGTGCCGGCAGGTCAGGGCCGATTCGGTCGTGTGTACACGGCCGTCAACAACAGCACAGGCGAGCTGATGGCGGTGAAGGAGATCCAGCTGCAGCCCAACGACCACCGGTCGCTGCGGGCGGCGGCCGAGGAGCTGCAGCTGCTGGAGGGCGTCCAGCACCAGCACCTGGTCCGCTACTACGGCGTCGAGATCCACCGGGTCAGTGCCAGCTTCACCCCTGCAGGCGCTCCGCTTCGCTCTGGGTTGTTCACGATAGTTAGTATTCTTCCTACCAGTGGATGCCGTAGGCCGCTTTGTGTGTTGAAGTGCGTCTGTGTAAGCACGCTGCATTGGAGCAAGTTAGGCTGAAGAAGTGGCATGCTGTGCTTTTATTAAATTATTACTTTGTGACCCCTATTTTTACTAGAATACCTCTTACGCCATAAGTAGGGCGGCATTGGTCTCGCCACTGCCGCCGCGGACAAGCCCGCCTGATTCTCCCCTCGAGATGTGATTGACAGCAGGGGCGGAGTCAGAGGGACGGTGAGCGGGCGGGGTGCAATCCGGTCCTGCCCCCCCCCCATGGCTGCTAAATGTTACCCAGTTAGCTGATTGTGGCTGATCTCCTTCAAAAACGCTGTTTCACTAGTTTACCCGGGTCGCCCCCTCCCCGAAACGTTTGGTCTAGACCCGCCCCTGATCGGTCGCACGCGCTGACCCCGTCCCTTGGTGAAGTTACCGCTTGCTGACCTATCCCCCAGTGAGGCTGCCGCAAGCGCTGACCCTGTCCCCTGGGTGAGACTGCCACATGTTCTGGCCCTGTCCCCTGGGTGAGGCTGCTACGCACGCTGACCCTGTCCCCTGGGTGAGGCTGCTACACACGCTGACCCTGTCCCCTGGGTGAGGCTGCCGCTGTTGTGACCCTGTCCCCTGGGTGAGGCTGCCGCTGTTCTGACCCTGTCCCCTGGATGAGGCTGCCACATGTTCTGGCCCTGTCCCCTGGGTGAGGCTGCTACATGCTCTGACCCTGTCCCCTGGGTGAGGCTGCTACACGCGCTGACCCTGTCCCCTGGGTGAGGCTGCCGCAAGCGCTGACCCTGTCCCCTGGGTGAGGCTGCTGCATGTTCTGGCCCTGTCCCCTGGGTGAGGCTGCTACACGCGCTGACCCTGTCCCCTGGGTGAGGCTGCTACACGCGCTGACCCTGTCCCCTGGGTGAGGCTGCCGCAAGCGCTGACCCTGTCCCCTGGGTGAGGCTGCCACATGTTCTGGCCCTGTCCCCTGGGTGAGGCTGCTACACGCGCTGACCGTGTCTCCTGGGCACTGGCGGCGGAACTGGGGGAGGGTACCGGGGCACAGTGCCCCCCTTAAATAAAAAATTTAACACTAGCCCTATGGCGTTGCATGGAAAGAAATGAGTTGAAAAGCTCATGGTGCCCCTCCCCCTTAAATTCGGACGTTCCGCCGTCACTGCCCCTGGGTGTGGCTCCTACACGTGCTGACCCTGTCCCCTGGGTGAGGTTGCCGCTGCTCTGACCCTGTCCCCTGGGTAGGTTGCCGCTGCTCTGACCCTGTCCCCTGGGTGAGGTTGCCGCTGCTCTGACCCTGTCCCCTGGGTGAGGTTGCCGCTGCTCTGACCCTGTCCCGCTCGGTCCCGGTCCGGCTGTTCGTGGGTCCGCTGTCAGCAGCGTGTCTGTGACGTGTTTACCGCGCTCGCCGTCAGACGGCGACGCGCTGCATGCTCCGTCGCCTCCGACGCTGTTCACATGCCATCGGTTTGACGCCGCGCCGTCACTCAAGTGCTCCCCAGGGAGACTCCAGTGCAAACCGCCCGAGTGCGAACTACATTTCTGGCCAGCTTATCTGATTTCGTCGGTGGTTTGATACACTTTTTCTAGTTATTTGAGCCTAAGGGTGCCCCAACTGTTTTATTCATATAGCGTTATGCGATATGTGGTCGACTTTTATTTGGGCTCTGCTGGTTTTGATGGGACCGAAAGAGATAATTACCGCTCATCAATCTGGTGTTTGGAGAAAATACCTTGTTTGTTTGGAAGCAGGACCAGTGCTTAGGTCTCCGAGGAAAAGCTCGTTGACTTAATTATTTTTCTTTATATATTTGGCCCCTACGCCTGTCAAGAAGTAGAAATATTTCGATGTTATTACTAAATCTCCCGTGGGCTGTTGTTAATGGCGGAAACTTTGATTCATTGTGTAGTGCTGGAGAATTCAAAACTCACCGTACGTTCCTGAAACTGCTGATAACTTCAGATTAGAGCGTCCTTCTTTGTCCAGAGAACTCAACCATGTGCTCTAGGGATATTCGTGAGGTTGGGTGCAAAGGTGACACTGAGACCTCACACCGGTCATATAGGGCCAGGGGCGTCGCCAGGGTATTTTACTGGTGTGCGGGGGGATGGACCCCGGATTGGCAACGACCAGGGAGGAGGGTGAGGTGGGCGGAAAATTTTGAGAATTTGAGCTGCATATGAGATACTAGCGACAATGTACTTCACTTACACATTTATGTATATTCAGGCAGGTAATAGGGAAAAAATGCAAACAAAAATACGTACTGGTCCGTAATTTTTGGGGGACGTCTCCCTTGATTCGCGAATAGGGGAACGCGTCCCCCTCCCCGCTTTCGACGCCAATGTGTGGGGCATGGGTTTATTCGAAATTATCATCGGTGCTTTGCCAATTTGTCCTGTCGTGCGCTTCTGAATGATGTCGAATCCTTGGTTCCTATTCGTTTTGTGGATTTTTACGCCGAGTGATATTCGGTGCCTCATCTATATATATATATATATATATATATATATATATATATATATATATATATATATATATATATAGATGAGGACACCAAATATCACTCGCGTAAAATCCCACAATAAGAATATGGACCAGATTAATGACTTTCATCAGATTACCCCAGTAAAGCCGTTACACATCTTCAGGACTATCCAACGCCGTTCGTTTCTCTGCTCTATCCGTGACCGATCAGAAGTTTTGTGACAGAGGAGAGTGCGCTCCCCTCGTGGAGGCGCGAAGTTGACTGGAAAGTCTGGGTGCACGTGCTAACGGCCTGAGGCGAATTGTGACGACCTGGGTGGCTTCGGTTGGGCTGTAAAACCCCGTAATTTATTGCCAGCTATTTTAATTTAGAAGCCCCGGTTGCTGCCAGCCACTGAGTTATCTGCGTTGGGATGCTCTCCTTCCAGCAAATCTAATTTATTTATTTATTTAAGTTGATCGCGAACGTAGATCCATCTCCACTAGCGCGCGAAGTCGGGACACGAAAAGATTATCGTGCTTTACACCAATATATGTGTACTTCAGCACAATTATTTGCATGGTGATAAATGTGGAAAGGTTTTTAGAATTAGGTAGAAGCGTTTATATCAATTTGGAATGAAGGGCACGTGTCAAACATGGGTGTCGAAGGTGGTTGGGAGGAGCGGGAGGCAGGTGTACGTCTCTCAATTTGTGAACTAGAAGGATGTTTCTCAAGTTAGGGTTTTGCTACAGGTTTTCTTTTCTTTTCTCCCTATTACCACTGTGAACATAGGTACATTTTCCCCAATTCAAGTGTTTATGAAGTTTGTCGGTAGCGTTCTGAAAGATATAATATATGAGCCAAGAGCTTCGCCCCTCCCCTCCTTAGTCACCACTAGGTCGAAGTCTGTCCCCCTAGGTACCACTAGGTCGGAGTCCGTCCCCCTAGTCTTCACTAGGTCGGAGTCCCCCCCCTCCTTAGTCACCACTGGGTCGGAATCCGACCCCCTAGTCACCATTAGGTCGGAGTCCGTCCCCCTAGTCACCACTAGGTTGGAGTCTGTCCCCCCTAGTCACCACTAGGTCGGAGTCCCCCCTCCTTAGTCACCACTAGGTCAGAGTCCGCTCCCCTAGTTACCACTAGGTGGGAGTCCGTCCCCCCTAGGTACCACTAGGTCGGAGTCCGTCCCCCTTAGTCACCACTAGATCGGAGTCCCCCCTAGGTACCACTAGGTCGGAGTCCCCCTAGGTACCACTAGGTCGGAGTCCCCCCTAGGTACCACTAGGTCGGAGTCTCCCTCCTTAGTCAACACTAGGTCGGAGTCCCCTTTACTCACCACTAGGTCGGAGTCCGTCCCCCCTAGTCACCACTAGGTCGGAGTCCCCCTAGTCACCACTAGGTCGGAGTCCGTTCTTCCTCCTTAGTCACCACTAGGTCGGAATCCGTCCTTCCTCCTTAGTCACCACTAGGTCGGAAGCCGTCCTTCCTCCTTAGTCACCACTAGGTCGAAATCAGTCCTTCCTCCTTAGTCACCACTAGGTCGGAATCCGTCCTTCCTCCTTAGTCACCACTAGGTCGAAATCAGTCCTTCCTCATTAGTCACCACTAGGTCGGAATCCGCCCTTCCTTCTTAGTCACCACTAGGTCGGAGTCCGTCCTTCCTCCTTAGTCACCACTAGGTCGGAGTCCGCCCTCCCCCTACTCACCACTGGTCGGAATTCGTTTCCCTAGTCACCATTAGGTCGGAGTCCCTCTCCCTAGTTACCACTAGGTCGGAGTCCGTCCCCCCTACTCACCACTAGCTGGGAGTCCGTCCCCCTCCTTAGTCACCACTAAGTCGGAATCCGTCCCCCTTAGTCACCACTAGGTGGGAGTCCGTCCCCCTAGGTACCACTAGGTCGGAGTCCCCCTCCTAGTCACCACTAGCTCGGAGACCGTTCCCCCTATTCACCATTAGGTGGGAGTCCGCCCCCCCTTGTCACCACTAGGTTGGATTCTTCTCTCTCTCTCCCCTGTAAAAATCAAAAGTGACGCCCATGGTGGGGCGTGGCCAGAGGGTCCTCCCCCTGCCCGCGTTCAAAATGCAACACACCACTGGTATTTTTACGGCGCCCAGCAGTCTAATTTTGTTAGGGCAAAATTGAATGTATGCATGGAACATATTCTAAGTACTCTCGAATTGCCCTCAGTTAACTGTTAGCATTGTGGAGTGTGACTGTCGATGGCACAGTCGTAGGGAAGTTTTAGCATATGTTCACGAGGTTTAACGGTGTGAGTTGGGTGTGCGCAGGAGGAGATGTTCATCTTCATGGAGTTCTGCGGCGAGGGCACGCTGGAGTCGCTGTCGGCGTCGGCCGAGGGCGGCCTGCCCGAACACCTGATCCGACACTACACCAAACAACTGCTCTCCGCCGTCAGCTGCCTGCACGCTCACCACATCGTGCACCGCGACATCAAAGGTACTGCACCGCGACATCAAAGGTACTGCACCGCGACGGCAAGGGTACTGCACCGCGACATCAAAGGTACTGCACCGCGACATCAAAGGTACTGCACCGCGACATCAAAGGTACTGCACCGCGACATCAAAGGTACTGCACCGCGACATCAAAGGTACTGCACCGCGACGGCAAGGGTACTGCACCGCGACATCAAAGGTACTGCACCGCGACATCAAAGGTACTGCACCGCGACATCAAAGGTACTGCACCGCGACGGCAAGGGTACTGCACCGCGACGGCAAGGGTACTGCACCGCGACGGCAAGGGTACTGCACCGCGACATCAAAGGTACTGCACCGCGACATCAAAGGTACTGCACCGCGACATCAAAGGTACTGCACCGCGACATCAAAGGTACTGCACCGCGACATCAAAGGTACTGCACCGCGACATCAAAGGTACTGCACCGCGACATCAAAGGTACTGCACCGCGACATCAAAGGTACTGCACCGCGACATCAAAGGTACTGCACCGCGACATCAAAGGTACTGCACCGCGACATCAAAGGTACTGCACCGCGACATCAAAGGTACTGCACCGCGACATCAAAGTTACTGCACCGCGACATCAAAGGTACTGCACCGCGACATCAAGGGTACCGCACCGCGACATCAAAGGTACTGCACCGCGACATCAAAGGTACTGCACCGCGACATCAAAGGTACTGCACCGCGACATTACGGGCGTGTTCCAGCGCCTCCTCTAACTTCCTCCAACCTCCTCCCAGAAGAGTAGAATACCCTGGTCTAGTTTTCTATTGGACAGTAGAGTTCAGTAGAGACTTCTACTTCTTCTGGATCAGTTTGAAGGAAGTTAGAGGAGGCGCTGGAACAAGCCCCAAGGGTAGTCGCCGCGATATTGACGCTGGTGCACCGCGACATCAAAGGTAGCGCGTCATAGCATCAAAGGTAGTGTGGTGCGACATCAAAGGTAGAGCGGTAGTGCATCGCGGTGGTATAGATCAGTGGTTTCCAACAACCCCGACACGGTTACACCCCTTCATATAGATCACTGGTTTCCAACAACCCCGACACGATTACACCCCTCCAGAGTTCAGCCTTGAATACCATGACCCGTCTTGCAATATCTGCTCGTCACTTCGGAAGCAAATACTTTCGCGCGCAATATATTTCTTTAAAAGACACAAATGTGTTAGTAAAAGTTTGGCGTCCTTACTCTTACAAAAAATCACCGATGGTTTGAGAATGGTTTTGCCCAATACAATGTCTATCACATGTACGGCAAAACCCGGGTTCAATTTTTTTATTATTTTTTTGCAAGTGAAAGCAAATGACAGATTTGGATTCCCCGGTTCTATTAAGGGAAATGTGGCACCTTGGTTGAATCCTGAAATTTAGTGTAATTAGGTGTACTTTTAGCCGAAAATAATGAAACCACTCATGATTTCTCTGAAAAATGTACAATAAGCTCATTAATTTGATTTTTAAAATACTCCTCTAGGAAAAGAAATAAATCTGCCTGTGGATGATATCATGATCTGGCAACCACTACCATACTCGAAACGCTTTAAGGGCTTCGATTGGCTGATGCTCATCGTGACGTCAGCATATGCCATCACACCAGCAGCTCACAACAATGGCCGCCTGGCGAGAGGTACATGAGAGGTACATTTCAGGTAGGTTTTAGCTTTTTTCTACGGAAATATCGAGTTCCAAGGCAAATGATATATAGAGTACCGGGTTTTCCGACTTGCTTTACAACTTGGCTATCTCAGTTAAAATAACGTTATAAATAAAGGTGCGACATTCCCTTTAATTCATTGTTTACTCTGTGGGGTTCCGGGGGCTGTTCTGCCCCCGAGGGATACGGAGTCGTAATGGGAGTGAAGAGCTATAGTGAGAACAGCGGATTGCAGGGCCAGATGCTGAAATATAGGATTATATTCCTGTCATGGCAAGTGAGGGGGAATAAATGTCTGGGCGATGCCAATGAATATTTTTCGTATGCTGTGAGACCAGAAGTGACTCTAAGCCGAGACGAGCATGCTCTGCAACGTCTTATGCGAGAGAAGCATACTTTGCAAAATTTCAATGTAAGAGAGAAGCTTACTTTGCCACATCTCGATGTAAGAGAGTAGCTTATTCTGCAACATCTCGATGTAAGAGAGAAGCTTACTCTTCATCATCTCGATGTAAGGGAGAGAAGCATACTCTGCCACCTCTCAATGCAAGAGAGAGAAGCATAGTCTGCAATATCTCGATGTAAGAAGCATACTTTGCGGCATCATTACCAGGAAGATGCAGCCGAACAGTTGGCGTTGCCGGGAGATCGCGTTACGCGCGCTGCAGCGGGAGCTTCTCACGGGTCTGGACCATCTCCAGCTTCCGCCGTCCTCGGCGTCCGACGGCGTCAGGCTGGGAGGCGGGGTGTGGTGTCTCATCGGCGGCGGTGACGCGGCCGACGGCTCGGTGGCGCCGGCTGATGTACGGCCGCTCCGAGACACCGGTCCACAGATAGCGGCGCGGAATGTCGGCGCCGCCGCCGGCTAATAGCACCCGCTCGTCCATCACAGGCCGGCGACGGACGAGCCGGTGGTCCGGCGCTGCCGCCCTCGCAGCGTCGGCGGGGTTCAGCAGCCCTCTCCTCGGCAGCCGCCTCCCCCGCAGCGTCGGCGGGGTTCAGCAGCCCTCTCCTCGGCAGCCGCCTCCCCCGCAGCGTCGGCGGGGTTCAGCAGCCCTCCCCTCGGCACCCGCCCCCCGCAGCGTCGGCGGGGTTCAGCAGCCCTCCCCTCGGCACCCGCCCCCGCCCCCCGCAGCGTCGACGGGGTTCAGCAGCCCTCCCCTCGGCAGCCCCCTCTCCGCAGCGTCGGCGGGGTTCAGCAGCCCTCCCCTCGGCAGCCGCCCCCATCCGGAGTGTCGGCTGGGTTCAGCAGCCCTTCCCTCGGCAGCCGCCCCCCGCAGCGTCGACGGGGTTCAGCAGCCCTCCCCTCGGCAGCCCCCCTCTCCGCAGTGTCGGCTGGGTTCAGCAGCCCTCCCCTCGGCAGCCGCCCCCATCCGGAGTGTCGGCTGGGTTCAGCAGCCCTCCCCTCGGCAGCCGCCCCCCCGCAGCGTCGACGGGGTTTCGCAGCCCTCCCTCGGCAGCCCCTCCCCCCGCAGCGTCGACGGGGTTCAGCAGCCCTCCCCTCGGCACCCGCCCCCGCCCCCCGCAGCGTCGACGGGGTTCAGCAGCCCTCCCCTCGGCAGCCCCCTCTCCGCAGCGTCGGCGGGGTTCAGCAGCCCTCCCCTCGGCAGCCGCCCCCATCCGGAGTGTCGGCTGGGTTCAGCAGCCCTTCCCTCGGCAGCCGCCCCCCGCAGCGTCGACGGGGTTCAGCAGCCCTCCCCTCGGCAGCCTCCCCCCGCAGTGTCGGCTGGGTTCAGCAGCCCTCCCCTCGGCAGCCGCCCCCCATCCGGAGTGTCGGCTGGGTTCAGCAGCCCTCCCCTCGGCAGCCGCCCCCCCCCGCAGCGTCGACGGGGTTTCGCAGCCCTCCCCTCGGCAGCCCCTCCCCCCGCAGCGTCGACGGGGTTCAGCAGCCCTCCCCTCGGCAGCCGCCCCCCCGCAGCGTCGGCTGGGTTCAGCAGCCCCCCTCGGCAGCCGGCCCCCATTCCCCCGCAGCGGCGGCGGGGTTCAGCAGCCCTCCCGTCGGCAGCCGCCCCCCCCGCAGTGTCGGCTGGGTTCAGCAGCCCTCCCCTCGGCAGCCGCCCCCATTCCCCGCAGCGGCGGATGGGCCAGGCAGCCCTCTCCTCGGCAGCCGCCCCCCCCCGCAGCGGCGGCGGGGTTCAGAAGCCCTCTCCTCGACAGCCGCCCTCCCCTCCCCCGCAGCGGTGGATGGGGCCGGCAGCCCTCTCCTCGGCAGCGGCACCGGACCCGGCAGCTGTCCATCATCAGCAACAGCCCCGGCCGTGTTTGTCCTGGTGGTGGTGTCATAGCCATCGCCGTTGCGTGGGTGGCATGTGCGGGCTCTGCAGGTGTCGGCTCTGACGCCATTCTGCTGAGTGAGACTGGTGGCCTGACACCAGGCTCCCGCTCCAGGCTGCGGCACGGGCAGGAGTTGGGGTCGTTCTTAACAGGCCGGGACGCCGCCTCCTGCTGTTGATACCGGCTCCCAGAATCGCCCCTACCCCCACCCCTCCCCCCGCCCGTGTGTGCTCAACTCGGTACATGGCGGCGGAGACGGACCGCCGCGACACGGACATCGGCCACCCCAGGTCGCTGGGAGAGCGCAGTCGTCTGTCTCCCAACCCGGGGCAGCGCTTCTGATGCCCGAAACAACAATGACCTCGCAGGTTCTGCCACCTTGTCTTTGAAAAATAGTGGCCTAAACATTAAGGAAACCGGCTACTTTTCTTGAAATGTGCACATTTTGTTTTCATTTGAGTCAGCCACTATTTTCAATTGCAATATTGTGTGCCGTTTGTCGAAGTTTATTTGTTTGTTCCGTGGTAATAAAAATTCTGGTGGTCATATCCATTGTCTTGTTAATTTGGTACAGTAGGGCGCGGAGTATGTCGAATGGAATATGTGAACACTCAGAAACGGGTGCCGTTTCTGACCTCTCGACTGTTTTCGTGTCAGAGGCGTGGCTCTGAGCAGAACGCGTTCAGAACTGCCGTCTTTTCAATTCGCACGAACGATAAAGGTCTCGTCCAGGCTCATTTTCTGTATCATTTCAAATTCAGGATCATGGAATCAGGGAAATAATGGACATAGTTTGCGGAGGCCTTTCCGCTGCAAAGTTTCAAGGAACGCCGGCGGAGCAAAATGGAAGCAAATAGGAGTGCTATTAAACACTCACCAGTACAATTTGGCATGCAGAAGTGGATGAGATTGCTACTTTCTGCTGCTGTCATCGCCCGCGTCCATAACGTCAGGCGCTCGTCTATGTGGTCATTTCTGGTTGTGATGCAGCCGCGCCGGTGTGGGCCGGCCGGCGGCTGCCCCGCGACTGGTGGGGCGGCCGCCGACTTGTCTTCTATCCAAACGCCGGTCGTCGATCGCCGCACGTGAGGCGGTGACGGTGGCATCGGTCGTCGGCCGGTGCCAGCCCCCGACATTCCGCCACGCTGATCCGACACGGCCCCTCGCTGGTTGACACCTCATATTTGGTCATCACACTGTACCGCTGAAAGTGGCTCATTTGTAGCAATCTACCCTGGTTGGTTCAGGAGTATTCTCTTTAGTTCTTTTTCGGATGTGTTCATATCGTTGGTAAGTAGACTATAGCTGTACGTTTTTCTGTGATTCGGAGTGACGAGGTGCTCCGCTAGAGTGTTTGTTGTTTTCGGCGACATCTTGTGACGGGGCTCGTCATCGCGCGTTTGGCATTGTTTGCTTTCTGTGTGTTTTCGTTCCTTGTTTGGGATCCAGCCTGCTGCCTTGAGGCCCAACACGTTAATTAACTTTCGCATTTTTCGGTGCGTACGTGGAGATAAAACATCGGCTTACATATAATAAATAATAGCGAAATAAATGACAAAAATTATAACAATTAACAAATGTTGCCTTTTTAAATGACGTGGTACGTATTTACATAGACATGTGGCCACAAAGTACATGGTATGAGGCAACGTATCACCAGCAAAATCTGTTTTCATGTTTTCCCCGATTGACTCGGAACTTGACTGGTATCTGGGCTGGTACCCCTGCGTTTTGTGTGATTACTTGCGTCTTATACGGACAATTTCAGGAGTGGCAACTTCATCCAGCTGTGTACTTCGACATAAACGTCGCAGGTGGTACCGAGACTGCTCTGACACGGACGGCCCTTGGGACACCGATACTGCTGTGACATGAGCGACCCGAGTGGTACCGAGACTGCTGTGACATGAGCGGCCCCTGTAACACCGGGACTGCTTTGCCGCAGACTTGAGTGTGTGTGGTGCCTCTGCCGCAGGTGCTAACGTCTTCCTGACGGACGAGTGTCGCTGTTTGAAGCTGGGCGACTTCGGCTGCTCCGTCAAGATCGTGGCGCATACCACTATGCAGGGCGAGGTCAAGGGCCTGGTGGGCACGCCTGGTGAGTGTGGCTGCTTCCCTGCAGGATGCGAGTGGCAATCTGCGGAGTCGATTTTTTAATCAGCGTTTTTTTTACACAGCATTAATAATTCTAGTGGGACTTTAGTCCGAGCCATTGCCGTGAAAAAATGTTGTTACTGTGAAATTACGGGTAATAAAGCGTTAGAAAACTACTTTCGTCTGTAACAGACGTAATATTTTGTATAATCGATTTTTGCTATCGGGTGTGTGCGGCGGGTGAGAGACTACCGTTCGTCCCCGTGTGCCCCGGGCTCCGTGGTCTCCGTGTGCCCCGGGCGCCGTGGTCTCCATGTGCCCCGGGTCCCGTCGTGTCTGTGTGCCCGGGGTTCCGTGGTCTCCGTGTGCCCGGGGCTCCGTGGTCTCCGTGTGCCCCGGACTCCGTGCTCTCCGTGTGCCCCGGGCTCCGTGGTCTCCGTGTGCCCCGGGCTCTGTGGTCTCCGTGTGCCCCGGGCTCTGTGGTCTCCGTGTGCCCCGGGCTCCGTGGTCTCCGTGTGCCCCGGGCTCCGTGGTCTCCGTGTGCCCCGGGCTCCGTGGCCTCCGTGTGCCCCGGGCTCAGTGGTCTTCGTGTGCCCCGGGCTCCGTGGCCTCCATGTTCCCGGGGCTCCGTGGTCTCCGTGTGCCCAGGACTCAGTGGTCTCCGTGTGCCCGGGTCTCCGTGGTCTCCATGTGCCCGGGACTCAGTGGTCTCCGTGTGCCCCGGGCTCCGTGGTCTCCATGTGCCCGGGACTCCGTGGTCTCCGTCACATATAGCATCTGCAGCTGCAGTGCCCTAAAAGTTCCGTGGTCTCCGTGTGCTCCGGGCTCCGTGGTCTCAGTGTGCCCCGGGCCCCGTCGTGTCCGTGTGCTCCGGGCTCCGTGGTCTCCGTGTGCCCGGGCCCCGTCGTGTCCGTGTGCTCCGGGCTCCGTGGTCTCCGTGTGCACCGGGCTCCGTGGTCTCCGTGTGCCCCGGGCTCCATGGTCTCCGTGTGCCCCGGGTCCCGTCGTGTCCGTGTGCCCCGCGCTCCGTGGTCTTCATGTGCCCCGGGCTCCGTCGTGTCCGTGTGCCCCGGGCTCTGTGGTCTCCGTGTGCCCGGGCCCCGTCGTGTCCATGTGCCCGGGACTCAGTGGTCTCCGTGTGCCCGGGCCCCGTCGTGTCCGTGTGCTCCGGGCTCCGTGGTCTCCCTGTGCCCCGGGTTCCGTGGTCTCCGTGTGCCCGGGGCTCCGTGGTCTCCGTGTGCCCCGGGCTCCGTGGTCTCCGTGTGCCCCGGGCCCCGTCGTGTCCGTGTGCCCCGGGCTCTGTGGTCTCCGTGTGCCCGGAGCTCCGTGCGCTGTTCCGTCTGAGCCGACTGCGGTGTCCGGCAGCGTTCATGGCTCCGGAGGTGTACACCCGGTCTGGCAGCGAGGGCCAGGGCCGGGCCGCCGACGTCTGGTCCCTGGGCTGCTGCGTCGTCGAGATGGCCACGGGAAAGGTGAGCCTCAGGTGGGCCCGCACGGGCCGGTCTGACGCAGCCGGGGTCTCGGCGAAGAAAGCTACGGTGGGGCTTCACAGCTCTTATGGCTGTTGCCTGTGTCGTTTTTGCGTGTGGTTCTTAAATCGTTAGAGTGTTGGGTAGAGTTGACGGAAAAATTGGATTTTGCTTTCGGCAAAACAATGTGTGGATGAGAAATTTGATTTTGAATAGAAGTTGTAGTTTTGTATAGCCATTTACTTGGACTTAAGGACGTGCCAAATGCTAGGTCATATAGCGTCCATGCTGGAGTGCTTAAACATCAAATATATTTAAAGTTATTTGGAGTAACCCTTGTTTCTGTGAGGAATTTTTGCTGGTCGGATGCGATGTTGCTGGTCTGACGGTGTTGCTCCGGAGTGAGGCCCGCCGGTCTGACGGTGTAGCCCCGGAGTGAGGCCCGCCGGTCTGACGGTGTTGTTCCGAGAGTGAGGCCCACCGTTCTGACGGTGTAGCCCCGTGAGTGAGGCCCGCTGGTCTGACGGTGTAGCCCCGGAGCGAGGCCCGCCGGTCTGACAGTGTAGCCCCGGAGTGAGGCCCGCTGGTCTGAGGTTGTTGCTCCGGAGTGAGGCCCGCTGGTCTGACGGTGTTGCTCCGGAGTGAGACCCGCCGGTCTGACGGTGTAGCCCTGGAGTGAGGCCCGCTGGTCTGACGGTATAGCCCCGGAGTGAGGCTTCCTGGTCTGACGGTGTTGCCCCGATGAGTTACACCCGCCGGTCTGACGTTGCTCCGGAGTTAGACCCGCCGGTCTGACAGTGTTGCCCCGATGAGTTACACCCGCCGGTCTGATGGTGTTGCTCCGACAGCGGCCATTCCCGGATCTGGACGATACCTACCAGATAATGTTCCGCGTGGGCATGGGCGGCTTGCCGGCGCTGCCCGACAAGCTCTCCCAGGAAGGACACCAGTTCCTGCAGCTCTGCTTCCAGCACGAGCCCAAGAAGCGCGCGCTGGCCCACCAGCTGGAGGACCACCCGTTTGTGAAGGTGAGACAGTCGGCCGTGCCTGGAGCTGCTGGAGATAAGCTGAGGTGCAGGCTTCCGCCTGAATTCACCCTGTTTAAGAGTAAATTATTTTGAGTGTGTATAATCCATCTTTCCTGAGTTTTCCGGGTAAACTTGTCCTGTTTGCCACGAGTTTACGAGAAGGAGGACTGAATTATTCGGCTAGCTTATTGTCGGTTGAGGAATAAAGGTAGGGCTAGCAAAGCAAGGATGCAGTCGTGTGTGTTGTCTCGTTGAGCCATGTGATATCTGAGGTCCTAGCAGCGCGGCTGTTTTGGCCAGACATGTCAACTTGCAACAGAAACTGTGCTAAACACGCTAGTGCCACTTCAATGGTGATGAAGCGTCGATAGTTTGAGGCGCTACGCTTTGTCCCGGCGTCTGTAATGGTCCTCGTCCCTCCGTCAGGTGGGGTCCGATCCAGACGAGGTACTGAGCTCTCTGCCGCAGTCGCTGATGAGCGGCTTCACCCGCATCGCCCTCTCTTGATGAATCACGCGCCATCTGAGGAAAAGCTATACCGTGGCGGCCTCTTCTGATGGTCAGCTCTGCCCGCGATGCTCTCTCCTGATGGTCAGCTCTGCCCGCGGTGCCCTCTCCTGATGGTCAGCTCTGCCCACGCCGCCCTCTTCTGATGGTCAGCTCTGCCAGCGATACCCTCTCCTGATGGTCAGCTCTGCCCGCGATGCCCTCTCCTAATGGTCAGCTCTGCCCGCGGTACCCTCTCCTGATGGTCAGCTCTGCCCGCGATACCCTCTCCTGATGGTCAGCTCTGTCCGCGGCGCCCTCTCCTGATGGTCAGCTCTGCCCGCAGTGTCCTCTCCTGATGGTCAGCTCTGCCCGCGATACCCTCTCCTGATGGTCAGCTCTGCCCGCGGTGCCCTCTCCTGATGGTCAGCTCTGCCCGCGGTGCCCTCTTCTGATGGTCAGCTCTGCCCACGGTGCCCTCTCCTTCGCCCGCCTGGGGCGGTACAGCGCCGTCACAGACAGACTGCCTTAGTCGTGGGTATCCTGCTATTGTGGAATGGCAATGCTCATCTACCGTGAAGCTATGGCGCCGGGGATCGTGGCCATTATAGACCATTAATTTAGTCCTTGTTAATCTTGCCCACAGCGGAGTGTTGTTACGAAGTTTGGCGTATAGGGAATAGCGTCCACGGTGGTGGTAAAGGCATGTCGTATTAGGTATTCTCAGCCTATGGGCTGCGAATCATGTACTCAGTGATATACCTGCGGTGCTGTAATGTTCTCGGTGGCAGCACGCCCCTGTGCCGGGCGGAGCAGCCGACCGGGCCAGCCTGTTATTCTACGGCCGCGTAACAGCGGAATGTAGGCCAGTCATATTCTCACTCATATTTTATGTCACTGTGTGCATGTGTGCCAGCAACGCTGCTCCCAATATACGACGCATGGAACGCAAGAAAACTCGTCTTATCGCCGTCCAGGTGGATGCCATTTGTTATCATTGGCGTTAAAATTTTACCAAAACTACGAGCGTACAGCTATGCACAGCATTTCACGAGCGAGGACCGGAAAGCAAAGCAAGCTCCAACAGAGGCCTTGGTGTGGCCAAGTACCAAGACAGACCATAATGCCGCTGTTTGTGTAGCTGTGAGAGTTTAATGTTTGTTTGTTGACGAGAAGGCGCGTGGTGCTTGCGAGGTCTCCCTCTACATGTGGATACAATTTTACGTCCGAGCGACTCAAGCCGACCGGACCGTCGCGCTAATGAAAAGCTGATGTATCCACGAATAGTTTTCGAGCCGAAATTAAACTCGCACCCACGGCTAGCGGCATCAATTCAATTACATGCGTCAGATTTTCAAAGGAAAAACTGCGCAACCAGATACGAGAGGTCTGCGTTTTCCTGAGGCCTTGTTACGCCCTTGGCATAATTAATACACCTTGGAGACGAAATATTCGCAACCGGAATAAGCGTGAGCTTCGAATATATATATATATATATATTTATATATATATATATATATATATATATTTCCGAAGAGCTGTTGGACCGGAGTTGATTGCAATTAAGAGGAAAAGTCAGTGTACACGAATTAAAAAGAGGGAAGAACTTAAACCAGTTATAATCGAAATCATTTCCTGCATGTTTTCCTTTTGCGGCTGCAAAGTTACGTGCGGGAAGGCACAGGTGTATAGTATCTAAGCTATACCTGTATTGGCGGCTCCTGGCCTATTGTTCGGTTTTCCTAATGATATTAGTCAGACCCGAGGGCGGATGTAGCATTTTCATTGGGGGAGGGAAGGGTCCAGTCCAATCAACTCTGGAAATACGTAGGTTGTTCTCGAAGCTCAGGCTCGAAGCATGCGCGCATGGGAGTTGTAAATGGGTGGGAATGCGTGTTCACCTTTCCCCCATTTTTGTTCAGAAAAGACTAAGATTTAAGCAAAATTGGAGAGCCCGTTAACATTTCGGACCTACATACTTGCCCTCGGTACATCACAAATAATACGCGTTCTCCTGGGGGAGCAAAAAATCGCCTCGTTTTCCCTGTACAAACCAAAAATTAAGAGACGCGGAACAACGCAGCTTAAAGTACCTCATCCGTGTTAGCACGCGCATTGACGGGGGTCTGAGCCACCTTCGCATTCCCCGCAGGGGACCAATTTTCATCTGCCGGACTCGTTTGCACCTGCTGACAGGTCCGGCACATGGATAATTGGGTACGGGATGTGACGACACCCGCGACCCCAGTTGGCAGGATGGGTTTCGCCCCTCGCCTTCGGTCGAGAGGCCAAATCGAAACTGCCATCCTCATCCTTTCTTGGCCTTCCTAAATTCAAATCCCACCAACTCCTTGTTCCTTTTCCTCTTCTTTCCTTATTTCCTTATCTCTCCATGCCTTTCCACCCGTATCCTTTCTGTCCACTCCTAAACACCCCTCCTGCCCACTGTCTGCGTTGTCTGGCCCGGCGTGTCTCCGCGGGTGGCGGGGGTGTGTGCACTCTTGCTCGTCTTGAGTGTGGACACCTCGGTCGCGTGCGGCGCGTGTCTGGGCTGGACAGCGCAGACCGACCCTCTTCCTTTTCCAACTCATAACTTCCCAGTTACCCACATTATCCCAGTATCATGGGCGTCCTTGCACGTGCCTATGATTCCTGGATGGTCTGGGTGTATGTGGGCCTCCGGCTTGTGTGGCTGGCGATTGGATCCCTCTAATCGCCGGCCCTGCGGGCCGGGGGCTCGCTTCTCTCGGACCAGCCGGGATTCAGTTGTGACGAGCAGGTGGTAGTCGCCTGCTCCGATGAGGCCGTGCGAGGGCGCCTGTCTTTTTAAGGTGAGCTGCGCACCGACCCGTACCCCGGGATGAAGGAGTCCTGGTAGCTGAGCTGGGGGATGCGCTGTGTTCGTTCGTGTTCCTCTAGCAACACTCTACTTTGGTCTGGATTTCCGCAAGGGCGGGGAACTCTTGAAGGCATCGGCAAGAGTAGCAGCATTGTAAAAGTCTGCCGGCCTTTGGTGGGGCTCGGCTGTCCCTCCCTCCTTTGGTGAGGGCCCGACCTCACCCGGGGAGGGAGGGGTGTCCGCGCCCCGCCCGGGGTCGTCCAGGCTAGGTGCAAGGGGGGACCGTCGTCGGGGCAGTGGGGGTTTGGTGAGTCTCTCTCCCCCTCTGTAACGGCGGCGTCTCCCCCCGTATAGCCAGCCCGTGCGTCGTTTCGCCCTGTAGCACCCTCGTTGGAAGGGGGGCGCACGTGGCTGGCCGAAATTAATCATACTCTCATGGATACCACACACACCACAAATCCCTCTCCGCACCCTCCACTGGAGGTAGACACCTCTCAACCCCCTAGAGGGGAAGGGACCATGCAGACACCTGCGCCCAAACCGCAAAAGACGATGAGCCAGCCTTCCTGTCCTCGCGTTTTGGTAATGAGGGGACTGGACACATCCTCATCCCTTGCAGCACTGTCACCATTCAAGCGAAAGGAGGCACTAGATCGTCTGGGCAAGGTCGTGAGATGTGACAAGTTACGTGACGGATCGCTGGAAGTTGAGTTTGCGCGAACCGAAGATGCCGAGCGTGCACTCTCCGTGACGGAACTGACGTTCACGAGGAAGGACTCGGGGTCGAAAAAGACATGCAAAATCAACATTTCAGTAGAGCCACACAGAACTAAGAACTTTAAGAAAGGCGTGGTGAATAGTCAGGAGCTAAGGGGGCTGTCTGAGGAAGAGATTGTTGAAGGACTTGAGGAACTCGGAGTGGTGGAGGTGCGGAGGATTCGTAGGAAAAGTGGAGATGCTATGCTCGACACTGACACTGTTATACTTACGTTTGACACAGAAGAGTTACCGAATCACATCTTTGTTGGATATTCAAGAGTCGGGGTGAGGCCCTTCGTGCCAAGCCCCATGCGATGCTTTACGTGCCAGAAATATGGACACAGTGCCCGATTCTGCAAAGGTAAAGGTGTATGTGGGAAGTGTTCATCGTTACACCACAGCACCACTGAGTGTGATGCCGAAGCATTGAAATGTGCAAACTGTGGGGGTTGCCACCAGGTAACAGACCGATCATGCCCAGAGTTTCTCCGAGAAAAAGAAATACTTTCTATAAAGACCACACAACGTATCAGTTTTCGTGAGGCACGGGACGCATACGAGGCGTCCCACCCGCGGAAAAAGTTTCGCACAGGTAGCCTCTACAGGTATACCAAACACCCCAAGGATGACCGCGGAGGAGGCCATCCGCTCCCTAACCGTGGCGGACTTTGTTCGCCTGGCAGGGAGGATGGGGCTGGTGTTTTCACGCCAGCCCGCCGCCCTGGCTCCTGAGCCGACGGCGGCACCTCCTCCGCGCGCCCCCTCCGTGGGGGGTGAGGGGCAGGTCATCGCCCCCGCTTCTGTCTCTCCTCATTCGGCCCCCGCCAGGGATGGGGGAAAGGGGTCTGTCACCGCCCCTAAGCACCAGCCGTCTCCTGGTGCCGGTGACTCTGCACCAACACCTGGTGCGCCTCCCGGTGGATTCCCGCCGGTTTCAGAGGGATGGGTAGTCGTGGGACGAGGGGGAAAAGCCTCTCCTGCGGGAGGGCGCCGCCCGCCGTCCCCTGTCATCGCACCCATTGGCGGCGCTGCTGCAGCGCCACAGCCACCACCCGTTTCGGGTACCGAGACGCAGCCAGCACAGCTTCCTACCGACACTGCCTCGTCCACTGTCGCAACAATGCGAAAAAATTTTGAGGAAGTGCCGCACGGTAGGTCTCCGACAAAACGTCCGGCGGGCAGTCCTCTCAGCCAGCCCCAGGCCTCGCGCGCCCGCGGTAATTCCACCGAAAGCGGGCGAGGCCGCGGACCGGTTCGCAACCGGCTGGGTGGTTCAAACGTGGGACTAGCCAGAGGGCCATACGGGGGTTCCGGCCCCCTTGGAAGGGCTAGGGTCAGTTACCGTAGGCCAGTTCAAGTCGTTCTCCTTTTTACCAAGCCCGTTTCTTTTAGCTTAGATGACCTTTTTACAGTGGAACTGTCGAGGCCTTCGTGCGAATTTTATTGACCTGCACCAGATTTTATCGGATCATACCCCGTCTGTCTTATGCCTCCAAGAGACAAAGTTGTCCCCTGGAGCCGTTTTAAATATTCGAAATTATCAGAGTTTTAGAAAAGATATTTTTAGTAATTCAATAGCATACGGCGGGGTCATGGTTGCGGTGCACCATGCTACTCCTTGTCACCATGTACCTTTAATTACTGTGCTGCAGGCGGTAGCCGCCCGGGTAGACCTTGGTTTTACTAAATTGACCGTTTGTTCACTGTATCTCCCACCGGGCGGAAATTTAAATTTAAATGATCTTAATAACTTAGTCGACCAATTACCTACTCCCTTTCTCTTACTTGGAGATTTTAACGCCCATAACCCAGCTTGGGGGAGCCTACCGGGCGCGCGTGCCCTAGAGGCCGCACGACTGAGCGCTTCCTCCACCTTAACTCCCTCTGTATCCTGAACTCGGGTCGCCCCACCCACATTACTCTGCCTTCTGGCTCCCTTTCCTCCATCGATCTTTCAGTTTGTTCTTCGTCTCTCTCCACCCAGTTCCAATGGAACGTTCTTGATGATCCCCATGGTAGTGATCATTTCCCCATCCTTCTATCCCCAGCCGGCCCGCACGTGGCGGGACCTCGCCGGAACCGTTGGAATCACGGGCGTGCGGATTGGTCGGGCTTTGGGGCTGCGTGCAGCGCGGTGGAGCCTCCCCGGAGGCCTCGGCTACCCAAGCTATTGCAAATTTTAATCAGATGATCCTCACTGCTGCGAAGTATTTTATACCCATGACACGTGGTCAGCCAAAGCACGTCCCGGTGCCTTGGTGGTCCCACGAGTGCAAAACCGCGATTTTAAAAAGGAAACGGGCTTTTCGTATTTTTGTGACGGGGAGCGCCGCTGGGCGACCGTGGCGGCGGCGGTCGGGTGCGCGCGACGGTCGGCTGGCCGTCCGGCATCGGTCGGCGACGATTCGCGCCGATGGCGCGCGCCGTTCGGGCGATACGCAGTGCCGCGTCCCGCTGGTGGCGGTGTGCACACGCCTCCGCCGGTCGCCCATGTTGCGGGCCCAACACACAAAAATATTTATAGTGTGAGAGGCAACAAGAAGGTATTGCACCGCTTCCGTAAGCTCAGACACACAAGCAACAGCTGTCCAAACCCGCACTCGACAAGTCCAAGGGCTGGATTCGGTTTACAACGACCCACCCCTCCCGGCTGCTTGAGTCACCGTATAGGCTTTCGGGTTGACCTTGCCCTCCGGGTTAACCTGTCTCAAATCAGCGGGTGATTAGCTGCGCTTATTTGCGTTCCGAACCTACTTCAACTCGCAGGCTTTCCCGCATAGGAGCGGTACCGCGACCGTCTTAACTCTCACGACCCCGTTGTTACTTCTTATTCAAGATGGCTCCTGTATCGGTTGCAAAATAATGGTGAAACAGTTACGAGGTAATGATGAAAATACCGTCGTTTACACCCTTGAGTTTTGCTCAATCGTCCCATCTCAAACGTTAACTGGATGAACATTTATATCATCTATTCTGCAACATGATCGCTTAGATTCGGCTCTTTCACCAGCCCTGTCGAGCCTTAAACCTATTTCATTCATGCATCCATTCATGCTCCCAATTGCTTCATTCACTGTTCGTGCCATTCTCCCCGTTTTCGAAACTGTGAAAGCCCCAATTTTCCCCTCGACATCATCTAAGCGTTCAATGTAATTGTATCTTAGGCTATCGATGCAATCCACGTGCCAATGCTCTGCTCACCCTATCGGTTGACGACGCCTACCCGTCGGACTTACAACATCAACCAGACTTGAGTACTAATACTGATTTCCAAAGGTCCGGGAAAACTTGGATAACAGACTTTCCCCACGCTCCCGTCGTCACTCTAGACCGGTCTGACAAAAATGTAGGTTTCTACGCTGCCTTACACTTTGCCGTACTCGTGAACGTGCTACCCGGGTCAACGTCTCCGATCCTCCCATCCTCAAATTGCTCCCGAGCTTAAACCTCGTATCCTCGCCTCTAGGCCCTCAAATCCTTAATACCCTTGTATCTCTTTGTATTTCCATTCGCACCTTCGAAATCCTCTAATGTTCCCATATTCCACTGCTAGGCCTCCAAATTCCCCTTATTCCAACCTCCTCCTGGTCCGGCCCTATACCACCTTAATATTCTTTATCTCGCTTCCTCATATCCTCGCCTCCGGGCCCTCAAATACCTTTGCATTTCCTCTCGCACCTTCAAATCATCCAATGTTCCCTTATTCCTCTTCTAGGCCTCCAAATCCCCCTTATTCTGGCCTCCTCATCACCAGGCCCTATGCCACCTTAATATCACTAATCTCATTTCCTCATATCCTCGCCTCTGGGCCCCCAAAGTCCATATGCTATCATATTCCCCTGTAATTCCTTTCTCAACTTCGAAATCCTCTTATATTCCTCTATTCCTCTTCTGGGCCTCAAAGTTCCTCTTAATCTCAGTTCCTCATGCCCGGCCCCTATGTCATCTCATTACTCATAATCTCACCTCTTCATTACTCTCCTTTTATAACTTCATAGACCAAGACGTTGAATAGCATCGGACTAGACTGACTGGTTAAATCAGAATTCTTTCAGCCGGGGAAAAGGACAGACACCTTCCAGTAGCTGGTTAAGCTACCATCCAATGCCCAGGTGGTTCACAGGTATCAATCAATGGTAATTTCATAGACCAAGGCGTTGAGTAGCATCAGATTAGTCTGACTGGTCAAATCAGAATTCTTTCAGCCGGGGAAAAGGACAGACACCTTCCAATAGCTGGTTAAGCTACCATCCAATGCCCAGGTGGTTCACAGGTATCAATCAATGGTAATTCCAAGGACCAAGGCGTTGAGTAGCATCGGATTAGACTGACTGGTTAAATCAGAATTCTTTCAGCCGGGGAAAAGGACAGACACTTTCCAGTAGCTGGTTAAGCTACCATCCAATGCCCAGGTGGTTCACAGGTATCAATCAATAGTAATTCCATAGACCAAGGCGTTGAGTGGCATCAGATTAGACTGACTGGTTAAATCAGAATTCTTTCAGCCGGGGAAAAGGACAGACACCTTCCAGTAGCTGGTTAAGCTACCATCCAATGCCCAGGTGGTTGACAGGTATCAATCAATGGTAATTTCATAGACCAGGGCGTTGAGTAGCATCAGATTAGACTGACTGGTTAAATCAGAATTCTTTCAGCCGGGGGAAAAGGACAGACACCTTCCAGTAGCTGGTTAAGCTACCATCCAATGCCCATGGTGGTTGACAGGTATCAATCAATGGTAATTTCATAGACCCGGGCGTTGAGTAGCATCAGATTAGACTGACTGGTTAAATCAGAATTCTTTCAGCCAGGGAAAAGGACAGACACCTTCCGGTAGCTGGTTAAGCTACCATCCAATGTCCAGGTGGTTCATAGGTATCAATCGATGATAATTTCTTAGACCAGGGCGTTGAGTAGCATCAGATTAGACTGACTGGTTAAATCAGAATTCTTTCAGCCGGGGGAAAAGGACAGACACCTTTCAGTAGCTGGTTAAGCTACCATCCGATGCCCAGGTGGTTGACAGGTATCAATCAATGGTAATTTCATAGACCCGGGCGTTGAGTAGCATCAGATTAGACTGACTGGTTAAATCAGAATTCTTTCAGCCGGGGAAAAGGACAGACACCTTCCAGTAGCTGGTTAAGCTACCATCCAATGTCCAGGTGGTTCACAGGTATCAATCGATGATAATTTCTTAGACCAGGGCGTTGAGTAGCATCAGATTAGACTGACTGGTTAAATCAGAATTCTTTCAGCCGGGGAAAGGGACAGACACCTTCCAGTAGCTGGTTAAGCTACCATCCAATGTCCAGGTGGTTCACAGGTATCAATCGATGATAATTTCTTAGACCAGGGCGTTGAGTAGTATCAGATTAGACTGACTGGTTGTATCAGAATTCTTTCAGCCGTGGAAATTACTGTGAATCGGGCTTTGATACAAAGATAAACGTATCCTTCTCCCCTTTTTCATTGTCACGAGAAAAATCTAAATCGTGCACATGACTGAAACAAAACAATGCTATGGTCGGTCCCTCCACTATTCTCGGGAGCTGTGCCACTGGCACAGTAAATTTGAGTCAAGGCCAGGGTCGGCAATAAAAACATTCACTCACCCCTGCCCACATACTGTCGTGGACTCACAAATATTCCATCGCTGCCGGATACAAGTGTATTGGCAATAACGCTTTATAGGTTGGATATTTTCAAGCCTACTTCCGCACCTTTTCTGCAAAATAAATCCAAGGAGTGCTCATTGTGATGAACATGCAGTTCTCCGACCGGCCATCGTCTCGGAATTTTTATGGCCGTCCGGGACGCGGCGGCGAGCGTCGCCGTGATGGTGTCAGCAATACAAGATGAAAAAAGCACGAATACGTTCCGTTGAATAGTGGAATATTTGTACCGTTTTTTTCTCTCACCTCTATAAAAGCCAAATCCCATAGTCACGCTTTGAATTTATTTTCATCTACAAAGCTACGATAATACCCACACGCTGAAAGTGCGGCCTCCGGATTTCTCAGCCGGAAAACGACACGCCTAGCATTTACCCTCCTGATTATCTCCTCGTGATGTCAAAACCAAAATGTTACGCTTTCGATTGTTATTGATACACCCCCCATTTATCAGTGAACAATAAAGGCTGAAATTTAATTTTACATACCATCTGTGAATTTCAACAATTGACAACAAAGAATATTAATACAGCACCAAAACAAATACATATTCCCAACCTACCTACAAAACTAACACCCCCCGTGCCTCACATATCTAATAAACCGGTAGCGTCCCGCCGTCCATTACGAGCTTCATTCTAGGTCCATTTTGGAAATAACACATTTTTGGTTGGTGAAAGCAGCCGGGGAGATTGAAGCCGAAACCCTTTCCAGATAACCAGGACCGACCTGAGTGAGAGGATGGATGCTATAGTTGAGGCCCGTGCTTGGCTGATGTTGATGGCGAAACATTGCAGTCGGCAGGATAGCTGACAGAAGAGAGGTGCGCCGAGAAAGCGAGCTGCGCCGGTGAAGAGTTGCGGCAAAGGGAGAGACGCTAGCGCCCGTTGGCACTGGGGAGAGCAGCGTTGACAAGTTCCGGACTGGAGGGAGGGCGAGTTGAGAGAGAGCGCTGAGACAGGGATCTTCTCTTATATATTTTTCTGCGGTGACCGCCTCAGGCTTGGTCTGACGCCTTCTCATGTGTGACGTCATCTCTCGGCAAAACCCAGGTGACGTCACCTCTTGAGGGCAGGACTTCGGATTTCTGCTGGAGGCCCTGGCCATTGTAACCAGTCCTCCTTCTCGAAGCTTCACGCCCCTCCCCTCCCCTCAAGGCTGGATTGTGTGACGGAGAGAGGGGGGGAAGCCAGACATGCCTATATGGCGCATTTGTCGCCAACGTGGCGCTAAAGACATTTGCCTTAGGCCAGGGTTGACCGTGAGCTTGCCATGCTGAACTGCCCTGGGGGCGGGGTTGGCCCTGTCCGTAGCCTTGAAGATTGCTGGTGCGGCATGCCTGGTCATTTTTGTTCATCCCCTCCATTGTTGGGCTGGGCGCACGCTGGCTCGTTCACCGGAAAGAGGTCCTGGTAGTCAAGTGTTCTACCATTTCTTCTTACCCCTCCATCCCCTTTTATCGCCGCAGGGATGGGTGAGGCGTCGCGGCTTCCACGCGGCCCTGACGTCGGAGTGAATCTTGGGTCGTACCAGGCTGGTCGGGCCTGGCCTGCGGCGACTGCTGCTTAATCTTGGGGGCCGGGATTTGTATCCACGCCGCGCGGCTTGGGATGCTGGCGAAACAGAGGCGGTCGTCTCGTAACGCTGTTTCCGGTCTCCGCTTGTTGTACCATTTCTAACATGTGATAATTTGAATTTTTTTGGTCCAAGCTCTTCTTGGTTAGATTGTGAAATCGTTTCAAGATATCGTTCAGGCCATGAATAATTATTTCAGGAAGTTGTCGAAATGGTTTGATCTGTTGCTATCGTGAAAATGGAATGAAGTATGGCATAGGCGTAGGAACCGGGGGGCCAGGGGGGCCAATGGCCCCCCCACTTTTCAGTGATGGGCCCCCGTAACGGAGATAAGAATATCAAGAACTGTAATATCAAGCAAGAAACTCTAACTGGCCCGATAGCTTGCCCCGGAACTCCGTTAAACTTACCTGTACCATTAAACTAAGTTGAGGTCCTATGAGTCGATTTTAAGGTCCCCTTGAGCTTCTGGGGGCCCCTGAACTGGTCTCTGATGCCATACGTGCTAATCTGGGCCCCTTGAGCTGAACTGAGCGCCCCTGAGGTGGTTTGGGCAGCATGAACTGTTCTAGGATGCCTAAACTGAGCTAGGAGCCGTGACCTTGAACAGGGCCCTGTGAGTTAGCCAGGCCCTATATCCACCGACCTGGGGGGCCCCTGAGCTGAGCTGGGACCGTAAAGTTAATATTGTCCCTTGTGCTAATCTGGATCCCCTGTGATGCACAGAAGACCCTAAACTTATCTGAGGCCCCTCCACAGTAATAGGCCCCTGCCCTGAAATCGGGTTATAAGCTTTAATTAAAACCCTGAACGGTTCTGAAACTCCATATGTGCCGACAAGGGCACCCTGGATGATTCGGGCCCTTAAGCTTATCTGGTCATCAGAGTTAATATTGGCCTCTGTGCTGAACTGAAGGCCCCTGAGATGGTCTGGGACCCCCTATAAGGCTTTACAGCCACTGACCTGGCGGCCGTGAGCTTGAATGGGCCCCTTGAGATGTTCTGACAGTGGCGTAGCCAGGGGAGGGGGTCCCTGGGGTCCGCGGACCCCCTTGGGCTGACTTTATGCACTAAAAACACGACCATTGATGTCAGGGCCCCCTGAGCTTAGTCTCGGGGCCCTCCCGAGCTTGGTCTCAGGAGGCCCCCGATAATCGGTATCGAGGGCTCCAGAATACCGAATATTGATCTTGGGGAACCCTTAGGTTCAGTCTCAGGGGGTCCCGAGCTTGGCCTCAGGGCCCCCGAGCTTGGTCTCAAGGCCCCTCCCCTGAGCTCGTTCTCACGGGCCTTTCGATCTTGGTCTCACGGGCCTTTCGATTTTGGTCTCAGGGGCCCCGAGCTTGGTCTCAGGGGCCCCGAGCTTGGTCTCAGGGCCCCTGAGCTTAGTCTCAGGGGACCCCCGAGCTTGGTCTCAGGGGTGCCCCCGAGATTGGTCTCAGGCCCCCTCTCCCCGAGCTTAGTGTCAGGGGCCCTCAAGCTTGGTCTCAGGGGGACATCCGAGGGTATCTGATGCATAAGGCTGACCGTATGCACTGGAAAACACCAGCATTGGTCTCGGAAACCCCTGATCTTGGTCTCAGGGGGCTCCCGAGCTTGGTCTCAGGGGACCCCCGATCATCGGTATCGAGGGCTCTGGAATACCGAACATTGATCTCGGGGGCCCCCGAACTTTGTCTCAGGGGACAACCGAGCTTGGTCTCATGGACCTTTCGATGTTTGGTCTCATGGGCCTTTCGATCTTGGTCTCACGGGGTCTCGAGCTTGGTCTCAGGGAACCCTCGAGCTTGGTGTCAGGGGGCCCTCGAGCTTGGTCCCAGGAAGCATCCGAGCTTGGTCTCAGGGTCCCCTCAAGCTTGGTCTCAGGGGCCCCCGAGCTTGGTCTCAGGGGTTCAGGGTCCCCCTCGGGCTGCACCCGACTATTGATATCGAGGGACTCATGAGTGAGGCACGAGCATTGATCTCATGGACGCAGAGTTTGGTCTCAGGGGCCCCAAGCCTGGGTTCAGGACCCCCGAATATCGGCATTGAGGGACTCCAGAGTACCGAGCATTAGTCTCGGGGGGGGCTCGAAACATTGATCTTGAGGGCCCCGGAACATCGGTGTCAAGTTACTCCCGAGAAAAGCGCGAGCATGGGTCTAAGGGTGTCCCTGAGCCTGATCTAAGTGGAACCCCGAGCTTGTTCTTTGAAGCCCCCCGGGCATTAGTATCAAGGGACTCCGGAGTATTGGTCTGGGGGAGAAATTATTTTAGGGGCCTCCAAATGGTGATTTCGGAGGGCCCCGAAAGTGTGGATGCAGTGGTGTAGCCAAGGGGGCCCTAGGCGTCCGCAGACCCCTCTTGGGCCAATCTGAACCACTGCAAAGAATTCTCATCACGGGGCCCCCAGAGTCAGTCTCAGGGGCCCCTGAAGATTTGTTCTCAGGGCGTCCCGGAGTCGGCCTCAAGGCCCCCGCCCTGAGAGTCAGTCCCAAGGCCCTCCGAAAGCAGATTTCGGGGGCCCCCAATGGTCTCAGGGGCCCCAAAGAGTCGGTATCAGGGGCCCCGGGAGTCTGTCTCAGGAGAGGTGAGGGGGGGGCTGAGCTAGTCTCAGGGGCCCCAGAGAGTGGTTCTCAGGGCCTCGCAAAAGTCTATTTCAGGGGGGCCTCCGAGAGTCAGTCTCAGGAACGCCAAAGACTCAGTCTCAGAGGTGATTCCACCCCCCCGGGTGTTTGTCTCAGGGGCGCCCTAGAGTAAGTCTCAGAGGGCTGTTGGAAGTCATTCCCAGTCCCCCTCCCCCACCCCAAAGACAGCCTCAGGGGACCCCAAGAGCTAATCTGGATGGCCACGATAGTCAGTCTCAGCCCCCTCCAGAGTAAATCTTTGAGGGGGGGCAATAATTAGTCTCAGAGGTGCTGCCGAATAACTAGTCTCAGGAGCTCCGAGAGATTCTCAGGGGCCCCCAGTTTTGATCGAGAGACCCCCTGAGATCTAATCAGGAGAGCGGCCGAAAATTAGCTTTGTGAGTGCCGCCAAGTGTTGGTCTTAGGTGGCCCCAGAGCTCGAATAAAAAATTTCAAAATCATATGCCTCGGAAAAAAGTATCTACCCTATTGCGTACTAAAAAAAACAAATTGAAACATGTCCATCAGGCACCATTATCGAAGGAAAGGCAGAAACTAAACCAATTTTACCATAAGAGCAAATCGAACAGGGAATTTGGCTCTTCAGTCAATTTTTAATCCATAAGCTTAACATCAATAACTACATTCCTAAATATTCTGAAATAAACAACCTTCAAATATTTTCGTAGGAAACCAGACAAACAAGGGTAATGACAGAAATCGATGAGCATAATCCTCAAAGGAAAAATAGGTATGGAAGGTTGAAAATAACAATGACAGAGAGATCCAAGGCGATAGATATCTCAGGCGCCTTTTGTCTTGGTAATTTGCTCGTTTAAAAGATAGCAGGGGTAAGAAAGTAACTGGATCTCAACAGGATCTGTCGACGGAATAGAGGTTATGTAACGTTCGGGACACACTACACGTCCTTTGTATTTTTTAAAGTTTTTTTTCCGTTTCTCTTGAAATTTACTGATTAAAGAGTTCATGGATTCGACACCGGGAAATAATTGCTAATCATTTCCCGTAGAAGACAATTTCTACGTACTCAAAACGACTGACCTTCAATAACTTCATGTCTGATTACCAGAGTGAATTGAGGTAGACTCGGGTGTAACATCATGCGCGCATCAACATTGAACTTCCCGAAATATGGCATAAACCTGTTATTATAGCCACGCTACCATATAAGGTATGGGCCATCCTTAATATTTGGTGACCTTAGTTTACCAACATTTGGTCGGATCGAAAAAATCAAGCTATAAACAAAATAAAAATAAATGCTTAAAAAGGCACAACAAAATTTCCTTCGTGTGAATGTTAAAATACTATACAAAAGATATAGGAGATGGGCCCCGGTTACTAAGGGGACCCCCGGTCTGGGGCCCCCGACGGTAGTCGGACCCTTCCTTGGCCGAATCCTGGCTACGCCACTGTGTTCTGAGACTCTATATCAGACACCCTGGGACACCCTAAGCCTAGCTGGGGCCCTGAGCTAATCTGGGTATCCCTGTGGTTAACTGGGGCCCCTGATCTGGTATGGGAGCCCTGAACTTTTCTAAGGTCCCTGTGCTAAGCTGGGGGCCGTGAGCTTGAAGGGAGCCCCCTGAGCTGGTATGAGAGGGGACCCTATATCAGCCAATCTGGGCCCCTGAGCTGAGCTGGCCTGTGTTGAGCAAGAGCCCTGAGCTGGTCTGGGGCCCCTGAACTGTTCTAGCGTCATTAAGCTAAGCTGGGATACGTGAGCTTGAACAAGCCCCTTGAGCTGTTTTGAGACCCTACATAAGTCGACCTGGGGACCCCCGAGCTGAACCGGGCCCCTAAGCTAATCTGGCACCCTGTGCGAATCTGGGGCTCCACTGTGATGAGCTTCTAGGGGTCCTGTGCTTATGTAGGGTCCCTTGATAAGCTGGTCCCTAGGCTAATGCACTGGTCTGGGCCCTTGAGCTGACTGATCTAGGTTCCTGAGCCATGGTCTGGACCTTGGGGCCCTCCGAGATAATTTGGCGGCCCCTGGGCGGCATAGGCATAGGAACCGGGGGTCAGGGGGATACTCCCCCTTTTGAGGTGGGCCCCGCAACGTATTTGCAAATATCAGCAAGTACGCTGCCTACAAGCCCCTGGAGGAGGAGCGCTTCCTGAAAAAACCAAGGCACCTACTACCCGAGTGTTTCCAAATGAGTCCCGAGAACTGGTCCCAGTCAAACTCCATCCCATATCGATCCCAACACAAAGCATGAATCGGATACGGACCCCGCATCAAATGCCGAGCAACAGTCGTCCCTGAGCCATTAAAAGGCGTGACGTCCTTTGATGCCAGAGTTATATGGCGTCGCCAACTCTTTCCCTGTTGGGAGGGATTTCTTGGGGAGTCAAATTGCTCCTTGCACAAGGAATCTGCCGTGCCTTAACCCTCGCCCCACCGGGGGGCCATCGATGGCCCCCCTAAGGTTTTTCCGGGATAGCAGAAAAACGACGAGGCGCAGCACCGCGGTTAAGGGCTCTACCTCTCACTGCATCATTTTCCCATCATCCCTGAAATTTTTTACCCCGGGTCACCCAAGGTCAGGTCACCAGACGAGGTCAACCAAGGTCACCTCACTTCACCTTTAGAGCTCTGTAAGAGCTACATTTCAAAGTCGATCGATTTGAAACTTCCTACACTTCATGAACCCTCCAGGGTCTACAAGGTGTATATCCGGGATTTTTCGATTTCGTGCCCTGAGGTCAGGTCACGAGGCGACCTCTCCCATTGGAAAAGCATGGGGAAAAGCTATTTCATGATATAAAAGCCACAAAAATGATTGCAAATACTCAGACTGCTCAGAACAACGTTTTTGGACACCCTTTCACGGATCTCAGGGGTCATATTTGCCCTTTGACTTTTCCAAGGTCATGCAAGGTCACCAGAGGTCAAAAACAGTATTTTGACAATAACTTTTGACATAATTGAGCTAGAGCGGTGAAACAAACACCATCGTGTTTGTCTTGTCACTGGCTTTCATTTGATATACGGCAAGGTCACTTTTTGACCTTTCGTGACCTCAGGTCATATTAGGTCACGAGGTGACCTCTGGCGGTCAAACTACTGGCGGGAGGTCTTTACGTTCCACATAGCGGAAAAAGTACTGGCAATTTGCTATCAAATGTACTTTACCAGGCCTCAATAGCTCTAATGACATAAGAGTTATGCCCAGTTGGCTTAATCATTGCATATTTGAGTGAAAATAGCCGATCTTGACCTAATTTGACCTCTGGAGGTCAAACCATTGACCTGAGCACTAAAACATGCGAAGTAATTTCTTACTGAATTCACGCGAGCTTTCTATTGCACTTTGCAGATTTGCGCTAACGCCCATATTTTCGGAGTTAGAGGGGGGCCATCGATGGCCCCCCGGTGGGGCGAAGGTGGCGCCGGACCCCCGGTGGGGCGCGGGTTAAACCCGGGTTGGTCGTGTGGAAAGCAAGGTTGCTAACCACTATATCACCACGCCCACACCTCCACAGCATCACAAAGCTGGCCATCAAGTACCTACATTGCACTTGCAGTCATGCTGGAGCTCTGCATTTTAGGCATCGAAATATAGCTAGACGTATTTATTGTGATCAGCCTTTAGCTAAATATATATCTAATGATGGAAAGAAGGGATCCGTAACAGCCTAAATAAATGTTCCCATTTTTTCATTAAATAAGCAAAATGTTGATTAGGCATAGGGAAGTGAGGCTGTTTGGTATCAAAGCATTGTCTGTAGTTTTCTAAACAGTTTTTAATTTTGTAAATGTGATAAAAGGGCCTAAACATCTAAAAATATAAGAAACGCACTCGTAGTAAAAAAAAATGATTGAAGTCCTCCAAAAGAGCTTAAAAATGTATTTCGTATTTTAACAGGGTCTAGGTAAAAAAATGTTTTTTGCGTTTTACTATGATTTATTAGATCATAATAGGTACAAATCAAAATCATAGGGCAAAATTTAATTCCTCAATTTTCCATACGTTGGCATCCTAGTGTGCATTCGTGCCTTCTTGACACCAAACGATTTAACTATTTTTTTTTATAATTATGGGCCCCCATGGACTGGGGCCCCCCTTGAGGTGGGCCCCATCTAAGGTTGGCCCCCCACTTTTCAAACCGTTCCTACGCCCCTGAAGTATGGAAGGATTCTCTGGGAGTAGAAACTGGCTGTCCCACCGATAAAAATGTGTTATCTCCCTACCGGCGCAAATGTAATCCTTACATTTTTAACAGACATTCGACGGCGGCAAATCACGTTAAGTTTAAACGCGCTCGAGCATTTGCACGTCGATTGGTCCTTAATGCAAAGATGAGGTGGTGGGAATCTTATGTGTGTTGTGTAAATCGTTTTACGCCTTTAACACAAGTGTGGATGCGTATTAGGAGTATGCAGGGAAAGAGTCGTCCTCCGACCGCACCAGTGCTGGATGTGCACGGCACTAAGATAACGGATCCTCGGGAGGTGGCTGAGTGTATGGCGAAGGCTTTTTCTGAGCGCTGCAGTGACGCGATGCAAAACACAGCTTTCTCACGGATAAGAGAGGTAGCCGAACGAAAGCCTGTCGACTTTGGTCAAAACAATGATGCATCGTATAATATGTATTTTTCCATGCCTGAACTCAAAGCTGCACTTTCTAAGGTTAGACCGGTGTCACCCGGCCCTGACAATATTACAAACACCATGCTATCTCACTTACCAGACTCATCTCTCGTATCACTGCTGAATATTTTTAACAACATATGGGGAAATAATGATTTCCCGGACCAATGGCGTGAAGCACATATAATACCTATTCTGAAGCCTGGTAAGACTGGTTTGAGCCCTAATGACTTTCGTCCAATCTCGTTAACTTCGTGTGTAGGAAAATTATTCGAAAAAATGGTGAACACGCGTCTGGTGTGGTACTTGGAGTCAAATCAGCTTCTCTGTCCTAGTCAGTGTGGTTTCCGCCAGGGCCGCTCCACAGTCGACCATCTTGTTCGTCTCGATGCTTCTGTGCGGGAGGATTTTTTACGGAAAGCCCATACTATCGCTATTTTCTTTGACATAGAGCGTGCCTATGATTGCACGTGGAGGCATGGTATTTTGCAGAAGCTTTTTGGACTTGGCGTGCGAGGACACATGGGTTGGTTTATTACGAACTTCATGAAAAATAGGTATTTTCGTTTCCGTATTAGCGCTGCTTTATCGAACCGGTACCAGCAACAGAGTGGCATAGCTCAAGGTTCTGTGAGCTCCATAGCCCTCTTCGCAGTCATGATCAATGATATCGCAAACGATCTTCCAACAGGTATAAAGCACGCACTTTTCGTTGATGATTTTGCGATGTGGGTGACGGGGTCCACTACCGCTGCTGTGCAGAGGCGGCTTCAACTTGGCCTCGACCGCCTGCAGCAGTGGAGCACACGCAACGGGCTGACATTTTCGAGTACTAAAACCAAGTGTATACATTTTTGTAATAGACGTAGCGATTGTGTAGACCCAGCATTATTCATCTACGGTAATCAGATCGAAGTTGTTGCTGAAACTAGATTCCTTGGGTTAACACTAGACAAAAAACTGACATATGTGCCCCATCTTAAAGAACTGCGTAGAAAATGTTTTGACTCGCTTAATATTCTCAAGGTATTAACCAAAATGAGGTATGGCGCTGACAGAAAGATGCTTATTATGTTATATAGGGCGCTCGTCCGTTCCAAGATCGAATACGGTTGGTTTGTGTATGAGGCCGCCTGCCAGTCCGCAAAAAGATTCTCGACACTGTGCACCACCACGCAATTAGAATAATAACTGGGGGTTTCGCACATCTCCAATAATTAGTATGCTAGTTGACGCCGATGAAATGCCGCTTAAAACCCGCCGAAAAATGCTTGCTATGCGTTATGCAATAAAAATTAAACAGTCAGTACATCACCCCACATATCAAACATTTTTTGGTGACGCCCAGCTGCGTCGAATCGATAATGGTACGCGTGCCTCAGCCCGCCACCCCGGGGTACGGGTTCGGGCTTGGTTGACAGAGGCTGGCATTGACGTTGACCTTGTTGAGCATTATGACGTAGCTACTGTTGAACCATGGGTTGTGTCGGCGGTCAACACAAACACGAGCTTGCTCGAACAATGCAAACATTTAACACCTGAAGCAATACGCCAGCTATTTATGGATTTTTGTTCTGAGTCTTTTGAAAATCACGTCCACTTTTATACAGATGGTTCGAAAAATGATGATGGCACGGGCTGTGCATTTTTTGGTCATGGGGTAGAGATGGGTTTTAGTTTGCCACGCGAAGCATCTGTTTTTAGCTCTGAACTGTATGCAATTTTTCGGTGTTTGGACCAGGTGTCCAGGTCGAGGGCAAGACAGTTCGTTATTTTTACCGACTCACTATCCTCTTTACAGGCCTTGAAATCTTTTTACTTTTATACTGCATCGACGTCTTTTCTATTGGTTCTTATAAGACAGAAGTTGCACAGTCTGAAGGAAAAGGGGAAAAATGTTGTGATTGTGTGGATTCCAAGCCATTGTGGCATCAGTGGCAATGAACGGGTAGATGCAGCGGCAAAAGCTGCAGTAGAACGTGACGTTCCCCCTGGCCTTCATGTTCCATTTTTCGACCTATATGCTCTCGTTAAGAAGTTTTTAGTAAGTGACTGGCAGCGGAGATGGAATGAGGATCCTAGAGGAGCCAAGTTGAGAAGCATCAAACCTAAACTAGGAAAATGGTTTTCGAGCAGCGCTGGATCCAGGAGAGAGGAGGTTGTTCTGTCGAGGTTGCGGATCGGCCACACTCATGCCACGCACTATTTCCGCTTGAGTGGAGAGGATCCGCCGCACTGCACGCGCTGTGGCGACCCGCTGAGTGTGAGCCATGTTCTCGTCGAGTGCCCGGACTATGAGATTGAGAGGCTTAGACACCTGGGGGGGATCACCCTCATTGGTGTCTCTTTTGGGAGAGTTTCCGACCGTTGACCTTTCACGTATTTTATCGTTTCTAAGGAGCATCGATTTTAATGTTATTTACTCGCCGACCTAGGTTGTGATTTGACAATGTGTTATTCTATTATTATTATTTATGTGTTCATGATTTTTTTAAACTTCTGACACAGCTTTAGTCCCGTGAGCTGTTGAAACGCCTCTGTATATATTTTACTTAGTGTTATGGGCGCCACATGACCTTTGTTGTCGGCGCGCCCTAAACCACCAATTATGATGATGATGATGATGCCACCTTCGCATTGACGGGGGGCGGGTACCCGCCCCTAAGATCTCAAGAACCACGGTAGGTAGCGAAAAACGGTAAACGGCGTTGGGCTGCCCATCCACTTCTCCATCGAAAACATTCGAACCATTTTTTGTCAGGTCACATTTAAGGTCACGAGAGGTAAAAACATGTTGTCATAGGGATAACATGTAAATTCAGTTTTTCGGTCATTACATCTGAACAAGGAAAGATAGAGCAAAACGACTTGAACCATATGAATCCTCGCAGCAAGCCGAATCGAATGATATATAATTTGACCTTGCTAGGTCAAATCAAGGATTTGACCTGACCTGAGGTCAGGTCAGGGTCAAATTATATAAAATGCATTTCATTAGAACTGCAAAGCCCAGGCAAGTCTAATGCAGCTAAAATAAATGCTCTATCGCCATCCGTTACTGAGTTATTCCGTAAAAAAATTTTTCCCATGTATTTCCAATGGAGAGGTCATGCCTCGTACCTGACCTTAGGTCATCGATATAAAAAATACTGAAACATATTTTAGAGAACTCGGTGAGGCCATTATGTGATATGAGTTTCAATCAGATAAGTTCACCCTGCTCCGACTTATGCTATCTTAAACTTTTTTTTGAGGTCGGGTCACTTGACCTGTACTGGTGACCTGACCTGAGATGACCTAACCTTAAAATTTTCACAGAAGTTGTAAAAATGGTGAGGGAAAAGGTATACCAAGTACGGCGGCGCTACGCGCTGCCGTTTTTCTGCTATCTCCGAAAAACCCGAGGGGGCGGGTACCCGCCCCCGTCAATGCGCGTGTTAACACCCGCCCAGTGGCTTAGGCGGATCCAGGGGGCAAGGGGCCGTAGCTCCCCTGATCGAATCTCGGCGCCCCCTGGAATAGTCACAGCGCCCCCCTGAAAGGTCGATGGCGCCCCCTCAAAAGTCGCATTCAACCCTCCGCCAGGATGCGAAAATTGGCGTCCACCGATAGGATTCTGCACGCACCTGAAAGCGTCGGTCACAAGTGGCGCCCCTTGGTCCTGATGGCGCCCCCCACGGAAGGTGTCTTCCCCCCGATTGGCAATCCTGGATCTGCCTATGCTCAATAGGCCTCCGAGCCACCTGCCCTAAAGTGCAGGGTTTCCAAACGCCCCCATCGACCATGGCTAATACCCCCTCTTTTCGGGAAAGCAAAAGAAATGAAGGCTGGTGGAATGCCGTTGAAAATGGAATTCGGATTGGATTTGCAGATTGAAAATAGGAATAATCACAAACAAGGGCCTTGGGTCTCACAAATCGTACAAAATTCCCGAGGCTAACTGAAGGCTTATGTAGAGTTGTAAATATTGCCTCCTAAGCTTCTTTTCCTTCAAACTGGCAGTAGGCAGTGGCGGTATTTTTGAAAAAGAGAGGCTGGCTACGTCCTGATGAAAATAATAGAGACCAAAAACCCAACCAAGGATAAGAGAATATGGGAGGTTTATGAGAAAATAGAAGTAAATAAAGCAGCGCTCGGAGTTTGAAGAAGGTGAGCAAGTGAGTTTGAAGAAGACGAATACTTGTGTGTGGGGTGAATTCAGCTGCTAATTTTTGTATGTTATGACTGGAAGGATATTTTCTATCTATTTTGGTATTATCTTACAATTAGGTGAGCAATTGCATACCGCCTTCTAACGACCATTTAATGACACAGTCTTATGTGCTGAGAACGAATCTTACAACAATTTCTTCTGCAAACAATATTCTCATTGAATTTACCACCTAGGTATTTTCCCACACTTAACACTTGTACCAGTCTAAAGATGGCACAGGCCAGACAGCGCACCAGCCATCTAAAATCCGCACCACCAGCCTCCAAAAATTCACCAATCGCCACATACCAGGAAAACACCCATTCCACCCCTACAATGCAATGCTACCCAATCATTAGGTTAGTAAAGGACTTTTAAGGCCCCTCCGTGTCTTAATAGCCATTCAGTCATTATTTGTTTAGTGTGCACTAACCTCGCAAATCGCACCAGGTTGATAAAATGCACCACTTGGCGCTGTCTCCAAGGGCACTCCACCGACGAGATCTCGCCAAAATCCATACTTTGCACACTGGCACTGGTATATCATGCACACCAGGACAACACTCACCTGATGCATTCACCTGATGGGGTTCCCTGCCTGGCCAGGTTGTTAGGAAGGTATACCTACCAGGACAGGGAGGAAACCTGTATATCACAAGACGCTCCAGGTCGGGCAGTAGGCCCAGACCAAGACCAGTATTGTGTGTCTACACAAAATTTTTCAAAAGTTTTATCAGATATGATTATGTACCTACACACACTTTGTGCCTCTCACCTATGTTAGGTCACAAGTTGGGCTCTTATTAAAAAATGGTGTGACAGAGCAAGTAGGTAACTATATAATGTATCACCCAGTGTAGTTGCCAGCTGGGACTTGAAACATTCCTGATTGATATCAGCGACTACATGGTCTGGAAGACAATTCCAGGCACAGACACAGCAGACGCTAAATGAATGTTTGCATTTGTCAGTGTGCACATGGGCTTGCTGTGTTCTGAACCTATGGCTCCTCATGCCTGGGTAATCAGCCATATCAAATAGGTCAGCAGGACTGATTTTACATTTTCCCAACGGCTCAGTGGGAAGGAGAGGGGAAGCATGAGATCAGTAGGTTAAAAACGAAAGATGCTGTTCCTCTTCAAAATGTGAGGTATGAGAGAACCAAAATATGAAACCAGGGAGCTTTTGGTATACTCTATATGACAGAGAGCTCAGTTCAAATCCCAGGGAAGTGTCATATTCCCTTTTAAGTACAATGAGTAAGTGGGCCAACCTAGCGCAACACCTTCTCCTCTCAAATTGTTCTCCAATTCAAATTTTCATGTAACCCACCTTTTTTGGTATAATTGAGGAGAAACTCTCTTTTTCAACCACTGTTCATTAAATTGGTTGTAAACATTTTTCTAGATGACGTGCTAGAAGCTTTCAATCGCTGCCTTGTACACTTTGGGTGGACAGCAACAGATGTATAGTGACTTTGGTCAGAAATGTGTCAATTTGTATTATTTTGAAGGGCATTTTGATTTTTTTCTTTTCTTAGCTGGTACACTATGTGCAATGAGATAGAAATCAAAATAAATTTTTATAAAGATTTTTCACTCCACATCAAAAACATGCATTCATGTGTATATCCTGGGGCATACCTCAAATTTAAAAATGTCATTTACTTTTGGGACACTATGTCTGAAGGAATGGTGTGTTTTTATTAGTGACTGGAATAACAAGATAGATGATGTCAGATTTCTATCTTGCCACAGTGATGGTGTCAGAAAGAAAACATCAGGAATCCCAGGTCTAGACTCACCCTTTCTTGTCTAAATGATTGCAGCCTCGTTTTGACTGTTGCAATCCATTTTGAAAAAAAGTAAGTGATTACTGCTTTGCAGGGAATGTAGCACTTTTCGATCGAATTCAAACTGAGACATGGAATGGATTGAGCCTACCAAAAACCCCGGGTTTTATATTTCATTTATCCCAGAGCTCACTGTTTACGGAGAAATAAGATATGTTGGAGTGGACCCGTGCCAGCCGCAGTTGCCAATGAACCGCTGTGCCCGGCCGTCAGGCTCTTAAGGGTCGAAGAGGGAGGGGTGGGGGTGGTGCGTTTAAAATATGTATGCTCATGAAGTCATGTGACTCCGTAAAATGCGAACTCTGAGGGAAACAAAATATGAAATCGTTGGTTTTTCAGTATACTCTACGTGACTGGTAGATCAGTTCATGTCCCGTGAAGGTGTCCTATTCTATTTAGTGCTTCCAATCGTTGGACTAAAATTTCCAACCTTCCATGCTGAAATCAGGCATAAAATGGCAAATAAGACTGAGTGAGAATGTGAAATTTTGTCGGAGTGAGAAAGTGGCTTGCTACATTACCACCATGGTAAAGCTCTGATGGCGAGCCAATCAATCACAGTGTGTGAGTGAACCACCATAACTAAGTTTTTGGAGCCTATACATTCTGATCAAATATAATAATATGTTTTATCCTTTTGAAAGCTAAATTACCTGCTTTGAAATATATTTGTACTGTGCTTGCAGGCACACTCGCGCCAAGCATGATGTCTACACCACGTGGCCGGCCTCCGCGCAAGCCAGCGCCCTGTGGTACCTCCCAGGACACACCAACTCCAAAGTCCAGAGGGGACAAGCATGATACAACCTTTGTGGCTGTTCCGAAACCGAGAACTAAACCAAGTGAGTGATATTGGGACTTGTGTGACTATAAAAAGTGTAATAATGTGAGAAAATTGCAGGAATGTGTCTTTGCTGTACATTTATTACTCAGTAAGTGTAATTTTACACATTTTTTATTTCACTTGATTCGGCATACAATTTTTGTTAGGCGCGGCTGCTCTTGGATGGGGAGCTGTTAAAACTGTATTGTTTGATAACTCTTCTAATCCCACCAGGAAGCGCTACACTGACACCAGTCGTAATAAGCCACCGGACAGATAATGGAGATGAAACGCCTGTGCGACGGAGCAAAGTTAGGACAAGCTCTCCTGGCGCCAAGGGCCGAAGCAGCAGTAGCACCCCATCTGTTAACAACAGCAGGAATAGCGCCGGCACTCCTGCCGCCAACAGGAGCAGCAGCAGCCGTGCGGGCGTGGCCGGTGGCTTCGGCACCCCAGCTACCAACGGCCGCAGCAGTGGCAGCACCCCGGCTGTGAATGGCAGGGGTGGTAGTAGTACCCCTGCTGCCAACGGGCGAGGCACCAGCAGCGCCGCAGGCGGGAACGGCCGAGGCGGCAGTACTACACCAGCTGTAAGCAGCAGGAGCAGCTGCCGCACCGCCGCTGGTGGCGGGGCCAGTACACCAGCTGTCAACGGTCTGGAGGGCTGCACCACGCCCTCTGTGAACGGCGGCGGTGGTGACGCTGCGCTGGGCAGGAGTCGCGTCAGAGGCCGCCACCCCCTGGCGGACGACTGCTCGTCGGACTTGGAGAGCGCTGAGGAGCCGGTCACCGTGCAGGTCGGCGTCAGAGTCCGGCCTCTCTCGGACAGGTGCGTGCTGCCAGTGTCGGCCGCTGTCCAATGCCCAGCGTGCGTGCTGCGCCGTCCACTGTCTAACGCCCTGCCGTGAGCGCTGCTGATGAATAGTGGAGAGTTGCCTTTTGGCTTTACATATTGCATGGTGCGGTTCTGATGTCATCTTTGTCTTGGCGTCCGGGGGGGGTGGCGTCGGCGGTGTGTGGTGACTCTGACTCCTGAGTGAACAGCTGACTGGCGTCCCCAGGGAGCGCGCTGAGCCGGCGGTGTGTGGTGACTCTGACCCCTGAGTGACCAGTTGACTGGCGTCCCCAGGGGGCGCGCTGAGCCGGCGTTGGCGGTGTGTGGTGGCTCTGACCTCTGAGTGACCAGCTGACTGGCTTCCCCAGGGAGCGCGCTGAGCCGGCGGTGTGTGGTGACTCTGACCTCTGAGTGACCAGCTGACTGGCGTCCCCAGGGAGCGCGCGGAGCCGGCGTCGGCGGCGCTGACGGTGCGTGGTGACGCCACCTCTGTGCTGCTGGAGACTACTCACCACCCGGCGCTGGCCTTCTACTACGACCATGTGTTCTGGTCGCTAGATCCGGCGGACCCGCTCTTCCACGGACAGGCGCAGGTAAGAAACGCTGTGTCGAAGGCAGGGTGACAGGACCGGCGAGGGGGCCTTTAGCCCGAGGATGCGGGCCGTGAGAATCTAGCGTATGGGTAGATACTATTTGTTCAAGACACAAAAATATGAAGTATGTTACATCAGGAACATCCTCTGTTGAATGATCATAGCCTGTGCTTAAGTCTTGTGTGTGTTATTTGCTCTCGCTTTTGTTTTACTCACGTTTCAGAATTGGGCTATTGCTGGAGCTGGCATTTACCGTAAACGCTTATTTTATTTCTAGCATCCCAAGATTGTTAAACAAACTTTGTGCGGAGGTGGTACGGCTCTAAACGATGCCCCGTCCCTCTGCTCAGGTGTATGAGAGCATGGCGTCCCCACTTCTGAAGAGTGCGTTTGAGGGCTACAACGTGTGCCTTCTAGCCTACGGCCAGACTGGCAGCGGAAAAACGTACAGGTGAGCATCACTGGTGTTCCATACCTGGAAACAAATATACTTTCGGAACTGCTATAGATAAGAGGTGTTCTCTAGATCTTCCAGCGGAAGGTTATTCTATCCCCCATTCCCATATGATGTATGACAGTTGGAGACAGTGTATAGAACTCCAGAGAAGTTTGCAGCTGGTAATGCCAGCGGTACCAGTGGTGTGCTTGTCTTCCCACATCTTCTCTATCTTTGTTTTGCTTCGGAGGAATGGCGTTTCACGAATGAATGTGAAATAGAGTCATGGGGCTTGCGACATGCGACTTCACTCATTCCTCGAAGAACATTACTGCTTGCTGTTTGTGTGAGGTCGGAGAGCACTTGTATTGTCAAACCCGTCAACCGAACTTTGATCGGACAGTTGGAACACATATTGCCGACCCCTCGTGCAAGGTCCATCCTACGGCTCTTGCCACGTTCAGTTTGGCCCTGATATGCTTCTCGGTACCGGATAAGCGTATATTCCGCAACCCTCTCTTGTCCAACCATAACCCGTGTGCGTGTGTTCTCGTTGCTTGATGGACGCCGAACAGCGTGCCACCCGGTAATTATTCAACAGTTTTGGAAGTGACTAGAATCGAATAAAATTGCGAGGCAAATTCGGAACTGTGAGTTATATGTCGGGAAGCGTCACCCCAGCACAGAATTAGTGCTAAATATTTTGTGTTGCGCTTGATAGGTAGGTACGTGTTTAGCTTGCTACCGCCGTCGTTGTGTTCGTTCGCATCCATCTTACCTTGGTTTGACTGATACCAAATGAAATTTCCGACTCCGAAATGTTTTACTGAGGGCGCGTGTTGAATTGTATGTTCCGATTTGTTTTACTGCAGCTGTGAGTTTTCAAAGCATATCTGTGTGTGCGATAAGTGTGCGCGCAACCCTCGACGTATAGTTGTTGAGACGTTGACTTTACTTGCGGCAGTATGATGGGGAAGCTGGGCGGCGGCGACGGCACCGACTCAGATGAGCTCTGCGACCTCGCCGGGGTCATACCCCGCTTTTGTGTGGACCTGTTCCGTACGGTGGAGGCGCAGACCGACTTTCACACAACCGTGGAGGTAAGGCCGACAGGCGGGTCAACAGTCAATAATGGGACAACATGACGTCTAACGAGTTTCCGCCAGCTCTCCCCGGATGAATCGCTCGAGTATTTTGAACAAAAAGAACGCTGTGTTTTGGGTAAAGAACATGTTTTTAAATATACTCAAATTTGCTGTCAAAATGTTTCGATGCCTATACTTTAGTTTAATTTGATGAACTTTGACACTTCTGATGCTCATCGTATCACTTATATTCGTTTTAAGGATATCCATCAGAATTCGTGCCCAGAAATGCTACGAGAGGAGATTCAAACCCGGATGTATAAGTTTTATTGTCAAAATATATGTGCTCAGATTTTAAAAATGTTACCGGAATCGAGAATATAGTGCAACAGAAAGTGTCACGACTGCATGACAAAGGGCCTAACAGCAGTGGAGTCAACAGCTACGTATCAGTAGATACGTGTTAATTGTGAACCAGAGGGACTTGGCATTGACACTGCCACTGGCAGTGCACCTCGAACAGTCCAGTGTCACGCCCTTCACTATACACTCCAGTCGCAGGCCCTACGCCTCCCCTGCTATCGCCGCATATCGCGGGTGCTGACCTCTCGGCGTTGCCGCTCTGGTTGATTGGTGCCCGGACAGCGCCGGTTCTGCCCCTCCAGTGGCCCCGCTAAATCCCCGCCAGTGGTGCCCGCTGAAGCGCCGCGCTCTGCCCCGCCAGTGGCACCCGCTAAATCCCCGCCAGTGGCGCTCGCTGAATCCCCGCCAGTGGCCCCCGCTGAAGTCCCGCCCTCTGCCCCGCCAGTTGCGTCTGCTGAAGTCCCGCCCACTGCCCCGCCAGTGGCGCCATTTGAAGCCCCGTCCGCTGCCCCCCAATGACGCTCTCTGCCCCGCCCGCTGCCCCGCCAGTGACGCTCTCTACCCCGCCAGTGGCGCCCGCTGAAGTCCCGCCCTCTGTCCCGCCAGGTGAGCTACTACGAAATCTACCAGGAGCGGATCCGGGACCTGCTGGCCGAGGGGGATGAGCGGCGGCCGGATCTGCGCGTGCGCGAGCACCCCACCAAGGGGGCCGCACGTGGTGGGCCTCACCACCAGGGCCGTCAGCGGCTGGCCGCAGATGAAGGTACGCCGCCACCGCCCAGCGGGGGCCTCAATCAGATTTATGGGTGAGGGAAAGGCGGTTCATTATGGAATGGGGCAGATCACTGCATTAAGCCTATGTCGTGTTTTCCGCAGACGATAATGCAGCAGGGGAACAGACTGAGGGCTACAGCCTCCACTGGCATGAACAACAAAAGCTCGCGGTCCCACTCGGTGCTCTGCCTAAACCTCGTCCAGACACAGGTGAGACCGACAGTTACCTGGGAGATGGGAGGATAGTCCCTGGTACGGAAGCCGAACTCGTGCTTTACTGTCTGTACTCTGCGCTGAAGCTGCAGGCTTCTATGTAGCCGGCTGTGGCTGTTCTGCACCTGATGTCCGTGCGCTGCAGACGGAGGAGGTGGACGGAGAGACGCTGGAGAGCAGGCGCACCTCCCAGGCCAGCCTGGTGGACCTGGCCGGCAGCGAGCGCGCCGCGCAGGCGCACACCTCCGGACTCCGGCTCAGGGTACGTACCGCAGACACCTCCGGACTGAGGCTCAGGGTACGTACCACAGACACCTCCGGACTCCGGCTCAGGGTACGTACCACAGACACCTCCGGACTGAGGTTCAGGGTAAGTACCACAGACACCTCCGGACTCTCAGGATACGTACCACAAACACCTCCGGACTCCGGCTCAGGGTACGTACCACAGACACCTCCAGACTCCGGCTCAGGGTACGTACCGCAGACACCTCCGGACTCAGGATATGTACCACAGACACCTCCGGACTCCGGCTCAGGGTACGTACCGCAGACACCTCCGGACTCAGGATACGTACCACAGACACCTCCAGACTCCGGCTCAGGGTACGTACCACAGACACCTCCGGACTCAGGATACGTACCACAGACACCTCCAGACTCCGGCTCAGGGTACGTACCACAGACACCTCCGGACTCAGGATACGTACCACAGACACCTCCAGACTCCGGCTCAGGGTACGCACCACAGACACCTCCGGACTCAGGATACGTACCACAGACACCTCCAGACTCCGGCTCAGGGTACGTACCACAGACACCTCCGGACTCAGGATATGTACCACAGACACCTCCAGACTCACGCTCAGTGTAAATACCTCAGACTCCTGGACTCCGGCTCAGGGGACATGCATACCACACATAGAACTTCGGGTTTTGGCCCATGATGTGCACCGCAGGCACCTCCAGCCCATAGTGTGCACCACGAGCTCGGACTCAAGGTGTGTAGCATGGTAACTCCAGACACGCACCAGGACTCTGGCTACAGGTACGTTATTCAGTAAAGAATGCATGACGCCGATGCGGAAGTTTTCACCTCGTCGGAGGGTGCGCTCACGTCCACAAAAACATATTGGTACAGACCTGGGCGATCGAGCAGCAAGCAAAGTGTTTGTGAATGTGATAGAGCATGCTGACCGTACCCGCTGACAGCCAGAACGTGAGGGTGTTGAAGGCGGCCTTGGTGTGCCTCAGGAGGGTGCCCTCATCAACAAGTCGCTGCTGACACTGGGGAAGGTGATCTCGGCCCTGGTGGACGGAGGCCGCGTTCACATCCCCTACCGAGAGTCGACGCTCACCTGGCTGCTGAGGGTAGGTAGTGCCGCCGGCTGCAGCTCAGCGCTGTCTCTGGCTGCTCAGGGTAGGCAGTACCGCCGGCTGCAGCTCAGCGCTTTCGGTGCTGAATCGCTGTCTGTTCCGTGCCATCGATTGGTGCACACCCGTGCACGTGACCCAGCTCTCTTTTCCGTTAGTTTTGTCCTCTACCCGTGTGATGAAGCTGCGTGGATGGGCGTAAACAGGCCGAGCCAGTCAGCCCCGTGTACTGGCGAACTGCCGAGTTCTGGTGCCGTACCATCCTCCCGCGCCTCTGCCACAGGAGAGCCTGGGCGGGAACGCACGCACCGCCATGCTGGCTACCATCAGCCCCAGCGCCGCCCACGCCGAGGAAACGCTCTCCACCCTGCGCTACGCCTGCAAGGCCAACCAGATCGTCAACGCAGTGCACGTCAACGAGGACCCCCGCGCGCGCATCATACGGTACGGATGCCTTGGTGCTGCGGCACCTGCTCTCTCGTATGTGGCAATGTGTTCTTTTATCTCGTGCTGGTATTTTTAGCAACAAGGTCACACAGGAAAACTCTGAATGTCTTATTTGATTCAACACAGTTTTGTTAGCGAAAACTTGTTTTGGAACATGTCTGTTGTTTTGTACGACTTTTTTAAATTTTTTTTTTTTTTTTTTTTTTTTTTTTTTTTTTTTTTTTTTTTTTTTTTTTTTTTTTTTTTTTTTTTTTTTTTTTTTTTAAAAAAAGGATGGGGTGGGGGTGTTGGGGGGGGGGGGGGGGTTTTAAACAGGTTTTTTTTTGGGAAGAAAGAACGGGGGTGGGTGGGAATTTTTTTTTTTTTTGTTTTTTTTTTTTTTTTATTTTTTTTTTTTTTTTTTTTTTATATTTTTTTTTTATTTTGGTTTTTTTTTAAAAACTATAGTTATTTGACTTTTAGTCATATAACTATAGAAAGTGTTTATGAGTTGTATTTTCTAGTAAGGCAATACTAGTATGACAGGTTGCGGCTCTTCGACTTTTGCTGCGCTGCACATAGGTGAAGCATTGTTGTTATACCATTATACTGTTCAGATGGCCTTAAAAACGCTTCCTGTGCCATTTTCAGTACTTCCCTCCGTTGATTCTTACGTTTCCTGGCAGGGAGCTGCGGGCAGAGCTAGAGCGCTTGCGACAAGAGCAGACGCCGGTGGCGCCGCCCAGTGGCCCACAAGCCAACGACAAGTGCGAGGATTCGCCGTCGGCGGCGGCGGCGCGCCTGGCGGTGGCGCGGCTGCGCCGGCAGCTGGCGCAGAAGGAGCTGGAGCTGCGAGCTCAGAACGGAGAGCTGGAGGAGGCGCGCCGGTGAGCGACGCTGCCGCTGGTCCGCTGGTGTCCTCTGCTGTACACTGTGAAACTGCTAGCTCTGTCCCGTGCCTTGTTCTTCTATTTGCATTATTGTGTTGCTCTGTGTCTGTATCTGTGTCTTTGGTCGGACACTCCACTGACCTTGGCCGGCAGCCGACTGGCGGACACCCCGCAGCGGCAGCAGACGGTGCCGCCTCAGCGGCAGACGTGCGCGGCGGTGCCGTTCTTGGGCCAGGTGGCAGCACCGTCGCTGGTGCAGCTGCTGCCCGACTCCAGCCTGAGTGAGACGGTGGCGTATCCGCTGCCGGAGGGCGAGGTGTACCTGGGCGGAGGTGCTGAGGCCGAGCTGCGGCTGCAGGGACTGCTGCTGGAGCCGCGGCACTGGTGAGTTACCACTCACACGGAGCCGCGACACTGGTGAGTCGCCACCACACAGCCAGCCACGACACTGGTGAGTCACCACTCACACAGCCAGCCGCGACACTGGTGAGTCACCACTCACACAGCCAGCCGCGACACTGGTGAGTCACTATTCACACAGCCAGCCGCGACACTGGTGAGTCACCACTCACACAGCCAGCCGCGACACTGGTGAGTCGCCACTCACACAGCCAGCCGCGGCACTGGTGAGTCGCCACTCACACAGCCAGCCGCGGCACTGGTGACTCACTGCTCACACAGCCAGCCGCGACACTGGTGAGTCACCACTCACACAGCCAGCCGCGGCACTGGTGACTCACTGCTCACACAGCCAGCCGCGACACTGGTGAGTCACCTCTCACACAGCCAGCCGCGACACTGGTGAGTCGCCACTCACACAGCCAGCCGCGACACTGGTGAGTCACCACTCACACAGCCAGCCGCGACACTGGTGAGTCGCCACTCACACAGCCAGCCGCGACACTGGTGAGTGACCACTCACACAGCCAGCCGCGGCACTGGTGAGTCACCACTCACACAGCCAGCCGCGACACTGGTGAGTGACCACTCACACAGCCAGCCGCGGCACTGGTGAGTCACCTCTCACACAGCCAGCCGCGACACTGGTGAGTGACCACTCACCAGCCAGCCGCGGCACTGGTGAGTCACCTCTCACACAGCCAGCCGCGGCACTGGTGAGTCACCACTCACACAGCCAGCCGCGGCACTGGTGAGTCACCTCTCACACAGCCAGCCGCGACACTGGTGAGTCACCTCTCACACAGCCAGCCGCGGCACTGGTGAGTCACCACTCACACAGCCAGCCGCGGCACTGGTGAGTCACCACTCACACAGCCAGCCGCGACACTGGTGAGTCGCCACTCACACAGCCAGCCGCGACACTGGTGAGTCACCACTCACACAGCCAGCCGCGACACTGGTGAGTGACCACTCACACAGCCAGCCGCGGCACTGGTGAGTCACCTCTCACACAGCCAGCCGCGACACTGGTGAGTCACCTCTCACACAGCCAGCCGCGGCACTGGTGAGTCACCACTCACACAGCCAGCCGCGACACTGGTGAGTCACCTCTCACACAGCCAGCCGCGACACTGGTGAGTCACCACTCACACAGCCAGCCGCGACACTGGTGAGTCACCACTCACACAGCCAGCGCGCTGCGGCCCTCGGCTGGCCCGACTGTTGCTCGTAGCCTACTGTTTCAGCTTTGTATAAGAAGGGATGTAATCATTGGTAACTCCTGCACAGTTCGTCTATTTATGCCAAAATAACACCACGGTTGCCTGTGATGTGACGGGTATGCATTCACTGCCGGCCGTGGTGTGTGACGCTGCGCCGGCCGTGACGTGTGACGCTGCGCCGGCCGTGACGTGTGACACTGCGCCGGCCGTGACGTGTGACGCTGCGCTGGCTGTGACGTGTGACGCTGTGCCGGCCGTGACGTGAGACGCCGCGCTGCGCCGGCCGTGGCATGTGACGCTGTGCCGGCCGTGACGTGTGACGCTGTGCCGGCCGTGACGTGTGACGCCGCGCTGTGCCGGCCGTGACGTGTGACGCTGCGCTGTCCCGGCAGCCGGGTGGCGCGGCAGGGCTCGCGGGTGACCCTGCTGCCTGGCGACGGGACCTCCTACGTGAACGGTTCGCCGGCGGCGGCAGTCACGGCGCTGCAGCACGGCGACCGGCTGGTGCTGGCCGGCGAGGTGTACCTCCGGCTGCAGCTGCCTGCTCGGCCCTCGCTGGGACTGCGGCCCTTCGCAGACGCGCGGGCCGAGCTGGCGCGCCACAGCGAGCAGAGGTGAGCCGCCGCCGTGAGCAGAGGTGGGCCGCCGCCGTGAACAGAGGTGGGCCGCTGCCGTGAACAGAGGCGCCCGCAGTAGAAGTGAGCCATCGCTGTGAGCAGAGGTGAGCCATTGCCGTGAACAGCTTAGAGCCGCCTCCGTTAGCAGAGGTGAATCGGTGGGCAGAGGCGACAGCCGAGGCCCCTTGGGGTGGATTGCATGAAAGCTGGGCTTGTTTTGTTCATATTTCATGTAATGTAAGATACACTGCCTATTAAATGCGCTCTACTTTGTGTTTATCGTTAGCGTTGTGCATTGTAACTCATACTTTGGGCATGGTCGGCATTTTGTATAATGTGTCCCGATAAACGCGTTACATTGTGAACCTCGCATCCCTTTAGCCGTGCCTTTCGAACCTTGCCTGGACAAGCTGATGCGGAGCAGGATATACAATATGTGTGGTCTGGACGGGCAGGCTGGCGGGGGAGCAGGAGGCGCTGCGTGCGCGCGTGCGTAAGGAGCTGCTGCAGGAGCTGGAGCTGGAGCGGGCAGAGCTGGCGGCCCAAGGAAGCGCGCAGCAGCATCAGCTGGAGCACCAGATGACGGTGCTGCAGGCGCGACTGGTGAGCTCGCACTTGTGAACTGCAGCGGCTTACCTCCAGTTTTATGTTGGCACAGGCTCTGTTTTGGCCGTGCTGGTATGTTGCGGGAAGAGCCGTGGCTCTGGTATGGTCCCATCGGCCTCCCGTGGTGTTGTAAGCTGCTGGCGCTGCTGTGGCCGACCTGACGCCGCGGTCCTTTGGCAGGAGGAGCTGTCTGCAGAGCAGCGTGCGCCCCAGCCGGCGCGGCCGCCGCCAGAGCGTCGGCCGTCGCCCCCGGACCTCAGTCCCTTCCGGTCTGACCTGTTGGAGGTACAGGAGATGCGGACGCTGCCCCGGGGTGGTACACTGGGAGGGTTGGCGGGTGTGGGGGATTGTTGTCTTGTTGCAGATAGTACTGGTGTTGGTCCACTCATGTGTTACGACGAACGCACCTTGCATCAGGTGCCAGATCATACAGTCGCTCAGAAAATCTCACCTATCGTTTAGTCTCTCACGGCTCATTCTCGTCAGGCAGGCTTTCGTCACAATACAATAGAACATCTGCCCTATATTGCATGGCACGCCTGTCCTGCCGCGCAGTATACCCAACTCATATCGTTAGCTCAGAGAGGTTTATGTCGCGCTCAGTATATTCCAAACAAGGTGTCCCAGTGATATCCATAGTTAGCCGTGTTTCGGCTGTGGGCGCTGCTCGACGTTCGAAGACCTGGTCATTGGTGTGTATCTCACTGCGCCTTGCTCCTCTCCTGCGCAGCAAATAGAGAGCGCTTTCGGCGAGGGTGCAGCGCCTCCGGGGACGACCGGGAACTCTGGCGAGGCGGCCGAGCTCGACGCGCTCGTCACCGAGACCAACACGCTGCTGCGGCGGCTAGGGCGCCAAGGCGGTACGTGGCCCGGACTCCGGCTCTTCCTGGAAAACGTATCGACAGAATCGAAACAGCGTATTTTACTGACTGTTCGATTCGGCGACCACCGTGTGCGTTGGAGGCAACGTGTGACGAACGCAATCAGTTGGCTGTGACAGTGACTGACTATATTTGTGGTTGCTTGGTCGACGCTTGACCTCCGCTGCCCTGTCCCACAGATGGAGACAGCTGACGGTGCCCTGTCCCACAGACGGAGACAGCTGACGGTACCCTGTCCCACAGACGGAGACAGCTGACGGTACCCTGTCCCACAGACAGAGCAGCTGGCGGTGCCCTGTCCCACAGACGGTGGCGGCTGACGGTACCCTGTCCCACAGACAGAGACAGCTGATGGTACACTGTCTCACAGACGGAGACAGCTAACGTCGCCCTGTCCTACAGACGGTAGCTGCTGACGGTGCCCTGTCCCACAGACGAAGAAAAATGATGGTACCCTCTCCCACAGACGTGGACAGCTGACGGTGCCCTGTCCCATAGACGGGTAAAGCTGGTGGTGCCCTGTCCCACAGACGGAGACAGCTGACGGTACCTTGTCCCACAGAGAGAGAGACAGCTGACGGTGCCCTGTCCCACAGACTGGGACGGCTGACGGTGCCCTGTCCCACAGACGGGGACGGCTGACGGTGCCCTGTCCCACAGACGGGGACGGCTGACGATGCCCTGTTCCACAGACGGGGACAGCTGACGGTACACTGTTCCACAGACGGAGACAGCTGACGGTACCCTGTCCCACAGACGGCAACTGCCGCTACCCTGTCCCACAGACAGAGACAGCTGACGGTACACTGTCCAACAGACGGAGACAGCTGATGGTGCCCTGTCCCACAGACAGAGACTGCTAACGGCGTCCTGTCCCACAGACGGTGGCGGCTGACGGTGCCCTGTCCCACAGACGGTGGCGGCTGACGGTGCCCTGTCCCACAGACGGAGACAGCTGATGGTGCCCTGTCCCACAGACGGAGACAGCTGATGGTGCCCTGTCCCACAGACGGAGACAGCTGATGGTGCCCTGTCCCACAGACGGGGACAGCTGACGGTACCCTGTCCCACAGACGGTGGCGGCTGACCTGGAGCTGGCGGGCGGCAGTCTGCGGCCGGCGGCCACGGTCACAGACAGAAGGCACGGCGTCTGCACCAGCTGGGACCTGGCTACCCTGCGGCGCAAGGTGGCGCTGCTGCGCTCCCTCTGTGAAGAGGTGAGCAGCGCCGGGCGACGGCGGCGCCAGCTGACGGGGACAAGGTCACTGACTGGCGGGGGTGGACTTTGGTGCTGATTGCTTTGATGGCTTCACAAGTCAGCTCATTGTGGAATTTAGAAATAGCTGAAATAATATATTATAAATCGTGAGCTAAGTTTAAGAATAATAACTTTGCCTGATGTGCATTGAGGACAGAGGTACTAGAGCTTACTGCTCCTTCCTGGATGAGAAGCTGAACATGAGAAAGGGATGAATGGGACTGCTCTTCCCCATTCACTGTGTCAATATGTCCACGGACTCTGCTGTGATTGGCGTTAGATGCGCGGCTTTGGCTCTGGCGCCTGCTCCTCTGACTGCGGCGCGTCCCTTGACTGGTGTCCCTCGGCAGGCGGCGGCCGGCGATACAGCGGACCTGAGCGCAGTGTTGGACTCCCGCAGCGACTGGCAGCAGCACCAGCAGCGGCGCCGCAGCGGCAGGAGGCGCTCCTCGGTCCGAGGCGCCGCCGCCGCCACTGAAGGTCTGTCTCTACATCTGTGCACTGTGCATAGGCCGCAACCGCTCTCTGCTTGTCCTTGCAATGTCAATGAAAACAATCTAGAAAACGGATATGTTGGCATCCAAAAGCTGGACATTGTAGTGGTGTTAGGAATATGTCTCAACGTCTCATGTTCATTTGTTAGAGTGAATTATTTCTTGGTGTTCCCTAAATTACCGCATGTCCATCTCTTATTTGCACCACCCCTCATAAAGCACGTACGTTTAGCTGCGTTTAGGACTGTTCACAGTACCTGTAACTTGGTTTTCCAAACATTTGGATCAACGAGACATGCTCCTTACTCGGACTGAATTTGACCGTGGGCGTGGTGGTTTGTGTTTGCTGCTGTCTCCGGTGGTCCGTGCGTCTCTGTGTGACGGCGCCGTCTCCGGTGTGGTCGGTGCGTCTCTGTGTGACGTCTCCGGTGTGGTCGGTGCGTCTCTGTGTGACGGCTCCGGTGTGGTCGGTACGTCTCTGTGTGACGGCTCCGGTGTGGTCGGTGCGTCTCTGTGTGACGGCTCCGGTGTGGTCGGTGCGTCTCTGTGTGACGGCTCCGGTGTGGTCGGTGCGTCTCTGTGTGACGTCTCCGGTGTGGTCGGTGCGTCTCTGTGTGACGGCTCCGGTGTGGTCGGTGCGTCTCTGTGTGACGGCTCCGGTGTGGTCGGTGCGTCTCTGTGTGACGGCTCCGGTGTGGTCGGTGCGTCTCTGTGTGACGGTGCCGTCTCCGGTGCTGCCGCAGAGGGCGCTCTGGCGGCCGCCGTGGCTGCGCTGTGCGCGCCGCTGGTGCACCGCGGCGCCGACTGGCAGGCGGACAGCCTGCGCGCCCTGCTGCTCAGCCTGCAGGCGCTCTCCGACAGCCTGACGGCGCTGCAGGCCGCCTGGCAGGCGCCGCGCAAACTGGGCCTGCCGCAGGTCAGTGTTGGCTCCTGCCGCGGCTTGCACCGGCTCACCCGGCTACCATTAACGCAGATACCGCTCCGAAGAACTTGACTTTGAAAAAGCACAAGGTGTGGATTATTCAATATCAATATGGGTACCATTGAGCTAGCTTAGACCCTGATTGGGTATCGATGCTCCCACGTGCCTTGTTGTGCCGCCCCGGCCTGTGCGTCAGCAGCGCTGCCTGGCCGCAGGTGCTGCTGACCGCGCTGGCGGACTGGCGGCGCGTGGAGACCGCCTACGCCGGCTGGCGGCGCGGCCGACTGCCAGCTGCCGAGGACGCCGCCTCCGAGCTGGAGCGGACCGACGACCTGCTGAGTCGGCTGCAGAACTCAATCGGCTTCGTCTACCAGGTAACAGGGCGTGCCACCGTCAATTCCGTTTATACATGGGTGGACAGGCTCACCGCTGTTGCCTGGACCGCGCCCCCTTTTGGGTCTTTCTGGCAAGTAAGAGGTTGCAAAAAGTTTGGTACAAAATGTATTCGCGGCTTGTGCGAGGCCGGTTTTCCACGTGGATCTTAAGTAATTTGGGAGACCTTTTAAAAAGGTGTTATCTTCCTATTCTGAGACTCTTCATGTCCGATCGGTGGTTTTTGCTCTTAACCCGCGCCCCACCGGGGGTCCGGCGCCACCGTCGCCCCACCGGGGGCATCGATGGCCCCCTCTAACTCCGAAAATATGGGGGTTAGCGCAAATCTGCAAAGTGCATTAGAAAGCTCGCGTGAATTCAGTAAGAAATTACTGCGCATGTTTAAGCGCTCAGGTCAATGGTTTGACCTCCAGAGGTCAAGAAAGGTCACGATAGGCTATTTTCACTCAAATATGCAATGCTTAAGAAAACTGGGCATAACTCTTATGCCATTAGAGCTATTGAGATCTGGTAAAGTACATTTGATAGGAAATTGCCAGTACTTTTTCCGCTATGTGGAACGTAAAGACCTCCCGTCAGTGGTTTGACCTCCAGAGGTCACCTCGTGACCTAATATGACCTGAGGTCACGAAAGGTCAGAAAGTGACCTTGCCGTATATCAAATGAAAGCCAGTGACGAGACATACACGATGGTGTTTGTTTCAGTGCTCTATCTTAATTAGGTCAAAAGTTATTGTCAAAATACTGTTTTTGACCCCTGGTGACCTTGGATGACCTTGGAAAAGTCAAAGGGCAAATATGACCTCTAAGATCCGTGAAAGGGTGGCCAAAAACGCTGTTCTGAGCAGTATGAGCATTTACAATCATTTTTGTGACTTTTAGATCATGAGACCGCTTTTTCCCATGGTTTTCCAATGGGAGAGGTCGCCTCGTGACCTGACCTCAGGTCACGAAATCGAAAAATCCCGGATATACACGTTGTAGACCCTGGAGGGGTCATAGAGTGTAGCAAGTTTCAAATCGATCGACTAAGAAACGTAGCCTTATAGAGCTCCAAAGTTGAAGTGAGGTGACCTTGATTGACCTCGCCTGGTGACCTGACCTTGGGTTACCCGGGGTAAAAATTTTCAGGGATGGTGAGAAAATGATGAGGTGAAAGATAGAGCCCTCAACCGCGGTGCGGCGTCTCGTCGTTTTTCTGCTATCTTGAAAAAAAAACTTTAGGGGGCATCGATGGCCCGGTGGGGCGAGGGTTAAGCGCATTGTATGTCTGGTGTCCCTACAGCTGACGTGAATCCCGTGTCCGTCAAGGGTGGTGCCATGCCGTGGGACGCCCCGTCCCTTGCAGGGAGTGGTGCCGTGTGACGCCCTGTCCCTGGCAGGGAGTGGTGCCGTGTGACGCCCTGTCCCTGGCAGGGAGTGGTGCCGTGGGACGCCCTGTCCCTGGCAGGGAGTGGTGCCGTGTGACGTCCTGTCCCTGGCAGGGAGTGGTGCTGTGTGACGTCCTGTCCCTGGCAGGGAGTGGTGCCGTGGGACGCCCTGTCCCTGACAGGGAGTGGTGCTGTGTGACGTCCTGTCCCTGGCAGGGAGTGGTGCCGTGGGACGCCCCCCGGCAGGGGTGCGGCCCCGCCCGGGGACGTCTGCCCTGGCGGAGTGGTGCCGGACGCCCTGTCCCTGGCAGGGAGTGGTGCCATGTGACGTCCTGTCCCTGGCAGGGAGTGGTGCCGTGGGACGCCCCGTCCCTGACAAGGAGTGGTGCCGTGTGACGTCCTGTCCCTGGCAGGGAGTTGTGCCGTGTGACGCCCCGTGGCTGGCAGGGAGTGGTGCCGTGTGACCCCTGTCCCTGGCAGGGAGTGGTGCCGTGTGACGCCCTGTCCCTGGCAGGGAGTGGTGCCGTGTGACGTCCTGTCCCTGGCAGGGAGTGGTGTCGTGTGACGCCCCGTCGCCGGCAGGGAGTGGCGCCATGTGACGCCCTGTCCCTGGCAGGGAGTGGTGTCGTGTGACGCCCTGTCCCTGGCAGGGAGTGGTGACGTGTGACGCCTCATCGCCGGCAGGTAGTGGTGCGGTGTGACGCCCCGTCCCTGGCAGAGAGCAGTGCCATGTGACGCCCTGTCCCTGGCAGGGAGCGGTGCCGTGTGACGTCCCGTCCCTGGCAGGGAGCAGTGCCGTGTGACGCCCTGTCCCTGGCAGGGAGTGGTGCCGTGTGACGCCCTGTCCCTGGCAGGAGTGGTGCCGTGTGATGCCCTGTCCCTGGCAGGGAGTGGTGCCGAGTGACGTCCTGTCCCTGGCAGGGAGTGGTGACGTGTGACGCCCCATCGCCAGCAGGGAGTGGTGACGTGTGACGCCCCATCGCCAGCAGGGAGTGGTGCCGTGTGACGCCCTGTCCCTGGCAGGGAGTGGTGACGTGTGACGCCCCATCGCCGGCAGGTTGTGGTGCCGTGTGACGCCCTGTCCCTGGCAGGGAGTGGTGACGTGTGACGCCCCATCGCCGGCAGGTAGTGGTGCGGTGTGACGCCCTGTCCCTGGCAGGGAGCAGTGCCGTGTGACGCCCTGTCCCTGGCAGGGACTGGTGCCGTGTGACGCCCTGTTCCTGGCAGGGACTGGTGCCGTGTGACGCCCTGTCCCTGGCAGGGAGCAGTGCCGTGTGACGCCCTGTCCCTGGCAGGGAGCAGTGCCGTGTGACGCCCTGTCCCTGGCAGGGAGTGGTGACGTGTGACGCCCCATCGCCGGCAGGTAGTGGTGCGGTGTGACGCCCTGTCCCTGGCAGGGAGTGGTGCCGTGTGACGCCCTGTCCCTGGCAGGGGTGGTGCCGTGTGATGCCCTGTCCCTGGCAGGGAGTGGTGCCGAGTGACGTCCTGTCCCTGGCAGGGAGTGGTGACGTGTGACGCCCCATCGCCAGCAGGGAGTGGTGCCGTGTGACGCCCTGTCCCTGGCAGGGAGCAGTGCCGTGTGACGCCCTGTCCCTGGCAGGGAGTGGTGACGTGTGACGCCCCATCGCCGGCAGGTAGTGGTGCGGTGTGACGCCCTGTCCCTGGCAGGGAGCAGTGCCGTGTGACGCCCTGTCCCTGGCAGGGAGCAGTGCCGTGTGACGCCCTGTCCCTGGCAGGGAGTGGTGACGTGTGACGCCCCATCGCCAGCAGGGAGTGGTGCCGTGTGACGCCCTGTCCCTGGCAGGGAGCAGTGCCGTGTGACGCCCTGTCCCTGGCAGGGAGCAGTGCCGTGTGACGCCCCGTCCCTGGCAGGGAGCAGTGCCGTGTGACGCCCCGTCCCTGGCAGGGAGTGGTGCCGTGGGACGCCCTGTCCCTGGCAGGGAGCAGTGCCGTGTGACGCCCTGTCCCTGGCAGGGAGCAGTGCCGTGTGACGCCCTGTCCCTGGCAGGGAGTGGTGACGTGTGACGCCCCATCGCCGGCAGGTAGTGGTGCGGTGTGACGCCCTGTCCCTGGCAGGGAGCAGTGCCGTGTGACGCCCCGTCCCTGGCAGGGAGTGGTGCCGTGTGACGCCCCGTCCCTGGCAGGGAGTGGTGACGTGTGACGCCCCATCGCCGGCAGGTAGTGGTGCGGTGTGACGCCCTGTCCCTGGCAGGGAGCAGTGCCGTGTGACGCCCCGTCCCTGGCAGGGAGTGGTGCCGTGTGACGCCCCGTCCCTGGCAGGGAGTGGTGACGTGTGACGCCCCATCGCCGGCAGGTAGTGGTGCGGTGTGACGCCCTGTCCCTGGCAGGGAGCAGTGCCGTGTGACGCCCTGTCCCTGGCAGGGAGTGGTGCCGTGTGACGTCCTGTCCCTGGCAGGTCGTGGTGCGGTGTGACGCCCTGTCCCTGGCAGGGAGTGGTGCCGTGTGACGCCCTGTCCCTGGCAGGGAGCAGTGCCGTGTGACGCCCCGTCCCTGGCAGGGAGTGGTGACGTGTGACGCCCCATCGCCGGCAGGTAGTGGTGCGGTGTGACGCCCTGTCCCTGGCAGGGAGCAGTGCCGTGTGACGCCCTGTCCCTGGCAGGGAGCAGTGCCGTGTGACGCCCCGTCCCTGGCAGGGAGTGGTGCCGTGTGACGCCCCGTCCCTGGCAGGGAGTGGTGCCGTGTGACGCCCTGTCCCTGGCAGGGAGTGGTGCCGTGTGACGCCCCGTCCCTGGCAGGGAGCAGTGCCGTGTGACGCCCCGTCCCTGGCAGGGAGTGGTGCCGTGTGACGCCCTGTTCCTGGCAGGTAGTGGTGCGGTGTGACGTCCTGTCCCTGGCAGGGAGCAGTGCCGTGTGACGCCCCGTCCCTGGCAGGGAGCAGTGCCGTGTGACGCCCCGTCCCTGGCAGGGAGTGGTGCCGTGTGACGCCCTGTTCCTGGCAGGGAGTGGTGCGGTGTGACGCCCTGTCCCTGGCAGGGAGCAGTGCCGTGTGACGCCCCGTCCCTGGCAGGGAGTGGTGCCGTGTGACGCCCCGTCCCTGGCAGGGAGTGGTGACGTGTGACACCCCATCGCCGGCAGGTAGTGGTGCGGTGTGACGCCCTGTCCCTGGCAGGGAGCAGTGCCGTGTGACGCCCTGTCCCTGGCAGGGAGCAGTGCCGTGTGACGCCCCGTCCCTGGCAGGGAGTGGTGCCGTGTGACGCCCTGTTCCTGGCAGGTAGTGGTGCCGTGTGACGTCCTGTCCCTGGCAGGGAGCAGTGCCGTGTGACGCCCCGTCCCTGGCAGGGAGCAGTGCCGTGTGACGCCCCGTCCCTGGCAGGGAGTGGTGCCGTGTGACGCCCTGTTCCTGGCAGGGAGTGGTGACGTGTGACGCCCTGTCCCTGGCAGGGAGTGGTGCCATGTGACGTACGCCCCGTCCCTGGCAGGGAGTGGTGCCGTGTGACGCCCTGTCCCTGACAGGGAGCAGTGACGAGTGACGCCCTGTCCCTGGCAGGGGAGTGAGCAGTGGCGTGGCCAGCCTGGCGGAGCAGCACCTTTCCGACTGCGGCCGGCTGCTGGGCCGCTTCTGCCGTGCTCTGGGCACCGCTGCCGCCGAACTGCTGGCGGAGGAGGACGACGTGGATGCACCGGCCGCCGACCCGGACCGCCAGTCCGAGGTAACGGCAGGCAGCTCAGTGATAGTGTTTGTGACGATGGTTCTGTTCAAAATACGTTAACCTTAGGGCGCAGCCGCAGTCAGTGGAGATGGCTATCCTGTCGGCACCAAAGTGATTGTGGCTGACTGTGAACTGGTCAGAGTTTACTTATTCATTTGGTGGCTGGCTGCCGAAGACGCAAAGTCGTAATCTGACAAGTGATTGAAATTGGGTATATTTATCTAGGATTCATCATAGTCTAAGGCATTTAGCGAGACCAAAATGATGCTATATCCAATCATTGTGGACCATTCCTTGCTTAGGCATGATACCAGCGGAGTGCGGTTCCTGACTAGCGCTTGTTGCTTGATCGTAGATACCATAGATTATTTCATGGGTCATTGCCATCCTAACCGCGTACTGAAATCTATGGCTTGTGGGATTAATACTTAAGTTTCGACACGCGTGTGCCCCCTCCCCCCATTTTTGCCACCCAGACCGTAGAATTGAGAAGTGATCGGGTTGACCTCGTGGTTCGATGCGGGGGTCTGCTATGCTAAGAGGTTGGCTATTTTTCAAGAAAGTAATATTTTCTTCCAAAATGTTCTGTACAAAGATGATTTAACATTGACACATATCGTTACAGTATGCCCACTTCCAGGGCTGTAGATCTCTTCTGGATTCAGAGAGGCTGGAATGGTCCTGGATGTGTTGACCTTGACACTGTAACGCAAACCCTATGGGAGTCCCGAAATCCAGGTGTCCCCAGCCCCCTTCTCCCCCCGCAGCAAGATATTCACACATGCCCGCCCCGGTCTCTCCTGGCATGACGGTACTAGACTTAGTTGCTAACCATCTCATTTTTAAGTGATCTTTCAGACGGCACAGAGTTGAAACCACATATATTATTAACACCTGAGAAGTTCTTGTAATGCGGGACGCTTAGGCCAAGTCGCTAAAGCGCCCCAAAACCCCAAACACACACACCTCATGTCATGCGTGCTTTACGAAACAAAACATCAACCGATACTGTGATAAGCGTTTTGAATTGGGGAGCAGCTACAGCATGGTCTGGACATACCCGGAGTTAGATGTTGACTTGTAGCCACCTGGTCGCGTTGCCGTCTGATCAGCGGTGCGCGGCGCGACCGGCAGAGGGTGCGGCTGGCCGGGGAGGTGCTGCAGCAGTACAGCTCCGGCGCCAGAGCCGCCGTCCTCCGTCGTCTGCCGGAGCTGCTGCGCCGCTGCACTGATGTCGAGCGGCTCATCTCAGGTGGGTACTGAGTCGGGCCCACCACGCCACGGCACCGCCTCCGTCGCCGGTCCATGCCCTCCATCGTACCGGAGACGGCGAGGTCTGCCTGTTGCCGTGCTGATATTGTGCACACCATCCTCTCTCAGCCGGCATGTGACCGGCTGTCCTGTGTCCTGCAGATGTGAGGCATCTGCCGGTGGAGTCTGAGACGGCGGCCCGGCAGCTGGCAGCTGCCCGGAAGCTGGCGGTCCGGCTGCGCAGCTGGCTTCTGTGCCTCCAACAGCAGCTGGTCAGAGCTGCCAGCTGACAGTACCGTGTCCTAGCCCGAGTGTTGCGTACTTAGCGTCGGACGCATGGCACCAGACACGTGAACGCACCCTGATCAGAGCTGGGACAAGCTTCCTGGTCACATATACGTCTGTGCAGTAGCTAGCTCTGATCGTTGTCTCATCAGTGTCAATGGATTTGAGTAGACTGGAAATACCAATTTGTTCCAGGACGCAATCTGGCATGGTCGGATGTCTTCGGTTTTATGGGGAGTCTTCCCAGTTGGGGGTGAGTTTTCGGCGGTCTGCGCTGAGTCTGTGATCCGCTGTGCGGGGTCTGATGGTTGGTGGTGGTGTTGGCAGACGGACGGCTGTGACAGCGCTGACCCGCCGGAGCCGAAGTCTGAGGTGGAGGTCGGTCCTCTGTCGGCCATCCGAGATGCTCTTAGCCTGCTGACCCGCTGCGTCCAGCGCCACTGCGACGGTGAGAGGCGTCGGGCGCGGCCACGCACCACTCATACCTGGGTATTAAGGTATTTGGGTGTTAATTGTTGGTTCATTATGAATGCCGTGTGGAGTGGAAGATGCAAACTAGCCTAAAATAACTGGATGTATACAGCTTGTTTGCAGTTTGGGTTTGTTGTGTTTTTTTCGACGAGGTTGAATGAGACTGTTCAGTGTGGCTGGGAAAGCAGCATGGTGCGGTTGTGCAGCCGCGTCGTGATTGGGGGGAGGAGGGACGCTGACGCAGCTGTGGGTCCCTGATGCAGCCGTGGTGTGACATGGGGTGGGAGGAGGGTGCTGACGCAGCTGTGGGGCCCTGACGCAGCCGTGGCGTGACAAGGGGTGGGAGGAGGGGTGCTGACGCAGCTGTGGGGCCCTGACGTAGCCGTGGCGTGACAGGGGAGGTAGGAGGGTGCTGACGCAGCTGTGGGGCCCTGATAAACCCGTGGCGTGACGGGGGATGGGAGGAGGGTGCTGACGCAGCTGTGGGGCCCTGATAAACCCGTGGCGTGACGGGGGATGGGAGGAGGGTGCTGACGCAGCTGTGGGTCCCTGATACAGCCGTGGTGTGACGTGGGGTGCTGACGCAGAGCTGGGGTGCGGCAGGGCGCGGATTGGACGGCGCGGCGCTGGCGGAGGCAGCGCGGCGGCTGTTGCGCTGGAAGCACCAGCTGGGCCGAGCGGACACTGAGCTGCAGCAGCTGGGCGGGGGCTGGCGGCGGCTGCGGCGGCACTGCTGCAGCTGTGCCGAGGTGCCGACCCCTCCGCTGCCCCGCCGCCAGCCGAGCGGCGGCGCAGTCCCGGCAAGTCGTGTCTGCGCTCAGGACACAGCCCGGTCAAGCGGCGCGTGCGCTGGGGGTCGGACGACGTCGGTCAGTAGGCGGCCATCCCAGCATTGACGTCTAGAGACAACTGGATGCATTTAGAGTAGTGAGATGATTAGCTTGCTTCAGTGATCGTACGTGATACTCAAGCCTCTTCGCGCGGGACTTGGAGCTTGTTTTGTTTGGCTTCGATCTCATAACCCCGAAAATGGGCTCGAGGGTATGGTACAGATCCATGAATAGGAGATTGCTGATTGACGAGTTTGAGCGGCTGCGGTGGCATTCGATCAATCCCCACGGGGAAGTTTCCCGTATAAATTTCAATGCTACCAGAGCGATACGACCGGATAAATCGACTGTGCCCTGCATATTTCAGGGATGGAATTAGTTCACGGCTTCAAACTTCAGACCGATTTTGACATTTCCAGAGAATGCCTGCAGTAGTTACATGCCCAAAAACAAAGATGCAAGGATGCTCCTTAGCCTTGCGAGCCAAGTCCCATGGAATTTGTCACGGTTTTGTTTGGAATGGTGTGTTACTAACATAATTTCGCCGGTTGTGATGAAGTCAACTCGAACTAAGTTATCATTAGCCCTGCGACTGTGAAGCTTCCGTTGGTTCTTCTATTCTACGCAGTGTATAGGACCTTCGCGTAGGAAATTTATGGTAGACAAGCGAGGATCCAGGACCGTGCCCTGCTCGGTTTCCTGCGCTTGTGCGTGCTGTCAATAGTTTGTAGACTGGTGTGCCTGTAGTCACAGTGTGGCATTCGGTGTATGTAGTCTGGCCTGCTCCCAGCGTGGCAGTGGGTAGTGGTGACCCCAGAGGCGCTGCCACCAGGGAGGGAGAGCTGCTGCGCCCCCCCTCCTGTACTCTGGGGAAGAGGTTGCAAATAAAATGGGGGAGGGGAAGGGAATTGCTGGAATTGCTCTGAATTATTCTTATTGTTGTCTTGTAATCGGTAGACATGACAAATTTAAAGAAGAAAATACTTCCTTTTGAAATGCTCCTGTGGTTTCAATGATGTTCAGTCGAAAACAAATCAACAGTTTCTGATTTTCACTGCCCCATGTGGTCGTCAAACATACAGAGAAGTAGGCGAATGTTTCTCCCGCAGCGTCTGGCCCCACCCACTGGAAACCGTGGCGACACCACAGTGGTCTGACGTGTGCAGTGTAGATCCATCGCTCCGCAAAGAGACGCGAAGCGTGATGTTTACGTTGTGAATGTGAGATAATATGCTTAGCCATTACCACGAAGCTTCTGGACTGCCGGCTATATCCTCTTTATAGATCCTCAGAAATGCTGGTGTTAGCTGTGAATGGTATAACTTATTTTTCCTGCGCTTGTGCCTGTTTTGTACACTCACCCAAGATAGTGCGCTCAATGTGGAGCACTGCGTTTGATTTATCGTCCGGAAGCCCTGGAAGGAATAAAATGACTGGCGGCATCAATGTAGATCTAGGACTTGAGTTCGGGAGGGGTCAGCATGTCGGAGATTCTGGTGCGAGAGCATGATGTGCTCAAGGCTGGAGATCTCTTCTGGATTCAGGGTGGATGGATTGACTGGCATGGTAATATAAGGTCCATACAAACCCTATGGGAGACTCAATATCCAGGGGGTTCTGACCCCGCCCCAGTCCTCCCCCTCTGGATCCCTACACATGGGTGTGCTGTGAGAGCTTATCAGATGGAAGACTTGCCACTGGAGAGGGGGAGTGAGGTGCACACCTGAGCGACGGGTAAGACCGACGGATCTAGGATCAGGGGATGCAAATTAGTGCACCTCCCCCTTATGGGCCCTCGATACCCCCCCTAAAACGGTGCTTTCCACCCCTTCCTCATGCGAATATTAGCGTCACCGTGATGAAATTTGGTGCCCACACGAGAGGTTTTGCTGCCCAAAAATGGCATCCCTCCGGGCGGAAAATTTGGATCCACCCCCGGGGCATGACCAAAAGAAATAATCTACGTTCATGAAGTTAGCGACGAATTCGCATTCGGATTCAGCGACAGATTCGCCCGAAATGGCGTCTCCTGCGATTTCGCTCAAATTCACACCATACACCGGGCCCTCAACAACACCCTCCTAAAGTGATTTTACGTCACATTCACCCGTTCACCCGCTAGAGGTGAAAAAGTGAAATTCACCCGAAACAGCGTCTCCTGCGACGGATTCAGCGACGGATTATTCGCCCGAAATGGCGTCTCCTGCGATTTCGCTCAAATTCACACCATGGGCTCCCTGGGCCCTCAGCAACTCACCCCACCTAAAGTGATTTTACGTCACATGCACCCGTTCATCCGCTAGAGGTGAAATTAACCCGAAACAGTATCTCCTGATGTCGCTCAAATTCACACCATAGGCTCGTCAAGCCCTCAGCAACTCACCCCTAAAGTGATTGACGTCACATTTACCGTTCATCCGCTAGAGGTGAAAAGTGAAATTCAACCGAAACGGCGTCTTCAGCGACGGATTCAGCGACGGATTCGCCCAAAAGGCGTCTCCGCGATTTCGCTCAAATCACACCATAGGCTCCCCGTGCCCTCAGCAACTCAACCCTAAAGTGATTATACGTCACGTTCACTCGTTCACCCGTTAGAAGTGAAAAAGTGAAATTCACACAAAACGGCGTCTCCTCCGATTTCGCTCAAATTCACACCATAGGCTCCCCAGGCCCTCAGCAACTCAACTCTAAAGTGATCTTACGTGTTTTTAATGTGTGTGTGTGTGTGTGTTTTTTTTTTACCGTTTGCTGCATGTTTTTCTCCTCCACTCTCTTCCTCCCGCGGGATCTTTCCTATACTTTGTATGTACTGTTTTATCTGTGTTTTATTGTGTGCAATATATGTATGGACGTAGTTTTAACAGGGGCGGGGCGGATCCGGGCTGGTGCTGACCGGGGGAGGCAAATTTTGAGCACATTCGGTACCTGACAGCATTCATGACGATGGATCAAAAAATTTGGCTGGGACTTCCCCCTTGTTTGGCCAACAGGCGGATCATGTCCCCCCGTCTCCCACCCCCACGCTTTCGGCGCCCATGCCCCGATATAAGTTTAACCCTCGCCCCACCGGGGGGCCATCGATGGCCCCTTTAAGGTTTTTTTCGGGATAGCAGAAAAACGACGAAACGCAGCACCGAGGTTGAGGGCTCTATCTCTCACCTCATCATTTTCCCACCATCCCTGAAAATTTTTTATCCCGGGTCACCCAAGGTCAGGTCACCAGGCCATAGGCGGATCCAGGATTGCCGATCGGGGGGCACCTTCCCGGGGGGGCACCATCCGGACCGGGAGGGGCGCCATCCGGACCAGGGGGGCGCCACTTATGACCGACAAAAGCTATCAGGTGGGCGCCAAATCCTATCGGTGGGCGCCGACTTTCGCATCCTGGGGGAGGGGTGGGAAGCGACATTTCAGGGGGGCGCCATCGACCTTTCAGGGGGCGCCGAGGGTCGATCGGGGTTGGGGGGGCACGTGCCCCCTTGCCCCCTGGATCCGCCTATGCACCAGGCAAGGTCAACCAAGGTCACCTCACTTCAACTTTGAAGTTCTATAAGAGCTACATTTCTCAGTCGATCGATTTGAAACTTGCTACACTTCATGAACATTCCAGGGTCTACAACGTGTATATCCGGGATTTTTCGATTTCGTGACCTGAGGTCAGATCACGAGGCGACCTCTCCCATTGGAAAAGCATAGGGAAAAGCTGTCTCATGATCTAAAAGCCAAAAAAATGATTGCAAATACTCAGACTGCTCATAACAGCGTTTTTGGACACCATTTCACGGATCCCAGGGGTCATATTTGCCCTTTGACTTTTCCAAGGTCATCCAAGGTCACCAGGGGTCAAAAACAGTATTTTGACAATAACTTTTGACCTATTTAAGCTAGAGCGCTGAAACAAATACCATCGTGTTTGTCTCGCCACTGGCTTTCATTTCATTTACGGCAAGGTCACTGTCTGACCTTTCGTGACCTCAGGTCATATTAGGTCACGAAGTGACCGCTGGAGGTCAAAACACTGGCGGGAGGTCTTAACCTTCCACATAAAGGAAAAAGGTCTGGCAATTTCCTATCAAATGTAATTAACCAGATCTCAATAGCTCTAATGGCATAGGAGTTATGTCCAGTTCTCTTAACCCTTGCCCCGGTGGCGGGTACGAGCCACCTTCGCCCTGGTGGGGGGCTAAAAAGACCCCCCACGATCTCAAAAACTAAGAGAGCTAGAAAAAAGCGCAAAACGGCAATCGAAAGCTCTTCAAAAATGATATCGAAAATACTTCAGTCATTTTTCTTGTCAGGTCAATATCAAGGTCACCAGAGGTCAAAATAGGTCAAAATCGCTAATATGAGGTGTACTAAGAAAACCTCATATATCTCAGAAACTATGATAGCTAGAAACATGTCTCTAACACCATTCGAAAGCTCTTGAGATGCGCTTTCATTACAGTGGCATTCATTTTCGTGTCAGGTCAAAGCCTAGGGAGCTACAGGTCACTAGATATTGGGCATATTCTTGGGAATGCCCATAGCCACCCATGCATAAGGGCGTTTACGTTTTCGGTAATAGCTTCCAAACCAAACAAGATACAGCCATAGTTTATGCACCATTGCAATCCTCTCGTCAATACGAATCGAATGATATATGATATTGCTATGCCAGGTCAAATTTAAGAATTTGACCTGACCCAGGTCAACGGTCTGACCCAACTTGACCTGGTATAGTCATGATGTATATCATTTGACTTCCAGTGACTATACAAACACTTTGGTGACAAAATAAAAGCTCTATCTTATTTTATTCAAAATTTATAGAGAAAAACACCAAAAAATGCTTATTTGACCTAAGGTGACATTTTAAAGGTCACAAGTCAAAAATTTTGGCATCAGCTCCAGAAATGGGCTAAGAGCAAGTCGCAACCGGTGTTTGAAGTTGATTCCATCCATACTTACTGAGAAAAGCTCATTTCGTGATTTTTCCCATGTATTGACAATGGGGAGGTCATGCTCTGCACATGACCTTAGGTCACCAATATCAAAAATCCCGGAACAAATGTTGTAGCTCCTGGTGGGCCCAATATGTGGTATGAGTTTCAACTTGATCGATTAATCCTTCTTTTAGTTATGCGGTCCTAAGCATTTTTGAGGTGAGGTCACTTCACCTGGCCTGGTGACCTGACCTATTATGACCTTGAGCCAAAATTTTCAGGAAAGATGTAAAAATGATGAAGAAACAGCTAGACCAAGTTTGGCAGCTGCGCGCCGCCGTTTTTTGGTCACTTCGAAAAACCCGAGGGGGTCTAAAAAGACCCCCACCCGGGCGAAGGTTAAGCATTCCATATTTGAGTGAAAATAGCCTATCTTCACCTTTCTTGACCTCTGGAGGTCAAACCATTGACCTGAGCGCTTAAACATGTAATGTAATTTCTTACTGAATTCACGCGAGTTTTCTAATGCACTTTGCAGATTTGCGCTAACCCCCATATTTTCGGAGTTAGAGGAGGGCCATCGATGCCCCCTCGGTGGGGCGCGGGTTAACTCTAACTGTAACAAGGCGTTGACTGGTAAGAAATTGTTTGAAAAGTCATCCGTCCCTCCTTTTAAACCCCGGCATTCCACCGCTGCGCCTCTGTAGGAAATGGTTGCAGCGGGTTTGGGGATTTCATTGGAACAGTCAGTATGGCCCTCTAGAATGGGAGGAGGCTTATTCTAGAGACTTATCTGTAATTCTGCACACTCTCCTTGCCAGTTTTGTCGTGTCGTGATGTCGCGATGTTGGTAGTTGCTCGATTCTGGCGCGCGTGGGTGTGGACAGAGAATTTTGTCCTCAAACATAAAGTAAATGTTATTGGCGGAAATTTCGTATTAGATTTGTATTATTAGATAAACTTCAAGCTATAGCATTTGTATTGTCAGGTGAGTAGTTGTTTTGTCTCAATTTTTAAGGTGGGCTTTGCTGGATGGTGCGCTGGTTTTGCCCCGATGTTGTCAGCTTGGCTTGACAGCTATTTTTGGCATTTAAATGCAAAATGTGTGCATTTTTGCTAATACATTAAGTTTTGGATGGCAGGAGCTGCAGCTTTTGGTTATGTTTGGGGCTGGCAAGGAAACATTGGGACAGAAATTGACAGTTGTGGTGGCACTGAAACACTAAGCAGATGCTAAAAGAAAAAAAAAGAATGAATATTTGGTGATCATTGTTAGCCTACCTACAGCGTAAAATGAAAATGTGTGCCCCAGTGGAAAGTAAAGTCTGCCTCAACAACTATAAATATGGCCTGATTGGGGCAGGATATGAGCTGCCCCAAAAACATCATTGAGAAGCCTGCTGTGTTCTGCAGACTGACCCACTATAAAGTTGCCACATTCCCTTCAATTTCCTCGAAGACTGGTAAAAGCTGCTAAAAATTGGTGGGTCTGCCCAGAGACTGCCTCAACCAGATATTGTCAAAACCTGCAACATTCTCATGGATTGACTGCTTTTAAGTAAATAAATTGTTCTGCAGGTGTTTTCAAAAGAGAGGAAACAATAATATCTTAGATGGAATAATTCAATCCCAAACTGGGCCAAACTACAGGGGACCTTCCACTCCAAGGCATAATTGATAATTAGAATGTGGTTTATTCATCCATACATGAAATGGGTGTGAGATCCAAGGTGAAATTGTTAGTAATACATTATCCCAAGCCTTCTTATTCCTGGAATCCTGCCTGTAGCACTTCTGGTAAGCTTGTGCAATATGCAAGGCAAATTGTCTTCACTAGTCTGCAAAGCAATGGCATAATTTCTTGCAGAGTGGGAATAGTACCCTGCAAGAGGTATAGGTACAGGACACAGTACAATAATCATCAGCCATTCCATTTCCTGGCTGAGAGGTGGGAAACAAGTGTCACATTACAGATAGTAATCTTTTTGGGTTATCAAAAGTGGGATGTTTTCAAACAACCAATATGCAAAGAATTGCAAGCATGCTGTTTTTTGTCTTAACACTCATACTGGAGGGGGTCTGGCACTAACATGCACTGGGGGCCTGGTAGGCCACCCTAAGATTTAGGAAACTCAAAGGCATAGAAAAACACAGTTTGGAAGGTGGGTGGGGGTTATGGTGAACTACATTATGACCAATATTTATTGACCTAGGTTAATATCTTCAAGGTCAAATGAGGTCATAAAGGTTAAATCCAGGCTGTGCTGGGACTGAGTGGAAAATGCTGTCACTATGTGGGGAAAAGGCAGGAACAATCTAAAAGGCAGACCCCTACAGTTTTGGGGTCGAGGTCATTCAAGGTCATTGACCTATAGGTTCACAATATGGTATACTACTTATAATGTGCAATATAACTAGCACTATAGTAACTGTTTGGAGGAAATGAGAATTGACCTTTCCCAATAACTTTTACTTTGACCTTGAACTTTGCATTGAGGTAGGTACCTTAACTATGACATCATAGCAGGAGGTATGTCAGACCAGGTAACACCATTTGACTGGAAGCACTGATGGCAGTGACCTTGAAAATGCTGATATGACCTTGACCTGTGACCTTGGCCTGTGTCCTTTGACCTTGAATTTTGACCTTGGACTGTGACCTTTGACCTTGACCTTTATATGAGGTGACCTTGACATATGACCTTGGTTATATGGCATTGTGACATCACCACTCGGTCTCCAATGCAAGTGAAATGGTCCAGCCGTGCGATTACGGCAATCCCAAAATGGAGGTCTGACTTTGAAAGCCCACAATTAAAAAATTCGACGGATTTTGAAAATTCGTTCACCAATCTACGAGCTACCAAAATCTCTTAAATGTGGCCAAGTATCGTTTTTCGGATACGAACGGTTCTCTGGCCACCTCGGAAAAGCAGGTTGGGAGCCTCCGAGGCCCCCTCCAGTGCACGTGTTAAAGGCCACAAAGGCCACATTCCCGCTAATGACGAGAAACTCAAACAGTCCATGGAGTGAGCACCGATAAAGTGTTGATGTGGTGCATGGCTCAGTGTTAGAGCACCTGCCTCGTGGAGCCACAGGTTCCGGGTCCAGAGCTTGGCGGGTTCTCTGAATAAATTCACCTGATCCCTAAAAAGCCCTCCCGATAGGTTCGATGTATCAACATGCCACTTTGACAGCTAGTGTGTTGTTAAACCCAAACCATTGTTTACACAGTGCTGATGAATTCTCTATGGTGTTATTTAGAACGTGTTTCATGTGAAAACACTTATAATGTAAAAATCATACTAGCAGAATCCTCCAAAGCTAACCAGAATGGTCCAAAATTATGTTTTTAGTTAAAAAAACTAGAAAGTGCTTTCAGAAACTGACTTGGCACCACTGCTTAAATTTTATTCTCAACATTGAAAATTAGTAGATAAGCTACAAATGACAGGGTTTGATAATTGCACTTTTAATCTTGGACCTGTTTCCAATTGGTCAGCTTGTTTTATGGGGGGAGGGGGCAGCTTGTGACAGGGGAGGGGGAAGTGTGTGAGCTAAGCTGCATCATCTAGCTTATGTGCATTGCTGATCTCAGTTGCACACACTGGGGTTGAGCTGGTCGCCTGTGCTGGTCAGTAACCAGCTGACACGGTGGTGGTGCCGCAGGCGCTGCTGCTAGCGACAGTCATGTCGACACACCAGCACCGCTACAAGAACGTGCGCCTCGACTCCGCCGAGATGCGCCGACGCCGCGAGGAGGAGGGCATCCAACTGCGCAAGCAGAAGCGCGAGCAGCAGCTCAACAAGCGGCGCAACGTGACGCTGCCGGACCAGCTGCAGGACGACGAGGTCTCCTCCACTGGCACCGTGAGTCCGGAGCAGGCTGCCCCGGCGCCCGACCCCGGTTTGAACATCCCCGAGGGGATTTTCAAACGCGATAACTGGGAGGGGGTGGTTAATGGATGCATGTTGACGTTTTATTGAATTTATGATAATTTGTATTTTCTCTTGATCTAACGGATCCAACGGATCAATCTGATGATGTAGTGATGTGGAACACAGTTATGTCTGTGTAACGTATCTTTGGTCCGTAAGGATTAATATAAAGATGGGCCTCGCCTGGCATTGACAGTGTCCCAAAACTGGTTTTGCGCCAGGGTGCTGAGTGTAAAATTCATATTGGAAAATATAGTCCGCGAGTGGAAAATGCAGAAATAGTAAACATTTCTAAAACCAATTAAAATCCTTATTCAAATATTTGTTTAACGTTTAGAAAGAAAAACTTTGTCATCCGAATTACTTTACTACCATAAATTTTTGCACCAGTATTATTTGATTGTGCTCAAAAAGGCTCTACTTGAAAAGCGTATGGAAAATTGAGCAAAAAAGCACAGAAATGCGTGGATAATTCAGCTTTCCCGGGTGTTGTTTTCCACCCAGCACCGTGGAATTTGGGACGCTGGGCATTGAGAAAGTGGAATCACGTTGAAAGCCAGCCTGCCGCGGCTGCCGCAGGAGGCGCCGCCGCAGACCATCACCAAAGAGATCGTGGACGCGCTGTACAGCGGGGAGCTGGCGGCACAGCTGGACGCCACGCACAAGTTCCGCAAACTGCTCAGCCGGGAGCCCAACCCGCCCATCGACGAGGTCATCCGCGCCGGCATCGTGCCTCGCTTCGTCGAGTTCCTCAAGGTGGACGACCAGCACCTCCAGGTGAGCCCCGACAGTGGTGCGGTCCACCACGCCCAGGGGTGGTCCCGAACACCGCCCTTGGGAAAACGGCGAACATTAGAAGACGAGAAAAGAGAGCTTTGAAGAATGATGGGAAAACTTCCCGTTTCTGGGTGCGTGGTCCGGCTCCTCCGTGGATTGCCAGTGGCTACGCTTGCAGGGATTGTACCGCAAAGAGTGTATATGGTGATTAATTTGCCTCTGACGTGCTACATTTCTCCGTTCTTTACAGTTTTATATGTCTATTTCTTTCGAATCTCCCCCTGCCCTCCTTATCCGCCGTGTCTCTCCGTCCCAGTCCTGCTAACCGGACACCTGTGGCCGGCAGTTCGAGGCGGCCTGGGCGCTCACCAACATCGCGTCCGGCTCGTCGGCGCAGACCCGCCGCGTGGTGGAGGCCGGCGCCGTGCCCATCCTCATCAGTCTGCTGCAGTCGCAGTACGAGGACGTGCGCGAGCAGGCCGTCTGGGCGCTGGGCAACGTGGCTGGCGACTCGCCCGAGTGCCGCGACTACGTGCTGGAACAGAAGATGCTGATGCCGTTGCTGCAGTGAGTGCCGACCGGCCGTAGCGGTGCCTAGAGAGGTATGGAGGCACTCCGTGTTGTCTTTGGGTCTGGGGGTGGAGCGGCGGCTCTGTCGGATTCGAGTTGGCTCGGGAACGTTTTTCCTAACTGGAAATACAGTCAGCTAAATACAGGGTCAGTTTTATTTGTGACCATCTCACTGAACGCATCTATCCTTTAGACATGCCATTATTGCAGTGTTGTGCGGCATTATTTCTGCTGTTGTGTTGTTATCGTTTGTATGTACTGGACCTTGACCGGGTACTGAGCGGTGTGTGATGTACCCGCGGCTCGCCGGCAGGATCCTGGCTAACGACCCGCCCCGGCTCACGCTCAAGCGGAACGCCGTCTGGGCACTCAGCAACCTGTGTCGCGGCAAAAGCCCGCCACCGGACTTCGAAAAGGTAGCCGTCCAGAACTACCGCTGGTGGTGCTGAGTGTGCTAGGAGTGTCGACTTCGCGCGGTCGCAACATTCTCATCTGATGCCCCTCGGTTTACGTTTTTGTGCATTCTGTGTTTTGAAGTTCATTTATGACATTCTTGTATGTGCTTATTGGTATGTTTTATGAGGTAGTTTGTGAATACCGACGCCTGCAATTTTACCCACCCCGTAATTGGCTGCGCCAGCCCTTATGCTCGTCTGCTGTGTGGGCGAACCGTTCAACAGCAGACATGAGTCATTCGTGCCTGTTGTCTTACTTCTATGCTCTGTGCTGTTTATAATCATCCTTGCCCTTGGGCGTTTTGTCTCCCCCGTGCGGTACGCGTGAAGCTGTGTCTCCGTCTCACTCTCGTGCCATGCAGATGGAGCTGTGTTTCTATTTCAACCTCTGTCGTGTAGATGGAGACGTCTCTGTCTCTACTTCACTCTCTGCCGTGCAGGTGGAGCCGTCTCTGCGTCACTCTCTGCCGTGCAGGTGGAGTCGTCTCTACTTCACTGTCTGTTGTGCAGGTGGAGCCGTCTCTACTTCACTGTCTGCCGTGCAGGTGGAGCTGCCTCTACTTCACTCTCTGCTGTGCAGGTGGAGTCGTCTCTACTTCACTCTCTGCCGTGCAGGTGGAGTCGTCTCTACTTCACTCTCTGCCGTGCAGGTGGAGTCGTCTCTACTTCACTGTCTGCCGTGCAGGTGGAGCTGTCTCTACTTCACTTTCTGCCGTGCAGGTGGAGCCGTTTCTACTTCACTCTCTGTCGTGCAGGTGGAGTCGTCTCTACTTCACCCTCTGCCGTGCAGGTGGAGCCGTCTCTACTTCACTCTCTGCCGTGCAGGTTGAGCCGTCTCTACTTCACCCTCTGCCGTGCAGGTGGAGTCGTCTCTACTTCACTGTCTGCCGTGCAGGTGGAGCTGTCTCTACTTCACTTTCTGCCGTGCAGGTGGAGCCGTTTCTACTTCACTCTCTGTCGTGCAGGTGGAGTCGTCTCTACTTCACTCTCTCCCGTGCAGGTGGAGCCGTCTCTACTTCACTCTCTGCCGTGCAGGTGGAGCTGTCTCTACTTCACTCTCTGCCGTGCAGGTGGAGCCGTCTCTACTTCACTTTCTGCCGTGCAGGTGGAGCCGTCTCTACTTCACTGTCTGCCGTGCAGGTGGAGCTGTCTCTACTTCACTTTCTGCCGTGCAGGTGGAGCCGTCTCTTCTTCACTCTCTGCCGTGCAGGTGGAGCCGTCTCTACTTCACTTTCTGCCGTGCAGGTGGAGCCGTCTCTACTTCACTGTCTGCCGTGCAGGTGGAGCTGTCTCTACTTCACTGTCTGCCGTGCAGGTGGAGCCATCTCTACTTCACTGTCTGCCGTGCAGGTGGAGCCGTCTCTACTTCACTCTCTGCCGTGCAGGTGGAGCCGTCTCTACTTCACTCTCTGCCGTGCAGGTGGAGCTGTCTCTACTTCACTGTCTGCCGTGCAGGTGGAGCTGTCTCTACTTCACTGTCTGCCGTGCAGGTGGAGCTGTCTCTACTTCACTTTCTGCCGTGCAGGTGGAGCCGTCTCTTCTTCACTCTCTGCCGTGCAGGTGGAGCCGTCTCTACTTCACTCTCTGCCGTGCAGGTGGAGCCGTCTCTTCTTCACTCTCTGCCGTGCAGGTGGAGCCGTCTCTACTTCACTTTCTGCCGTGCAGGTGGAGCCGTCTCTACTTCACTGTCTGCCGTGCAGGTGGAGCTGTCTCTACTTCACTGTCTGCCGTGCAGGTGGAGCTGTCTCTACTTCACTTTCTGCCGTGCAGGTGGAGCTGTCTCTACTTTACTTTCTGCCGTGCAGGTGGAGCTGTCTCTACTTTACTTTCTGCCGTGCAGGTGGAGCCGTTTCTACTTCACTCTCTGTCGTGCAGGTGGAGTCGTCTCTACTTCACTCTCTGCCGTGCAGGTGGAGCTGTCTCTACTTCACTCTCTGCCGTGCAGGTGGAGCTGTCTCTACTTCACTCTCTGCCGTGCAGGTGGAGCTGTCTCTACTTCACTTTCTGCCGTGCAGGTGGAGCTGTCTCTACTTCACTGTCTGCCGTGCAGGTGGAGCTGTCTCTACTTCACTTTCTGCCGTGCAGGTGGAGCTGTCTCTACTTTACTTTCTGCCGTGCAGGTGGAGCTGTCTCTACTTCACTCTCTGCCGTGCAGGTGGAGCCGTCTCTACTCACTCTCTGCCGTGCAGGTGGAGCCGTCTCTACTTCACTCTCTGCCGTGCAGGTGGAGCCGTCTCTTCTTCACTCTCTGCCGTGCAGGTGGAGCCGTCTCTACTTCAATCTGCCGTGCAGGTGGAGCCGTCTCTACTCACTCTCTGCCGTGCAGGTGGAGCCGTCTTTACCAGGTCCACCAGGTGGAGTCGTGTCTACTTCACTGTCTGCCGTGCAGGTGGAGCCGTCTCTACTTCACTCTCTCCCGTGCAGGTGGAGCCGTCTCTTCTTCACTCTCTGCCGTGCAGGTGGAGCCGTCTCTACTCACTCTCTGCCGTGCAGGTGGAGCCGTCTCTACTTCACTCTCTGCCGTGCAGGTGGAGCTGTGTCTACTTCACTCTCTGCCGTGCAGGTGGAGCCGTCTCTTCTTCACTCTCTGCCGTGCAGGTGGAGCCGTGTCTGCCGGTGCTGGCACGCCTGCTGTTTGACGCTGACGCCGAGGTGCTGGCCGACACCTGCTGGGCGCTGGGCTACCTCTCTGACGGGCCCAACAACAAGATACAGGCGGTCATCAACGCTGGCGTCTGCCGCCGGCTCGTCGAGCTGCTCATGTCAGTACTGCCGAGCCGGGCCCTGCACGGGCGATAGAACGAACTGTATCCTGGCTCATCGTGCTACTTTGTGGTTTGGGTCAGAAGTTCCCATCTATTATTTTGTAGACGATGATTAAATCAGTCGTTTAAGGGTCATGCTACTGGTGTTTGCTGGTGTTGATTTGGATGTTTGTGTTGTAGATACGTTCTAAACCATAAACTTTTGCTATAAGCGATGCTTGACTGTCCACGACCTGAAGCATTTCACCTTGGCTTTGCTGCGTGTGCAGGAAACGTAAACTTGACCTCGTGCGAAAATCAGTGCGCGGCAGGTGATTTCGGCCGCAACCATGCGCACGTTCCGTAGTGCGCTCTCAGTGACTGTGTAATGGTGGGTGACGTTGACAGCAACTCGGAGCAGTCGGTGGTGTCGGCGGCGCTGCGCGCGGTCGGCAACATCGTCACCGGAGACGACATGCAGACGCAGGTGATCCTCAACTGTCAGGCGCTGCCCTGCCTGGTCTTCCTGCTCAACTCGCCCAAGGAAAACATCCGGAAGGAGGCCTGCTGGACCATCAGCAATATCACGGCCGGCAACAAGAGTCAGATCCAGGTGCGGTACCTGGCAGAGGCAGAGCAGAACGGGCGATATTTTTATCTGCTGAGCGCTTTGTTTGAGTCCACCCAGTGGTGGATTTTGCCGACGTCCGAGCTTGGATCCCCCGTCTGACATATGACCCTGGATGTGGGCTTCGCAAGGCGTGAATAAATCAAACGATTTCTTTAATTGTGTTTTTGGTGTCGCATGCCATTCACAGTACATGAAACGGAACAGTGCCTTTATAAAATATGTGGTGTCGCCTATTTGTATAGTGTTCCTTTACAATCTGGCTGACGCTTTCTTTCCCAGGCGATGCTGATAGACCACACACCTAATAAGCGTTGTCATTCTGAGAATGCGTTTTTGCAGTTACCAAAGTCCGTGTATATGTATATGTGATCTCCCCTGGTGGTCCGGCAGGAGGTAATAGACGCTAACGTGTTCCCGGTGCTGATCGAGATTCTGTGGCGTGCTGACTTCCGCACGCGGAAAGAGGCGGCGTGGGCCATCACCAACGCCACCACCGGCGGCACGGCCGACCAGATCAAGTATCTCGTGCAGCAGGTTAGTCTCGAGATCATCACTAGCTATACTACGGGCGATACTGCCGACCGAACCAGGTACCGTCTACAGCAGGCGAGTCTCTGGGCTGTCGCAACTCCTCAACCGGTGGCATTACCGAACAGATCAAGTGCCGCTGACCTGGGATTTTCGTAGATGACCACGCCGGGCGGACAGCGTGGCGGTATTGAGATCGGAGTCTGGGTCCACTGGGATGGAGAGCAGTCTAAGGTGACGCGGCGTCGACGGCCGGCGGTGGCGCCGCCCGCTGTGTGGGGCGGCTGCGTTGTCCGGCCGTCGCACAGTAAAGCTGGCGCGTTCACCCAGCTCTGAGCTGCAGCCCCAGAGCTGGTCTTTGTCGCCGAGAACAGACCCTGCGGAGGTCTGCTGCCCGTCTCGATGAGGTCATTGTAATCGGTAAAATGTGCTCATGGCGCTTGTGTGACTCCACTGAGGTGTGCGGCCTGTTTTGCTGAGAGGTTGCTGGAAGGCGTTGTCATTACGGTGCTCTTTGGCCGAGGTGTTAGCTGACGTTGTGGTCTACATGGTTTCAGAATTGCATTCCTCCACTGTGCGAGCTGCTGACAGTGATGGACCCCAAGATCATCCAGGTGGCGCTGAACGGCCTGGTCAACATACTCAAGCTGGGCGAGGCCGAGGCCAAACTCTCCGGCCAAAACCCCTACGCCGTCATGATCGAGGAGTGCTACGGTAAATGGCAGTGTCTTGGAGTCTGTCTAACCTTCGCCCGAGTTTCACGTTTTATCCGTTTTACGCCTGGCTTCACTGAATACTGAATCACTGGTTTACTAAGCAGGCTAGGAGTTAAGTCGCACGGCATTGCTTATTGTGCGTGGCAGTGCATTGGCAACGAACAGTAAGATTACTGTAGTCTACACGTGACTCTGCGTATTCAAATATATAAAAACTAGCGGAAGGTTCCGTGGCGAGACTGAGCGCCGTTGAGCTGGTGGGCCGCTGCCTGGGTGACCTGGCTGCTGAGTGCCGGCGCCTGACCGGGCGTGGGACCCTGTGTGTTGGCGTGGGCGGGGACGTCTGACTGGCGGCGGTATCGTTGTCGCGTATGGGGCCACCCGAGCGGCGTCGGGATTTAAGTGCCTCGGCGCTTTTACGCCAATCGGGGATTCTTCTTGACTTACTTGTTTTGTGGAATGCTGGAAAATAAATGTATGTATCTATGTATGTACACCAGGTTGTGTAACATTGGCCCATGCTTCCCGCAGGCCTGGACAAAATCGAGTTCCTGCAGTCCAACAAGAACCAGGAGATCTACCAGAAGGCTTTCGACATCATCGAGACCTACTTCGGCAGCGAGGACGAGGTATCGACGGTGGCGCCCTCTGGCGACGCGCCTCTCGGCGAGTTCCAGTTCGCCCCTGGCGCGCAGCCCCACCAAAATATCAACTTCTAGCCTGGGGCCGGCGACTGTGCGTGTGTGCGTGAGTGTGGGCGGCATCTAGTCAGCCGGCCGGCGCTGCCGGCCCGGCTGCATTTGGCGGCGGTGTGCATGGCGTGTTCCTGACTGCGGGCCATCATGCCCGCTCTGGTGGGACTCAGTAGGCCTTGCACGCCACCCGTGTGAGTGGACGGGACACCGCTGTGTGGCGGCGGAGTGGGGTGATGTCTGTGCCAGTGGCGGCTGTGCTGGCCGCGGCCTCTCCGGGCACCGGTGGGTGACAATAACACAGCGGCCGGTGCGTGGACACCGGCCGGGACGCAACAGAGCCGGCCCCCGCCGGCGACACTCGCCTCTTCGAAACTGACTGTGATACTCGCGCGCGTGCTGCTGAGTGGCTGACCGTGTGACTGGTGAGTGAGAGTGAGTGCGCAGGTGGCAGCGAACACACGCTGGGACTGAGTCTCACCCCGTGACGAAGGTGTGGACTCTGACGCCGCCGGCTCCGGCCTTGTCCGGCGCCGCGGGACGTTTTTTACCGACTGGTACCTAATAGTTCACTAACGCCTGATAGTATATATATATATAGTATATCTGTGTGGCCATGTGTTTGCGTCGTGGGAGCTTCCGTGGATCAGCTGTACGTGCGGTGTCGTGTTTGTGGAGGGCGGCAGCGGTGGCGTGCCGGTGCGGCGTTTTGAGGCTGGCGCGCCCTGTTGGAGGTGCTCTCGGCGGTATCCAGGCACTGCCCCGGCGTGACGGGCTGTAGGCGGTACCCGCCCGGCGTCCAGTCCACCCCGCTGGGGCCACAGCCGCCGGCGGTGCCCGCCCGGCGTCCAGTCAACCCGGCTGACCTCAAGTGTCGGCATGCAGCCATCGGGCCAACCTGGACTGTTGGCGGTGCTCAGGCCGATATCCAGGCACCCGCCGCCACCGCCCCGCCATTTTGTTAGTAATTTATGAGAGATTTGCTCTGATTTCAGGCTTTCTTTTGATTGTGAACGAATAAATGTTTAATTCACGACTGGCTTCGGCCAATCAACGTTGGGGTTAGCCGAACGGACGTCTCCTTTGAATCGTCTTCATTTTGCGGTGACCGGGTATAGGTTTCTTAGACAATTTCGCGTTTTCCCTATTAGACATATCATCAGTGTTTGTACCCGTCTCAAAATCCCAAATCTGCGGTGCACAACGCTACGCTGGGACGAACCAACACTAAGACAACACAGAGTCAAGGCAAGTCAGGCACGCACAGGCTGTCTAACAAGTAACGTTGCCGTCCTGGAGTGCTGCGCCATCCAGTCGAGGAGGGTTGGGACTGAGCTTAGTCACCATCATCTCCCCCAGCCTGAACCGCGGGATAAGGACGATCTTTACAAGAACAAATGTACGTGGACGAGACTTTTGGGGACTGTCTCAGCGGTGTAAAAGGAACGTCTTGAGATGTATAGACAGGAGATAAGATTTGACTTACGACATCGAAGCTCCCTATCCTGTACCTGGGAATAGTGTCAAACGCTCCGTAAATGCCACTACTCTGACGGTGATGGAGCATTGGCGGTTCCTACTGCCAACCCAAGTTGCCACAGGCGCGAATTTTGGCAACGGTTGCTGAAGTATTTCGATGTTCTGAATTCCTTAGAAGAATATGTTGGAAACAATATCGCGGACGTGCTACCTGGAACCGGGTTTTCGCTGCTGCCTATATATTGTATGCAAATTTTTAGCAGTATGGGACAGAATGCATGGTCTTTGGATGCGTTAGATACTCGTGGACGTTCCTCGTTCGTTACCAAGTGACAAGGCCCGGAGGGTGCAGATAGAACATAAAAACGAGCCCATTTCTGGCGGCGCACGGGGAGGGTCGTTGCCCGGACATTGACCTTTTCAACGTATCGTGTCGAAATTCCTGGGCGTCATGGCAACGGCATGAGAGCGGAACCCGTAGCTTTTGTCTAACGGCTTCTGTGGCCATGAGTTCGTGATGCTTATCAAGGAGGCAGGAAAGGAAACATTTATCGGGGATACAGAGAATCGTGGGGTTTTCTCGGGATTGCGGAATCTCGCAGTTCTATCTAGGGGACAAGATTTCCTGCGCTTAAATTTAGCAGGGGATGGGGGGCAAGGAATCCCTAAGTTGTCGGGGAGACGAGGAAATCCCTGAGTTGTCTGGAGGAGACATGGAATGCCTAGTAATTTGCTTCGAGGCAACAGGAATCTCTGGAAATTCTGAGTAAACAGAGGATTCGTGAAATCCGGAATATTAGGACCCACTCTTTATTGAAAATACGAAATATATGTGCTTTCTTTCATTCCGTTTAGTGAATGTTTTTGCCTTGCGGGGAGGGTCATGGTGAATAAAGATAAAGTGATTATGCTTCGTTAACTTAGATTCACTTTAAGTTTGTGTATTTGTTCAAACATGGAAATGCTGGCCGCACAGAATGTTATGCATGATTTGCAGACTGCCTTTTAAAGATATGGCGCCGATGTATGGATCTATGTTGAACTCTGAAGGGTTATCCTACATCAGTACCTAGTCAGTTGTCACCTGCCAGTGGTGGAACCATACGTGGAATTGATATGTGAGATAAATACGATCGATGCCATCGTAATTCCAAAATAATCCTGAAAACAATGAAAACTCTAACTGAAAAATAATTTTAGGGGGAAAGGGAAGACAGCTATATATACTAAATTAAAATTTACGCCCTTTCCTCTCGGCCCGAACCTCTCGTCATTTATTTGCTGTTTGCGTGGATAGATGGTGTGGTACTGTTCTAAATGAGAAATATTCTGTGGTAAGATTATAACTGATATGACATGGAACAATACTGAAGTTTTTTAGACATTACTAGCTGAAAAAATGTTGACAAAGACCTATTTATCCATCGAATTGCATACTGCATAGTGAACTGAATTATTTCAGCTGTCCTCGTCAAGTAGTACGGTGAAATTGTATTTGTTTGTTCGTTGACTTGCTTATTGTCTACAGATCATCATCGGGCGAATTGCCCATTTACAGATGAATTTAGTTTCATAAAATACATACAGTACAATATATATATATATATATATATATATATATATATATATATATATATATATATATATATATATATATATATACGGTGTAGCTGGGCAAAATATTTTCATTTAACCATATTCCATGAAACAGACTGTATGGTCTTTGGATGCGTTAGAAACTCCTGGACGCTCCTCGTTCTTTACCAAGTGACAAGGCCCGGAGGGTGGAGACAGAACATAATGGTATATTTGGTCACTGGTCTTTGTCATATATATATATATATATATATATATATATATATATATATATGCATGCAAAAATACGCAATTTTTAGTCCGCGATCGAACATTTTGACTAAACAAGTGACATGCAAATTTGATACATGTTACAACCACTCAACGCCTAGCACCCGCCCCGGCGGGCCTCATAGCCACCTTCGCCCTGGTGGGGTTTTGAACACCCTCCTCGAACTCGGCTTCTATGCGGGACAGCGAAAAAAAACGTGAACGCTGGTGAATAACCCATACAATTTCATGAAGAAACTACATCCGGCCATTTTTTTGGCTCAGGTCAATGTTTAGGTCATGACGGGTTAAAGAAGGTGGCATGTTGGAAAAGAGTCGGGCAGCGTTCTAGCGTCTGAGAAAATTGAGTTAGAATCATTTTTAGGCACCATTCGCTTCTTCTCGTTACGGCAAAATCGAATGATGTATTATATGATTATACCAGGTCATAAAATAAAAATGACCTGACCTAAGGTGAGGTCATGGTCACCATCTTACCTAGCATAGTCAATATGCATATCATTCGACTCGCAATAACAATCCAAACGTAATGGTATCAAAATTAAAGCCTTATCATTTTCTGCAAAGTTATTGACCCACGTCTAAAAACCTGCTTAAGTAGCCCCAGATGACCACTCAACGATCATAGGTCAAAAGTTGCAACATAACCTGGAAAGGGGTCCAGGATACTACGATTTGAAGAATATGAAGGTGTTCTAAGCTGTGTCTACACAGATAAAACCCTATTCCCGTTTTCCTCATGCATCTCACCCTAAGTCATCGATATGAAAAATCGCGGACTATGTTTTGTAGTACTTGATAGGGTCATTATGTGACGCAAGTTTCAATTCAATAGATTCGCCCATTTCTTACTTATATCACCTTTACTGATTTTTTTGCTAATACACGGGGGATTTAAAGAATGTGGCACCGGTAAGTCTGGTTTGTGAAATTAACGTACTTTACAAAATAAACCACCATGATTTCTGAAAATTACAATAAGCAATATTTTGTTTTAATGCTCTAGAAAAATAATATCCCGTGGATGATGTCACCATCGCAACCACACCATACAAAGCTTAAAGGCTTTGGCATGCAACGTCAGAATTCGTAAAGCAGCTCAAAAATGCACGGGATGGGCATGGGGTGGTGTCAGGTAGGTTTAGCTTTTGGAAATATGAGTTAAGACAAATAAATATGGAGTACCGGGTTTTGACCTTAAACTGACATCTAGTTAAAATCACTGAGTGCCAAAAAACATCACCGACCAGTGATGGCTTAACCCGCGTCTCAGTGGGCCTCCGAGCCACCTTCGCCCTGGTGGGGAGGGGGTGGTGTTTGAACACCCCCTCGAACTCGACCCCTATGCGGAATAGCGAAAAAACGCGAGCTCTGGTGGATAACTTATACAAATTCACGAAGAAACTATATCAGTCACTTTTGGGCTCGGGTCAATATTGAGCTCATGACAGGTCAAAGATGGCATTTTTAGTCGAGTATTTGGGCTCTAGCGTCTGACAGAATTGAGTTAGAATCATTTTTTAGGCACCATTCGCTTCCTCCCGTCACGGCGAATTGAATGATGTATAATGACCATACTAGCTCAAAACACAAAAATGATCTGACCTCAGGTCAGGTCAAGGTCACTTTTAACCTAGCATGGTCAATATGCATATCAATCGACTGACAATAGCAATCCAAAGGCAATGGTATCAAAATAAAAGCTGTATCATCATTTCGTGCAAAGTTATTTACCCAAGCTTGAAAACTGCTTAAGTAGCCCCAGATGACCTCTCAGAGGTCACAGGTTAAAAATTGCAGCATGAACCTGACAAGAAGCCCAGGATACTACGACTTGGAGAATATGAAGGTATTCTTAGCTGTATCTAAACAAATACCGCCCAATTTCTGTTTTTTCCATCTATTTCCAATGGAGAGGTCATGGTCCGTACTTGACCTTAGGTCATCGATATGAAATATCGCGGAATATATGTTGTAGCACTCGGTGGCCCATTATGTGGTATAAGTTTCAATCCGATATATTCACCCATTTCTTACTTATGGGGCGTTCCAGCACAGATCGACCAGGCCCCTACATAGTATAGTCTCGGATTTCGTTCCAATTTCGTCCATTGGTTTGTTAGGTGCGTGGAATCCTGATCTGAGATTATTTATTTCCTCAGACGTACGGTTTCGGAGTTATAGCGTGAAGAAAACCGTGAAAATTGTCGATTTCGTTAAAACATGGTGATATACAACGATTATTCTCAGCCTTAACGTTCATTTCTCTGCTTCAAATGACACAGGATTAGATTTTAGCATGTAACAACCAAAGTTTAAGTATCTCGATTTCTTATTCGAAATTTTCAAAATTTTTAAAGATGTTTTAACCATTTTTTCCAACGATTTTTTGAAAGTGTGGCCAGTAATTCACGTTAAAGGTACCGATAGGAAAAGCGTGCACCCATATCTCCACTGTTAAGTGAAGTCAATAATTTTTGCGTTCTAGGCTTTATCAATGTGTAATTAGCCATAGAATGACGCTATGCGCGCAAAAATCAGCCGCCCGGCTGTCGTCAGCGCGGCCGCCGGTGCGTGGGCACGGGCAGTAGATTGACTCGGGAGCGTATGAACTCTTGCAATCGTGAAAGATAAAAGCAGAAAAACACGTGTTCAACAAAAGGGTGAAATCAATGCAATTTTAATTCGGTTAAAGGTGTACGGCTCGCCATACATAACGTTGGCCATAACATCGATTACGGATTTGAATCATACATTTTGAATTCTGAAAATGAAGAGACTTGTGTAGGTATTTGTGCAGGCTTTGTCTGTTTTGCGTGTTGAAACGACATCGTTTCGAACACGGATGAACCTTGGCCGACGCTCTGCGGTCTCCACCCCGGTTCGTGCGTCAGTGCCTTTATGACGCGCGCAAGGTATCGGATGTCCAGTGCGCAGCTCATGAAGCTGGGAGCACTGCCTCCACAGCTAGTATGACATTGTTGCTTGGGCAGTTGGGTGTCAAATGGAGATAAGGCATGGCTTCAAGGTGGCTACTTGGTTTCGGACGCCAGTTTTCTGCTGTCGGCTTTGGTGTTCACACTTTTGCACGACATGGGAGTGGTAGAATGACACGGGATAAGAGGACTTATTGTGCTGACTAGAGGATTTACTTTTTCTAGATTGTTGGTCCCGACGCCAGTCTTGGCACCGGTAGGCCTCGACTGACTGGTCCCGGTAAGACCCAACGTGGTCCTGGCATTGGTCCCGGCAAAAAATGTCGGGTTAAAGGAAATAATTTGCAGCCTTGTCTTATACGTTTCAACCAGTGACTACGATTTTCTATTTCAGCCCTTAATTAAGTGTAATTGTCTTATTTCATTTAATTTTCGAATGGAGCTTATTAAAACTGGACTAGGGCTTGCATTGCCGTGCCAGTGTTAACCCACCCAAAACCCCCTTGATCGAGAAGAGATCTCCAGCCCTGGCCATGGTGTCACTTCGGCCCGGCACCTCCCCCGTGACGTCATTTATGAACAGCCCCATGTAGGTTTAAGTAAGACAATTTATGTGTGTTTAGTTAGCGTTATTAGGTTATTTATTCGTCAAAATCTAAGGACAACTACCTTAATTGGTTAAAAATCCACTAATCTCAATCTGATATGGGCCCCAAGGAACACAGGTCCTAGTTAAGATTATTACGCTCTCCAATCATGAGAGCTCCCGGCACGATCCCGGTACAGACCCAATTGATCCCGGAAAAGTCCCAGCCGGGCCCAGCATCCGGTCCCGGCTCTGGGACGCCGGAACCAAAAATATAACCTCTGGTGCTGACCCCGTCGACTGTTCTCCGCAAAAGATGTCAACTTACAAGACGGAGTAAATTTAAATTCGCAAAATGTCACAATTGCTCAAGAAGAACCAGACAGCAGCCGGAGGCAGTTACTGGAGAGCCGCTCGCTGCGGAGACACAATCATCATCGACTGACACACTGGGCGTTCCAACAGTTTCAGCCGAAGTCTATGTTTCCCATGTTTTGCCGCTGCTGGACAGGACTACCCTCAGAACAGAAAGGCTTTTGGTTGAACTGATCCTTTGGATTCTGTCTATTCTTCGCTGTGTGCTTTCAATTTCTTATTACCGTTTTCGAAACATAATAGGATGTGCTTGGGGTTGGTCATTTTATTTCAGAACCGAAGTGGTAAACGTCAAGGGGGAACGTCCATCTTAACTGTGAACCAAAGTAGGTCACTTTTATGCCTCAAAAAAAAAACTAAAACTGTCTTTTGTTACATTGATTCAGCCTCATCTGCCTTCTTGCTGGTAAACCGAACCAAATACCACTAAATATAAAACACTACACTGAAAAAACAACACCTCAAGCGTAGAATTTCAATTTGTCTGCTCCTAAAATTACCCCATTATCAAGAATTTGTTTAGAATTCTTGGTAAATATATTCCGACATCCAGCTTAATATTAGAAGAAAAGGTGTAATATTACACTGATGTGGTAAATTAATCACGATTTCATTTTAGCACAGTGCAGTTCCATTCTTACTGAAAATGCAAAGGTGTAAATGTATCACCTCGGAGTATTTCTATGGAACTCACAAACTGCCCCAAGAATAGTTTCACTCTCCTGTGGTGAAACAATCCTGCCAATAGATTAAAACAAGTTCTTGAATGATTAAACTACCCTAGATGAAGGTATTTTTCTTCTGATTTTTGTTTGGGTGTGTTTCTATGATGGAGGAAGGTATGTTTTTACTACAGTTTACACGTGGGTGGAATCGCGCCATTTCCTTTCTGCTTCGATTCTGAGCTTGAACTACCCACCGCAGTTCCGCATTCAGAGGATTGATCACGACTCGTACAGGTAGGAGAGAGTGATGAGAACTGGGACGCAGGAGAAGTGGACACCCCCATTATTGAATCCACGAGTGAGCCAAAAATATAATTTTCAGCTGATTTCCGCACTATACGTGCCGCTGCACATCACTAGGGCGTCAACTTCCTTTTCCGGTGGGTGCTGGAAGCGAGAGGTGAGTGCTCCTTAAAAGTTAATTTTTACGTTTTCTTGAGTGGATGTTCTGTTAAATATGCAACCGAAAAGTTCTTTATTTTGGTGCAATAAAGTTGGTGTCGCATTCTCCATCGATCTGTCCCAGCTTCGAACAACGAAAGGGGTTTTAATTTTGCTGACATCGCAATTCTGAAAAATGGCGGGTTGGGGAGAACTGGGACAAGTTGTCCCGCTTCTCCCCCTTGCTGTCCAGCCTATCCTTGTACTGTACTTGGATTGATTGTACCTACATATTTGTACTTTGATGGAAATATGATTGTATCGTATTTTTAGCTAGAGAGATCATGGTCATCAACTTGTTTTTCTTCTCCCGTGGTCAGGGGCGCAGCCAGGGGGGCACAGGGGCACGTGCCCCCTATCGGTGCCGGGGTGCCCTTTTGATTGTCAGGTGGTGTACCCTATTTGGGCCGTGCCGCTCGAATTTTAGTGCCCTACGCCGTTTAGCCTAGATGGAACTAGACTGCATTTAGCGATTTAAACTATTGTTTGACAATTAAGTGCCTTTTTTGGTCAGTTAGGGCATTCTGTCGCCTTTCCAAGCACCCGGGAGGAGTATAGGTACATAATCTGTTTCCAGAAAATGCCTCATCGTCGCCAATAATCGTACGGGCGGAGCTAATCTGGTGCCCCTTGAGCTCATCTGGTGCCCCCTGAGCGCTGGTGTTGCCCCCCTGAGCTGATCTGATGCCCTCGTAGTCAATTTGATGCCCCCCTGAGAAAATAATTGTGCCTTCTGAACCTATATAATGCTCTCTGAGTTAGTCTGATGCCTCCGAGCTTGCCTGGTGTCCTATTAGCTGTTTTAGTGTCCCTTTAGTGAGCTGGTGGGCCGCTGCCTGGGTGACCTGGCTGCCGGTGCCCGGCCGGGCGTGGGGCCGTGTGTGTGGCGTGGGCGGGGACGTCTGACTGGCGGCGGTGTCGTTGTCGCGTATGGTGCAGCCCGAACGGCGTCGTGATTTAAGTGCCTCGGCGCTTTTACGCCAATCGGGGATTCTTGTTGACTTACTTGTTTTGTGCAATGCTGGAAAATAAGTGTATGTATCTACCCTCAGGACTACCCTCAGAACAGAAAGGCTTTTGGTTGAACTGATCCTTTGGATTCTGTCTATTCTTCGCTGTGTGCTTTCAATTTCTTATTACCGTTTTCGAAACATAATAGGATGTGCTTGGGGTTGGTCATTTTATTTCAGAACCGAAGTGGTAAACTTCAAGGGGAACGTCCATCTTAACTGTGAACCAAAGTAGGTCACTTTTATGCCTCAAAAAAAAAAACTAAAACTGTCTTTTGTTACATTGATTCAGCCTCATCTGCCTTCTTGCTGGTAAACCGAACCAAATACCACTAAATATAAAACACTACACTGAAAAAAACAACACCTCAAGCGTAGAATTTCAATTTGTCTGCTCCTAAAATTACCCCATTATCAAGAATTTGTTTAGAATTCTTGGTAAATATATTCCGACATCCAGCTTAATATTAGAAGAAAAGGTGTAATATTACACTGATGTGGTAAATTAATCACGATTTCATTTTAGCACAGTGCAGTTCCATTCTTACTGAAAATGCAAAGGTGTAAATGTATCACCTCGGAGTATTTCTATGGAACTCACAAACTGCCCCAAGAATAGTTTCACTCTCCTGTGGTGAAACAATCCTGCCAATAGATTAAAACAAGTTCTTGAATGATTAAACTACCCTAGATGAAGGTATTTTTCTTCTGATTTTTGTTTGGGTGTGTTTCTATGATGGAGGAAGGTATGTTTTTACTACAGTTTACACGTGGGTGGAATCGCGCCATTTCCTTTCTGCTTCGATTCTGAGCTTGAACTACCCACCGCAGTTCCGCATTCAGAGGATTGATCACGACTCGTACAGGTAGGAGAGAGTGATGAGAACTGGGACGCAGGAGAAGTGGGACACCCCCATTATTGAATCCACGAGTGAGCCAAAAATATAATTTTCAGCTGATTTCCGCACTATACGTGCCGCTGCACATCACTAGGGCGTCAACTTCCTTTTCCGGTGGGTGCTGGAAGCGAGAGGTGAGTGCTCCTTAAAAGTTAATTTTTACGTTTTCTTGAGTGGATGTTCTGTTAAATATGCAACCGAAAAGTTCTTTATTTTGGTGCAATAAAGTTGGTGTCGCATTCTCCATCGATCTGTCCCAGCTTCGAACAACGAAAGGGGTTTTAATTTTGCTGACATCGCAATTCTGAAAAATGGCGGGTTGGGGAGAACTGGGACAAGTTGTCCCGCTTCTCCCCTTGCTGTCCAGCCTATCCTTGTACTGTACTTGGATTGATTGTACCTACATATTTGTACTTTGATGGAAATATGATTGTATCGTATTTTTAGCTAGAGAGATCATGGTCATCAACTTGTTTTTCTTCTCCCGTGGTCAGGGCGCAGCCAGGGGGGCACAGGGGCACGTGCCCCCTATCGGTGCCGGGGTGCCCTTTTGATTGTCAGGTGGTGTACCCTATTTGGGCCGTGCCGCTCGAATTTTAGTGCCCTACGCCGTTTAGCCTAGATGGAACTAGACTGCATTTAGCGATTTAAACTATTGTTTGACAATTAAGTGCCTTTTTTGGTCAGTTAGGGCATTCTGTCGCCTTTCCAAGCACCCGGGAGGAGTATAGGTACATAATCTGTTTCCAGAAAATGCCTCATCGTCGCCAATAATCGTACGGGCGGAGCTAATCTGGTGCCCCTTGAGCTCATCTGGTGCCCCCTGAGCGCTGGTGTTGCCCCCTGAGCTGATCTGATGCCCTCGTAGTCAATTTGATGCCCCCCTGAGAAAATAATTGTGCCTTCTGAACCTATATAATGCTCTCTGAGTTAGTCTGATGCCTCCGAGCTTGCCTGGTGTCCTATTAGCTGTTTTAGTGTCCCTTTAGTGAGCTGGTGGGCCGCTGCCTGGGTGACCTGGCTGCCGGTGCCCGGCCGGGCGTGGGGCCGTGTGTGGTGGCGTGGGCGGGGACGTCTGACTGGCGGCGGTGTCGTTGTCGCGTATGGTGCAGCCCGAACGGCGTCGTGATTTAAGTGCCTCGGCGCTTTTACGCCAATCGGGGATTCTTGTTGACTTACTTGTTTTGTGCAATGCTGGAAAATAAGTGTATGTATCTACCCTCAGGACTACCCTCAGAACAGAAAGGCTTTTGGTTGAACTGATCCTTTGGATTCTGTCTATTCTTCGCTGTGTGCTTTCAATTTCTTATTACCGTTTTCGAAACATAATAGGATGTGCTTGGGGTTGGTCATTTTATTTCAGAACCGAAGTGGTAAACTTCAAGGGGGAACGTCCATCTTAACTGTGAACCAAAGTAGGTCACTTTTATGCCTCAAAAAAAAAAACTAAAACTGTCTTTTGTTACATTGATTCAGCCTCATCTGCCTTCTTGCTGGTAAACCGAACCAAATACCACTAAATATAAAACACTACACTGAAAAAAACAACACCTCAAGCGTAGAATTTCAATTTGTCTGCTCCTAAAATTACCCCATTATCAAGAATTTGTTTAGAATTCTTGGTAAATATATTCCGACATCCAGCTTAATATTAGAAGAAAAGGTGTAATATTACACTCATGTGGTAAATTAATCACTATTTCATTTTAGCACAGTGCAGTTCCATTCTTACTGAAAATGCAAAGGTGTAAATGTATCACCTCGGAGTATTTCTATGGAACTCACAAACTGCCCCAAGAATAGTTTCACTCTCCTGTGGTGAAACAATCCTGCCAATAGATTAAAACAAGTTCTTGAATGATTAAACTACCCTAGATGAAGGTATTTTTTCTTCTGATTTTTGTTTGGGTGTGTTTCTATGATGGAGGAAGGTATGTTTTTACTACAGTTTACACGTGGGTGGAATCGCGCCATTTCCTTTCTGCTTCGATTCTGAGCTTGAACTACCCACCGCAGTTCCGCATTCAGAGGATTGATCACGACTCGTACAGGTAGGAGAGAGTGATGAGAACTGGGACGCAGGAGAAGTGGGACACCCCCATTATTGAATCCACGAGTGAGCCAAAAATATAATTTTCAGCTGATTTCCGCACTATACGTGCCGCTGCACATCACTAGGGCGTCAACTTCCTTTTCCGGTGGGTGCTGGAAGCGAGAGGTGAGTGCTCCTTAAAAGTTAATTTTTACGTTTTCTTGAGTGGATGTTCTGTTAAATATGCAACCGAAAAGTTCTTTATTTTGGTGCAATAAAGTTGGTGTCGCATTCTCCATCGATCTGTCCCAGCTTCGAACAACGAAAGGGGTTTTAATTTTGCTGACATCGCAATTCTGAAAAATGGCGGGTTGGGGAGAACTGGGACAAGTTGTCCCGCTTCTCCCCCTTGCTGTCCAGCCTATCCTTGTACTGTACTTGGATTGATTGTACCTACATATTTGTACTTTGATGGAAATATGATTGTATCGTATTTTTAGCTAGAGAGATCATGGTCATCAACTTGTTTTTTCTTCTCCCGTGGTCAGGGGCGCAGCCAGGGGGGCACAGGGGGCACGTGCCCCCTATCGGTGCCGGGGTGCCCTTTTTGATTGTCAGGTGGTGTACCCTATTTGGGCCGTGCCGCTCGAATTTTAGTGCCCTACGCCGTTGAGCCTAGATGGAACTAGACTGCATTTAGCGATTTAAACTATTGTTTGACAATTAAGTGCCTTTTTTGGTCAGTTAGGGCATTCTGTCGCCTTTCCAAGCACCCGGGAGGAGTATAGGTACATAATCTGTTTCCAGAAAATGCCTCATCGTCGCCAATAATCGTACGGGCGGAGCTAATCTGGTGCCCCTTGAGCTCATCTGGTGCCCCCTGAGCGCTGGTGTTGCCCCCTGAGCTGATCTGATGCCCTCGTAGTCAATTTGATGCCCCCCTGAGAAAATAATTGTGCCTTCTGAACCTATATAATGCTCTCTGAGTTAGTCTGATGCCTCCGAGCTTGCCTGGTGTCCTATTAGCTGTTTTAGTGTCCCTTGGGCTGATCCGGGCCCCTGAACTTATTTAATGCCTCCCGGAGTTTACTGTCCAGGGGCGCAGCCAGGGGGGCACAGGGGGCATGTGCCCCCATCGGTGTCGGGTGCCCTTTTGATTGCCAGGTGGTGTACCCCGTTTGGGCCATGCCGCTCGAAATTTAGTGCCCTAGGCCGTTGAACCTAGATGGAACTAGAGTACATTTAGCGATTTCAACTATTGTTTGACAATTAAGTGCCCCTTTTTGGTCAGCTAGGGAATTCTGTCGCCTTTCCAAGCACCCGGGAAGAGTATGGGCACATAATCCGTTTCCAGATAATGCCTCATCGTCGCCAATAATCGTACGAGCGGAGCTCATCTGGTGCCCCCTGGAGCTAATCATGTGCCCTCTGAGCTGATCTGGTGCCCTTGTAGTCAATCTGGTGCCCCCCTGAGAAAATAATTGAGCCTTCTGAACCTATATAATACTCTTTGAGTTAGTCTGATGCCTCCGAGCTTGCCTGGTGCCCTATTAGCTGTTTTAGTGCCCCTTGAGCTGATTGAGGCCCCCTGAGCTTATTTAATGCCTCCCGGAGTTTATCTACTGTCCAGGGGTGCAGCCAGGGGGCACAGGGGGCACGTGCCCCCATCACTGCCGGGGTGCCCTTTTGATGTCCAGGTGGTGTACCCAATTTGGGCCGTGCCGCTCGAAATTTAGTGCCCTACGCCGTTGAAACGAAATGTAACTGGACCGCATGTAGCGATTTGTTGGACAATTTAATACCTTTTTCGGTCAGCTATGGCATTCTGTCGCCTTTCCAAGCACCCGGGAAGAGTATGGGCACCTGGTAGGTGTCCACCTAATGCCTCATCGTCGCCAATAATTGTACGGGTGAAGCTAATCTGGTTCCCCTTGAGCTCATCTCGTGGCCTCTCAGCTGGTCTTGGCCCCTTGAGCTGATTACTTGCCCTCTAAGCTGATCTGGTGCCCCTGAGTAAATCAGGTGCCCCACTGAGCAAATAATTGTGCCTCCTGAACCTATATAATGCCCTCTGAGTTAGTCTAATGCCTCCGAGCTTGCTTGATGCCCTAATAGCTAATATAGTGCCCCTGGAGCTGATTCGTGCCCCCGAGCTGATCTCATGCCTCCCCAAGTTGATCTACTGTATCCTAAGTCAATAAGGTGCCTCTTGAGCTGACTAGGTGCTCCCTCAGCTGATTATTAATGTCTCCTTAGATGGTCTGGTGCCCTCTGAGCTGGTTTGGTGGGCCCTGAGCCCATCTTGTGTTCCCTGAGCTGTTATGTTGCTCCCTGAGCTGATTTAGGCCCCTGCCATAGCCTGGGGGCTGGGAGCTGATCTGGGCCCCTGAGCGGATCGATCTGATGCCACCTGAGCTGCACTAATGCCCCTGATTCGATCTGGTGCCTCCTGAGTCCATCTGATGCCCTCTGAGCTAGTCTGGTGCCCTCTGAGCTAATCTGGTGCCCTTTCAGCTGACCTGGGCCTCCTTACGTGATTTCATGAGCAGCTCTAAAGTCCTGAGCTGAGCTGGGCCCACAGAGGCTGATGAGGGCCCCTGAGATGGTATGGGGCTCCTGAGCTGATTAAGTGCCTCTTGACTTGATCTGGTATTCCCGAGCTGGCCGGGGACCACTGACCTGATTCTTTGTACCCGAAGCTGATCTGGTGCCCTATGGGCATCTGGTGTCCCCTGATGAACAGCTCTGGGGCTTTTGAACTGATTGGGCCCCGAGCTGGTGAGGGATCCCTGAGCTGATTTAGTGCCCCTGACTTGAACTTGCCCCTGAGCTGATCGATCTGGTGCACCTTGAGCAGATATACTGCCCCCTGAACTTAACTAATACCCCTGAGTCGATCTGGTGCCTCCTGAGTCATCATTGTGTCTCCTGAGCCCATCTGATTCCCTCTGAGCTAGTCTGGTGCTCCATGGCTAATGCGGTGCCCTGTAAGCTGACCCGGGCCTCCTGGGTTGATTACGTGATTTCCTGAGCAGCTCCCAGGCCCTGAGCTGAGCTGGGCCCACAGGGGCTGGTGAGGGCCCCTGAGATGGTATGGGGTTCCTGAGCTGATTAAGTGCCTCCTGACTTGATCTGATATTCCCGAGCTGATCTGGGGCCCGAGCTGGTCAGGGGACCACTGATCTGATTGTTTGTCCCCGAAGCTGATCTGGTGCCCTATGGGGCGATCTGGTGTCCCCTGAGCAGCTCTGGGGCTCCTGAACTGATTGGGCCCCTAGCTGGTTAGGGATCACTGAGCTGATTTGGTGCCCCTGACTTGATCTTGCCCCCTGATCTGACTTGAGGCCCTTGAACTGATCTGGGGCCCCAAGAGCTTATCTGGGGCCCAAGAGCGGATCTGGGTTCTGAGGGTACCCTGAGCTGGTCTGGGCGCTGAGCTTGTGAGAGCCCCTAATGTTGGCTTGAGGCCCCCTGAGGTGATCTGGCGCCTTAAACTGTTCTGGGGCTTCTTGAACTGGTTTAAAGCCCTATGAGCCTATCTGTGGCCCATTGAGCTAGTCTGATGACCTCATCTATGGGGCCAATGAGCTAGTCTAGTCCCTGGGATAGATGGGAATAAGAACACGATGGAAACTCCCCTTGTAAAACGGAGCTAACGAGGAATGAGGAATCTCTAAAACGGCTTGTGATGCCTAGGCACCCCTGGTTATATAAATTACTTATTATACTGGTGGATTCTGGGAAGTGATGATAAAAAGGCATGTGCCCCTCAGTTCAGAGGACAGTCCCCTAAACCAGGATTTCTATTAATTAATTTAAATGAAGAACTAGTTTTCACAATTTTCAGCCCTGTCCCACCATCCCCATCCAAACCACCCCATTCACCTCTTCTTTACTCTTAACTGGGACCGATCCTTGAGAATGTGGAACTTAATAAGCGCGTTCAAAAGGTATCTCCCAAATTATTCCGGCAGCAAAAATTCTGTTCTTCCAAAGACACTATGCCACTCCTCGTCCCACGGCGATTGTGGGAGGCAAGAAACTTTATCCGCGTTCAGCCAGGGCTCACTCGTTACGACAAAACCAATGGGCATAACAAATAAATGTTCGACTCCAATATGCCTTAACTTGCACATGGTAACAGATATCACGTGCTCCGCTGATTTCTCTGATGTTAAGTACTTGCATGAGTTGACTGATTTGCCCTTAAATATATCCAAAACAGTCGTGTTTCGGCTATTTCCATGGCATTTTGATTATTTTTTTCTTTTTTCGGTTTTAATAGAGTTTTCCTTCTCCGTCAATGATTTATTTGCATTTTTATTGAGCCAAAGATGCCCAAAAATGATATAAACAAAGATATAGTAAGTTTTTTAGGTTACGTTAAAAAGTGCCCTTTTTCCCGGGGTGCCCTTCAAAGTTGGTGTGCTCCCCCCATACCAAAGCTCTGGCTGCGCCCCTGCCCGTTGTTTATAAATCGAGGTCAGTATACAGATCATAAGTTCAATATGGCGGACTTATCGATGAAAAATACGACATTTCACCAATGCCAGCACCAGGTACGAATCCAAGTGAGGGGGGCGATAAGGCGATCGCCCTCGCCTTGGGCTCACCTTAAGCAATGAAAAGAAACACCCCTCGCCACAGCCACTGCCCCCCCGCAAAGGGGCCCGGCGGCTACGGCTGTACCCCAGCCCCGCAAATTGCCTTCAAAATGCCACTCAAATGTAGCGTACCCGGGTCCCTTGTAGTCCACTTAGAGCCTCTGAGTGTGCGACTGGACCTCTCAGAATTTACCCCTGACCCACTGCCGAAGCCTAGCCCCTATTCTCAGCAATTGCAGAGCATTCCCCCTGTGTTTTACCCGGGCCCCCTGTGACTGCAGCCGGGCCCCCGCCCCGCCATTGGCGTCGCCCTAGATGTTCGAGTGGGGGGATGGTGATAAAACACTACCTACATCAGTTAGACCCTGCATATTCAATGCTATTTTCGGCCAAAAGAGCTGGCGTCCTTCTCACTTTCTCTCCAAAAGAGGGGGCCCAGTCCTTCCCCAGGTCCCCAGTGACAACGCCCTGTGGCTATATATATATATATATATATATATATATATATATATATATATTCTCTTTGAGGCAATGACAGTTAAATTGTATAGCACTCGCGCCCTTGGATATTTTTTTTTGGAGTAATACAATTTAACTGTCATTGCCTCAAAGAGAACATATTGCCGAACTATTCGAATATATATACATACATATATATATATATATATATATATATATATATATATATATATATATATAAAGCCACTTAAGGGCTACAGAACTTCAAGTGTGGGGCAAGATCCACGGTGGGTGGGGGTAGGGCAGGGTCTGTCATAAAGGGTTTATGGCCACTAGGATTAGGTTTTTTCGATGATATTACAAGCCAAAGGTGGGGAGCCGGTCTCCTCATCTCCGACAGCAGCGGAGAGGGGTGGCGGGGTTAGCCCTATAGACCCACAGGGTAACTGTATCCGGACCAGGGGCTCCGATTTTGGGGGAAAACCGGCTTCCTGTGGGCTCCAAAACCTGCCAGGAGCCACCAGATCCCATTGCGAGGAAACAAATCTCGTTTCTTAAGGCAAAGGTATGAAAACTACATTTCAAGGGGCGCCATCGACCTTTCAGGAGGATTCGTGATCCCCCTCAAAAAAATGTGCTGCGCCTCAAAGAAGTGATCTTCGGTGATGGGTGGTGATTGTCTGGTGTTAATGAATGATACAACAGGAAACGTTGCGAGGAGCAAAAACAGCGAATTCTATGGCATGGCGAAAGTTGTAAGCCTAAGCCATGTCTGTGCAAAGACAAACGAAATTATTGTAGTGATTGATAGTCAATTTCAATATGGTTCAAAATTAAAGTGCTAATTAGAGGTACTTAGATGATTGGAAGTGATTATAAGTACAAGTGATTTAAACTCTCCGTTGGAGTGTATGTTCATCAAAGTGTATATTAATCATTGTTATCAGAGTAAACTAATCTTAAGTGCCTAATGAGAATAAACTGGGTTATTTTTAATCCTTGTTTCTTTTCAGCAGCAATGGAATATTGAACGCGGGTTCATTCTGCACCTTGCAAAGATTTTTCTACGCCGGAAATTTCACATTTTAATCTATTTTTACTCCCCCAATTCTAGTTTACACTGTTCCGATTTGTCTGATAATCTTTTTACTCCAGTGGTGTAGGAATATTCCCTCAAAACACATGCATTTTTGCATTACACCGGTGTAAAATAGGTTGTGGAATAATGCCGGAAAGAGGAGTGGATTTTGGCACCGTAGAAAGAATCCTGAAAATGGTGTACTTTTTGTTAGTTGATATTTTCACGACCCACGGGTTGGGGTTTTATTATTCCTGTTTCATGTCATTTTGCGTTGATATCGGGTGTAAAATATTCGCCGAAAGAAGAGTGGATTTTGGCACCGTAGATAAAATCCGCTTTCTGGCGTACTTTTTTTCAGTGTACTGTCATAACACAGCCCCTTAGCTATGAATTCGCTTCCACCCAGGACCTAAATAATATTGATTCCACCTTGCTTCAAAACACATGCTTTACAACGTAAGTTGTTTACGTTCCTACGTTCCTTACTCTTAATGAAAGATTACTGAAGCTGAAAACAAAAGATGAAAGAAAAAGAAAGACTAGAAAATATTTTTTTGCCAATGGCACACCCTACCCTATGAAAATTGTCACGATATCATGTGCTTACGTAGATGCATGTTTCCCAGCAACAAAGTTCTAACCCATAGTCTCCGCTGAGCACCACACGCGTGCGTGTCGTCGGTTGGCCGAAGTGCCAGTCGGCTGTCGGTGAGGCGTGCCGGGCGCACCATTTTCGCGCGCATGGCGTCACTCTTTGGCTAATTGGACATCGATAAATTCAAGAACGCAAAATTTAATAGATATTTTATTAGAAAACACTGGCTCAGAGAAACATTTTTTCTATCATTTTAAGGTGAATCACTGGCCACACTTAGAAAAAATTGTTTTAAAGATGGAATAAAAATTTCGAAAAACTCAAAAATAATTATTTTTGAACAACGAAACTCTCAAAGTTGGATAATACAATTTTAGATACAATCACGTTTTAAATGAGCATCCACAACGAAGGTCTACACAGAAAATAATGATTGTATGCTACCGTTTTTTTCCAAAAACACGGATTTTCACGATTTACAGCAAGTTGTAACTCCAGAACCCGTATTTTGAGAAAATAAATATTCTCAAATCTAAATTCTACGGCACTGATAACCCTGTGTACGAAGTTGGACGAAATCTGTGACTATGCTGTGTACAATCCAGGTGGTGCCTGGTCGATTTGTCCTGGAACGCCCCCCCCGCCCCTTTAACAGCTTTCACGCTTGAATACGGTACCTGAAATGCACCTCTACCACGTTAGGAACAAAGAGTGGAAACTTGTTGAGAAGAAATGATGAATCAAAGACGTATTTGTAGACATCTCTGATGAACATGATATCATGCTGTTTTTTGGACCTCAAGAGAAGCGACACCAAAATGCGAAATGAGACAAGTGTAGTCAAACGCTATATTTTAATAATTGCAGCGTCCACAAAGCCATGCTAAGAATTTGTGCAGAATTTTCCAGGTCCAGGTCTATTCAGGTGACTGTCAGCTGCTCCTCCCCAAACCACGCAACAATACTCTAATGCAGAGCCCGTACATTCGCATAGTATGTATGGAGAGCATAGCCCTGTTATTGCACTGATGTACGTATTAGCCTACCTCTTTTGTCCGTTTAGAAAAATCTGAACATCAAGCCCCAGCCCACGAACGTCAGTTTCTCATCAATAGGAACACCCAGATTACGCACTAATGTAGGTAATTCTTTCGATGGCTGTGCCGCCTATAGTATGAGTAGCATGAATGGGAGAACGACGCAGCCCCAGAGACAGGAGTTTACATTTTGGTGGGTTACGCTTTATGCCCTACAACTTAGAACATTGGCATAAGGTAATCAAGGTTGTACTGAGCTTATGCCGCACCATTTCGATCTACTCGGTAATACATTTTAACATCTTCTGCAAGCATCAATATATCTACATGCATTGTCATCAGTAGATCATTTCATCATGATCACCCCAAATCTGAAAGATGTGTCGAATCAGGGATTCTGAGCACGTATATCATTTGGATCGTTCCGTGTATGTAACGCAGAACTCTCCAGGGCTAGTCTAGTGACTCTCTGCCGCTCTGAGACTTCAGAAATTATCGGGAAGTGAGAGCTCTGTGTAGTGTGGGCTAGACCAGCCAAAAAGATAGCCATTCGAAGGCTTCCCAGCTGAGTCCGTCTGCGCACCGCAGCAGAGTCGCCGTGCTTCTGTACGGCCGCCGGGGCGTCGGTGGTCGCCGTTGGCGGAGGCACCGCCAGTCGGGTGGAGGAGTCCGTGGCTGCGCCCGGCGCTGCGACATCGTCCCCTGCTGCTGCGGCGTCTGAAGGCGTGCGGTGGCAGTGCCGTCTTTTAGACCGAGGAGTCGGCGTAGTGGAGCAGCGGTGCGGTAATATGTCAGCGGAGCCGACAGGCAGCTCAGTGGGCGGTGGCGGCGGCGGCTGCGGGCCGCGCGGTCCCAGCCGCAGGAACGCCTGGGGTCCGCTCAGTTACGCGGATCTGATCACCCAGGCCATCAGCTCGGCACCAGAGCGGCGGCTGACGCTGGCACAGGTCTACCAGTGGCTGGTGGCCAACGTGCCCTGGTTCAGCGACAAGGCGGAGGGCGCCAGCTCCGCCGGCTGGAAGGTGAGGCATATTACAAGTGAGGCCCTCTCAGATTACAAATACAGAGCTGAGTCGACTCATTTCTGGATTTGGTGTGAGTCAGAGCCAATTCACCATCTCGACGTAATGAGTTGAATCTGAATCTGTGTCACTAGTCTGTAATTAATCTCCGAGCCAGAGCTGAGTCGACTAAAAATCTAGTCATCAATAAATCTGGAAGCACGCTAGGTTCCCTGTAATATCTTTACAAAATGCCACAACGGTAAGAAAGGTCTCGAAACACGTTGGTCTTTGCTCGGGCGTTAACGGACGTTATTACTACGAGAGAGAGAGAGAGAGAGAGAGAGAGAGAGAGAGAGAGAGAGAGAGAGAGATTGGTCAAAATTTAACTAATCACTTGTATGTATATGTTATCAAATCGAAATCAAACGCAAGCCCGACCTTCCATGGTTGGTGCATAGACACCATTGAGGTCTACGGTCAGTGTTAAAGCTGCGTTAGAAAGTTGCAACATTTTTACGATCGTTAACGGGACGTTATTGGAGCGTAATAATCAAGAGAAACGGCCGTTTGGGCACCGACAGTCGTTCGCAAGTGCCCCGCTACAACGGCTAAAATAGTTCAGAAAGGGATTGAGAACATATGTGTCGAATAGGGGGCGGGGAGGGAGAGTATAAACACGAGCACTGCAAGGGGCCTCGGAGCCCCCCACCTATTTTCCCAAAGTGGCCGGAAAATCTAGTAGCCGAAAAAAGATACTCGGACACCTCCAAAGAAGATTTAGCAGCACGTGAATTGATGAAATAATTCTGAAAATCGGTAGAAAATGTTTTGACTTTTAGGTTTCAAAGTGAGACCTTCATTTTGGTATCGACCCAATGGCTCTGTCGGACCAGCTCGCTTGCATTGGAGGCCGAGTGATGACGTCATAACGCCATATAAACGGGATGATATGTCAAGATCACCTCACATGAAGGTCAAGGGTTACAGGTGCACTTTCAAGGTCATTGGGCTCAGTGTTGCCGGTCAAATAGCGTTACCCAGTCTGACGTGAAGTTCAATTAAAAAGCCAAAGGTCAAAGGTCATGGAAGAAGGACAACCCTCATTTACCTCCCTACAGTTGCTTTAGTGCTGGTTATAGTGTACATTACAGGGAGTATACCATCTTGTGACGTTATGGGTCAATGACCTTGAATGACCTTGACATAAAAATTTTAGAAAATATTCTTTGCGACCTTCCTCTTTATTACCCTGGTTCGCCTTTAACATATTCCGGACTTTTTCTCGAATAATTATGGTATTTCCCATTAGGTCCCCAGCACGGTCATTATTTTACCTTTATAACCTTGTTTGACCTTGAAGGCACTGAGCCAGGTTAATGAAAATAGGCTATGATGTAGTTTATACCCCACCCACTCCCCAATAAGCGTTTTCTAAGCCTCTTAGCTTCCGAGATCTCAGGGAGGGGGGCTGTCAGGCTCCCTCCAGTGCACGTTAGTGCCAGACCCCTCTCCAGTACAGGTGTTAATAGAATAACGGTATAAGAATGCCCTTAGAAGAATAAATTCCTCAGCCTTTGTATTTAGTTTTCCCTATCCGAACCCGGGACAGCAATGGAAGGAGAAGGCAGAGACGTATTCGAAGTAACGTCAGGCAGATGTCGACCCAATGCAAGCTTAGCAGAGTATGGGCTCCAATTACGCTACCTAAAAATATACTTCAACCCTAGACTTGAGCCAAACCCTAATATCTGTACTTCTATCGGCTTCAAAAGCGGAGAAGGAAACAGGGATCCGACAATCTTGCTTCTCGCAAAATCGTAGGCCAGGGCATCCCCCAAAATTGAGATTCGACCTCATGTTTTACCTTTCATCCCTGTTACCAGCATGGACGTCTGTAAATGTTTCTCCTTTTTTTTGTTGTAATTCCTTTAAACCACTCTTGAAGAAGGCTACACAACTTTAAATTTTCCTCCAACCCCCTCCCTCCCCTACCTTCGGCCATGGGTTGATCGGAATTCGCGCCCCAGTACCTAAAAACACCGTGACGACACCTCTGGTACTGAAGACAGCTTAACCTGTGGTTCTTGTAAGCATTACGAGCTTCATGGGTATATTTGTGCTATTCGAAGCCCCGCTTCCCCTCCTAGCTCAGTGCGGTAACGAAACTAAGCCTATTCACAATTCTAAGCCCCTGGTCGTACCTTTTTCCAAAAATGTGAGGATAATCAGGTTTTGTCTCTGTTCTACCGCGATGGTTATATTCCAGAAGAGTTTTCTTGAGCACCTCTTTTGTTCCCATCACCCATTGACTCTTCTTGGCCTTCTTAAATGTAAATACTTATCTACATGACATTACACCGTACTCCTTCAATATTCTGTGCAGACCAGGCTTTATTTAATTTTCTTGTAGCAGACCAGCAGGGCGTCCTGAGTTTGTTCCTCATCCAGCTCGGTGTTGCGTGTCCAGGCCGCCCCGGTGCCTCCTGCGCGGCCGGGCGCGGAGTCCAGGCCTGACCGGCCCCAATGTCTGGTCCCTGACCCACCCCACGGCGGCCGGCGGTACCAGTGGGCTGGCGGGCGGCGGCGCTATTGATTGCGGCGCCGGCTGGCTGCAACCGGTGCCGGTCGGCCCAACCCTGGCGGCGCTGTCGGCGCTGCAACAGGTGTCCGCACCGGCCGCGCCGCCACCAAACTCGGCCGCACACCGGAAGTACACACTCTGTCCCCCACTAGGCACAGGGCCAGCCGATGGCTATTGTGAAGAGTGCATGCGAGCATGGGCGTTGAAAGCTGGGGGAGGGAGGTACCTTCAGCTGGAGCACCACGGGATGCCCCCTCCCCCCAAGGGGACGCCCCCACCAATTTGGGCACTCGACGCATTGATTTGGCCTCTTTTCTGGCTTACCAATGCGGACCCACTCTAAAGCTTCAAATTTGGCTGCGCATTGATACTGCTCTCCCAAACGGTTTTTGTGTTTCAGATCAGCCTCACAGCCCCCCCATCCGTCGCATTCCCAGGCTGGAGTTCGTCCCCTCCCTTCCCGGTGAAAAACCGCCCCTGTGTAGGAGTGAAATCACGCGTGATGACACAAACAGCTGGCCGTCATCTTTCTCTACAGTCACGCCCAGAGAGAAGGCAGCGAAGCAATGACACTGCTTCTCGGTAAAACAAAAATCTGATACATACATGCCTTTGCGTGCTAAGTGCTCTGTTCGGTCATGATTTTTAATGGAACACTGCCATTTAAGCCCCTCCTCCATGCTGGCAGTCGATGGGTAGGTAGATTTCAGTCCGGGCCACTCAGCGTGGCTGGGCGCTGTAGCCAGTTGCACCGCACCGTGGCAGTGATCAGGTTTGGACTGTCAGACGCTGGAGGCCACCCCTGGCCGCCGAACCGACCCGGCCGCCGCTATTGATCCAGACGGCGAGAACGACACCCACGCGCACGCGACGGCCCTGAGGCGTGCTGGAATACTGCGGCCTCACACCGGCTGCCTAAATGATGCAACAGTCAACAGCACTGACGGGGCCTATCTCACATGCACCCCACCCTGTCACTTCAGAAGAGAGGTAGGCTTTCGGCTGCCCCGTCTCAACTCGGAGACTGAAGCATTGCTCCGGACTGAGAAGGCGATGGCACATTCCGCTGCCTCACAAACAGTTGCTGTCTCTGACGAGTTGACAGTGTTCCCTGCCGTGTCACGGTACCAGTGCCTGGCACGCTGGGTCGTGCACGACAGTGTCCTGGCTGAAATGTCAGGACACCGCACTGTAGTGCTTCTGTGGTGCTCATGGGCGTTGAAAACGGGAGACGCGTCCCTTCCACCCGGTAAACCACGGGGATGTCCTCTCAAAATTTTGGGACTCAACCTTGCTTTTTGCGTTTTCTCCCTGTGGCCTGAGCATACCTATGTAAGTGTTCTCAATCCTAGTGTTGGTAAGGCGTATCGGAGATATCATCGAAGGCAGCCAATGCGTTCAAGCTTTGGTTCGGATTCCCTTCCCAGTGGCGGGGAAAGCAATTGCCCCCAAACGGAAAAGCTCGGGGCAAAACAGCTTTAGCCCCCCAAAGCGATCGACCTTCTTTTCCCCAGACTCCTTTTAGCTTGTAAGCAAGATTTTGGTGCTTCAACTCTCAACTTCAAACAGAATTAGTGAAGTTCAGTGTAAATATTGAGGCTTGGATAGGATAAAAGTATGTTGGGCCCATATTTTCACCCCGTGGCGTTTTTTGCCTTTCATCTCCAGTTCCGAAAATCCTATCGAAAAGGCATATTGTAGGGCAATTTTTCGCTGCGTTACGTTTTTTGCTTTTCGACTTTGGTTTGCCCCTCCCAAACCAACCGGCTAGATCCGCCACTGTCCCTTCCCCTCATCGCCAGTCCAGGTTCCGTCTCCCAGAGTAAAAAGCCATGTGGCAATGGTCCTAACAGCACTGTCCAAATGCACCCCTCACTTATATAACTCATGCAAATATTTGACGTCTTATCAGGAACAGATATTTCGACAGCTACATAGGGGAAACATTCGATCCCTTTCACTCACTCTCCTTTGATGGAAATATATGTTTTGTACATTCGTAAGGCTAGCCATCACCTCCCGACTTACCAAAACTATCTATTCATAGCACTACAATAAGTAATATTTGAATCTTTCTTTCTCACTCGTCACAACACAGGATATCAAATATTGGTATTGGCTGTGCTTCTATTAAGCGTAGTAGCAGAGGCACCAGAAAGGGCAGGCAAAACCTTATCAAACGTTACAGATGGGCGTCGACAAACATTGTTGGGACAGAGCAAACAAATCACAAACATCTTGTGTTGTTTATTGCTTATTTGCGGTGAATCGACACCAGAACACGGTTCCACTTACAGGCTAAGTCAATGTAGCTAAAAATAAAATTACTCATGTGAGTGACGCATTCGTAAAAAGACTGTAGGTATGCCTTAAAAGCTGAGTGATATAATAAATTTTTGCACACAAAATTAACTCCGGCAAGATAGACTCCGCTTTTCTGCTCTGTAATTTCCCTTTTCATGTTCCAAGAAGGAACACAAGGAAAATGTTCGGTAGTCTGCTACATGTTCCATTTGGAAGGGTAGAAACTGTGAGGCGTGGATTGTTTTGTCGCTCGACCACTAATTTTAACTCGTATATGACGGCTTGTCCACTTTCCGACCCTTTTAGATCTTCATTTGGTCAGTTTAGATAGAGCACAGGTTCGTTTATATATTAAGTCGTTGCCTATGAGTTCAGCGCAGCGGACTTTTAAACTCTTTGATATTTACATGTTCACTGTTTTAATTGCATATTTTAGTTAGCCCGCAAGGAGATTCGTGTTTGTAGTTTGTTGCCTCCTCATTTTTACTTGTAGTTTTATGTGACCGGCTTACCGTGATCATGTTTTATGATTTCTGACTTGAGCTTTTATTGGGGCATGACCCTGTTGCTCATATAGCACTAATAAACAATAAACAAGAAGTCACTGAAGAAAAGAGTGATGCGAAAGTGAAGGTGGCTAAAAGTTAGGCAGTGCAAATATATTTCAGTACACGTCTCTTAACCGGGACCGCCCACGGCCAGAGGCCCCCTCTAACTCAAAATATGGGCGTTAGCGCAAATCGCAAAGTGCAATGAAACTCGCGTGAATCAGTAAGAAAACTCCATGTTTAGGCCAGGCAATGGACCTCCAGAGGTCAAATAGGTCAAGATCGGCTATTTCACTCAAATATGCAATGATTAACAAACTGGGCATAACTCTATGTCATTAGAGCTATAGGCCTGGTAAAGTACATTTGATAGCAAATTGCCAGTACTTTTCCGCCATGTGGAACGAAAGACCCCCCCAGTGGTTTGACTGCCAGAGGTCACCTCGTGACCTAATATGACCTGAGGTCACGAAAGGTCAAAAGTGACCTGCCGTATATCAAATGAAAGCCAGTGACAAGACAAACACGAAGGTGTTTGTTTCACTCTCTAACTCAATTAGGTCAAAAGTTATTGTCAAAATACTGTTTTGACCTCTGGTGACCTGATGACCTTGAAAAGTCAAAGGGCAAATGTGACCCCTGGGATCCGTGAAAGGGTGCCCAAAAACGCTGTTCTGAGCAGTCTGAGTATTTGCAGTCATTTTTGTGGCTTTTATATCATGAAATAGCTTTTCCCCATGCTTTTCCAATGGGAGAGGTCGCCTCGTGACCTGACCTCAGGGCACGAAATCGAAAAATCCCGGATATACACCTTGTAGACCCTGGAGGGGTCATGAAGTGTAGGAAGTTTCAAATCGATCGACTTTGAAATGTAGCTCTTACAGAGCTCTAAAGGTGAAGTGAGGTGACCTTGGTTGACCTCGTCTGGTGACCTGACCTTGGGTGACCCGGGGTAAAAATTTCAGGGATGATGGGAAAATGATGCAGTGAGAGGTAGAGCCCTCAACCGCGGTGCTGCGCCTCGTCGTTTTTCTGCTATCCCGGAAAAACCTTAGGGGGCCATCGATGGCCCCCGGTGGGGCGAGGGTTAAAAAGACAAAAAGAATAATCAAAGAAGTCAGTATTTCCCCCAAAAAGCAGGCAGGGAGATATGCGTGATGTAATTTATGGACGATATTTCTTGATAGTGGATAAGCCGGTCCTTTTTCATCTCTCCTGACAGGTGCAGTCTTTGCGTTAATCATGCGGGTCTTCTTTCGCTATTACTTTAATCAGTGGCTCAGTCAATCAGTTCAGGGTACTTATGTGGTTTCACCTAATGATAGATGCATAAGCTGCTTCCCATAGGCGCAGGAACTTTTTCCAAGTGGGGGGGGCAAAAGTTGTCACCACTGGTGGGGTCAAATAAGAATCGGCCTGTCACTGGATTTGTCAATAGAAAGGGTGCTGAATCGGCTCAAAGCTGGAGGAGCACTGCCCTCAGTTCGAAAAAGGCAGCCGCCCCTGTGCCCTGTTCCTGCGCCTCTGCTGCTTCCACTTAAACATAACTGACCACTTCTGCTGACGTTAACAAACGCGTTGACGGGGTGGGGGAGGTACCCGCCTCCCCCTCGGGCTTTTTGGAGAAAATATAAAAATGGCGGCACGTATCGCCGCCGTACTTGACATGCCTTTTCTCTGATCATTTTTACAACTTTTGTCAAAATTTCAAGTTTAAGTCATCTCAGGTCAGGTCACCAGTGCAGGTCAAGTGACCTGACCCCAAAAAAGATTAAGATAGCATAAGTCAGAACAGGGTGAACTTATCCGTTTGAAACTCATATCACATAATGGGCCCATCGAGTTCTCTAAAATGTGTTCTGGTATTTTTAATATCGATGACCTAAGGTCAGGTTCGAGCCATGACATTTCCATTGGAAATACATGGGAAAAATTATTTTAACTGAATAATTTTGTAATGGATGGAGATTGAGCGTTTATTTTAACAGCATTAGATTTGTCCTGTCTTTACTATTCTATTGGTATGCATTTGGCCTAATTTGACCTTGACCTGAACTCAGGTCAGATCAAATCACATACAGTGACGGATCCAAGGGGGGGGGCAAAAAGGCATTTCACGAGCGCAGTACACACGTCCGGCACCGGCGAGGGACAGGACAGGAATGCCCCCTCATTTTGCCCCCCAAACGGAAAAGCTTGGGGAAAAACTATGTTTTGCCCCCCAAAGTGATCGACCTCCTTTTTCCCCTGACTCCTTTTTAGTTTATAAGCAAGATTTTGGTGCTTCAACTCTCAACTCCAAACAGAACCAGTTAAGTTCAGTGTAAACCTTGGACTGGAAAAAGGATCTCGAGCCCATCTTTTTCACCCCGTGACGTTTTTTTGCTTTTCGCCTCAAATACCCCAAATTCTACCGGCAAGTGCTATTGTAGCGCAGCTTTCACGGCGTGACGTTTTTTTTTTTGCTTTTCGATTTTTGACTTGGGTTTGCCCCTCCCAAACCGACCGGCTAGATCCCCCACTGATCACATATTTGACCTGGATTTGACCTAGAAAGGTCTTATTATATATAATTCGATTTGGCTTACTGTGAGGATTGCAATGGTTTGAATTGTTTTGGTCTCTCTTTACTTGTTCAGATGAAATGACCGGAAACCTCCATTTACACGTTATCCCTATAACGGCATGTTTTGACCTCTGGTGACCTTAAATGTGACCTGACAAAAATGGTTCAAATATTTTAGATAGAGAAGTGGATGAGCTAACCAACGCCGTTTACCGTTTTTCGCAATCTAGCGTGGTTCTTGAGATCTTGGAGGGTGGGGGGGGCGGGTACCCCCGTCAAAGCGAAGGTGGCTCATACCACCGTCAACGCACGTGTTATATTTCTGTCACAACGTGCATGCCTTGCAATCCAACGCTCACGTCATATAAGAAAAACAGGTATGTAGTGTTTAAATCTGGGATGTTCTTCCGCAGAATTCTGTGCGCCACAACCTGTCGCTGCATACACGCTTCGTCAAAGTCCAGAACGAGGGTACTGGAAAGTCGTGCTGGTGGACGCTGGATCCGAACGCTGGGGGCGGCAGGCGCACGAGGCGGCGCTGCGGCAGCCGGCGGACCCGCAGAGCCTCCGACTCAGTCCGAGGGGGCGCAGCAGCGGCCGCCGACCCCTTCCAACCTGCCCTCCCTGCCTGGGACGAGGTCCACCTCACTGGCAGAGAACGGCGCTCAAATCCATAGCATTTCCCAGGTATAGCTACCCTCGCTGGCTCTACTATAGAGATAAAATAAGTTAGCTCGTACTTCCGATTACGTTTTTCTGCTGGCCTCAGTATAATCCAGACAGAGGCCTAGCACCTTAAAAATTAGTGTTCTCTCGCTCGCATAGATAAATCCGGCGAATCACTCTTCCTCATTGCGATCCAATAATTCTGACCAACTGCCAACAAAAACTGCACCAGAAATTTGAGTACTTCTATGATACCTCAAATCACGCTTGATTTGAAATCAGTTTTCAACACTATCACCGGTGTAAAAAGGGTGCAAAACTACTCAAGATAGTGGAATATTTTGCAGCCTACAGAGAGCCCAAGGACAAAGTAATGTTGCGCAAAATAATAAACGAAGGTACGATATCTCATCAGAGGATTCTTAAAATCTCTCCGTTTCTACGGTGGTAGCTTCTGTTTTAAGGCGCGAGCGCATCAAGAAATAAACAATCTCCTCGGTTTTTTAAAGCTCCTGTGGTGTCTGCTCCGTCAGGTGACCCCTGCTGCCGGCGACCCCTGTCCGTTCTCACCAGTCTGGAGTCCCACTGCGCCGCAGCCGGCGCCGGAGCCGTGGACGGAGCCCACGCCTTCTCAGCTGATGTCGCGACTGATGGGCGCCCTGCAGCAGGAGCCTGCCTCGCTCCCTGAGGTCCAGGTACTTAGCCTGTTCGTGGTCGCTGCAGCGGGAGTCTTCCTGCTCCCTGGGCTACAAGTACGGGGTCTGTGTGTCTGTGAGTGTGTCTGTATGTTCGTGGTCACTAGCGGAGTCTTCACTCCGAGCTACAAGTACGCGGTCTGTGTGCGAGGTGCTGTATGTTCGTGGTCACTGCAGCGGGAGTCTCACTCCACACAAGCGTGGTCGCGTCGGTGTGCCTGATGTTCGCGCTGCAGCGGGTCTTCACTCCAGATACAAGCGTGGTCTGTGTGTCTGTGAGTGTGTCTGTATGTTCGTGGTCGCTGCAGCGGGAGTCTCCCTACTTCCTGAACTACAAGTATGTGGTCTGTGTGTCTGTGAGCGTGCCTGTATGTTCGTGGTCGCTGCAGCGTGAGTCTTCTTGCTCCCTGAGCTACAAGTACGTAGTCTGTTCGGGGTGGCTACAGCAGGAACTTCCGCTCTCAACAAGTCTTAGTGACGCGACACCAGCTCTGATGGAGGCGCGGGAACACGTCAGTACAGTCGTGGCTGTATCGTACAGCTACCAGATCCGATAGCTAACTGGAAATTTAAGACATTTAGAATGTGGAATCGGCACAATTTCATACATAACTGCACTGGGCTAAATCCTACCTGTTTGCAGGAGGGCTTTACATGCGACTCGGAGGAGGTGGAGGAGCAGGAGCAGGCGTGGTGCCGGCAGGGAGGCAGTCACATCCCGGCGTTCCTCGGAACCCCAGGTTACACTCCTGCGCACGGCAACAACGGAGAGCTCCTGATTCACAGGACCTGACTGCGGCAGGTAGGGGTCTGCGGCTGCTTCCCGGCTCTCATCTGCCACATTACTGAAATGCTTGAATCTCGAAACTGAGTCATTTGTCTGTACCCGCAGAAATCTGAAACTGAGTCAATTTATGTAGGTACCCGCGGAAATCTTCTGAGCTTCTTGTGGGTTAAGGATGATGGAAGAGCGCCCGAGTCAAACTTAAGATCCAATCAAGTTCACATGCAGAACCGTGGAAACTCAATTCCTAGCTAATGGGGTTTTAAAGCCAACTGAAATTATTTTCCCTGGTTGTAGTTGTGTGGAAAGCTATATTTTTGTATTGTTTAGAGCTCTGGCCTGAAGCATGAGCACGAAATGGTTATTCATTATCAAAGATAGTACCATATTATCATGCTGTTTATACTTAATGTGAGTCCCTGGTTGAACTTACTAAGTTCTATCACCATCGACAGAGGAAGTTAAGGCCCATGGTCTACCGATTTCGATAACAGTACAACAGCCGCATACCTATACATATGTTCATGTTTGCTGTGATAGAATTTCACTAAAATTTACGGGAAAACAGATGCACGTAAAATGAGGGCCAAATAAGCGGTAGGTAACCAATATTTATGGAGGGAAATTCATTCACGAGCTCGGATTATCTTCTGCGTATCATAACACTAGCTTTCAAACAGTGACGAATTTTGGATTCATGGGGGGGGGGCGAATATAGCACCTGGGGTGGGTGAAGGAATCCGGTCGTTTCGAGGGGTGCCCTCTTAGAAATGTTAGATCTTCTCGGGAACAGATTTTAAAAGTATTATGGGATAGCAATGAATCTAATTCTGACAGTGACGCCCATAAGGTCAAACGGAAGCGGCAGCTAACTATGGAAAGCCGACCTCCGTGAATGATGCCAGGAATCACGGCTCTCTTTCCTGTTCCACCTTCTTTAGTTCATTTCAAGGTACATATTCCGAAAAACGCAGACATTCTAAGACATTTCACTGTTCATTTAGCGCGCATTCGGCTCCCAACATGGGCGGCTTGCGAGGATGGGGGAGCGACTCCGCGGACCGAAGTGGCTGGTGCTCCCATTCGCTCTCCCTTGGATCCGTCACCGGTTCAAAGCCATGGAGGATCCAAGAGGCATGAACAAATCCTGCGCCCTCAATGGAGGCAGTTGACAGCTGTTGATGATAGGAGGCATCCTACGAATTGGGGCGGATTTATGGCGTCCACCTAAAGTAAAATAGAAAGCGATACTTAATCGTGCAGTGGAACAGCACAATTCGGTCGGATTCACACCCACCCCCGTGCTGCACTACCGGCCCGCCCGGAAGCGGAGCCGCGATGCCCGGTTGCGACGATATTGATTCCAGCTGCGAGGCGGCTGGCACTGGCGCCGGGCGGAGTAGCCAACTTCGCACAGCGGCTCGGCCCGGAACGTCACACATGCCGCCCGAGCCTGCACGCTGCACTCCGTACAGTCCATAGGCGCAGGAACGGGGAGGGGGGGGCACGAGGGAGGCTGTCCCCAACTTTCGAACTGGGGGCAGTGCCCCCCTCAACTTTGAGCTGATTCCGAACCTTTTCCGTTAAGAAATCAAGTGATAGGCCGGATCATATTTGACCCCAAATAGCGATGACAACTTTTGCTCCCCCAACTTTGAAAAGTTTCTGCGCCTATGGTACAGTCTGGGACAGGTGCCAATGATCAAAGTACGTGATTCTGAGGCGGGATGAGGATAGTTTGACTGTGCTCACACATAAAAGCTCACAAAGTCGGGAATCGTCATCTCAACTATTTCAATCACATCATATGCGTGGTTTGCCAAGCATGTTTGTAATATTAAATTGCAAAAAAACACTGTTAGCTGACACTTTTCCGTTCCCTAAGTCATGTTTTACCTTTGCAGACAGCAAACGGCACTGACATGCCTGTAACTCTCTCACGATTTCATTTGACGTACTAAGCGCTAGTTTTTACCTGGCGGGGCATATCCATTTGGACTAGTGCATATTTTCAGTCACAGAAAGAAGATAGAACATTTCCAGACTGTTCCTCGACCAGGGGCGTAGCGAAGGGGGGGCGGCAGGGAAAGCCACCCCCCCCACCCTGAGGGCCCGAAGGTCCCTCCTGAGGACACGATTCTGTAACAAGCAGGACTCTTTTTACTTATCAGGGCCCTTTTGGTGCTGTCACAAGGGCCCTTTTCGGGGCTCCGCCCCCCCACCCCCTGATCGAAATCATGGCTACGCCCCTGTCCTCGACAGACCTCGGAAATTTGGAACAACTTGGTGTCCTCAGTTTTGCTGCCTCTGGGTTACGTTAACGCTCAATGCGTTATAAACAATAAAACTTTTGGCTCTGCAGATGGAACGCCCATAAAATAGAAATGAGCCAGTAATCGTTTTGTGCAGGGTTAAGGAGACAGTTTTTCATATCACTTCCGAAACCATCATCATCAACCATAAAACAGCTCGAAAAGGTTTTGCACGATTTCCTTTGGAAAAACAGAAGCGATCCGGTCAAGCGCGCCAAATTAGCCCAAAAATCCATGTACGATGGCCTAAATGTTCCGGACTTAGCCTCATTTATTAAGAGTTTAAAAATAGGGTGGGTAAAACGCTTATATAAATCAAAACAAGCATGGGCGTTCATTATTAAGGGCAAGTTGCCACCTGTGGAGCAACTTCTTACTTATGGTGAAACAAAATTGAAGAAAATTGCTAGAACGCTAGAAAATCCGTTCTGGTTAGAAGTAATACACTCATGGGCAGAGTTTATTCGGCTTTACAGGCCACCTGACGAGGATATTCTGACCAGTAGTCTATGGTTCTCTAATTTCACAAAATTTAAAACAACTATTGTCAAAGCATGGGATGAAAGGGGTTTTAGATTCATTGGAGACATCATAAACCCTATTACCGCGAACCCTTTCACACATGCCGACCTGCAACGTATTTATAACATACCGATGACTTTCCTTTGTTATCAATCTTTGATTCGAGGGCTACCAAGAGAAGTGCAGCATTGTTCAGCTAGCCTGAAATTCCTTCAGCCCACATTGCCGTATCAGATTGCACTTATCAGTAAGAATACAAAAACAAACAGATTGGCCTATCAAGAATTTATTACGCATCTTAAAACTAAGTACCAACACTCTCAACAACTATGGATAAATAAATGGAGACGGGACGGCATAGATTCACCTTACGTAGGGAGCATGCTCTCCATACGCATGAGTACAAAAAACACATATTTACAATCCTTTCACTACAAAGTTATATCGCGAATAACAGCAACAAATAGGTATCTCTTTTCAATAGGTAGAGCTGAAACCGCATTGTGTACGTTTTGTACCGAATCAATAGAAACCATAGAGCACCTGTTCTGGTCGTGCCCCAACACTAAAACATTTATTCAAAATATAAAATCTGAACTACGCACACAACATAATGTTACGTATCCTTTTGAAAAGTCTGATTGGTTCCTTCCTTCTTTGGAGCACTGCAAACAACTTGAAGTACTGGTAGCGACTGTTGCCAAATTAGTGATATTTAAAGCCCGTCTTAGAAAGAGGAAGCCAACGGTGGCACATTTCAGAAAGTGTTTACGGCTAGAAGCTTTAAAGGAAGACATAATTGCAAGGAAAAAGGAAAGAACATTAGAATTTGACGAAAAATGGGGAGAGATAGGGAGACTTGTCCTTGAATAGTCCTAGCCTTCTGCTGAAGAGATGGAACAGCAATAAAAAACGTTTCAAGCTTATGTCCTGCTGCTGCAAACAAACCCATACACTTTGCATAATTCCACATATAACGCACAAAAACACACACATGCACACAATCACACCACCACGCACGCACGCACGCACGCACGCACGTACGTGCGCGCACACACACACGCACACACATTACACAGACTAAACAGGACACCCGTGAGATGGTTTTGATATAAGGTCATACTATCTTGGAAACTGTATTGTATTGTACTCTGCTGTACTGTTGTATTGAACTGAATTGTCCGTATTATTTCAAAAACCAGATGCATGTATGATAAATAAACGATTGAATCCTGAAAAAAGGAGACAGTTTGGCCCACGTTAAGACGAAGGAATAGATTGCCGTAGATATATTTGAGGCATGCAGCTGCATAGAACATTACTAACAAGTGTTTGCTGCCAGACTCGTGTCAAGTTGTCTAAGGCTGTCGAATTGGATTATTGCTCTAAATAACAGTGTACCTATTCAGAATAATGAGATGAAAAGGTAATTTAAAACATGATCAGTTATTTTGTAATCTGCATCCGTTTCTATATATTTTCTGGCCTTTGGTTCATGTAGCTATACATTGGATACACCCAGAATTCGGATGTCTCAATGCTTTTAAAGAGGGTACAAATAAATGAGTAAATTCACATCAGTCACGGCTTTGCCGCATTCATCAAAAATATAAGGTAATAATGAAGGACTCAATTCGAAAGTAGGGGCATTCCAAGACAACACGACCAAAAATATTTCAATTTGACACCACCATGTCTAGAAAAAATCTGAAACTTTGTCTCCGGGGTAGTTTTGGGCCAGAAACACGCCTGTGAGAATCTTAGCCCCCCTCCGACCAACGGTGACCGAGTTATAGCCCGAGGCATTTTTGGGAGGTCACCTTATAGACTCATTTTTGATGCTTCATAACTCAAAAACGCATAGCCTGATTAACAAGTTTTGTATATCATTGAACTCGTCTTGAACTAAACTTTATTTTGAAGAAAGAAAATTTCAAAATTGGAAAATTTTTGACTTTTAATTTGTTTGACCTTTTCTTTTTTGACCTAGCTTGACCTTTTCCCAGTTGAAATTGCCATTTTAGACACCTCAAAAATTTTGATTAATAAAATATCTTTCGATAGGAAAAATACAAAAATGCGTTCTTGCTATAAGTTCCAAATATTTAGCACCTAAGGCAGGTATGTAGACGGTTTTTGACCACTGCAGTAGTACAGCCTTATGTTTAACGCCGCAAACATAGTGATTGTTTTTGTAATCGGTTGCTGGCAATCATATTGCTTTGTCTTTACGAAATTTTCATCGTGCAAGTGCCAGAATTTATGACAATTAACACGCGCCCACCCGAGGGGGTGGGCAACCGGCCTCCTCAGGTCTCTACAGGTAGTAAAAAAACACCTTAGCGCAGTGCCACCGTACGCCATCTATCTCTAACACAACATATTACAACTTCTGGAAAAATAATTTAGGTCAACTGGGAGGTGGTAGGTACCGTAAATATTGAGGGCCAGCTGGCAACTGACTGGTGAGGGTGTGACCTGAGGTAGACGGTCGTCGTTATGCCTTGTGGGACTTTCAAATTTGGTTCATTGATTAACACTTCATCGTGGGAGTTGCTCGTTTGGGTGGTGGGGTCGGGGTCTCCGTAAAAAGTCCCGTGATGACTCTAGTGAGACACCTACTCCTAAAACTGAACTGGACACAACTTGGACAATATTTATAAAAATAAAATTGCAGCCATTAAAAGTGATAGAAAGGGATCCATTGTTTCGAGGGAGACGAGGGCAAATGAACTTATTAATAAATGACCTTTCAGCCTTAAACGAAAATTTACAAAGATGTCGCGAGTTTATCCATAATTGAAACAAATATAACTTATCCTATGAGCACCACTAACTCACACAATTACATCGTCCCCCGAGATGGAAAAATAGTATCGATACAAGGTGACCCAGTGCAGCACAGCATACGTTTGAGAGGATTCATGCAATGTAAACAAACGTGTCTGAAAGAATTTCATTCCAAAAAGTAATTTGAATCTGCTCATATATGCGAAAAAGTGTCCTGAAATTGTAACACATTCGACTTGGTCACTTGAACAGGTTGCTTCATGATATTTTTACAAGGTGATCATTTCATAGCTGACACGGATCCCAGAATCCCAGATGAATAATTACACTGTGCACTGGGAGTGATGCCGCTAAACAACCAGTTTTAATCACTACCGAATATGTTATACACAATCGTTTGGTCGTGTCATCTTTGAGGTTGCTCGAGGTCACAGTATTTATTACAGGAACAAAGTGGAAACCTAAATTTTGTGGCATAATAGGTGACAGAGGAGAGCCGTTGAAAGAAATGTTCAGCGCCATTGGAACGCTCTTGTTGAGCCCAAACGGACTATGTATCTTATAATATTGCCTAGTCAAATGCCAAAATTAACCTGCTTTGACCTAGAGCCAGGCTTAGGTCTGTATGGTAAAAAGAATATTAATTAAGCTGCAGTGGCAAGCCAGACACGACAACGTAAAAACAAAACCTCCATCGCAATTCTCGACAATTCTCAATTTTCTCAAGTTATCAAAATTTACCAATTACCCCACGCATTTCTAATGGAAAGACCATGACCTTGACCCTGCTCCCGGTTATCGACATAGAAATCCTGCTACGAAAAATTATCTTGCTGGCCGTCCTTACTATGTAATGTGAATCAAACCACGATAGGCTAAATTTGATATTATTGATGCACATCCCAAAGTTTTTACGAGGTTAGGTCTCTTGACCTGGTTTGGCGGTTTGACCTGGTATGACCCAGACCTAAAATTTTGCCAGAAGCTGCCAAAATTTTGAGTTAGAGGTACATGAAGTACGGTGGCGCTGCGCGAAGGTGCTTTTTTTACAACCTGTGGAAACCTGAAGAGGCCGGTTGCCACCCCCTTGTGTGGGCGCGTGTTAATTCTCATATATTTTGACACTTGAACGATGAAAATTTCGTAAAAACAATGTCATATGATTGCAAGCAACCGATTAAAAAAGCAATCGCTTTGTTTGCGGTGTTAAACATAAGTCTGTACTACCGCGGTGGTCAAAAACCGTCTGCATATCTGCCTTAGGTGCTAAATATTTGGAACTTATAGCAAGAACGCATTTTTATTTTTTCTATCGGAAGATATTTTATTAATCAAAATTTTTGAGGTGTCTAAAAGGGAAATTTCAACTGCGAAAAGGTCAAGCTAGGTCAAAAAGAAAAGGTCAAACAAATTAAAAGTAAAAAAATTTCAAATTTTGAAATTTTCTTTTTCAAAGTAAAGTATAGTTCAAGACGAGTTCAATGATATACAAAACTTGTTAATCAGGCTATGCGTTTTTGAGTTATGAAGCATCAAAGATGAGTCTACAGGGTGACCTCCCGAAAATGCCTCGGGCTATAACTCGGTCACCGTTGATCGGAGGGGGCTAAGATTCTCACAGGCGTGTTTCTGGCCCAAAACTACCCCGGAGACAAAGTTTCAGATTTTTCTATATATATGGTGGTGTCAAGCCTTGGTCGATCTGTCCTGGAATGCCCCAGTATGCAACTTCTGCAAACTTCCTCAAAACCCACCACATTCACTTAAGAGCTATCAGTATTGGATATATCTACCCATGTGTTAACGATCCACCTTGCAGCGGGCACTAAATATTCTGACGGACTGTATTCCGACAGGGTTCCGTCCATCCTTAGACGACATCGGCGGCGGCACTCCATTGGCGCACATGGAAACTGCACCGCTGGGCATGGAGACTGCACCGCCGGGCATGGAGACTGCACCGCCGGGCATGGAGACTGCACCGCCGGGCATGGAGACTGCACCGCCGGGCATGGAGACTGCACCGCCGGGATGGAGACTGCACCGCCGGGCATGGAGACTGTACCACCAGACATTAAGACTGCACCATCCGACGTTGCGACTGCACCCCCGGGCATGGAAACTGCACCGCCGGGCATGAAGACTGTACCGGCGGGCCCGTCTGCAGCGCTCCGCTCCAGCATCTATCATCATGCTGTGGCTGAACTGACAGAAGAGCGCTGACTGTGATGTACACTGTGGTGAAACGCGGGGGTGACTCCGCACCAAATCCGCTGAGCTGCAGCTCATACAACGGGGCATTCTCACCTCTAAAGCTGCAGGTCTTTGGACAGGTACCTACTGTGTTAAATATTAACCAAGAAGTAGAGCTTGTACATAAATCGAAACGTGAGGTGATACTGTGGTATATGTTGCGCAGACTATGCTCCCGACACCTTCATGGAATGCAAAAGCGCTCCATAAAGTGCCCTGCATTCTTCGATGCAAGCCCATAATCAAATACAGTGCTATTTTCCGAATTATTTTCTTTTCATATGTCAAATGTGACTGTGCTTGTGGTGATGCATATTATGTGTTGCATCTAGTATGATTTGACCTTATATGTGTTTCGATGCCCGTTTGGTTATTTTTTGTCTTAGTGTACTGGTTGAGCACCTGCAACCGCCTGTGTAAATAATGCCGATGTTATTGCGGAAAGTGTGTGAATCATGGGATCGCGAATCACTTGAGCAAAACGCGTGCCACTCGATGAGTGGCTTGCCAGGTGGATAACCACGCCGCCCACCACACTGGGCAGCGCGCACTCCCTCGGATCTACACAGAGGCAGGCCGACACCGCCCATAGGCGGATCCAGGATTTCCAATGGGGATGGTCGGAGGGTGTCATCTGCACGAGAGGTGGCACTTTTGGGCGGCAAAACCTATCAGGTGGGCGCCGAATGGGGGCGCAGCTGCTCGCATCTTGGAAGGGGGAAGCAACATTTCAGGGCGGCGCCATCGACCTTTGAAGGGGCACTGTGACCATTTCAGGGGGCTTCGGGGTCAATTTGAGGGACAAATTCCCCCTTGCCCCTGGATACACCTATGACACTTTCTTTATTAGCGTGGTCTGAACGCACCCAAAGGTCTACAGCCGTTGCCTGACTCCGCTCATTTCAAGACCAGGATTGCTATATGATCTAGTTGCTTATGTGAGGGTGCGTGTCCGTGTGTTTTTATAATCTGTGTTTTTTATATTTTCTTTTATTCCTTTAGCCCTCTTTTACTGCTTCATCCCACTAACCTGTTGACATAAAAATCCCTCTTGTCCCTGCCGACCACATTTGAAAATTTTGAGTTGTTTATCCTTCAAAGCCGGTATTTTCACACGTGTTGTTATTGTATGGACTGTGTTTGCTGAATCACTGGCTTCTGTTGCTGTGTGTGTGTGTGTGTGACTTTGCATCTGTACTTGGACTGTGTCACGGGAAAAATCGCAGGCCACATGACAGTTACAGTCTTGTTAGATTATATTCACGGCTCGAGCATACTTTTGTGCAAATATTCCATTACGTTTGGTGTTCGTGCAATCTTCCCCTAATCAAAATACACATGGCTATACAGCCAGAAAGCTGTCTTTCTCATATGGTGAAACCACCCCACGTCAGATATGCGATAAGTCATGCTAGCGATCCAGACTTTGACTATGAAGGAACAATTTTCCCCACAATACGAGGCACCAGTAGGTCAGAATGTCCTTAGAATGGTGCTTAAAACCTCCTAACCTCCTCCCTCAGACCTCCTAAAAGGATCCTGGGAGCAATGTAATTCCATTATAAAATAGCTAGGTGCCGGATAGCTGGTTCCGGACATCTGGTGAGTGCCGTATATCTGGTTGGGTGTAACTCATTAGAAGAGGATGATACAACCAGGGAGAAGGGGGTGAACTCTGGAGACAACAATGTTCATAAAACCCAATTTTAGTCAAATGAAATTTCTTACAGTTTTGGGGGAGTATGGATGGAAGGAAATGATGAGTTCAAACCCATAGTAGCTTCTACCAGAAGGCATATGAAGAGGAATTCCTCACAATCTCCAGGCTCCCTTCCCACCTTTTGAACGTTGACGAAGCTCATAGCTATTGAGAAGAAAAACGATTTTCTTAAGCATGACCGATATTTTGTACTTATTCCTATGCATTTTTCTCGCGCAGCAGGTTGACATGGCAAGGCCCGTTCATGGGCGGCGGTGGGGGGTGGGGTAGGCGGTGGGTAGGGATGGCGTTAGTACTATTATTTTTCATTTTCGAAACATGGTTACGTATTCCCAGGTTTCGATTCATGAATTGGGTATATTGGATTAGGCAACGTATATAAGTATGAGATGATAACTGATTTTCCATGCAAAAATGGAACCTTCAGTAATGCTTGATATGGTATCGAGCTTGAGCAAAAGCAATGGGCGCTTCACGACAATGACAGCACTGGGCACAAACACGAGTTCTGGTAGAGGAGGACAGAGGGTAATACCCGAGATAATGTAGCGGAGTCCGCCCGCTCTGTTCTGGCATTCTATTCAGAGCGGGACAAAACAGGTGGAGTTGGAACCCCAAAATTTATATTTTACCTTACAATAGCCCGCGAGTCTCCATTCATGAACAAACACTAGATAACCTCCATGCCAACATCTTGATCGGATAACAAGACAAGTCCTTTCAAATGAAAGACCAGCCAAATACGCGGACAGAGTGTGATCAGTGCCTGGTTTGCATGGGCCTAGGAACCGGGGGAGGGGGAGGAAGTGGGGGCCACTGGCCCCAGGGGGTCATGTAACGTAAGAACGAGTGGGGGCCACTGGCCCCCCACTTTTTCTGTAATGGACCCCCGCAACGGAGATAAGAATATCAACAACTGTAATATCAAGCAAGAAACTCAAACTAGCCCGATGGCCTGGCCCGAAACTCCGAATTTGGCACGATAGCGATGCCAAACTGCACCGGAAACCCTTTAAACTTACCTGTGCCCCTAAATTAAGCTGAGGTCCTATGAGTCGATTTTAAGATCTCCTGAGCTGTTCGGGGCCCCTGAACTGGCCTCTGATGCCATACGAGCTAATCTGGGCCCCTTGAGCTGAACTGAGCGCCTCTGAGATGGTTTGGGCAGCATGAACTGTTCTAGGACCCCTAAGCTGAGCTAGGAGCCGTGACCTTGAATGGGGCCCCCTTGATTGGCCAGACCCTTTATCCGCCGACCTGAGCGAGCCCCTGAGCTGAGCTGGGACCGTAAAGTTAATCTTGTCCCCTGAGCTAATATGGGTTCCCTGTGCTGCACGGGAGGCCCTAAACTTATCTGGGGCCCCTGCACAGTAATAGGGCCCATGACCTGAGCTTGGGGTTATAAGCTTTAATTGGAACCCTGAACTGTTCTGAAACCCCATATATGCCGACAAGGGGCCCCTGAGATGATCCGGGCCCTTAAGCTTAACTGGTCATCAGAGCTAATATGGGCCCCTGTGTTGAACTGAGGGCCCCTGGGATGGTCTGGGACGCCTATAAGGCTTTACAGCTACTGACCCGGCGGCCATGATCTGTAATGGGCCCCGTGAGATGTTTTGAGACTCTATATCAGCCACCCTTGGGCCCCTAAGCTGAGCTGGGGCCCTAAACTAATCTGGGTACCCCTGTGCTTAACTGGGGCCTCTGATCTGGTATGGGGGCCCCTGAACTCTTCTTAGGGTCCCTGGGCTAAGCTGGGGGCCGTGAGCTTGAATGTAGCCCACTGAGCTGGTATGAGACTAGACCCTATATCAGCCGATCTGGGGGCCCCTGAGCTGAGCTTGGCCTCCAAAGCTAATCCGGGGCCCCGAACTGGTCTGGGGCCCCTGAACTGTTCTATTGTCACTGAGCTAAGCTGGGATCTGTGAGATTGAACAAGCCCCTTGAGCTGTTTCTGACCTGGGGACCTCTGAGCTGAACCGGGCCCCTGAGCTAATCTGGCACCCTGTGCGAATCTGGGGCTCCCTTGTGCTGAGCTTCTAGGAGCCCTGTGCTTATGTGGGGTTCCTTGATAAGCTGGTCCCGAAGCCAATGCACTGGTCTGGGCACCCTGAGCTGACTAATCTGGGTTCCTGAGCCATGGTCTGGACCTTGGGGCCCTCCTAGATAATTTGGCGGCCTCTGGGCGGCATAGGCATAGGAACTGGGGGTCAGGGGGATACTGCTCCCCCCCTTTGTGGTGGGCCCCGCAACGAATATACAAATATCAGCAACTGTAATATAGAACAAGAAACCCAAACGGGCCCGATAGCCTGTCTGGGAAAGTTCCAGTTCCGTAGTACGCCACCTGCAAGCCCCTGGAGGAGGAGGGCTTCGTGAAAAAGGTCAAGACACTTATTACCCGAGTGTTTCCAAATGAGCCCTGAGAACTGGACCCAATCAAACTCCATCTCATATCAATCCCAACACAAAGCATGAATCGGACACGCACCCCGCACCAAATGCCGAGCAACAGTCTTCCCTGAGCCATCGAAAGGCGTGACGAGGCCGGCCGTCTTCTACTACGAAGTGAAAAAAAACAACACGGGACTATTTAATGAAAGGAGACGGGGGAAAATAACGTAAGAAGTCATGTATGGAAATACCTGGTGCATGCCAGTGTGTATTAGGTTGTGTCAATACATGGAAAATTAAAAAATGAGATTTTGCCCCATGATTTCCAGTTCTATTATGGTCTAATGAAAAATAATCAAAGCCAAAAATAGTCTAGGTCTTTTACCTACTCCGTTTTCGACTGAAAGATGTATTTCTAGGTTTTTTTGGGGGGGCGAATTCAAACCATTTTCACCAAGAGCACTGTTCTTTATTTTTGCAGATGTTTCGGCTTTTTTATCGCATTTACAAAAAAGTATTTAGAAAAGCACAGACAGTGCCCTGATATCAAACGACCACACTTCTCTATGCCTAGATAGCTTTGAATTACCTATTTCATGACACAAGCGAGACGAGCTATTTAGGTCATTACGGACTCCTTCTTTACAGCACTTGGAATTGATTCAGGGAAAGGATGGTCACGATAAGTCTAGCTGTCTTTCGAGGCCTAAAATAGAGTTTCAGATTGATTGCAAGTTCCATCTATTTGATCGATAACTTTGTGATGCCGAAGAGGTCCTGCTTGCTGTTGATCCTGAGCATCAGTTTGGTGTGCTGGGCCCATCGCCTGATAAAATCATTCCTCTTCCAGCATGACAGACAGAATTGGCAGCTGTCATTTGCTTTACAGACGTGGCAGCTACAGACATGGCATGCGTGAGGCAGACGAAGTGCTCTACCTGCATGGGCTTCCCCATGAACCCTGGGAACTTGGATTTGATCAAGTTGCAAGTGATGATAGGCTCGGTGACCCCGTCCCAGTCAATTATATTTTTGAGAGTGGTCATCTGTGTGTTGACGTAGGGCGGGGTCCGCAGCCTGAGAGAGGTGCTCCCCACCTCCTGCTCCCCTCTGATGGAGATGATCTTGTAGAAGGTGGTCCTCCTCTCCTCCTCCTCACTGCAGAACATGCCATGGTCATCAGGATCTCCTCGGAGTGAGCGAACCATTCAGAGGAGCTCACGGCCGGCATGACAGTCAATTGCACCATCTAGGGCTGGATCCTGAGGCATGAGAGCTAGGATAGGACGTTTCTGGGACCGTCTACCAAGTTGTTGATAACCTTCATCTGGAGTCAGTAGGGAAATTGGAGCTTGGTAGAAGATTGTCGCTATCATTATCGAGCCTTAATTTCCCTACTGAGTACAGGTGTAGACCAGCAACGGCTGGCTAGACAGCCCTCGGAAAGTCATGTTCGGGCTCTGCTGCCTTCGTACCCAGCCCAAGGTGGTGCAGTTGAATGTCATGCCCGCCGTGTGCGCCTCTGCAATGTTCGTTCACACCGAGGCGATCCTGGTGACATTGCTCTGCAGCGAGGAGGAGGAAGTTCGTCTTTGTCAAAATTATTTCCATCAGAGGAGAGCAGGAGAAGGAGAACACCTCCCTCAGGCTGCAGATCATGTCCTGCCTCAACACACAGGCGTCTGCCCTCAACAATATAATCGACCGGGAGGCCACCACCGGGTTTATCATGGCCTGCAGCTTACCAAGTGCAAGTCGCTAGAGTTCATGGGGAAGCATATGAAGGTAGAGTACTTCCCTTGCCGCCCACACATAGGCCATAGAGAGAGCTGTAAAGGAAGTGACAGCTGGAGCCAGTTCAGTCTGTAATGCTGAGACGATGGATGGATTCATCTGCCAAAGGGTATAGCACATCGAACTCGTGCTCAGGATCAAAGTTGGACCTCTTCGGAAAAATAACAATAATTTTTGGGGCTTATCGACGCACCAACTACCAGGGTTATATGGCGTTGCCAACTCTTTGCCTGTTGGAAGGGTTTCTCGGGAGCCAGATTGATCTTTGCTTAGGGAACCCGCCGAGCCTTGAACCCGGGTTGGCCGCCTGGAAACCAGCATAATTGTTATGGCTTATCGACGCATCAACTACCAGGGTTATATGGCGTCGCCAACTCTTTCCCTGTTGGAGAGGTTTCTTGGAAGTCAAATTGCTCCTTGCACAAGGAATCTGCTGGGCCTTAAACCCGGGTCGGCCGCGTGGAAAGCAAGGCTGCTAATCACTATAACACCATGCCCACACCTCCTCGGCATCACAAAGCTGGCCATCAAATACATTGCACTTGCAGTCATACTGGAACTCTGCATTTTAGGCATCAAAATATAGCTAGGCGGATTTATTGTGATCAGCCTTTACCTAAATCAATCTCTAATGAGGTAAAGAAGGGATCCGCAATAACCTAAATATATGTTCCCATTTTCTGTCATTAAATAAGTAAACACAAGTTGATTAGGCATAGCGAAGTGAGGCCATTTGGTATTAAAGTATTGTTTTTAGCTTTCTAAACAGTTTTTTATTTTGTAAATAATGATGAAAAGGGCCTAAACATTTAACATCTGCAAATATAAAAAAGGCATTCGTGGTAAAAATGATTGAAATCCTTCAAAAGAGCTTAAAATGTATTTTATATTTGATAATGAGTAGGGGAAGGAGAGTTGTATCAGGACAAGTTGTATCAGAGCGATTTTTCCAAAACTATCCAAGAGATAGCGCCCCGACAGACCAGATGATGCGGCAAGCGGTCCGCCATCTTTCTTCATACTGCCGTCTGCTTGGCTTGGCGCGTTTCGCGGTGAGTGCAGAAAACGTTTTCGGGGTGCCATTCTGTAAAATTTCGTCGAAGGAAATGTGTGTTTTTGTCATTCAGATGATCACGAATTGGAAGGATCGTTGTAGCAGTGGTAAGGGTAGATTCTAAGGCTTCGTGCGGAGAAGGATTTTCTCGGCTGGCCACTGGTTGTTGAGCACGAGGACGTGTTTTCCAATGTGAGAGGGTGGTACATGTTGTATCAAGGCCAGGTGGGGTATGTTGTAACAGTGATACAACTCACCCCAATGTTCATGCAGCACATTAGGGTGTCGCCACAGATTATTTTTCCAAAAACACTACACTGTCACATCTAGCCACAACGAAAAATTAGGAAAATATTTTTATGCAAACAGTGCGGGTCAGATAAGTGCAAGACGGACCACGCTGATGGAATGAAAGCAAAAGCAAAAATTAAAGTCTAACAAGTCCAGTGGCGAATCTAGGATTTCGTTAGGGGCAGGCCTGAGGGGAGGGGGCCCGAACCTGGGGGCGCGGAACTGAGGGCGCCAATTACCACCCAATAGGCGGCCAGTGTCGAAGAAAAACGGTTTAAAAACGTATTTGTAAATACTTATTTTCATGAAAGCACCTTCAGTGAAACATGTTCACGTTTACCATCAAACATGTTTCGGGCCGGCAAGGTTTCGCCCAGAACGTAATGACTGGTACATTGGTAGAAGAAGCTGGACGCCCCCACTGATGCTAACTGAAGCACATGACAAAGAATACAGCTAACTTCGATCGGAAAAAACGAGGTGTCGAACGACCACACCACATATCATAGTTGTCTGGCTAATGCTGGGTCCCTACAGAAACCCCGATTGACGCTACAATAAGCCAATTAACAATGAATACAGTGAACTTTGTTGAACTTAAGTCATGGCGAAAGCTAAGGTGCCGTATGACCACCCCACATATCACAGTTGTTTGACTAAGGCGAGTCCCTACTGAAATCTCCAATTGACGCTAAACCAAGCATCAGAGGCCGAAGAGCCTCCGGGCCTGGGCCTCTGAGTTTTGGTGGCTGCTCTGAGCTGATATTGAGTCCCCCAGTTGATCTGGGACCGCTTTAGATAACCAGGCCCTCACATTGAACTTGAATGTGCGCCACTGGAGCCTCGAGCTTTGGGGTCCCTTAATTGGTGTAGGCCCCTCAACAATCCTGGGCCCTCTGAGTTAATTGTTAGCTATCTGAGAGCGAGTTTTCAGGTTGCCCCCTGGGCTGTTCTGAGACCGTGAAAGAGTATTGCACAGGAGCTACTGGCTTGGCCTTAGATCCTTCGCTGCTTGGGCCCCTAAGCTAAAAATAACCCTGTAGGTGAAATTATTGTGGCAGCCATGAGCTGGTCTAGGCCCGTGATAGGATTTACTTAAGGGGCCTCTGGTTTGATCATAGGGCCCCTAGCTGGATTAATCTCCCTGAGCTGGCAAGGGCCCCTGGGTTGGTATCGTGTTCGTTTAACTGATATAGACCCCTTCAGCTTGTATGGGGCCCGTTGTGCGTATCTGGGCCCCATGAGTTCGTCGAGACACCCAGCTAGTCTGGCAATCTTAGTTGTAGAGCCTCCTGAGCTGCTTGGGCCCCCCAGCGTGTCTAGGCCCCATGAGTTGAAGTTGGCCCCTGGGCTAGTTTTGGCCCCCTGAGCTTATTTAGGACCCGTTTAAATGGGTAGGCACCCCACGCTGCCTATACAGCTCATTAGGGATGTCGCCACAGATTCATTTTTCCAAAAAACACTATATCATCACAGGTAGCCACAACGAAAAAAATAGGTAAAAATATATTTTCTGCAAAAAGTGCGGGCCAGGATAAGTACAAGACAGGCCGCGCTGATGGAATGAAAGCAAAAACAAAAATTAAAGTCTAACAAGTCCCGAGAAGTTATGGCCACATCCCCACCTTCGCTTCAAAAATTCGAGGACACCCCTACTCGCCCCCCCACCGCCTCCCACTTCCCACGTCCATGCAATTCATCCGTATCCCTGATACAACCCTTCCCGTAACTATTGTGAGAGATTACTTAGTAAGTCCATAACTAATACGTTTAGGCTTTTCAGATTGACAGTTGCAGATTGAACAGACTTTAGCCCTGGCTTAAGTCTGCTGGTACTTAGTCAAGAATTTGCCCGTTTCGACGCATCGTGTTGGCTTCCTTTTTCCAAACTGGTCACTTTTACACTTGACGGTTGATGTTTCGTTTGCGCTTTTTGTCGCCATGAATTTCGTACTGTATTGGCCATAGTTAGGCTCAATAAAATGCAAGTTAAGTTTATAATTAAATTCTAAATTCGTTGTAGGTTGTTCCCACGGCCATGATCGGTAGCAGGCACAGTCTTCAAAACGTGACACACTGTTACAACTTAACCCACTATGTGATACAACTCACCCAACCGGTGGGGTAAGTTGTATCAAGTGAAAAGGTCCATTCGCCGGGCAGTAGGAGACAAACCAGTAAAGATTAAGAAAAATATATCGGCAAAAGGAAGCCAAAGGATGCAGCTACGAGATGGTATTGAAATCACGGGGCCATCCCAAGTAGTTACGAAATTAATGAACCTGGAGTAAAAGTGATACAACCCACCCCACCCTCCCCTATAGGTAAAATGCCAAAAAAACTTTGTTGACTTTTGACTATGATCTATTATATCATAATAGGTTACTTCGAAATCATAGGACAAAATTTAATTTCTCAACTTTTCATATATTCACAACCTAGTGTGCATGCGTGCCTTATTAAAACCAAACGACCTATTTAAATTGTTCATAATTATGGGCCCCCTTGGGCTGGGGCCCCCTTGAGGTGGCCCCCTCTAAGGTTGGCCCCCCCACTTTTCAAACCGTTCCTACGTCCCTGCTGGTTTGGATCAGTAATTGATGACTCTGTGATCAAATCTAACGGATTTATAACTTGAAAGGTAATTTCCAGCATTTTACCAATTTTCATTATTTTCGAACCACAAAGTAGGCCGAAACTCCCCAGTCAGAAAATAGCCAACTGACCCAAGACCGCCCACTTCGCACATAAGACACGACAGGAGAATTCTGCACCCCATTCTTTCCCCTCTCAGTTTCATCTCACACAATTGTTAGAATTTTAGACCAGTAAGTTTTCTTCGCCCTGCGTGGAGCTCAAACTTGGTATCAATATTGCCATTCTCGAGCCGGGTACCATTTGATTTGCTCTTTTTTGGAGTTTAAACGCCGGTCCATTTACGTAATCTCTACACAAACCAAGGTGTTCCTCTCTTTTAGACTGAGTAAATTAATCTATGGTCCGATAAAATCAAGTCAAATACACTACCTAGTCTATCATCGTCATTTGAACCAGACTGATTCAGAATTTCGGACGAGTAGCCTCCCTGTTCTCGCAGCAGGGAGAAAAGGCTCCTTCAGCAGCTCGCTGTCCAAACTCAAGGACGAAAACAGGTCCGGACACTGGCGCAGGTCGTCAACTGGCACAGAAAAACCCATTACCGGACGAAGGAGGATCATTGACGTGTTCAACTGTTGAAGTTGCTTTCTGTAAGCGAGTGATAACGTTGTTTTCTCAGAAAACGCAGCGTGGTTTGATACCAAACACTGGAAGATGTGGCTTTATGTAAATATTCTTCTGAGCTATCTGCAAGCGAGCGATAATGCTGTATTCTCAGAAGACAAAGCGCGGTTTTCTGCGAAACGCTTGAAGACTTGGCTCTATATAAATACTACTTCAAACTTTCTGTAAGCGAGTGATAATGCTGATTTCTCGGAAAACGCAGCGTGGTTTGCTGCCAGGCTCTGAAATACTTGGGTTTATATAAATATTTATCAAAAAAGAGCTACATGTAATAGCTACTGAAGACATACCTTACGCATGGAAGGCTGATAAAACGTATTTTATGTCATTAACAACATGGATGCATCTTTTACTGAAAGCCTCAACGGAGCATTGTTCGACGCAAAACTCTATAAAAAACATTATAAATTTAATGACCGAGAATACAGGGAGGTAACTTTTCTGCAAATCTGTATCTGGGTCACATGGCGATATAGAGAGCAGGTAGCACAAATAGACTTTCCGGGACGTTACCGAGCACGGATAGGGCACACATACGCCACACATGCTCATTATCTGACTGGCTCCGACCCAAATATTTGCTCTTACTGTGGAAACCGGCTGACCATCGAACATGTGCTCGATGCTGCCGCTGGCTGTGAACAGATTTGTAGAATCCGCAGCAGGTTCTTCCCATCAACGCCGTTAGCTAACTTACTCGGTGACAGTGCAGCTGTAGACATCCGTAGTGTCCTACTGTTTTTAAAAGAAATCAAGTTCCAGATTATCTACAACCCGCGCCAAACCAGCCGTACCTAAAAACCTACAGCTCTATCATTAACTAGCTGCATGTAGACACGCTTTGCAACCCATTACATGCATTTCGTCATAACCCAACCAGTGATCCACTGGGACTGATTTAACCCTATAACGATGGGCACATATAGCCTCAGCAGCTGACGTGCCCGAAAACCCCAATCATTATCCTTACCGAGCACGGAATGATTTACGAAGTCTAAAAGAGAACAAAAACACCTTTGAGCGTGAAGAAACTGAAATGTGTGATAAGGGCCGGCAAAAATACATATATAATATAGAAGTAGCGCTTTAGTATGGCTTCGGCGCCCCACTGAAGTAGCGACTCGTTGTGCCGTAGGACTGCGGTTTAAACGCCAACAATAAGCACAAGAAAACCAGACTAGGGCAATAAGCACCTGGTACTAGAGTTCTAACGTTGCCACGGTTGAGTTTTGGGGAATGGAAAGGAGAGGGGGCAAGTAGTAAGATTGAGTTACAGCACGGGTGGCCGTTACTATGCTCTGAACGTGATTTCTGTCTTTTAAGAACACCAAAGCGAGTGTTTAGTCTGCTCTCTGAACTTTCTCCTCCTCGCTTGATGCGTGCTTGGCAGGCTCGCAGCCGTCCACATTCGTACGGCCGCGTAGGGGACCTCGAAGTGATTAATACGTCAGATCAAATGTGACTCTGCTGCCATGTTATTACCATAGTAACAAACACTGGAAGAACATGCTATCACGTGACCCTTGACGTCACCTACGCCAGCTACCACGGTTTATGATTGCCACTGCTGAGAGATGTGAAGAAAAGCACCTGTCAAGCGGCGAGAAGAGCCGGGTATGGAGAATGAACACTTGCTTTGGTCTCCTTAGGATATGAACGTTGTATTCAGAGGCAAATAACGGCTATTCCTCCTGCAGCCCAATCTCGTCACTTGCCCCTCACCCCCCAGAACAGCAGCATCGCCCCGGCACTGAGGGAACTGTGGTGGCGGGCACCGTACTCAAGTCTCTCTGTGACGATCAAAAGCGTGGACACTGCACTGGAGCAACGATCTCTTGACTATGCTGCTGACAGCTATGGAAGCTGGTGCATTGGCTTATCGTCATAACTGAACAACGCTATAGAGAGCTGCAATAGTCGAACAATGAACGACACAAGTATCGCCAGATGCCTCTTCTATAAACTAGGTATCCTGTACCGCCGAACACCGCCCACAAACATACTGTTCCGCTGGACTCTTCCTGTGTGAAATCGGGTAAAATGTGCCGCCCGACACTTTTTACAGGTATGCTGTTCCGCTGGGCACTTGCTGCCAGTAGGTATACTGTTCCGCTGAACACTTCTTGTGTGAAACTGGTTATAATGTACCGCCGATCACGGTAACTGGAGCAATGCAGCACCATATTCTACAGTCATTACATGGACTCTACCGGACCCCAGAAAACGTCACTCTCGCTAGGGTCTCGCAACGTGCATCGCGGGTTTGCCTAACCTGTCCTTATGTAACACCAATACATATATGCCTAATTTTCCACAGCAATCGTCATTCGCACGGGCCGCTCGCTCGCATCATCCGCACATCCGCTCGCATTCGCCCGACTTCAGACTTACTCACTCGCTTACCGGTAACATGAACCACTGCTGCTCCGCACGACGGAATACCTTGGCTGAGGGCGTCACCATGGCAGGAGCATCACTGGCCAGAAACAGTGGCGGATCTAGCCGGTCGGTTTGGGAGATGCAAACCAAAGTCGAAAAGTCGAAAAACAAAAAAAAAAACGTCACGCCGTGAAAGCTGCTCTACAATATCACTTGTCGGTAGAATTTGGGGTAGACGTGCTAGTTAAACTAATTCAACAAGTATAGCCCTGTTCTCCAGCCTGTAAATCTGGGCCTCAAGTTAAACGTCAAATGCGTATACGTCTAGCATCAAAAGCATCATCAATAATGTATGGATGTCCTACCCCAGAACACATATTCTTACGCTGGTCCCTCCCATTCACCTCTTATAACCAATGCTGTTGAATGATAGCCTATCTTAGACCCGCATAATAGGCCAGGGCGTTCCTTGTGTGTTAAGGCTGGGATGACGATCCTGAATGATTATGGATTGGGCTATCTTTCTTTTTGGGATGATCACGGGCCCGATGAACTACTTTTCCAGAGGTACAGGCTGGGGAAAAGGGTTTAATTAATGATTGATCAGATTAACTAGCGCAAAGAGATGGATTTATTTTAAGGGTACGTACTGGGGTTGGGGTTTTGAAATCTGCAAATACATTATTGATAATACTTTTCTGCAGCCAGATGTATACTCATTCGACGCTTAACGTTGGGCCAGAGGTGCAGGCTGTGGAAAAAGGGGTTTATCAATTACAAAACCGTATTAAGCAATATTACGCATAGTTGGTTGGAAGTTTAGGGATAAGTTGAGCCTGACCACTAAGTACAATCTTAATCAAATAATTCGAGCGAGGCATTTATATCAAGATATAGCCTTAAGCTGAATTAAAAGGGGAAAGTTTGCAATCATTACACCAAGATCTATTATCACGTGTACTAGTGCTAAATAAGTAATTATTGTTAGCATTTTAGCTGCGGTCAACTAAAAAAATAGATATGAATAATAAGAATAGAAGCATACAAATAATCGATTAAGATACTTCAGCGAATTTTTCATTGTTATTGAAAAGCTAGTGTTGCCGGCTGAAATAATAGAAAAGTCTGTCACACAATTACTGGTCTAGTCTTGTTGTATTGCCGGCATTACTCATCAAGAGGTACCAAGATCGTGGTTGTCACGACATCCAATTTTTTTCATTCTAAAAGGCATTTGTGTGAAGCTCAATTCGAGGTCCTGGTTACACTATGGCCGAGAATTTTGGATATTTTCTACACGATTCTGATGAAGAGCTGTGCCCGAATATATAATCTTCAGTGTTTTTTACATTTCCGGGATTAGAGGAGACAGGCCACCTTATCAACTCATCATCACCGTATCAAGCTTAATATTTACACTGCTCAACTCGCCGCAGCACTTCAAAACCTATCACCAAAATCTTGCTTATAAACTAAAAAGGAGTCAGGGGAAAAAAGGAGGTCGATCAGTTTGGGGGGCAAAAACAGTTTTTCCTCGAGCTTTTCCGTTTGGGGGGCAAATGCCTTCTTTGCCCCCCCTTGGATCCGCCACTGGGCAGAAGTGCGCCCAATGATCGCAACACACGTCACATTCCCCCTCCCCGCACTCGTAACAATAAAAAGCAATGATTTCTTCTAGAATCCAACTGCGAAATTGTTTTGTTTGCATCAGGCGTATGTATCACCTTTCAGCTACTGAATAAGAAATGGCCACCGTGGTCCCATCTGCCGTTGAGTTTTTGCACCAGTGCTTCGCAAGTCGGGGAGTGGACGGGAGGACTGATAGTACGACTGCCGTGGCAAGTGACACAAATATGACACTGATGTGAGAGGACGTCCTCAGCGGGACGTCACCATGTATTGGAATTGCCACACATGCAATTCTCAACATGCGGAAACGCTGTGAACAGGCCTTAATTTTCAGAAAATTATCCTAGCTTTATAACCGATCGGATGAAGACACAGGAGTAGCGAGGAGTTCACCCCCTACCCCTTGAGGGTGCCTGGAGTCCCCCAGAGGCTGCACAGAGTGCCCCAAAGCGTAACAGATTCCTCGACTGTGGTTGATTTTAGACAATTTAATTTTTGTATTATATTAGGATTTTAACTGCTTCGAAAATCCCATAAGAAATGTTCTGCAGCCGACCCCAGCCATGCTCCCCCCAAACGAAATCCTGTATCTGCGCTTGCCAATATTTGTTTCACCAAACCGGATGTCTTTATCGAAACATTATTGTTTCGGGTTGTTAATCTTTAAGAATAGGTGTGAAGACTTGGTGGTCTCCTTCATGAGAACATTTGTAAACTGATTCTCTCACATCTTGCTCAGAAAGAGCCCATAACAGCTTCTAAGTTATAGCTGTCTCTGATGATTAAGTCAGGGCTACTAACAAATTGGAATCCTCTGCCCTGTCCGGCCCTGTCCCCCACATCCCCTGCCCTAAGTTCTTCATCTGACGATGGTCGCATGCTGAGACAAAAGAGAAGTATGTCGTAGATTTTCATGCAGAGTTTCCGCCCCCATTCGCCGGACTGTGGGCAGCTGTGAGTCACATGACAGTGAGCAGGTCGTCCCAGCGGGATGCAGCGGCCGATGGAGCCCTGGCAGCGCCGCCTGGCCGGCTGTCAGCCAAACGGCAGCGGCGTCACACCGGCCTTGTTTGTGTCGGACAGCCTGTCGATCGCAGCAGGGTCGGACGGCTGCTGACTGAGAGCTGGTGACGAGCAGCTGACGGCTGTAGGCACGCTGCCGCCGGCCAACACTGGCCGGCAGCGCCCCCAGACAGCACGCCGCAGCCCGCACTCCGATTCACAGGTAGGCTGCTCGGCCCAGTCGGCTGGCCAACGGTAATTACCCCCCACCCCGTCCCCATCCCTCAGCCCCGACCCCCCATACACACCCGTACTGACAGGCATGACTGCGCTTATTGATAGTTATCTGCCAGTGCGCTGATGTCTACAAAGACTTCACTTTTCATTCAACTTATAAGTATTTCGAGCGGACACGTGCATCTTAGCGTGATGACCATGCAGCTGACATTTATCTTCAACCACAGCTTACATATTTACACGAGTTTCAGGTCTGACCCTCACCCAACGATTAGCCTACCATGTCCTCTGATATCGTGCAGGGTGATAAGAGAGAAGTGGTATATGCAAGCATTGAAATTCTTTTCTTCCAACTCCTATAGGGACCTCGACCATGTTACAACTTACCTGACTTTGGGTGAAGCCACTGATTCCTCTGGCTCAGCTGAGCGGTAACTTTAGATCTTAAAGTGCGAATGTGGATAAATAGCGGCAGATATAGACAAGTGATACACTAATTGACTATGGTAGTGGTGAAAGAGCTGCTAACACTCATTTCTGACCAAAAGGTTATGACATGGCGATAAAGCCAGGACAGTAATCTGGGCTACCAAAACAGTTGTTTATTCTCAAGCATAAGAGTCTAAAGCTGGTCTAAATCTCTTTACTTGGTGACATTACTTCTTGTTGCGGGTGCAATAGAAGAGAAGAGACTGTGGAAAATGTAATCGAAGAGACTGTGGAAAATGTAATCGAAGAGACTGCGGAGAACAGCTTAAAGTGAACGCCATTTAGAAGGAGAGGCAGGATGAAGAGGGCTGTAGTTGTATAAAGTGAAGACATCCCGACAGCAGATTTCTTAATGCTGGATAAATAGGTAGAAATCCGGGAGGAGCGCAAAAGAAATCCCCTGGATTTTCAGCCTTCCATAGAATTCGTGCTGCGACATCAGTGCCAATCCATCCTGGGGTATGGGTTTCTGAAAATCTTTATTCGTGCTTTCCTTGAGATTTTGCTCAAAATGTGTGCCGATCAGAAGACATGATTGCATGACAGCTTTTAAGCTTTAAGATAAGTATATATTCGAATAAGTAGGCAGAATATTTTCTCCAATGCATGTTTTGTTAAAAGATATGACATATCTTGTTTTGACGAGCCTCTTCCTCGTTTTCTCCAATGCTCGCAGAGTGCATTTTTGTGAATCTGATAGTTGATTTATTAACTGGCCGAATGATGAATTTTAAGTATACATTCAACGTTGCGATGCGTTTTGGAAGCGACATCTTCCATTATCAAGCAGTTAAAACGCTTATAAAAACACTCCTAACATATTTCAAATCTATCTAAATTACTTTGAAAGGTCCATTATTTTTCATTCGATTATTACCATGGAATAGTGACACAATGAGAGAGGCTCTTCTTCTATGCAGCGCTAGAACAAAAGCCGCAGTGTAATGGTCGGGCTGCTTTATTTGTTTATTTCCGGTTGAATGCTTCTTATCAGTACTGCTTCCTGTATGAACAGTTTTGTCCGGCTTCGTCCCTGTTTCAGGACAGTGGTGTTCTCTGTTAGGTCTTTTTCGGGTGACGTCGTAGCGATGTTCTAATTTCATGTGGGTTTTGGGAGCTCCTTCTGCAAGATGCATAGTGAGGCGTCTGGATAACGTCGTTGTTGTGGCGCCAATGTAGCTACACTTACGAAACTTACAATCTTCGTGTGGGCATGAGAACTGGTAGACCACATTGGTGCTTTTCAGGTGGTCACGTTTGGAATTGAGATTATGTTCATAATCAGGTTGTGAACTTTTTTATTGTTGTAGTATATGATCAGGTTGAGTCGATCTCCTTTGTTTTTTGGTTGGACGTTATCATGCACGATCTTCTGCAGTACTCTTTCGTCAGTTTTGTATGATGGGGCCATTTGGTTATGATAGTATAGAAGTATCCTTTCTTTTCCGGTCTCTTGTTTTTCTTTTTTTCTCTTGCTTAGCTACAAGGGCGGTCATTTGTTTGTTAATCTCTTGGTCAACAATTGTGTTAGTATAGCCGTTGTTGACTAAAACGTTTTTGACCCGAGTCAGCTCAGCGTGAAGCGTTGTCCAGTCTGGTGACAGTTTGATGGCTTTGGCTTTGCTGACATAGGATCGGATGACGCTGATTTTATACCGGTCAGGACATTCGCTCCTGGCGTTTAGACACCGACCGGCATCAGTGGGCTATTATAGACCTTGGTCTTGAAAAGTCCATCAGTGCTTTCAACTTCGACGTGAAGGAATGGGATCTTGTTGTCTATGCTCTTCTCGGTGGTGAATTTGAGGACAGAGTTGGTTTCAAGATCTTCCTTGAGTTTTTTTAGCTGATCCTCGTTGTTGATGTCCAGGAAAATGTCATCTACGTAACGACAGAATATATACGGTGGGGTATCTATGGTATATATATATATTAGAATATGCCGGCAGTCATCGGTCTTTTATACATGTTTGGTTAAAAACGTATATAAAACGTTAAACCTATAACAAATATATTGTTTAATATCTTTAATTTTTAGACAAACTTTAAATTATTTAAAAAATGGAAAAAGCTACGACAAAGTTCATGACACACAGATAGGTTTCACATCAAAACTGCTTCGCTAAAAAATTGTCAGTGCGTCAGCATCGGATGTGAAACAGCCTAGTTGTATCTCGGTGATATCTGAATCGGCATCAGATTTACGAAGATACGAATGATACTACGCAATACCATACGGCCCGATTCGAGCCGAGGTGGTTTCGGGGCAGGATGACAGACGGTGCGTCCGTCCGGCAGAGCGGCAGTTCGCGCCTGCGTCGGCTGGCCTGCTGAACCGTCGAGATGGCGCTGCTGCGGCTTCTCCTCTCCAGTGAGTACCACCCACTCCCGGACCGGAATACTCTTAGACCACTCCCCCTGCACCGGCTAGTGGCGTGTCCCTGCTCCAGTATTGTGAACTCGCTAAGAGAATGCCTCTTCTGCTATTTCTGGCAAACTGTCTGTGTGAAGCTAGCTTTTCGACAATTTTGGGCATTAAACATGGCTGAGAAACTATCGGCTTCGAGAACCATCCGTACCTGAACACGTTTACCTCTCGCCTTGTCGTCAACGGGCTTTAGGAATGACAACTGGTTGAAAAAATAGAAGAAAGGTGTTAACAGGCGCAACGAATACGTATGTGAGCCTATCATTATTTCCTTTCATCGGCATAGACTTTTTAAGAGCCGGGTAATGGAGTTCTAACAGGACTGTTATGCAGGGCTGCCAAATAGGGGGTCGTCACGCTGGGAAGGTTGGGCTGGGGGTCATTGTTTTAAGACAATCAGAAAGCCAATATTCCCGGTTGCCATGTCAAAGTATCCCCGGTTGAAACTTCCCGGGACGCCGGGGTATATACCTGACATTTAGACTGACAGCTTCAGAACATGTCCCTGTCCTACCTGTACTTGTTCATGGGGACCGGAGACCACCCTTATTTTGTCCAGTTGAGGTACCTTACGTATGTACATACCTGACGAAGTAATTTATTTTCTCCGCTCGAAGTATTAAATAATTCTGATTCAGTTTTTCCAAATCTATATGCAAATAGGTTTTCAATTAGTCACAAAAAGAAGAAGACGCGGAAGGAGTCATGGGTTAAGATTTCACTCATTCACACAATGTACTGCATGTCCTGTTATTTCAGCTGGCTGGTAGAATTGAGACAGATCTTTTGAGCAAAATACTAAAGTCCATCTCTGGCACAAAGTTGATCTGTAGCGTACCAGGCACAGCAGGAGAGGGGGCGGGGGATAGCCATCTTCTTAACTCGAGACTTACCCAAAATATTTTCTCCATCTAAAGTGAGATCGATAACCTCATCCAAAACAACCCAAAATTGTCATTTTAGATTATTCGAAATAATTAGTGCCGTCATAATCAAAGCAAATATATGCTATCTGTCGTATAATTGGTTTATCCTACCCTGTATCTAGATCGGGTAAGCCAGGCACCAAGGTGTGCCTTATAAAGACCCGCTAAATCTAATACATCTAATAATACATCTAATACTGTTTAAATACTTGAGGCTCGATTTCACCTTTAAAGACCTGGGATGAAATCCAGTTGGCATACAGATGATTTCATTTGAGTTGTGATGAAATATTTCTGTAAATGACGTCATAAGATGAATATTAATCCACGTTTCATGGAAAATTTGACAACAGTGTTTAGAAATACGAGTCAAACTGCTTAAACGTGGTCTAAATTGGATTTACAAGGACGGCATGAGCCAATACTCTAACTGCACAACCTAAGATAATTAATATTTTACATATTTGTTGACATGATTATCGCGCCATCAAATCTAATGAGAGATTTTATGCAAAAATATATTCATGGCGTTACTCTAAGAGCGTTTAACACACGCACTGGAGGGGGCCGGAGGCCCCACCTATTTTTCAAAGGTGGCTGGAGAACCACTCGTAGCCGAAAAACGACACTTGGCCACATTCGAGCGAATTTAACGGCGCGTCGACTGGTGAGAGAATTTTGAAAATATTCCAAGTCGTGATGTTAGAGCAAAAAGAATACCAACCGGAAAAAATGACACCTCCTTACGCCACACGGACAGTAGAGCTCTTTAGCAAAACACGTACTTTATTAACTTTTAGAATACTAAAGTAATAAAGTACGTGTTTTGCTAAAGAGCTCTATTGACCGTGTGGCGATTCAAGCCGTCAACAGAAAACAAGACACCTCCTACCTTCTTTTCTAGAGTCAATTTCCCAGACACCCGGCCTATGACAGCGAACTGCGTCAATTGGGTCTAAATCCACTCCTTTCTCAAAATATTCAAACGACACCTCCAGTAAATTTGCAAACCTACAAAAAATAATCAAAGGTTCCGAAGTAATCGGTTTGAGGCCTAGCTTCAACACTGGATAACCTGGCACTACTGGTCAACAGGTGCGTTGTTCCTGTCGCTCACTGGGGGTGGGACGGCTCTGCCACCAGCATCGATCAGCGCCCCCATTGCAACCCCCTCCGAGTTTCAACAGCTGAAAACATCGGAGTCGCACTCGCTGAAGAGCCTGAACGAGCCTCTAAGCCTCTCCGCCAGCGAAGCTTCCTTCAAGCTCTCCGACAGCAAAGACTCCGACCAAAACGAGAGCGCCGACTGTGAGTGTCTGCGCCGTGGGTGCTGGGGTTCCGGGGAACCTCCTGTAGGCAGTAGGTCTCAAATCCATCACCATTAACGCCTGCAGCAGTGCAATGTATAAGAGCTAGAAAGTAGAAGCGTGCAATTTCTTACAGTTTACGGTACGACAGGTTCTGTCAGCCTCACTGAAATGTTTCTAATTTCAGGTTCTTCTGTAGCGCGATCGTGCCAGTGCCGGACCTGGGCCGATATCTCTGAGGGAAGGGGGGAGGGTAGCATCCGAGGCCAAAATCGTGAACAACATTTTACTCCCTTTATGTATTTTATGCCCTCTCCGCTCCACTCCTGGTGTGTGAAACTGGTAAACGCTCCACTCCTGGTATAAAATATGATGTAAACCAGCCAGTGTCGTTTCAAGCAGGACCTGGCGATGAGGATGACCGGAATGCGGTGTTTCAGTCGACTGTCCGCGCCAGAACGGCGACTTTCCGTACCCGGCGGACCCCAACAAGTTCTTCCGCTGCAGAACAGGCCTGGCTATACTGCAGTCCTGTGGGCCGCGCAGCCGCTTCTCAGCTCGGAGCCAGCGCTGCCTCGTCTGGGACACCAGTGAGTCTCTAGCTTATTCAACGACCAGTAGATTCATCATCTAATCATGAGCAGAGTGAGCAAACTGGCCGTGGCTCTGAGTCGCTTAGGGCTGCGTTTTCTTGGCACATCGACATAGAATGAGAAAGTGAATACACAGTCTGCTACTTAAAAGTCACTGGTTAAAAATCTTCTCTCTCAAAAATCTGTTGTAAGGAAAAAAGAATTATGAAAACAGATATGTCAAGGAAGTATCTACTCCACCACAGCAGCCGTTGTATTGTACTCGCCTGAAGTCCGTTGCCTTTACGTGGGCCGGGGTCGGAGTGACAGTCAGTCGGAGTGACATTTACTTGACATTTGGATTTTGTGAGCCAACGGACCTATCATTTAGGTAGGCGGAAAACTGAGTGCAGAGGTGCAAACACTCTTATCCCACACGAAATCTCAGTCTCCCCCATCATCCACAGAATCGCCTGTTTTCTTTAGAAAATATCTATAATTCCGTTAAACATTCGCAATTTTGAAAAGATCAAGTCAGAATTTGGGATGTCTAACGATTTCAAGTGCTGCAGCGCACAAGCACCTCGACATTAAAGGGAATGTGGCACCTTCATAATGGAATTTGAGCAGATATAGTCATGTGATAGACCATGCCAAGAAACCACTTGATTGGCATTTAGCTGGTTTCAGAACTTATTTCTGGCGGAGAAAAAAGGTAAAACTCAACCCCTCTTGATCCCGTTCTCTCCGGGTGGTTACGCAGTATGAGGTTACCTTGGAAAAGTAGTGTATGTAATACTCAAGCCCCACTGTGCGGACAAGTTTCTATTGCTTAGATCTCTTTAAAACCTACGTGCTAAACGTGACTTTAGCACTGGTGACTGTAAATGCATATACCTAACCTAACCTAACCTTATTCAAGGACTAGTGTGAAACGTGAAATATGTTTCGAAAATTGATAGGTGACACATTGGTTCGTAATAATAGCCCCTTTTGCCTGAAAATTCTTCACTTGTATCCTTTTTCATTTCTGATGCAAATACAAGGTTCACTCTGGAACAAATCATTGCTAGATAATGACGACACCCGGATATGGACATCTTTTAACCTCTAGCAAAATAAAACAAAATAATAAGACACATTGGGCTTTTCACCATTTTCAGCAGAGGTTAACACGCGCACTGGAGGGGGGCCTCGGAGGCCCCCACCTATTTTTCTAAGGTGGCCGGAGAACCGCTTGTAGCCGAAAAACGAAACGTGGCCACATTTAACAAAAATTAATAGCGCGTCGATTGGTGAAGACTTTTTGAAAATCGGCAGAAAATTTTTTGACTTATAGGCTTTCAAAGTCAGACCTGCATTTTGAGATCGCCGTAAACGCGCGGTCGGACCAGTTAGCTTGCATTGAAGACCGAGTGGTGACGTCATAACGTCATATAAACGGGACTATATGTCAAGGTCACTTCATATGAAAGTCAAGGTCAAGGTCAAAGGTCACAGGTCAAGGTCATATCTGCACTTTCAAGGTCACTGACCACTGTGCGTCCGGCCAAATGACGTTACCCCGTCTGACATATATTATGCTATGACGTCATCGGTAGGGTACCCAAATACAAAGTTCAAGGTCAAAGTTCAAGGTCAAAGGTCATTGGGAAAGGTCAATCCTCATTTCCCGCCAAACAGTGGCTACAGTGTTAGTCAAAGTGAAAATAGTAAGTAGTATACCATATGGTGACCTTAAAGGTCAATGACCTTGAATAACCTTGACCCAAAAGTTGTGGGGAAGCCTCTTTGAGACCTCTTCTCTATGAACCTTGTCCGCCTTTAGCTTATTCCCGCCATTTTCCCGCATAATCACAGCATTTACCAATCGATCCCCAGCATGGCCAATATTTGACCTTTACGACCTCGTTTGACCTTGAAGATATTGACCTAGATCAATGAAAATTGATCATCATGTATATCACCACAGCCCCCACCCACCTACCAAGTGGCGTTTTTCTAACCCTCTTAGTTTCCGAGATCTTAGGGGGGCCTACCAGGCCCCCTCCAGTGCGCGTTAGTGCCAGACCCCTCCAGTGCGGGTGTTAAGGTAAAACACGACAGAAAAAAACCGCTCCAGTCTGGAATCACACCAAGGTGCCACACTCCCTTTCATGAAGTGACCTCCGAATAAAGAGTAAATGAAAAAGTTGTAGATAAGTTTAGAATACCGAGCTGAATTATGTGATCTTCTCAGCTGCCAAGGACATAAGTATCGGGCTTAGGCACGGCCGCGCACTCTAAATAAGGGTAATCTGGCCTCTGAAGTCCCCTCCCAACAGTCTACTAGTTGGCGATGCCGCACGTCCCTAGCCGCTGTCCCATAGTTAAACCTCAACAACTGACTGCACTTGCCCCGCTGTGCCACCCAGCTCAGCGCCGTTGTCAGCTAGCATTGGTTTTCTGTGAGACTGGGGCGCTGATGATTTCAGCCGTCAGTTATTCCAATGACAGTCTTATAACCCTGTACAGAAGACGGCCGTTTCACCGGCGCTTCAATGTCGAGTAGTCTGGTCATCTCTACTGAGGGTCGGCCCGAGCTCCGCGTATCCGACCGGCACCCTTTCAACGGTAGCATCGTTCCGCACGAGCCGCAAAAACCCTGTGACGCCGCTGAGTGTCCGACAGGGTGGTTCTACACGCCTCTGATTCTACTGTGTGTTCAACAGGATGGTTCTACACGTCTCCAACTCCGCTCTGTGTGTTCAACAGAGTGGTTCTTCACGCCTCTGATTCCGCTGTGCTTCCGACAGGGTGGTTCTACACGCCTCTGGTTCCACTGAGTGTCCGACAGGGTGGTTCTACACGCCTCTGATTCTACTGTGTGTTCAACAGGATGGTTCTACACGTCTCCAACTCCACTCTGTGTGTTCAACAGGGTGGTTCTACACGCCTCTGATTCCGCTGAGTGTCTGACAGGGTGGCTCTGCACGCCTCTGACTCCGCCGTGTGTCCAACAGGGTGGTTCTGCACGCCTCTGATTCCGCTGAGTGTCTGACAGGGTGGCTCTGCACGCCTCTGATTCCGCCGTGTGTCCGGCAGGGTGGCTCTGCACGCCTCTGATTCCGCCGTGTGTCCAGCAGGGTGGCTCTGCACGCCTCTGATTCCGCCGTGTGTCCGGCAGGGTGGCTCTGCACGCCTCTGATTCCGCCGTGTGTCCGGCAGGGTGGCTCTGCACGCCTCTGATTCCGCCGTGTGTCCGGCAGGGTGGCTCTGCACGCCTCTGATTCCGCCGTGTGTCCGACAGGGTGGTTCTGCACGCCTCTGATTCCGCCGTGTGTCCGGCAGGGTGGCTCTGCACGCCTCTGATTCCGCCGTGTGTCCGGCAGGGTGGCTCTGCACGCCTCTGATTCCGCCGTGTGTCCGGCAGGGTGGCTCTGCACGCCTCTGATTCCGCCGTGTGTCCGGCAGGGTGGCTCTGCACGCCTCTGATTCCGCTGTGTGCTCGACAGGGTATCTCTGCACGCCTCTGATTCCGCCGTGTGTCCGACAGGGTGGTTTTGCACGCCTCTGATTCCGCCGTGTGTCCGACAGGGTGGTTTTGCACGAGTAACGTCGAGGCCCTGACGCCACTGAAGGCCAAGTACGACACGGTGGAGAGGTGCTGGGTAGAGGCGGTCCGTAAGCGTTCGCCTTATCTCAGTATCGGCCTCAGCGGCTGCCGAGTGGGCAAGAAGGTCTCCGGCATGACGGACGAGGTCTGCTCCAACTCCTCCCACCACGTCATCGACGTGCTGTACCACCAGCAGGATCTGGTGCGGCTCAACCCAGGTCAGAGCCTGGCCAGTTCGACGCTTTAATACGGGTCAGCGCATTTCAGTGAACTCCAATCAGGTCAGCGCGCGGCTCTTGGTGGACGCTGACCAGCTGCATGATCGCAGCACACTCAGTTTCTAAAAAAAACTGTTACTTTAGAGGGTAACATTGAGATGGAAATTATCATATATCTGCGAAGTCTCTGAAGGATATTATAATGCCCAGCGTAGATTCCTATGTGACCATGTAAGTATTTTTTCTTACATATCGTTAATATCGCATCCTATAAGGAGATAAAATACTTTCTTCAGAAGTGTTACGTAAATACATACTTAGGCCGCTCCTATATAATATATGGACAGGGTATTATACTTTCTAAGTAATTGGTCAGAATTTCAAGATCGTATATACTTGACGTGGAGCTGTCTCATTTAACCGAATGTAGATTTCATTGAAAAAAGTCCGTCTGACCGATGTCATGAATCCTCTTCTCTAAGAAAACTTCACTTGAGCAGGAGACACTTACAGCAAGTTGGCTCCTGCTCCAGGCTCAGGCCAGGGATCACTTTGCAGAACAGACCACATTTAGTTTGTATAGGTGACCAGTTGGACAAAAATATACATGGATGACCATTTGCCAGGTGCGCATCAAAGGAGTGCATTTAACATGTGCCATCCTCATCCCGTAACTTTTCTCTCACATCTGTAGACACCTGGCCAAAGAGACTGACCAGTTAGATATATGATCCGTTCCATAAGATATTGGTCAGAAATATCAAATTTCATCCTATCTTCCCAGCTCCAGTAAGACTTTTCTAGAAGGCTCCGTCTCTATGTTGATTCATGTTGTGAGATTTCCAGTGAATTACCCTTTACCATTTAAATATAACCACCAACAATCTTAAAATATGTCTCCATTACAAGAGGTGCTCAGAGCCGGCGTTGCATCGTGCAGACCTCTCAGATCCTGAATACCAGATTTGACCAGCCCCGACTCTCTGGTGTTGGGAACGCTGAGCTGCGTCAGCTGGCTCCAACATCGGGCTCTCAGCAGCTCCTCGGGCCCTGTCCAGCCCCTCAGGCCCTGTCAATTCCCTCGGGCCCTGTCCAGCCTCTCGGGCCCTGCCCAGCCCCTCGGGTTCTGTCCAGCCCCTTGGGCCCTGCCCAGCCCCTCGGGTCCTGTCCAGCCCCTTGGGCCCTGTCCAGCCCCTCGGGTCTTGTCCAGCCCCTCGGGCCCTGTCCAGCCCCTCAGGTCCTGTCCAGCCCCTCGGGCCCTGTCCAGCCCCTCGCATCTTGTCCACCCCCTCAGGTCCTGTCCAGCCCCTCAGGTCCTGTCCAGCCCCTCGGGCCCTGTCCAGCCCCTCGCATCTTGTCCACCCCCTCAGGTCCTGTCCAGCTCCTCGGGCCCTGCCCAGCCCCTCGGGTCCTGTCCAGCCCCTTGGGCCCTGCCTAGCCCCTCGGGTCTTGTCCAGCCCCTCGGGCCCTGTCCAGCCCCTCAGGCCCTGTCCACCCCCTCAGGCCCTGTCCAGCCCCTTGGGCCCTGTCCAGCCCCTCAGGTCTTGTCCAGCCCCTCGGGCCCTGTCCAGCCCCTCAGGTCCTGTCCATTCCCTCGGGCCCTGTCCAGCTCCTCGGGCCCTGCCCAGCCCCTCGGGTCCTGTCCAGCCCCTTGGGCCCTGCCCAGCCCCTCGGGTCCTGTCCAGCCCCTCGGGCCCTGTCCAGCCCCTCAGGTCCTGTCCAGCCCCTCGAGCCCTGTCCAGCCCCTCAGGCCCTGCTCACCCCCTCAGGTCCTGTCAACCCCCTCGGGTCCTGTCCAGCCCCTCGGGTCCTGTCCAGCCCTTCAGACCCTGTCCAGCCCCTCGGGTCCTGTCCAGCCCCTCAGACCCTGTCCAGCCCCTCGGGTCCTGTCCAGCCCCTCAGACCCTGTCCAGCCCCTGAGGCCCTGTCCAGCCCCTCGGGTCCTGTCCAGCTCCTCAGGCCATGTCCAGCCCGCCTCAGGTCCTGTCCAGCCCCTCGGGTCCTGTCCATTTCCTCGGGTCTTGTCCAGCCCCTCGGGTCCTGTTCAGCCCCTCAGACCCTGTCCAGCCCCTCGGGTCTGCGATGACACAGCTGGGTTCCAGACTACCGGTTCTGGGTGTCCGGGAAGCCTGCGTCCGGCGTCCGATGGGGTCGTCTGCAGGGCGTCAACATGACCTCACGCCGCATCTCCGACTGCTCCGAGGTTTGCGTCATCTACGGACGGGACTTCTCACGAGTCGACGCGTGAGTAGCGCTGCGTCTCAGCGCGGCTGGGTGGTAGGGCACCCAGGTCTTTAGTCTGAACGGTAAATGGGACAAAAACCCTTGGATGGGTGTTCGAAACATATTTCTTCAATTAACAAGTTCAAGACACACATCGCATATTGATATTGTGTTCACGAGGCCAACACAGTTTGAATATCTTGTTACATGTAATACGTTCTACCACTACATTACATTATCATTTTTCTGGCCACCAGCATGTAAGTATAGCCTCTACTGCCAGGCTTTGAGCGGGGCAATCGTTAGTCCTATTTTTAGACACACAGGCCCTTTAAATTCCGCATAACACGTTCAAATCTAAACAAAAACCAATTTCTTTAAATAAAGTGGTAATACAATAATAAATCATTATTACTTATTCATTGGTACTTATTGGATTTAGTACCCGTATCATCTCAGAAATACAAACTGTGGGGAAACTCTTTAATCTCTTTATGCCGTTCGCATCGCGCCGCGACAAATAAAATGTTTTTTTTCCGTATGGCTGGAGCATTGGTTGTGAACACTTTAAGTCATACGTTTCCAGCACTTTCGATACAATTACCCATAGCAGGGTGGTACAACTCCCCGTTCTGACGAGACTGCTGACCTGACCCCGCCGTCAGCAGGGACGGCTGTCTCTGCAGTGTAGCAGCGGGGTACGACTCCCCGTTCTGACGAGACTGCTGACCTGACCCCGCCGTCAGCAGGGACGGCTGTCTCTGCTGTGTAGCAGCATGGTACGACTCCCCGTTCTGACGAGACTGCTGACGTGACCCCGCCGTCGGCAGGGACGGCTGTCTCTGCAGTGTAGCAGCGGGTACGACTCCCCGTTCTGACGAGACTGCTGACGTGACCCCGCCGTTGGCAGGATTGGCTGTCTCTGCAGTGTAGCAGCGTGGTACGACTCCCCGCTCTGACGAGACTGCTGACCTGACCCCGCCGTCAGCAGGGACGGCTGTCTCTGCTGTGTAGCAGCATGGTACGACTCCCCGTTCTGACGAGACTGCTGACCTGACCCCGCCGTCAGCAGGGACGGCTGTCTCTGCTGTGTAGCAGCATGGTACGACTCCCCGTTCTGATGAGACAGCTCACCTGACCCCACCGTCGGCAGGGACGGCTGCACGTGCGGCGAGGCCGAAGACAAGAGCGTGCAGATCCGACACGAGGACCTGGGCTGGGCATCCGGCCACCTGAGCGCCGTCCAGCCGGGCTTCACGGTACAACTAAGGGCCGGCAACATCACCGGCTGGCTCTGCACCAGCGACCCTTCCTCCAACTTCAGCAGGGTCACCGGCGCCCAGACCATGCAGGAAGCGCTGAAAGCCTGCCAGGCGCGACGCTTCGAGTTCCTTGCGGCCGGCGAGTCAGTATCTGAGTACAGGCTCTGGGTCCCACGGTAGATTAACAGGTGCATTGACGGGGCCTGAGCCACCTTCGCCTTGATGGGGGAGGGGATGTACCCACCCTCCTAAGATGTCGAGAACAACGCAAGTTAGCGAAAAGGAGTAGATGCGTTAGGCACCCTAACTTAAGCTCTAGAAAAAGGTCCTTTAATGTTTTTGTGAGGTCCAATCCAAGGTGAACAGAGGCTAAAACACGTCACCATAGGGATATAATGGGATGTAATGGAAATTAAGGGGTTTTCTACCATAACATCTAAGGTGGAAGAACTTTAAGAAACTATTTACATCCTTGAAATCCCCTCAGCAAAACTGCGTCGCACGATTCATGTGACCTTCCTGGATCAAATCTAGTATTTCACCTAGCCTAAGGCCAGGTCAAGAGCAAGTTCGGTCAAAACGCAAATCACTAGAGCAGCAGGGATAATACAAACCCCATGATGTCAAGATAAAGGCTGTGTCTCTACTCTCAACAAAGTCATTAAACTTAGCCATTTCATTTTACCCGTGCATTTCCAATGGGGAGGTTATGACTTGTACCTGACATTTGGTTATCGGTACCGAAAACTCCGTACAACCTTTGTAGCACCAGGTAGGCACATTATTTGATGTAATTTTCAGATCGATCGGTTAACCTTCTTCTTATGCTATCTTAATTTGTTTAGGTGAACTCACTTGACTTGCACTGATGACCTGACCTGGATCCAAAATTTTGACACAAGTTGCAAAAAGCATCAGACGAAAGGTATGCCAAGTACAGCAGCGCTGCGAACCGCTCTTTTCAGACCATCTACAAAAAACCCGAGGGGGAGAACCCACCTACTCGTGCTAAGGTCCGTCAGAAATACTGGAGAAGAAACAAAACGCTTAATGCTTCGTAACTTGAAATTTGGAGAGTTTCCTGCAGAAGACGCAAATGTGAATGCATAAATAGGTTTTTTCAAGTGACACACAATGTGCTGTTGTCTCCATGCTGATGGCCCCGAATATGCAGGCTTATATTTTAGCGTGCAAATCGGATTCATCACTACGTTTGAAGCGATATCATGTGTGCACACAGATCCCTAAGAGACATGCGACTCTGCTGGGCAGGGAAGGTTTCTTCTGCGGCAACAACACGGCGAACCTGGAGCGCTTCTCGCGTTCTCAATGCGAGATGAAGCTCACCAAACAGAGGTCCTACTCTGTGATCAGCATTAACGAGATTGAGCGCGAGATCACGCACGTGGAGGAAAGCGTCCACGGTGAGTGGCGCATGAGAGATTCCAGACTGAGCAAAGCAAGCAAGTGTGAGAAGCGAGCATTAGATCAAACATAAGAAACGTATCTTGTTAGACGTTGACAGTGTTGGAGGGGAACTGAAAGCACTATGAAAGGTCTGGAAATATTATTACACATCATTACGAGCCCAAAACAATGGACATTGTTAAAGCTAACGTTTAAATGCTCCTCTCACGTGGCAAATAGTCTTATCGGGATTTGGTAGCGTAAAGGAGAAGGCTGGAAGCCCATGGCTGCTACGGAGTGGTACGGTGGATGTGCATGAGAACACGGAGAAAACTGTGAGATCAGGTCCGTATCCGCCCGTGTTATACTGAGCGCATAATACATCTTCTGGTGGGTAACAAATAACGCCCAGATTCAACCACGTTATATTATGCGCTCTGGATGAGAAATAAGGCCATGTGTTGGCATATGTCACGTTGTGCGCAGAGTACATTTTCTGGTGGGTGAGGGAGAAGGCTCCGTCGGTGTTTTGGACGGCGCTGGCCGACGTCTCCTCGCTGGAGCAGTGTGTGCTGCAGTGCAACAAGCGCTTCATCTGCGTTGGAGCGTGAGTCGCGAAGGAGGAAAAATGCGATGTGGAATGTAGACTGAAGGTCTTGGCTCCGTGGTGTCAACTTTGCATCCCGAGTAGGAAGTTTATCTGATATAGAGACTACTAGTTTCCGATTAAAAAATCTGATTGAACCTGATACCGATACAGTGTGTTTGGGCAGTATTTCCTATGTTAACACGGGGCCCCCCCGTTTAAGGTGGCGGAGAACCGCGCGGGCAAAATACAATTAACAGAATTTAATAGCGCGTGATGGAAGACTTAAAATGGTCGAAAATTTACTAAGGCTTCAAAGTCGACCTGCATTTGAGATCGCCGTAAATGCGCGTGGACCAGTAGCTGCATGAAACCGAGTGGTGACGTCGAACTCCATATAACCGGGATTATATGTCAAGGTCACTCACGAAAGTCAAGGTCAAGGTCAAGGTCACAGATCAAGGTCATATCGCACTTCAAGGTCACGACCACCGTCGGCAATGACGTTACCGTACATATATTATGCTAGACGCATCGATAGGGTACCCCAATACAAAGTTCAAGGTCAAGGTCAAGGTCAAAGGTCATTTGCAAAGGTCAATCCTCATTTCCCGCCAAACAGTGGCTATAGTGTTAGTCGAAGTGCACATTATAAGTAGTATACTATATGGACCTAAAGGTCAATGACCTTGAATGACCTTGACCCAAAAGTTGTGGGGAGCCTCTTTGAGACCTTTTCTCTATGAACCTTATCCGCCTTTAGCTTATTCCCGCCATTTTCCCGCAGAATTACAGCATTTACCAATCGATCCCCAGCATGGCCAATATTTGACCTTTAAGACCTCGTTTGACCTTGAAGATATTGACCTAGGTCAATGAAAATTGGTCATCATGTAGATCACCATAGCCCCCACCCACCTGCCAAGTGGCGTTTTCTACACCTCTTAGTTTCCGAGATCTTAGGGGCCTACCAGGCCCCCTCCAGTGCGCGTTAGTGCCAGACCCCCTCCAGTGCGGGTGTTAAGAGTCGATCAGTCAAAACCAGCCCTGTTCAAACAGCTGAGAGCGGGCGCAGCACCTCCCTCAGAAGCGGCACTGACTGCCACTGGCACGTGCAGGGACGGCTGCTCCTGTGGAAGTCTACGCTCCAACGCCGAGGACATCACGGTGCGGGAGTGGGTGAAGACGCAGCCCAAGACCAAGCTCGGCTCCGGGCAGGGTTACCTGCTGCTGGACAAAAAGGGCAGCATCAACAGTGAGTCTGAGGGCAGCATCAATAGTGAGTCTGAGGGTAGCATAAACAATGAGCTGAGGGCAGTATAAACAGTGAGTGTGAGGGCAGTATCAGCAATGAGTATGAGGCAGCATCAACAGTGAGTGTGAGGGCAGCATCAAGAATGAGTGTGAGGGCAGCATAAACAGTGAGTGTGAGGGCAGCATCAAGAATGAGTGGGAGGGCAGCATCAGCAGTAAGTCTCAGGGCAGCATCAACAGTGAGTCTGAGGGCAGCATCAACAGTGAGTTTGAGGGCAGCATCAACAGCGAGTGTGAGGGCAGCAAGAGCAGTGAGTCTGAGGGCAGCATCAACAGTGAGTGTGAGGGCACCAACAGTAGTGAGTATGAGGGCAGCATCAACAGTGAGTCTGAGGGCAGCATCAACAGTGAGTGTAGGGCACCAACAGTAGTGAGTATGAGGCAGCATCAACAGTGAGTCTGAGGGCAGCATCAACAGTGAGTTTGAGGGCAGCATCAGCAGTGAGTCTGAGGGCAGCATCAGCAGTGAGTGTGAGGGCAGCATCAGCAGTGAGTGTGAGGGCAGCATCAGCAGTGAGTGTGAGGGCAGCATCAGCAGTGAGTGTGAGGGCAGCATCAGCAGTGAGTATGCGGGCAGCATCATCAGTGAGTGTGAGGGCAGCATCAGCAGTGAGTGTGAGGGCAGCATCAGCAGTGAGTGTGAGGGCAGCATCAACAGTGAGTTTGAGGCAGCATCAGCAGTGAGTCTGAGGGCAGCATCAGCAGTGAGTGTGAGGGCAGCATCAGCAGTGAGTGTGAGGGCAGCATCAGCAGTGAGTGTGAGGGCAGCATCAGCAGTGAGTGTGAGGGCAGCAACAGCAGTGAGTATGAGGAGAATCAACAGTGAGTCTGAGGGCAGCATCAGCAGGAGTTTGAGGGCAACATAAGCAGTGAGTCTGAGGGCAGTATCAGCAGTGAGTCTGAGTACAGCATCAACAGAAAATGTAGGGCAGCACAACAGTGAGTCTGAGGGCAGCATCAACAGAAAATGTAGGGCAGGATCAACAGTGATGAGGTCAGCATCTGCAGTGAGTATGAGGGCAGCATCAACAGTGAGTCTGAGGGCAGCATCAACAGTGAGTTTGAGGGCAGCATCAGCAGTGAGTCTGAGGGCAGCATCAGCAGTGAGTGTGAGGGCAGCATCAGCAGTGAGTGTGAGGGCAGCATCAGCAGTGAGTGTGAGGGCAGCATCAGCAGTGAGTGTGAGGGCAGCATCAGCAGTGAGTATGCGGGCAGCATCATCAGTGAGTGTGAGGGCAGCATCAGCAGTGAGTGTGAGGGCAGCATCAGCAGTGAGTGTGAGGGCAGCATCAACAGTGAGTTTGAGGGCAGCATCAGCAGTGAGTCTGAGGGCAGCATCAGCAGTGAGTGTGAGGGCAGCATCAGCAGTGAGTGTGAGGGCAGCATCAGCAGTGAGTGTGAGGGCAGCATCAGCAGTGAGTGTGAGGGCAGCAACAGCAGTGAGTCTGAGGACAGCATCAACGGTGAGTGTGAGGGCAGCAACAGCAGTGAGTCTGAGGACAGCATCAACGGTGAGTGTGAGGGCAGCAACAGCAGTGAGTATGAGGGCAGCATCAACAGTGAGTCTGAGGGCAGCATCAGCAGTGAGTATGCGGGCAGCATCAGCAGTGAGTGTGAGGGCAGCATCAGTAGTGATTGTGAGGGCAGCATCAACAGTGAGTGTGAGGGCAGCATCAGCAGTGAGCCTGATGGCAGCATCAGCAGTGAGTGTGAGGGCAGTCTCAGCAGTGAGTCTGAACAGCTAGCGCTACCACCGACCAAATGCGGTTCGTTTCGAAACGCAAGGCCGGCGAGTGCTAACAGCTAATGGAAATCTTACCAGGGAAAGGCAACCACCAATCGGGCCCCACTGATGAAATGTGGGGAGGATGGACACCCACTGTTCACCTAGCAGCCAAAGCTTGGCATAATACTTCGAACTCATTTTACTTTGCAATGAAACTGTGCTGGTAACTAGCATTAACTAGGGTTGATTCGATTCCCTTGAAGCACCTCCTTGATATACAATTGCAAAATACAAAGAGAAAAGAAAAGGGATTGATCTAAAAAGGGACCTCCTATAAGCTATCGGTAAATGTTTTCCTTTGGACCACATCAGCCACTAAGCATAAAGACTATATAACGAGTTCCAGTTTTGTCCACTGAGGACTTTTCAGAAATCAGCCAGAGTAATCGTCGAAGAAGCAGCATCTTTAAGAATTAAGGAGGTTCCGCAAGAACACTGTGCCACAATGCACAACTGATTGTTTATACTGTACCGCAATGCACGCCCTGCGTGGTATACTGTACCGCACAGCGCGAACAGTACTATCACAAAGTTCTTCAACAAGGACATTTTCGGATTGGTTTTTGTTGTTGGCATAAACAACGAGATATCCCCACAGAACGAGCTCAGCTCTTGTACCCCGCTATCGAAGACCAAGACCTTAGCTTTTGCTATGCCCGCTAATTGTCGGGGGGAGGGAGTGATTACAAATAACCAGTTTAGAAACCGCCTAATACATACACAACAATAAAATTATACCCATGTAACTGCTCTACCAAACCACCCGTACAAGGGAACAGTTGGCGTACATTTTCATCGCGCTTGGCCTACTTCCCTCCCCCCACCGTTGAAAAAGGAGCGATGCCCTCGACAGTGATTGTTGGTGCTGGTGGCGCTGGGCGCCGCTGGTAATGCTGTGATTGCTGGTACTGCTGGTGCTGTGACTATTCGTGTTGCTGATTTTGTGACTCCTGTTACTGCTAGTGCTTGACTGTCGGTACTGCTGGTGCTGTGGCTCGTCGTTGATGCCGTGACTTGTATTGCTGCTTCTGTGACAGTTGGTATTGCTGCTTCTGTGACAGTTTGTATTGCTGGTGCTGTGACTGTTGGTATTGTTGGTGTTGTGACTGTTGGTATTGTTGGTGCTGGACTGTTGGTATTGTTGGTGCTGTGACTGTTGGTATTGCTGGTGCTGAGACTGTTGGTATTGTTGGTGCGTGACTGTTGGTATTGCTGGTGCTGAGGGTGTTCGTCTTGCTGTTGTTGTGAGCATTGGTATTGCTGGTGCTGTGACTGTTGGTATTGCTGGTGCTGTACAGTTGGTATTGCTGGTGCTAAGGTGTTCGTTCTGCTGTTGTTGTAAACTATATTGCTGGTGCTGTCACTGTTGCTGGTGCTATGACTGTTGCTGGTTCTGTGACTGTTGCTGGTGCTGGGGCTGTGAGTAGTGCTGTGACTGGCGGTGGTGCTGGTGCTGGGTGCTGTGAATAGTGCTGTGACTGGCGGTGGTGCTGGTGCTGGACGCCGTTAGTAGCACTCCGTTGGCAGTTGGTGACGGCACTAAAACACGGGCTGCCCATGCCGGCAGTTCCCGAGGGCTGGCAGTGTGCGTCCGAGCCCTCCCGGTGGAAGAGGACCAACGACGCCATGTTGGGCTCCTGCCTCAACACCTGCGCCAAGGAAAAGTTCCGCTTCATGGCCTTCGGGGAGTGAGTCACTGGTACAACGCGTGGCGAGAGTGACATCTGAGGACCAGCGCTGAAGTGTGCTTGTCCGTCTGCTTGTGTTCAAAGTTTGTGATCATTGTATATTGTATTATTTTCTTTTGAGAATGCAATTTATTGCATAAATTACCAAACAAGAACACAAAAGTATCAAAACGCAGACAACTACATGAAATATTCGAATTCTGAATATAGTTAAAAAATTACCACACATTTATCTCCTCACTCTGCCTACACATTATGAGAAGCGTGTGCTCTGCCTGTCTGCTCACTAACCTTCCAACGTAAGAGCGGGCTAAGAGCGGTACAGTTCCTCGCGGACGTGGCAGCAGCTCTAACCCCCGGTGGGGCACCTGTTCAGGGGAGGGTGCAGATGTGGCAGCTCCGGCAGCACCCTGCAGCACCTGGCGATGCCGCACTGCCAGAACCCAGAGGGCGCCAAAGTCAGTCCCTTCACCGTGCTCTTCGTCGAAGTCTGGTCCAACAACTTCGGCAACTATTCTGCCAAGGGTAAGTTTTCGAGATTTCTTCCTAGTATATGACAAATACCCGGTTTTATAAGATGATTGTTCAACAAGGATTTACCTCCATCCACAAAAAGGAAAAAAACTACTATCAAGTGACAGCCACTGGTTTTGGTTCAATCATGGATGGCAGAGGCTGGCAGTGCGGGCATAGTCGTGCTTGAGGCTTGTATCTGCTGCTTTAATATAGCGGTAATGTTATTTTGCCGAGGCCCAGAACATTTATATGTTCCTCAACCACTTTGAGCACCGTCTTTATTTCTTGGAGCAATTTTACTTGACGTAGAATGCTGCACGCAAAAAATTCATCTTGCACAATAGGTGGAGTAAACAGGAATTTGCATGCCTTATATCTTATGCGACTAGTATTTCAATTTTTAAACAAAAACATAGTCGTGTAATACTAACAAGGTTTGAAACATACAACAATGCGAGCTTTGGTACAATAGTGGACAGCACATTATTGACATTAAATTTACATAACATCTATTTTTATTCACAAATTTTACATTTGTAAATAAAAATAATATTTTTGGAATAAAATGAACTCGGTTTGTGATGAACTCTGCAGCAGATGAGCGTCAATACTTAAAAATAGCAGCTATTGAGATTATTGCGTTTAAGTTGGCATCCTTTTCACCTTGTGCTCGTCTTGTCCAACACTTCCATGTATTTAAGACCTTCATGTTTCACAGTCATTCGTTACAGCTACAGTCGGGGTTATGGAATATTTCTATAATATGATAAATTTTGATGTCCTCCCGCAGCCGATGTTCGAAATCTGTCCTAAAAACGGAATAAAAAATCAACTGAGGGCTGCAAACCAACTTCTCGGTGTAATAATGAACTACGAATCGTGATCTTTTGTAATTTTAGCCAAAGAACAACGTCTACGTCCTAGTGTTTTGGAGCGTAACAAAGCTACGCACTTCGCATTAATGCAACGTATTGAGCCCTCATATCATTGTTGGTTTGGTCAACAGAGCCTCTGGCCGTCTTACCTACCCTGCCCGTCTTGCCATCCTCTCCCCTATTAGCGAAAAACCCAGGAGGGTTACGGGCAGTTAATGAGTATTTTTCATTAGCTAACCACTGTAAAAAAGGTCTCGGGATTGTCAAAAGCTCATCTTGTTTCGTAAACCTAGATTTTTTACTTCCTGTTAAAATGGAAGCCCTGATTGTTATTCGGAAGGCTTGAATTTCAAAATCCCCGCTGCAAAACTGAATGTTTGTCAGACACAAAAACTACCAACTCGTTCTTACCTGCAAACGGTAACACGCATGAGCTCTTCACAGACGGGTACAAGGCGTACTGGGTGTCGAAGAAGCCGACGGGGGTGAAGTGGGAGGTGGCCGCCGGTCGGACCGTGGCACAGGACTGCCTCCGAGCCTGCGAGGACAAGAAGGGCGTCAAACTGATGCTGCTGGGAGTGTAAGTGCTAGACATAAAGTCTTGGAAGTACTTCCATGTTTCTCCACACAAAAATGGATAATTCCAGAGGATTTCTAGACAGGTTAACGCTTTCTACAATATCCAGTTATATATCAAACAGAATCGGTGTCATTAAACATGACGAGCCAAAGGTGTTCTATAAATCGCAGAAAATAAAGAAAAATATGAGAAAATCTCCAGTAGGGGAGTACTAGCTGTGGAGATATTCTTATGGTAACGATTGAAGCAGGGGAAGGACTCTCCTTCCTCCCCGAAGGAAAACATGTAAGTTGGATGGGGATGTACTAAGCATGAGTAACGTACTTGTAGCTTCACGCCTCTTTAGTTTGGGGTCTAATGGAAATATAATTTACAGCCTCCTCAATTATTTACTACTACCTCAAATGCTCCAAATCAACGGTATCACTTCTACCTCAAGGATTATCAAGACCGAAAAAAGAATCGTACTCGCATGCACCTTATTTGTACGTGCTATAATATTCAAAGCATCCTTACGAATGTCTATATTGATACAATAAATAAATATGATTGAAGGGTCAGATACATATGGATCGAACAATAGGTTCATCAAATTGACTATAAAATCAACGTGATAAGTTGCAAAAATTCCGAGTATGAACAGAAGCGTTTGTATGAAGATTTTTCGGATACCTTGAATAATCTAGTAGTATTCCACTTTTTCTTCCGTGTTTCTTACTCGTCCCAATAGTTTCCATCCAGTTACTGCGTTTGAATAGGCCAATATCGTTCTCACCTCGGCGCTAAATAAGCTCCGTTCCAACGATACACGAATTGCACATTACCCATGGGTGCGTTTCTTTGCTGGTGAGAGAGTGGCCTGAAGCAGAAAATAATCACGGAATACAGAAGATATAAAGGGGAGAGTCCTCTGTCTGACAGCAGTCGGCTTGGGTAGATGAAGGCACTGCCGCTGCCGCAGGGACGGCTGCGAGTGCGGCTTCACCACATCCGGCGGCTACAGAAGCAGCCTCGCCTGGAGCGTCAACTCAGACCCGAGGCCAGCCCGCGGCTTCTTCATGATTGAGAGAGAAACGGTCTCTAAAGGTGAGGAATGGTACTCTTGTATGAGGCCGGCCTAGCCTAGGTCTCCAACAGCTGATGTGGCCTTAAAACAATACACAGGACAGTTTTAAGTGTGTCACGTTTCTCTAAGAGGTGAAACACAGTTTCTAGAGGTGATATATTCGCCGAGGGTGTTTGATCGGTGAATAAGCTTTGGAAATGATGCCCGTTGCTGTGTTACGACTTCCAGTCTAGATAAATATTCTGGCAGGGAAAATTAGCGGAAAAGAAAACATTCCTGTAGAAGAAATGCTTGTTCAAACACTTAGCAATCATTTGATGCAATCAGCCACTTATTACCTAACAAACTGGCGCGGACACATGTTTCCCGTAATATGTGCGGTGACATTTGCCTGGTAAAACTATTCTTATGTATTTCATTCTGAAAAATAGCAAATTTTCGACCAAAAAGAGCAGCTGGATGCCAATCAATGTCATGTGCCGCAGGTTACACCGCCCCTGTGTTTAGCTGGATCACCAAGCGCAACAGTACGGAACGGAAGGAAAACAAGCCGGAGGAGGAGAATCGATGGATCAGGGGTGAGTGTTAGCCAATCATAGCCCATGTAATGCGCTAGATGAGCAGAAGCCCAAAAAGAATCGACAGACTACGCTTGATTCCCGTGATTACGCTCACGACAATGACACATTTTTACTGGACAATTACTATTGGCCTATTAGTTAAGGCTCCCCCCGTGGTTTCAGGGCTGGGTTAGAGCAGCAAGGAGGGACTATTAACACCAGATTGTCGCTACCAGGGGCATTGGGGAATCTCCCGCTCTCAGGAAGTGGGTGGGGTGGTTCCCAAATTTGGCTAAACTTTCGCTTTTGAATAGGGTTTTTTGCAACAAAAAAACACTAAAAATTTCATATTCAACGACTGGCCGAATGTAAGCAGCGAAGAAACTATACTGATTTCCACCGCAGGGTCTACCTCCTTACACCCTGCGTTCAAAGGTTCGTGGCCCCACAGCTGTTCAACACCCGGTAGATCAATAACTTATATCTCGAGGCTTGATAAAAAGCGAAAACCCAAATAGATGAGCTTGTAGGACCAGCATTGGGCCGACCATTTTCTATCTCAAAGACGTAAGGTGACTACACTGCAAACCTCTGCACTGAAGCCTTCTCGAAGGCACTCTCTGCTGTATTGTCGATCGGTTTCGTACCAGCATGAAACTGGACCAATCTTCTACCGTCCATTTCTCTGCTCATGGACCTTCCTTAACTCATACTGCTAAAGTTCTGCACACAAAACCCAGCCCAGACAACCCCAAAGGAGGTGATCTAAAGAGCGAATAGGCTGAGCTGTAATCGCTATTGAATAATAACTACAAGTGTGGGAGTCATCATCAAAGGCTGTAACTGTCAAATACTATTTGTAAATATTTATGTGTCTAACAGAAGTCTCTATAAATCCACAATAGAGGGCGGGGGGGGAGGGGCAGGCCTTACAGATGATCAAAAGCGCTGGGCCAGGGTTTCTCAGATGTCCTGAGATGGAGCAAGTAGTGGCATTCGGATCCAGGAATGATAACGAAAGTTCAAAGTGCACCTTACTTCTTGGCAGGGTGTCTTTGGTGTCAATGACGAGATCATAGCCTAAAAGACCCTCGATTGCACGCCTATTAGGAACGGAAGGGAAACAGGCACTTTAAGCTACCTTTTGCTTGTATTTACACTCGGGAATTTGCCTATCTGGGCAAAAAAATGGAGGAGACAAATCACTAGGGTGCTTTACTTAGTATTCGAGCTCGAATGAATAAGAAAACTTCCCATTCCACCTAGTGAACATTCTCTGCCCGTAATGATATTACGGTATAGCCGAAATCTGAATACCTACTAGTTGCACATTTTCTGCAAATTAGGGTTAACAGTTCCAAATATTCTGTCCTCTCAAACATATACAAGAGTTTGGCATTCATGCATATCTGATGAATGAAAAATGTAGGATCATATTTTGTCTTTTTGTCGGCTGACATTTTGTGCGTGATTTAGCCTGTGGTTATATGAACTCAGATATCGAAATTCGCTATACGGACAGACATGGGGTTTGGAGTGGACAGTCTTGGGATGGGAGTGAACAGTCATGGTTTGGAGTTGACACCCATAGGTTGGGAGTGGACAGTAATGGGTTTGAAGCGGACAGTCATGGTTTGGAGCTGACATCCATGGGTTGGGAATGGACAGCGATGCGTTTTGTGTTTATATCCATAGGTTGGGAGTGAACAGTCATGGTTTGAAGTTGATAGTCATGGGTCGGGAGTGGACAGTCATGAGTTGGGAGTGGACAGTCATGGGTTGGGAATGTGTTTGGAATAGACAGTCATAGGTTGGGAATGGACAGCCATGGGTTTGCAGTGAACAGTCACTGCGCTCGGCAGTAAGCACCAAAGAAAAGACAAGCGGTCGCCGGAAAACCAGTCAGAGTCGAGAGGAGATCCAGTCCAATCAGCTGGAGCGACGCAACTCTAGCCAGGAGAGCTCTCTGATGCAGGCTCAGCAGCGCTCCGTGGTCAACAGGAAGGACACTTCCACCACGGTCGCTCGCACCCGAGAGCAGCAGAACCAGACCAGTGAGTAGTGACGGAACACAGCTGGAGCATGCCTCAGAGAACCAGACCAGTGAGTAGTGACGGAACACAGCTGGACCATGCCTCAGAGAACCAGGCCAGTGAGTAGCGACGGAACACAGCTGGATCATACCTCAGAGAACCAGACCAGTGAGTAGTGACGGAACACAGCTGGAGCATGCCTCAGAGAACCAGACCAGTGAGTAGTGACGGAACACAGCTGGACCATGCCTCAGAGAACCAGACCAGTAAGTAGTGACGGAACACAGCTAGAGCATGCCTCAGAGAGCCAGACCAGTACGTAGTGACGGAACACAGCTGGAGCATGCCTCAGAGAACCAGACCAGAGAGTAGTGACGGAACACAGCTGGAGCATGCCTCAGAGAACCAGGCCAGTGAGCAGTGACGGAACACAGCTAGAGCATGCCTCAGAGAACCAGACCAGTAAGTAGTGACGGAACACAGCTGGAGCATGCCTCAGAGAACCAGGCCAGTGAGTAGTGACGGAACACAGCTGGACCATGCCTCAGAGAACCAGACCAGTGAGTAGTGACGGAACACAGCTGGACCATGCCTCAGAGAACCAGACCAGTAAGTAGTGACGGAACACAGCTGGACCATGCCTCAGAGAACCAGACCAATGAGCAGTGACGGAACACAGCTAGAGCATGCCGGTTCCCTTCACAAAGGTATCTGATCAGGTGTTACAATGTATACATTTTGGAGGGGGGACTTAAATTGAGGATTGGGTGGAGCATCGAAGCTGAATTTATGCATGTATATTACGTGGCTTTCACGAGCGACGATGATGGGTTCATTTACTCTCGTAACTGTAGTAATTGGAGTTTTAGGGCACTGCAGCTGCAGAGGCTATATGTGCCCGAACTCCCAGTGGGTTCTCAAACTTGAAATAACCATCCCCGTGGAGGCAATGAGTGTCTTTTCAGAGGATAATGATGGTCTTGGATTGAGAGTGAATGAAATAATACTTAATGCATTTTAAGTGGTTTTCTTACGCAAGGAACAAGGCCAACATTGAAGAGTAAGGTTCTATATGCCCAACTTGAACCATGGATACCTTAGAATCACAGGGATCAGCTACCCAGGTAGGTGCTCTCCTTAACACGTATTGGGAAAAATGTCCAAAATTGAAGCCCTGTAGACCTAAAATACTTCAAAGGCAATGCAGTACCTTCATAATGGGATTTCAACTGGGATAGAAATGTGATAGCAACATGTAGAGAAACCAGATAATCGATACCTGATTTGTTCCAGTACTAGCCGTTTGCGGAAAAAACGATATCAATTTACCCCCATAGATCCTGTTCTCCCCGGATGGTTACGTGGTATGGGGTGACCTTGGATAAATGACGCCCCGCTCGCAAAAGGTCTCAAGCTTCGCTGCGCAGAGGCTTGAGACCTTTTTCAAACAATAAATTTTTCATGTTTGGAACTCTTAAAACCAACGTACTAAACGCGACTTTTATACTGCTGACTATAGCGTAGGAACTTTCTTCATGGACTAGTTTGAAACGTGATGTTATTTTTCAGTTTGTTATTTTTCGTGATATATTAAAACGTAGAGGTATCAGTTTGGGTCCTAATGATAGCCTATTTCCTTTGAAGTATCAAAGGGTTCAAATTCAAACACATAGAGGATTTTTCTCGCCTCCAAATTCCCCCAGGTTATTAAGCCCTTTCACTACGCCTTTTTATTAACACGGCAAAGTTCCTCCCAATAATACTCGTTGGCGTCACAGACTTGACAGTTTAAGGTCTATTTAGCTGCAAGCTAGCCTTGCCAATGTCTCCAGTCACGAACTCCGTTTCAAGTTATCTCCTCATGTTCGCTTTGTTAACCCAAGGGGCCATGATGGCCCCCAAGGTTTTTCCAGATAGCAAAAAACGACAGGCGCACACCGCGGTTGAGGGCCACCTCTCACTGCATCATTTTCCCATCATCCCTGAAATTTTTACCCCGGGTCACCCAAGGTCAGGTCACCAGACGAGGTCAACCAAGGTCACCTCACTTCACCTTTAGAGCTCTGTAAGAGCTACATTTCAAAGTCGATCGATTTGAAACTTCCCACACTTTATGACCCCTTCAGGGTCTACAAGGTGTATATCCGGGATTTTCGATTTCGTGCCCTGAGGTCAGGTCACGAGGCGACCTCCCCATTGACAAAGCATGGGAAAAGCTATTTCATGATATAAAAGCCATAAAAATGATTGCAAATACCAGACTGCTCAGAACAACGTTTTTGGACACCGTTTCACGGATCCCAGGGGTCATATTTGCCCTTGACTTTCCAAGGTCATCCAAGGTCACCAGAGGTCAAAAACAGTATTTTGACAATAACTTTGACCTAATTGAGCTAGAGCGGTGAAACAAACACCATCGTGTTTGTCTTGTCACTGGCTTTCATTTGATACACGGCAAGGTCACTTTTGACCTTGGTGACCTCAGGTCATATTAGGTCACGAGGACCTCTGGCGGTCAAACCACTGGCGGGAGGTCTTACGTCCACATAGCGGAAAAGTACTGGCAATTGCTATCAAATGTACTTACCAGGCCTCAATAGCCTAATGACATAAGAGTTATGCCCAGTTTGCTTAATCATTGCATATTTGAGTGAAAATAGCCGATCTTGACCTAATTTGACCTCTGGAGGTCAAACCATTGACCTGAGCACTAAAACATGCGAAGTAATTTCTTACTGAATTCACGCGAGCTTCATTGCACTTGCAGATTTGCGCTAACGCCCATATTTTCGGAGTTAGAGGGGGCCATCATGGCCCCCCGGTGGGGCGAAGGTGGCGCCGGACCCCGGTGGGGCGCGGGTTAATAGTAATTGTTGGGGTTCAACAACGCACCATCTGTCGGGGCTCTACGTCGTCGCTAACGCTTACCGTGTCGGGAGTGCTTTGGGAGATCAGATAAACTTATTTAGAGGCTATGCCGGGACTTGAACCCGGGGCCTGTGCCCCAGAAGGTAGGTGTTCTACCGCTGAGCCACGCACATCGTATTCACTTCGTTAGTCTCTTACACTAGTGACCCATCAGTACAAGACATCTAGATAAAATCGCACATTATTTCCAATCATTTTGGCGGAGCCATCAGCGTCTGGCCCGAGAGTTGCAAGGCCCCGACAGTGTTCCTTTAGCATACCGGTGCTTATCATGACCATGCCAAATATTTTTCAGGTGCAAAAGTAGGCCAAATCGAGAACAATGTAGTTCGAACCACAGAGAAAAAGGGCACCAGCAATCTCTTCAAAAATACTACCAACGAGACCGAGAAGAACTTCGTATCTGGTAAGACTACAAGCGTAGAAATTTAAACTTCGTATCTGGTAAGACTACAAGCGTAGAAATTTAAACTTTAATCGCGCCCATTCTAGCCACCCCCAGGCGTAGCAGCTATGTTTGAAAAGGGACAAGGGGTCATAATTCCCTGAAATTTTGAATTCTTAAACAGAAGGCCCAGCTGAATGGTAAAATCGCCCAGAACAGTAATTGTCCCCAACACCCGCTGGACATTCCAATGGATATGCAAACAACAGTATTCACCACTTGTGACTGGTATCTGCTTCGCTTGAGAGCTAATTTGGAGCCGCTTCGCCACTGTTTTCATTTGAGTGATAACAAATATAGCTGCTTGTTTTTTAAAAGTATAAGTATAAAGGGTTTCCTTTGAATCATGTAACGCATATTTTTATGACTTTGATTCCCTTCCCCATGTATCTCTTTAGACGCCCATCTGTAACGTTTGATAGCGCTGTGGCCGGCTCCTCTTGCGTTACGTACCTTATGGACGGCCTCCTCAGAGGAAATGTCTCCATGTTCCCCTGAATAAGGTAAAAACTTACACCTTTTGCTACTACAAGTATCACTCTGCACACTCCCGGATAAAAACTTTTAAGCAAAATATAAGTATATAATTAAATATGTTTCACCATGTCTAAGCAACATTCAAAGCCAGCGCACCAAGTCTGAGTTTGAGAGGAACCATAGACAATGTTTTCTCTCCGGTGCGTGGTCATCAGTGACTAGGGAAAGATGTTATTAAATGAACTGCAGGAAGATTAATACTGAAATATGCATCACTTATTTCAGCTCCTTCTCCTTTTTCAGTGTTACTGTCCGTGAATCACCTCTATCATCATTGGTACTTTTGGGGTGCGCCGCCATCTAAGTTCCTTTTGCGCCCATAACTACAGCTTAAATAAGTAATGAGCGGAAATTTCGATAAAAGATTAGAACATAATTAAAACTGTAGACAAGATCGAGAGCATAAAACGCGCTTGTAAGACATGTCAGGATCCTGGTTTCGTGTCTCGCTGTTTGCGAGCGTCGCTAACGGCAGGCAACAACTGCGTTCTGGGTATGTTGTCACAGATAACGGTGGTATCTATTCTAAAGTTATCTTTGGCTATATATATATATATTTTATATGTATAACAATCTCAAAGTACTCACCCGCACCGGACGGCGCCGGGCACATTCTGGCACTTCCGCACTCCCCTGCCCTGTCAGGTGGTTAAGTACTTTTCTCTTGTAGCACCCACCGCTAGGCAAAGGGCCGCTGGAGCTATGGCAAAGGGCACACCCAACAGCCGAGTTTCTACAGAGCCAGGCTTGCTTTTTCGGGGAGAGTGACAATCTTTTTAGAATACCAAAGCGAGTGCTGGGTCTGCATACCGCCTCTCCTTCTCGCTTGACGGTCACGTTGAAGCCCCGGACCCGTCCGTCTCGTGGCGGCCGCTGTAAGGCCCACGCTTTACCTGGTCTGTCGGACTACATCTGACTCCACTGTCACTTATCACCGGATTACCAAACCATGGCAGAGTGACGTCACGCAATCTAAGACAATACTTACGCTGGCCACTGCCGTTTTGTGATTACTTCTGAGAGGTAATAAAGAGGCATGTACGCATCAAGCGATGAAACAAGTGGGACATAAAGACTAAACACTCCATATTGTGTGCTTAAAAGGTGGGGGTTGTGTTCAGAAGGAAGCAACCGCTATTCAAGTTGTAGCTTAATCTATCTACTTGCTCTAAAAAACGAAACTCAACCCTGCCACCTTAGAAACTCGGGTGTCGGGTGTCGTGATCCCGTTTCCTTTTGCCGATTAAAAGCGTGTAAACTACCCTAGTGTGTGTTTGATACCATGGCGTGTTGGGCGCCACCAGCTCAGGCCAACGCCATCACTGTGGGCTCCAACAAGCGACGGCTGGTCAACTTGGAGGCTGAGAACGCAGCCCGCCAGTCCCAGGAGGCATACAAACTGCGTACAGGTAAGCAGGCTGCCAAACCAGCCCCCCGGCTGGTAACTGTTCAGCAGCAGGGCCCGCTGCAGGACTTCAGTTTATACATTAACATTCAGTACAACAGCGTTCTGTCTTAGCCTCATTGTGTCTGTTTTGTAATTATGGGTCGTCTTCTCAGTTCATCACGATATTTGCTTGCACCATGCCCATATTAGATCAGAAGTTCATCTTGGCGTGATATGGGGTCAGGTGGCTTTGACCTTTGCTCTGGTGGGCTTTCTTACCGCCCGCTTTCTAAGGGTTTCCCGAGGCGAGCCGAAAACGGCGGTGCGCAGCACCGTTATATCTGGTATAGCAGCTCCTGGATGCTTTTTGCATTTTCCGTGAATTCCAAGTCATGCCAGCCAAGTCCAAGGTCATGCCAGGTCAGGGTACCAGGCCAGGGGAGTAATTAGGAGCGTAGATATTCCCATAAAACGGGAAATGTTTGCAGGGAGCAACTGGTTTCAAACGTTCTCATTACTGTGAACCATAAAACCTATCCCGATTCAGATGTGGCTTAAAAGCTTTCTGGATACTTTCCAGTGTTTAGGGGGTGATTACTAGTCTGCGGGAGCAGCGGTAACGGCTGACCTCGTGCACACAGTGACGGGCGAGCAGACCAAGGGCACCATTGAGCACTACATCTCCGGCGAGAAGTCCCGCCTGGTCCGTCTCAACGACACCAACACCAAGATGCTGGAAAAGAACGTGGCAGGTAACAGACAGCTCTCAGCCCATACTGAAACTGTGCCGGGTGCAACTACGCTTCTTATCAGACTTTCCCGGCGACACGGGAGATCGGAATATATGTACTCGCCAAAGCGTGAACAGTCATAATGGCTGCATGACATTATTTTGACAGCAGCCACAGAGCACGTCGGGAATTTCTGCCACCGTATCATGAAATAGAAACGTTGCAAATTGAATTAAACAATTGTTTTGCTCTGCTAATTTGGTTTCCGAACCTTTTCTCCGCTATCGAGGACAGTCCTAAGCCACCCCCTTGTCCCAGTCTCGATATCAAAATGGTCAGCAGTGGAGGTCTAATACTTATCTTTTCGTGACTTCCATGACTGCAAAATGGACTTTTGTGTCAATGCCAAGTTTCGCTGAGCCCAGTATGTGAGCCATTTCTAGTTTACCGGTGCCTTGGCCAATCTTTAAAAAATAAAATTTCTAATAAAGACCACAATACCAGTGCATCTGCAGTCATAGCTGTCCGCTTTCAATTTGTGGACCTGTTCTTGCATTTCACACTCCTCGAGAAACTGGACGACTCATTTTGCTTACACCGTGAATGCACTGGACTTTCCCCGATAGTAGTCAAGAGGACAGCGTAGGGCCTCATTACCGCATACACCTCCAGGGTATGAATTTGTATACACTATCATTAAAAATATTGTCAGTAAGCGAAATATTTGATTGACACGATGAACTCTCGGTTTCTAGCTTTCGCTTTCACCTCGCACTACGCAGTGGGTTGACCTGACGCCGGCTCCTCCTTGTGTCCCTGCGAGCAGCTGACCGGACGAACCTGAACGCCTCCGCGACTGCGCACGCCATCCGACGGCTCAACATCAAACAAAGCCGCGTCACGGGCACCCAGCGCTCCCGCAGCGTGGGCCGTGAGTATCCTCACCGGCACCCAGCGCTCCCGCAGCGTGGGCCGTGAGTATCCCTCACCGGCACCCAGCGCTCCCGCAGCGTGGGCCGTGAGTATCCCTCACGGGCACCCAGCGCTCCCGCAGCGTGGGCCGTGAGTATCCCTCACGGACACCCAGCGCTCCCGCAGCGTGGGCCGTGAGTATCCCTCACGGGCACCCAGCGCTCCCGCAGCGTGGGCCGTGAGTATCCCTCACCGGCACCCAGCGCTCCGCAGCGTGGGCCGTGAGTATCCCTCACGGGCACCCAGCGCTCCCGCAGCGTGGGCCGTGAGTATCCCTCGCGGGCACCCAGCGCTCCCGCAGCGTGGGCCGTGAGTATCCCTCACGGGCACCCAGCGCTCCCGCAGCGTGGGCCGTGAGTATCCCTCACCGGGCACCCAGCGCTCCCGCAGGGTGGACCGTGAGTATCCCACTTCCCCTTCTGGGGAGGGTCTGCGAGTTTTGACGCAGCAGAACTCGCGCGTTGGATTTACTCTAGAAATGTAGAAGAGGGCGATTGATCGCTTACCACACCGTTTGCACTTGCCTTGGCAGAGTGCAGAGCAAGCTTATCCACTGAATAAAGCACGCGGGGTAAAACCAAGTCAGGGCCAGATCTAGAAATGCCTGAAGGTGTCTTGAGAGCCCGGTATAAATCAAACACGCGCAGCACAAACTGATTTGCTTTGCATGTACTTTCATACTTAAATTTTTAATTAATCACGGAAATCAGTCACACAAGGTTACCAGAAACAAAGACCCAAGGATGAAAGCTTACTAAAAGAATGTGTGAACAGTTCGAGTTCGGAAAAATGAGGCCCTATTGTAAACTTCTTAAAACAGCTCGGTGACATCTCCCAAATTCCTGTTGGTAAGGAAAGGTGGATGCATTTAAAACCTGCTTTGTGTTTCCATATATCTATTATACTTTGTGTCATATTAGTAATTTTCATAACCACAAACAGTTGATATCTTAGGGACCGTTCATAAACTACGTAACGCATATGTTAATGTTTTACCCCCCCTCCCCATGAAGTTCGTTAGGGTCGCCAGACCCCTAAACAATTACGTAGCGCTAGATCTAGACCCCACTCCCTGAAAAAGATAGAATAGGGGATCTCCAGAATAATTTCATCAACATTGGCATAAGCTGAGCTTTGCAGGAAGCAAATACCTACGCAAGATATGCTATTGAAAGGCCATTTTGGGCCATCAAGTAGTAAGGGGGATTCACTTTAGTTCACCCATACACGCAAGAGTTCACCCATACGCGCGTACGTATGGGGCATTTGGAGAGTGGGTATTAGGAATACAAATTAGGTCTTAAACGATAAGTCCCAATGGATTGAGAAAATGATCTGGCACACCATTTTCTGAGCGTCAACCACGATCTGGCCTTCAACTGGTGGACTCGGATACTTGCAACCCACGCCGATATTTGACAGTGGTAAGTCCTTGATGTAACCCAGACAATGGGGGATGATTCCCTGGCCCCCGCTCATACCACCTGTTTGAGACGAACAGTTTTAGTCAGTATGCTGCCAAACGTGACCTTTGAGCAAAATCATTTCATCTACCATCTACCTTGTTCGTTAAGTCAGGAGCGTTGCCACATATTCATTTCCATTGGGGCCAAGATTGAAGAGGACCCTCTTATCCCTGGTCCCGAGGGAGCCTCCTGTCTTTTGGGCGAAGCTTTTGCTTTTGGGACCTTATTCCGTACTGGAAAATGTGATGCCATTAGATCTTTCAAGAGTTTCCGCAAAAGGCTGAGTTAAGAATGTTTCTGCTGAAAAACAAGAGGAGGCGTTCCCCAGTTTCCACGTCTCGGCACTCTGCAGCTCTTCTACTTCAATCCACCATTTTGCTAATTTTACCTTCCCAATTTCCAGAACTGCGAGCGTTACTTAACGCTGGGAGCAGCCCCCGTCCCCCCTTTTAATGCTTCGTAATACTATGGCTTACCCTCCCACCCCCTCACCCACCTAAGCGTCATATAAGTTATGGATAGCTCCTTATAGCCGAGAGGCCAGTGTACGATAGACAGGTTTGGTACTGAGACATCTGTTATTTACCTCTATAGATACCACCAGGGCTTTAGCAGTAAAAATGAAAACAGGTTATCCCAGGTCGATAGAAATTGTCAATATCTACAATGTTGGAGGGTAGGAAACTTAATTATGCTCTGTAAGCATTCATCAGTATGTGGGGCTTAATCACATAATCAATCTGACCCAATAGAAATCTCGTCGAAGCGGACCACCCAGTATATAAGTATAAGACTCATCTCTCGTAGAACAATTTCATCGGCAAGCATAGAAGAATGGCTGGCCGCTGCTAAAAGAGGTTACGTGCATTAGGTTGCAACAAGGGTGAATAACGGAAGTTAAGTTGATTTTATACTTTCAACACACACGCTAACTTCAGCTGGATACAATCGTTTCTAAGCCGCACTTGATAATAATTATGCTGAAGTTAAGATTAGATACTGCCGAAGACTGAGAATGTAACAATTCAGTGTGATATCCGTGAATCCGGACTGTTACCACCACTGAACTGTTTCAGTTCAAATCCACATCGGAGGAGTGTGCTACACAGGGGAGGCCAACAAGACTGGGTGGTCCGGACCAGTCGAGAATGCCAAATCGCCCTTCCAATGTCTCTGCAGCTGCGTCAAAACCATGAAGCTGTTCTACGCCATCTACGAGCAGTGAGTATAATGATAACGATTTGGTAGTGCCTACTTTTTTGCGAGGGAGCACGCCCACAATTTTCCCGAAACCCCGAGTCAATATTTTGGTCCAAAATGCAAGCTGTACAGGACGTACCAAAATTTCGCACTTACCAGAACTTTGGATTACGTTGATGTTATCCCCCCCCCCCAAATAGTACCACCGCCTTTGCTCACATGGCCGCGTAGATAAGTCCACCATGGATATGCGCCAAGACTGGTAAGCGCTCCCGGGCTATGCATGACGTCATAGCAAAAGGGCAGATTCAGCCTTGCATCAATCGTAAATGTGGATGTCTGAAAAACGGTTCGTTGCTAAGATCGGTCCGTTTCCGGGCTGTGGAAATGTTCTGACCCTTCACCGCATGGGGGTCCCATCGTCCTTCCTCCTTTGGTTTTCCGCGAATGATTTCAAGCCGATCTTAAAGGCAGACAAGTCACTGCGCTCGGAGATGATTGGTTTGAGAACTTCTGGCCGAAAATTGGCATTAGGTCAGGTCAGGTCAACGAGTTATGACGTCATTTCTAAGCCCATGTAAGGAAATTATGTTCTTCTCAAATGAGACTGACAAAAACGGGGTGTGACTCGGTTTCTAGAAGAGCTAGACATCATGCAAAACTCTGGAAACAAAAAATATATAGGCTGTTATCTATTCTGAGGCCATGTCAATACCACGGCCACCAGAGGTCACCAAATGTCACTTTTTTGCAAGTTTTGTGTCTATAATTTTTTAAACAAAACAATATACAGTCTTCAATTCGGTGTCATAGTGACCAGCATGACCCACAGATTCGAATGATATGCAAGATGGTTTTGAAACCTTTTTATTTGAACTCGAACTCAGGTCAGGTAAAAATATAACCTTGCAGGGCTATGCCACATCTTATTTGAATCCTTGGGTCACGACGAACACAGAGATGCCTTCAGCTTTGGTCTGGGGCTGATAGTTCCCGAGTTATAAGGGATCTCCTAAATGGGCCTAAATTTGACCACTTTATGGCCTACTGTGACGTCAGAGGTCAACCGATATGATAAAACTTGGCTCGAAAGCAGAAGACGATAAGGCGCTTTTGGCTCCGTTCAATTCTTTTCCTATCATCACCGGTTCCCGAGATCGTTAGGGGGCGGGAGTTCTGATCGGACCATCTGATCTAGGCCGCGGTGGGTACGAAAACAGCCCAGGCGGCGCCGGGTTGTGCATGCATGGTACAAGGAATAAGGGACGAGGAAGTCTAGTATCCCCAGTCGATTCACTAATAACTGGCGGCCGGGGAATTTTTTGGTATGGAAGGCGGAGGAGCCGCTCCCCAGTCGGCACTCACGCGTCAGTCAAGTAACCAAGATCGTCCTCGAAAAGACAGGCGGAAGACGGGACCAGAGCATGCGGAAATTAGCTAAGACATTGTCGGGAAAGGGAAGCAAAATCTCATAATTATCTGACTAACTTGTTTCCGGCGCACTTTGAATCTTCAAGTTTTGAAACTCTCATCTCTGCTCAAAATCTTCGAAAAATCGCGCACAGCTGGTTTCGTTTTTTCAAAATGAAAAATCGCACACAGCTGGTTTCGTTTCTTCAAAATGGGTGAAAATCGCTGGCGGAAGGCTTTACACAGGTAACGTGGAGTGACATATCTGCTTTAATACGCGCATTGACGGGGGGCGGGTACCCGCCCCCCTCGGGTTGTTCGAAGACAATAGAAAAACGGCGGCGCTACGCGCCGCCGTACTTGGTATACCTTTTCCCTCATCATTTTTGCAACTTTTGTGAACATTTTAAGGTTAGGTCATCTCAGGTCAGGTCACCAGTACAGGTCAAGTGACGTGACCTAAAAAAAAGTTTAAGATAGCAAAGTCGGAGCAGGGTGAACTTACCCGGTTTAAACTCATATCACATAATGAGCCCACCGAGTTCTCTAAAATATGTTCCGGTATTTTTGATATCGATGACCTAAGGTCAGGTACGAGGCACGACCTCTCCATTGGAAATACAATGGAAAAATGGTTTTTACTAAATAACTCAGTAACGGATGGCGATAGAGCATTTATTTTAGCTGTATTAGACTCGCCTTGGCTTTGCGGTTCTAATGATATGCATTTTATATAATTTGACCCTGACCTGACCTCAGGTCAGGTCAAATCTTTGATTTGACCTAGCAAGGTCAAATTATATATCATTCGATTCGGCTTGCTGCGAGGATTCATATAGTTGAAGTCGTTTTGCTCTATCTTTACTTGTTCAGATTTAATGGCCGAAAAACTTAATTTACATGTTATCCCTATGACGGCATGTTTTGACCTCTCGTGACCTCAAATGTGACCTGACAAAAATTGGTTCAAATATTTTCGATGGAGAAGTGGATGGGCTACCCAACGCCGTTTACCGTTTTTCGCTACCTACCGTGGTTCTCGAGATCTTAGGAGGGGCGGGTACCCGCCCCCCTCGTCAAAGCGAAGGTGGCTCAGACCCCCGTCAAGGCGCGTGTTAAGATAATACATTCCCCGAAACGCTAAAATGATCGAGTCTGGGCAGAAAAAAGAAGCAGTTTTAACAAGAGTGGTGGCAAAAATCCTCCAAGACCAAGATGTGGGAAGTGATCAATATCCAGAGCCTATCAAAAATCTATGTTCTGCCCCCGACGAAGACGGTCAACTCGGAGTACTCTATTAACGAAATTCTGGGCAAATCCTTGCTTTCTGCCCCTGGTCCTATCAGTTCTGTGGAGAGAAAAGGTGCTCGAGATGTCGGCTGTAATTCTGATGCACGGTGGGACACCAGCACAAAGGGCCATGAGGTCTTAGGAGTGGTGCCAACTACACATTTCTGGGTCCTAGAAAAATCTGACTTAAAAGGGAACCACCCAGATTTGAGAAAAATAAAAACATCTGGAGGACCCTGAAGCAGAGCCTCGGTGAGGCGGAGCCGTGCACCAGTGTGAGACAGCTGAAGAAGCGACGCAGTGCAGCATGGAGGACCAGCGTTTAGGCCTAACACTAGAGGACCAGGTGGCAGGAATACCAAAAGTGGTGCTCAAGCGTCGGGCACTAAATGGTCGTTACATTGGTATGTGGAATCTCGACAAACATCTTGCATTTTGTGTTTTTCAAGCGTCAGAGAATTGACAACGATTTTTTGGGACACTGCAATGCACCCCGATGATAGTGATAATTATAATAAAAATAATGATAATAATAGTAATGGTAGTTGGTAGTTATGGTTATGCTGGTAATGATGACGATGATGAGACGTGGAACTATAAAAACCCCCACCTGAACAGCTCGGAACCCAAGGACAGGAGGCGATGTTTATCCGCCGCTCTGTTCCTGACGGCCGTCTGACGCCGAGGCGCGCGTCCCCTGACGTGCTGTGGCGGTCCCACAGGGGCAAGTGCTTGTGTGCCGCCGCAGCCTCCAACTTCGGCAAGAGTACCGGCCACATCACTACCACCGGTGAATGCCCAAACGCCGCCAGCCGAGTGGTCTACAACGGCATCAAGCACACGCAGCAGCTGACTGAGTTCTGCGAGGGCGCCAAAACAATAGGTGAGGCCCAGCGCACCGCTGCGTGGTCCGGGGATTTCTTTCACGCTGCCGATATTTTGAGTCTTCTCATAGCATCTTTTCAAAACGCTTTTTCATACACATTTATTTTCATAAAAGCAAACTGAGATGAGACCAGTAGTCACGCGGGATGGTGTGAACTTTGATTATTTCCAAACCGATCAGCGATCCAAGTTCGATTGTATCGTGTCTCTGAGCCCGAACAAATGTTCGACCAGATTATCTGCCCAATAGATTACTGATTTTTGCTACGGCAAATAGCCAGTGATTTGTGAATGTACTAATCTAGGGGAAAACAAAATTTAAACCCGATGAACAGAAAATTGTTCCCCACGCACCAACCTTCCCTTGACACGTATTTATTTCCAAAAACAGCGCGCTGTTGTGAATAAGAAGTAATTATGCTTCAGCCTCTGGTCACGACCCGTATCTTGTGACGTCATCAGGGCGGCAGATTATCTCTTTACCAATCCTGGCATCTTTTATCTCTAGAAACTTGACTAATTGGGCGTCCTTTCAGGATTTTTTCTGAGTTTTCTGGACATCTTAAAGGGAAAAATTAGTTTATTTATTTAATATTGATACCTTATCAGAGGCATATTGTGACTACTAGCTCAAATCACTTATTAAAGGTGGCATGAACTAACTCAGGTGTTAATATCTTAATGAACGTGCCGTGACGTATGAAAACAAAACGTCAGGAAACATATTAATGCAAGATGTTTTGACATAAAAATATTGAGGTTTTGTGATCCATGTCATGATACAATAGAAATAAAACATCCATTCTCTTGTATTTGTAAATCTAAAATCACGTAACCAGGGCTCTTCCGAGTTTTAAACTAGCGGTACCTCGCTCCTCATCGATCAAAAAGTTAAAATAACTACCTTCCAGGAGCATCGGTAGGTAGTTGGATCTCTCCTTTGCTCTGCATGGTGTCAAAAAATTTCGGGTCGGAACGTAAACAAGTTTTTCTTTAGTGAACAATTGAGATTCGAACAAAAATTTATTGTTCTGGATATGAGCGCGGGCTTGTCTCAAATACTCGCAATCAGGATGAGCCCTATCTAATCATAGCATTTGTTCCACTACGGCAATCTATTTTGGGAGATGCATTTCCAGATAGGTCTTGGGAGTTTCATACACCCACGCACCCGGGAAAACGCCAGGGATCAAACTCGGGAGGGCAGTTCCAAATTGAAGGTAGGCAACCATCAAATTGGCCATCCTCTTAAACTTAACCGGATCTCTCTCGAAGAAGTATCTGAATGGAAAATGAAAAAGTAAGAAACATCTGAATGCGCAACTACCACTTCCTACCTTAACAAAATTGTGAAAGTTGGATTGTGTACAACTATTTTTTACCTACGGGCCACGATAGCGATCAGCTTATGGTCCAGGAGCGCATAAGCATCGCACCGAAAAAGCAGGGAGCCAAACTTCAACCTGATGCTGACAAAAACTTCCCACGATAGGACCAAAAACTGTTCACATTTGGGCTCCTCGTTGCCTTCTGCAGCGGGTGGTTATGAAAATGTCCCGTCTTTCCCATTTTGACTGAGATCAGGATATTTTTGGCCGAAGTGGGCGGGCCAGGCCCCTGACCCCCTTTTCCGACGCCTATGCAGGAGCGGATCAGCCGCTCCTGCATCCAGCCGATCCAGGTGCGGTTGGATGCTGTCTGGATCCAGCCGGTTGGTTTGGGGAGCGGGCCAAACCCATGACAGCGAGCAAAAACAAAGTTGAGCGCAGGAGACGGTGGCCAGCAGGATAAACATGTGTAGCGAATCAATTTTTTTGCCGCATACCATGTAACTTTGAAAACCAGTCGTTTTCGGAAACTGGAAAAGGCTTTCAGCTTTCTTTCCTCCTTTCCTCTTCCGTAGGAATATCTTTGACCTGCAAAGAGGTACCTGCCAAACGGACAAAAGGCTAAAAATGTTTTGTTATTTTTTTACTGACGGACACGTCCATAATTGATCAATTATGAAACACTACTTGGCTTAGGGGAGGCATACTCGGATTGACACACGCTGGTTCCGCCCCTGCTAGCGTCAACAACACAAGACGTAATCGTTTCTCAACAATTTAAACAGCAATAAGCAAAACGTCGGCAATGACTGCGAGGTGACCGGTGCCCTGACAACGGATTGTTCCGGTTCCAGACAGCAGCGTCCTGTTCTCCGGTAACACTAAGCTAAACGAAGGCGCACGGCTGATCGAATTCAACAACACTGACAGCCTTCGGGTGCTGAAGAAACACAGCGCACTGCAAGGTAAGTAGTAGGAAGACGCAAGAAAACGTAACACGAGTTGAAGTGCAATAGCCGTATGACACTGGAAGCAAGGTGGAGACGCTGAGGCTAGCACCAGTCTGTCTTTAGTTGGGAATGTTTAGTAACTCGAACGTTACTGGACATTGCTCTAGTCTCTTCCTGATGCGCCCTTTTTGTCCGTTTCTAGGCAAGTGCTTACTTTTACGCATATTAGCCGGGAACAGACGCAGAACTCAAATTGGTACGAACATAGTGCAAGCAGGGCACTTATTTGAGGTGGGAAGCTAGCTGGAAATCATCACATGCCGGAGCAGACTTTTTGGGAATGGTACGGCATTCCCTGTAACTGGCATATGACAAGTCCCGCCCCTGATGACACGTGCACCGGTATCCCCGTCGCCCTGTTCCTCAGCTACACATCGGCGCCGGAAAGGAGCAGGACACGCGCACCGATGTACTGCGCGAACACGAGAAGCGCGGCACTATCAATGAAAAATGGCGCTCCACACTGTCCAAAGGTGAGCACGTGGCTGCCGGTCACTTGGTGTCCCGGGAATCATGAATCCGAGAATGCCCACTGAAATGTCACTGGTTTCGAGACCGCCTAACTCACTTCGTAGATCTAAATCCAACTTTATGCTGTCATTGGAAAGCTCCGCACAAAGACATACCCCAGTTTGGTTCATTGATGTATAGGTCAGACAGGTACTGCAGTAAACAAACATCGACTCCTTTGGTGATGTTATAGAAGTTGGTATTTTCCGTATAGCTGTAAGAAAATATATAAAAATAATGGGAGCACCATTAAAATTCAATTTTTATGGCGAAATTAAAGGCACATGACCCTGTCACGTCAAAATCGAAAGTTCAGTTGAGCCTAGATAAGGTAAAGATCATCACTTGAGCCTGTATGGTCAAAATGCGTACAAACCAACTCCTGACAAGACTTACACAATGACAACAAACCAAAGTCATATCTAGACTTAGATAAGCTGTTGATAAATCAACACAATATCTAAGTAGGATAACATCTTAGATACTATCTACCGGCGAATTCCTTTCAAATTGATAGTTTTGAAATAACCGATAAATTTATGCTACCAAACATGAAGGGTTAATACGAGCAAAATCTACTCCAGTACCCGAAGACTTATAATACGCAAGTCACAGAACTGACCTCGTCTGAGAACACCGATTCGAGAAAAAACCTAGGCGATTGCAAGCTTTGGTAGCCACATGAAAGAGAAATAAGTTAAAGATCCTCCAGTTAAAGAAGGTAGGGTCATTGCAAGCTCAAGTTTGGAGATCGGGGCCACTTGTCCTCGCCTTGCGACCTGACCTAGTCTTGAAATCGGAGGAAAACGTGCGACCAATATTAAAGAACACTAATATAACATTCAAACCATCCCTAAAAAAACTGGCAGGGCATGACCTAGCCTAACCATGGTTAAAGAGAATGTGCCACCTTCATAATGGGACCTGAACTGAGATAGCCATGTAAGTAGAAACCATGTATGTATGTAATTTAGATGACCATGTATAAACCACTAGATCGATAGTTTATTTGTTCCAAAGCTTACCGTTCCCTGATTAAAAGTCAAAATTGCCTCCTTTCGACTCATCCTCCCCAGGTGGTCACGTGGTATGAGGAACCGTTGGTAACCATGGCAACGTCGCGTAATGTTGACGCTCCGCTGTGCGAACAATTAAACCTCCTCAAAATCTGTGTTAAGCGTGGCTTTCAGTACCAGCGATTTTAAATATGTTTAAGCCACTGCAATGACGAGTTTCAAACGTGAGATTTGTTTTAGTATATCGGAAAATAACATAAACTATAGGTGTCACTTTGGGTCCCAGTAATAGCCTCTTGTAGCTAAGCTCACTTTATTTGTATTCGTTAAGTTTATTGTGAAATGAAGCGTGACCAGATCATAACCTCGAGTGAGCCAATTTGAGGTCTGGCTACACTATGACCCAAGAATTTATTATTTTTCCTACCACTTGCCTTCCTGATTCTGAAGACGGGCTGTCCCGAACATATAATTGAAGTGTAGTAGATCTATTTCACATCCAGGCTCCGAGGAAACAGGCAAGTAAACAACTTGTCAACTTATTTGACTTTTAAGCCTTTTCAGCAGGAAAAAGGCCAAATGACTTATTTTCAACTAAAAATCCCCTAAAACAAATCCAGGCTGGATTGCACAGGGTAGGTAGAGTGGGGTAACGCGCCCACATGGGAAAGACGTCTATACCACCTACAGGCTGATGTAGTGATGGACCCTCCATCCAGTATTTTTTTCTGGTAGCGGTCTTTCTGATCGGTTCCTGAGCGTGTTTGGACGTTCCTAGTCTGCTCCGGTAATTTTCAGCAAGCATTTGTTTTTGCCCCTCGGATATAACAAAAACTATCTTAAAGTTGTGATTGTATTCTATGCAATTTAGATGTACTCACGGCAACTTGTGTGGTTGAAACAGCGAGTTTGGGCGACATTTTGACAGTCACTATGTGGAATGGAAACGCCGCAGAATTTAGAAATCTTTGTTGCGACGCTGCCGTTCTACGTGGGTAAGAGCCCATGTGTAGTGCGGGTAAGACGCCTGAGGCGTCTTACCCCAATATTTGGTGGGCGTTTTACCCCAATGTATAAGTGTATTCTTAAGATATGTTGGGCATGGAGGTAGGGCTGCTATCGCTACTACACCATCACGCCTACCACTGGTCGTGATGGCGAAGTACGTTGGGTTAGAAAAATCACCGCAACAGAAGACGTCGAGTTTCAAAGATTAGCTTCTATAGCACCAGGAAATTGTTCGGGTTTGCTCTCATTTGGTTTCTTGAGGGTGGTCTTAAATCACTGACGGATCAAAAGGGGCTAAAGGGCGTGGCCCCACCAAAGCCTAAACATGTATATTTTGCCTTCTCAAATACCAAATTTTGGCCGTTTTTTCATTAAAAATACTTTTTTGCGATTTCTTCTGATTTACCCCCTCCCCAAACGTTGGTTCGGTCCTCAAAATGTGCTTCTGGATCTACCGATCTTTAAGTACCTACCTTCGTCATGGATCTGCGAGCACTCTTCATATAGCGATCCCGAACCAACGTCGTCGTTAAACTACATTTTCCAGATTATGCACACCCATCCTCATCCTACCCTGACATCCTGTTCCAGAATATGGGAAGACATACCGAGGAAATACCACTTGCGAGCAGAATGAACCGGAGGCGCTTTAACCCTATTTCCGTCAGGCTCCCGGCTACCCCTATTTCCGGCAGGGGGCAATATCGGCCCCCCTAAGATCTCGTAATCTAACCGGCCGATTTTGAAAATTCAAAGTGCTATAGATTCCCTGACGCTAAACTTTATTTTGAAAAAGAAAATTTCAAAATTTTGATTTTTAAGGAGAAAGTCGTGCAAAATATACAATTTTTGTGTATTTTTAGATTTTCCATAACCCTTGTCTCTGTTGTACGATTTTCACAAAACTAGTTCAGATTTACAAATAATTGACCCAAAATTGTCATATACTCGAGTTACGCAAAATTTGAAATTCAATGGCAGTTCCAGGACCAGGACTATGAGGGAAATATATACAACCTAAAAGTTTTGTTACGCGGATTAGAAGCCGTGATATACTGCTGGCATCTTTGACACATAAATAAATGAAAAAGGAAAAACTCATCAGGCGATGCAGTAAGGTAAAACAGTGGGTAAAATACATCCCAACAATATGCAGTGGTATGCATGAGTATATTAGTCCCTCGACTAGTTGAAATTTATTTCTGATAATTTTTACCCTCCCATGGCAGCTCTGGGAAAGGGGGTGACATAGGCGGATCAAGAACTCTGTCGTGGGGGGGGGTGGGGTGACTGGAAACACATTTTTAATATACAACGATATTGAGTCGCGGCGGTGATACTGGCTGGGAATATGCATTTGAAAATGTGTAGTGACTGGACACGCCTCTGGTAATCTAGAATTTGGTTATAACTATTTTGAATTTTCATATACCCAATTGTATTCGCCCTGGCACGGCTGTAAGCAGTCTTCTCACTTACTAACGTTTAGTCCTTCTTGATAACATTCCCCCATTTTGAACTGCTGTAACCGCCCTGATGAATACAAATAGTGACAATTGTGAATGCACTATCATCTCACATAAAAAATGATATAATAAAACCATATAACTGGTATCAGGATCAGCAGAGACGGCTTCCTTTACAAAGAACCCATCGCATACGATAATACTTGGTTTGTGGATAGAACCTCCCAAAACCCAGCCATAGCTCCGCCCCTGGTAAATATATAATATTGACAATTTCAGAAAACCTGCCTGTACTAGTTTTAGGAAAAGTCAGGAAGTTTCAAAGTTCTATCGCAAGCCGTTTCGGAGATATTCTTGAAAAACCTTAGGGGGCAATATTAGCCCCCCTGCCGGAAATAGGGTTAAGGTGCCTTGCGCTCCCTAAAAGATGTTGGAGCTTTACCTTAAAAGCCTACCTGCTTGTTTTTGCTGTGTCGAGCTTTAATGCCTCGAATAACTGTCCACTTTGTCACAAGACTATCGTAAAACGTAATTACAACAATGTTCCTACCTGTTCATGTGACGAGGTACAATATGGGCTGGGCGTTATATGACGGCGTTTTACCCCAGGCTGGGCGTTTTACCCCGCTATCGGGGTAAAACGCCCTTTATGGTCTCAAGAAAAAATTTCGCACACTCCCATAGTGTCAGAGTCCCAAACTTCTATCTGAGTGTAGACAGACAATACCAGAACTTAACAAAGAAAAATAAGGCAATTCCATCCACGCAGGACTGGTACAGACACATTATCCCTTAACGTATGCGTCTTAGCCCACTCTACCCTACCACATTCCCTTTAAGAACACGAATCATCATCATAAAATATTTGGGGTTTTAGGGCGCATCAAAAGCCCGGTTCATATGGCGCACAAGAAAACAGTCATACATTAGAGTTTTTTGCAAGCATGTCGAAATTTCCTGCGAAACATAGCTTTTTGGACAAATACGGAGGGGGGTGGGGGGATATCCGGGATCATGACTCCTGAGCAGAAGCCTGGGTTTCCATCAGTGCACCAAATCATTGCTCGCAGGGGTCTCAAAATAGTTCCGTTTCAAAGTCAGCGTTTCATCTTGTTCCTTTTCCTTTGATCACCACTCATACCAATATATCTATCTGGATGACAAGCGACAAAAATCAATTCAGGTGACGGAAACAAGTACTTGTGCAGGAGCGAGGGAGGGTAAATTCGGTCGGGACGTCCCCTCCAAATTGTTCAAATTTTGGCGACTTCTTGCGAATGTTGGCCAACTTTCTGCGAAAACCACGACTTTCGCCGTTTTGTTTCCGCCTCAAGAAGTGCGTTTGGATCCCTCCGTGGCTAGAGACAAGATGGTGCAATCACACCCCACTTCAAGCGGCACTTCTGGCTTCCCTACCAGATTCAAGACTTTTGATCCACAGCAGACAAATCCTAAAGTGGTTGTAGAACTGCCACATAGTGTTTATGCCCAGTGGCGGCGCTTGAACATTATGACAGCCTTGGCACGATCAGGGTTAGTAGGGCACGATTGGCTTAGAGGTAAGGACGTCGCCTAGGCTTTTTACCTGATATTGGACAGGGGCGAATCCAGCAGGTCGGCTGGAGAAGGGGGCAAGCTGAAGTCTATGAGTAAAAATAATATTTATGTTTAAACGTTTAAATATAATACAATTAAAAAATACATCTAAAAAAGCATATGTCGGTGGATTGTGGAAACGGTTATGCGGCAATATATGAAGGAACAAGGCAAAATTCAAGAAGGATAGGTAGGGGTAGGTAAGTAAGCCGGGAAGGACAAGGTACCTACTCACGAGAACTTCCCATTTTAAGGACAGCTTCGGCACTTCATTTTTTATGACGTCCAATTTCTCCCTGTACGATCGGTTTGTGAACGGATTTTTTTAAATTTCATCCACCAGATTTTGTGCCATGACTCACGTTCTTCAGAAGGGTTTCCCAAATTAAATATCTTGCTAATAATTGCTAAACAACTGTCCCACACTAGAGAAGGCTAGAAATCCGCAAATACAAGAATGTCAATAAACGAATCCGCTGTAATCAAGGTCCTAAGACGCGGCATCGCACGTGCTAGCAGTTAAGGCAAGCCTGGGTTACTGATTTAACGAGCCAGTACTCACGTCCGAATGAATGAGGTATTAGAGATGTCAATGAAAAAGCACACGTTGGTTTGCCACGGTATTAGGCAGATTCAGCGAGATCGCGAAGCGTCTAATATAACATTTGTTGACGGTAAGAGCTGCAAACGTGGATTGTCAGAGATGCAAATAATCGGCTCTTTGACCCAGTGATCCGAAAAAGGAATATTCTCTGTAATTTTAACTTCCGAGTCAAATTAGTTCTTACTCCACATAAAATTCATACCTACTTCGACATTTAAAAGTGGCTAGGCAGTGCCTAATGTGCCTCTATGGCAGCGCCGCCACTGTTTATGCCCTCCGAATTGCCAGCAGTGTTATCACTAGTCCGGCAATTCACAGAGAAATCACTACACACAGTGTGTGTTTGATTTCGACAGTGGCGGATCCAGACTTGTATTTCAGTGGAGATCGGTTAGGGCACCCAATCCCTCCGCCCTCTTTGCCTCGAACAACCTCTCACCATTTTGTTACAATGGTCACTCTGAAATTGGGAGGGGTTGAGCACCTAGCCCCATTGTACCCACCACTGTAAAAAGGCGACGCTATATGCTTCCCTCGGCTGAGACCAGTGTTGTCGGCAGGCTTGTTCTCGCGTCTGTTCCGGCTCAAGCTACACGTGCGTCGCCAGCACAACGTCGTCGAAAGAGTCAACCTCCTCACCAAGCAGGACACTCGGGAGTCGGAACACCAGCATGCACCTATATTCCTGCCGACGAGCGCTCCCAGCGCGAAACACGGCTGAGGCCCTGCCAGAGCAGGCGACCCTGCCTCAGGGCGGACGTCCCACCACGAGACGTCAGACGACAGGAGAAACAAGGTCACCGACAGGGGCGGTCAACTGGTCCAGGAGGTCACGGCTCCGGGGTCGGCCAGGCATCTACTGTCGCCTCAAATTTCGAGTAAACCTACAGTGGGGGCATTTACAATGCTACCATTTTCTTGCGCCATTTGATGTTATGAGGATTCGACTTCATAAAGTGATTTGACAACTTGTGTTCTTCATGCATGACATCGGTCCTTCTGGTAGTTGAGGTACGTCTGACACTATTTCAAAACAGATTGGGAGACGAAAATGCTCCGGTCCGGCAACATGAAAGCTCTCCTCATCCAACCCCTTGGCGTATTGATATTTTTCCTGCAGGTAAAGTGGAATTCTGAGATCTAATGTTAGTACATTGATTTTTAGGAGCAACATTTTCCTGTCCTCCAACATTCCCATTCGAGAAAAAGTCCGGGGCGGGTTGATGCGGGAACAAGCAATGGCGTTCCACGGAGCGTCGCTCCCGCAAAGCGGAGCTGGCGATGGTCGATCGGCTGAAGGGTAGGTAAGGGGTCCCTCTTCACCCCTGGATCTGCCAAAATCTGAACGTGCTATTCCCTGCCACCTATCTAGCAAACATCTGCCACAAAACAGCACTGATTTTGCGGGGTGCAAAGGTATTCGTTCCAGAATATTAACAGGATGCAGCTGTCGATATCCACCCCCATCATCAGCACTGCTGAGGACTGTCCTTCAGTTCCTGGAGCAGGGACACGGGAACACAGACAAAACGAGACGTCAGGAAAACAGTCAAATGTAATCTCTATGTATTACTACGAAGAAAACATCTCGATGAGTTTCATCAACACCGCTACACCAATACCAGGGGGAGGCAGAGCTCACAACACGCGATGGGTAAGATCCGAGTGGCTGCGCACAGTCACCTATGACCAGCGATACCAACGCAGCGTGTACAGATGGCACCCCCTCAGCTCTGGCAACATTCAATGAGGAGATGAACCAACATCAGCGATACTTCAAAACTAGAGACAAAGTGAACGCTAAAAACGCAACCATTCACCCCTCCAAATGCGCATTTACATGCACGGCATCCAACCATACCACAGTAAACCGGACATTTCTAGTGATTGTCACAAATGAGTCCGGGCCAGCTTTATCGTTTCACATTAATTACCATCAGTTGTTTTGAGAGAGCATATGCACATACAAAACAGCAGCATTGTTTTACTGCAAGTTGCATGGCCTTGTAAGGGTTAGTTAAAATAGCTGTAAAGGCTGTCCACCTACGCGGAACTATATTTGGTTTGTAAAATAACAAAAAAGTGAATTGAGTTAAAACAGAACATGAGCTAGGTGGAGATAAAAACTGAACAATGACCCAACGAGCCACCCTGCACCCACTTCCTCGCGCCTAATACAAGTGCGGGAGGTTCAACACAGCTCCATCACACGGACTGATACAGGAAAACAACTGCATGGTCAGCGCGGAGGGCCCGTATCAAGGCAATTTACGAAAGAGAGCTAAAAGCAAGATTCACACGTCACAACAATTTAATCTGAGTACGATTCTTTGGATCAAATGTCGATGCTCATTCCGCCCGCCCAATCACATTTGGACTTCAGAATCAAAATAAAGTCTACATCACGGGTCTAAGCCTACACCAATCTGCAGCACACAACTTATATCTAAGGACAATGACGTCACTTCTAGCAGGTGCATCCAGCTTCTGCGCACGCATGCAATCCTACAAACTGTCCACGACATTGCATCCGGATCACCAAGGGGAACGTCTCCAACCAGCCGTGACGAGTGGAGACGGATGGCCCACCCATCGCGCACCAAGTTTGGCGCCGACTCCCACTCAAGCTAAAATCCTGCCTGACGCAATACAATTACATCCACGCCTGCTCTATGGAAAGCCAGGCCAGCCTTCACATTGCGAACAAACTTCGGCACAAACAAAACTATTTCATAAGATTGGGGAGTAAGAGCGGCGGCATACTCTGCAGCGTGTTAGTATGAGATTATGACAATGATTCGGCTGAAAATGCACCACGTTCGCGGAGTTCATCCTTGGAATTTATATTCCCAGCACATCAACCTAATTCTACCTACTCCATGTCTGAAGCAAAGATGCACGCTACACCAATAGACCAGGTCACGGGGTGCAATGTAACTAGCAACAGATCTACAATAATTAAGACGAACAATAATCAGGCCAGCAGGGCGGGACGTGTGGGTGGGCAGCGTCGTGCACGAGCAGCTCCTCAGTGGCACCAGCTGCCTCCCACTACCCACCACTAACGCCACTAGCCCACGGCTAGAACCGTGTACACCAGCAGCGGGCTCGGCGGAACCCAGCAGACGTCCGCACGTGTCGCCGCTGCACCCCGTACAGGCCAGCCGGCGGCCGTGGCGCCCTTCGCCAGGTCAACAGCCCCGGGCGCCAGCGTAGCCGCAGCGGGCCGCCTGCAGACTGCGCGGGCGGGGCCTCAGACGTTGAGCGGACTGTTGCTGGCGCTGTCGGCAGAGGCCAGCGTGCCGCCACTGGCCTTGTTGCGCTTCATCAGCGCCGCGTTCTCCTTGGTCAGCGTGCGGATCTTGGTCTGCAGCGTATCGCACTTGTTTTCATGCATTTTCTGCTGGTCGTTCATCTTGCGCCGGATGTCCTGCTCGTTGCGCAGGTTCTGAGCCTTCAGCTCACAAATCTGCCCGAGGCACCGGTGTTAGGGCTCACCTCTGGCCAGCCGACTTGGAGGACAGCCATCGCCTGCTGCTGGCGAGTATGGCATGTCTGAGCCCATTGGACAATTTCTATATTTATATTTCTGGGGTACCATTGTGACGTAACGCGCGGATGATAATGGTATTTTGATAAATTTTCGGCTAACGCCTTCCAAGGTCACATCGCTCCCATTACCATGATAACAAATAAATCAATGTTGTGTGGGATTTTGTACCGAAGAACAATAAATCGTGGCTGCGAGGCAAACCCTTCAGGAAATCTGAGGGCCCACAATCAATTCTACCCAGCGCCCGAATTTGTAGCACCGAAAGGCATTTATCCAGCGTCACCCTATACACTACTACATTTCAGTCATTCCTGAATACAGCAGTTCTCATACCAGTACCTATAAAATCAGTGAGAACTTCACCTCTTCAAAAAAGCAATAGTCGAAACACCTGTCGATAAACCTCGCCTAAGAACGTCTTACATGGCTAAAAATTCGAACCCGTAGGACTCTTCCATTTTGCGTCCCTTCGTCTTTATGTGACAAAGAGACACCAGAAGACCTCCAACGACTCTTTACGAAATGACCAGAAACAGCAACAATTCATCACATATTTGGATGAGCCTGTCCAACATTCGCGGATATCATCGCCCACGGGTGCCACTGGATCGCTACTGGGGCGGCGGGGACGCTCACAGCGTCTCCAACACTGACGTCGTCCAGGCCCGGAAGGACAAACACACACCTCATCAAACACATGGATCTTGGCAATGCCGCCACCTCAGCATGCGTCCCAGTAGGCCGCCGGTGCTCGAAATGAAGGTGGGCGGGAGATAAATGCTGCTAATATATGGTCTGGGGGAAAACCATCAGCTGCTGTCCGGTGACGTGTTCGTAATCAGTCCTTCAATCGCCCCTGCCACCATATAGGCCATCAACATCGGTTCTGCCGCTGTTGTCAGTGCTCAAACGGGAAGTGGCATCACCAAACCCCAGTCCAGCCCGGGCTGACAGGGTGGGGAAGTTCAGAGACTGATAGTCATTCGTCTCCAGTCAACGTCAATAAACTGAAGACTGCATGTGGAAATAACTAGGGTGGGTCCAACTACCCCCTCCCCCTAGGGCATCCATGACATTTGCAACACACGCACTGGAGAGGGGTCTGGCATTAACGTGCACTGGAGGAGGGGGGGGGTGGTATCCCCCATACAATCTCAGAAACTCAGAGGTGTAGAAAAACTCCGTTTGGGGGTGGGTGGGGGCTATGGTGATCGATATCATAACCAATTTTCATTGACTTAGTTCAATATCTTCAAGGTCAAACGAGGTCATAAAGGTCCAATCTTGGTCATGCTGGGGACCTATTTGGAAATACCGTGATTATGCACGAAAAAGACGGAATAAGTAAAGGCAGACCAGGATCATAGAGGCAAGGTCACAAAGAATCTTTCTTACAATTTTGGAGTCAAGTTAATTCAAGGTCATTGACTTATGAGGTCACAGTATGATGTACTACCTATCAGTTTGGTGGAAAATGAGGATTGACCTTTACCCATGACCTTTGGCCTTGACCATTACATTGAGTTACCTTAACTATGACGTCATAGCATAATACACGTCAGACCGGGTAACGTCATTTCACCGGAAGCACTGGGCTCAATGATTTTGAAAGCGTTGATATGAACTTGACCTGTGACCTTGTCCTTCATGTGATGTGACCTTAACATATCATCCCGGTTATATGGCGTTATGACGCCACCACTCGGTCTCCAATGTAAGCGAACTGGCCCGACTGCGCGATTGTAGCGATCTCAAAATGCAGGTCTGATATTGAGATCCTAAAAGTAAAAAAAGCGACCGATTTTCAAAATTCTTTCACCAATCGACGCACCGATAAATTCCCTCAAAGACCAAGTATCGTTTTTCAGCTAAGAGCGGTTCTCCGGCCACCTCGGAAAAATAGGTGGGGAGGGGCTCCTAGGCCCCCCTCCAATGTGCGAATTGGATGAAAAATATCCTTATTGTACAAGCAGCTCCGAAATGAACTGCGATGAAATCCAGTGGCAGTATCCATGGGCAAGCCCTATGTGTTGCCGTTCAAAATATACCTTGGAACTCGATAGCCTGCTGGACGGCATACAAACTCTGTTCAGTGGATAAAGCTAAAGAACATGGATTTACAAGAAAAAGATTGAATGTGAGGGCGAAAGAAGAGTCAATAGACCCTTCGGGCTATAACATCTGAAAAAAATAGAATAAAAGTAAAGAAGGGTCATGCAACGATATAAGAGCAAAGAAATGGTCATAAATCCCCAGTTCGTTGATGATTTTTAAGATCTTTCAACTCCATGTCATGCAAGACAGCGTCACGTTTCAATAACTTAGAACAGTATACTTAACACTTGAATTTTGGTGTTTGGTTTCATAAGCAAACGCTTAAGTTAATACCGTTTATCTGTCCGATATCCTTGAATGACCTTAGAAGGTGATATTACTTAGCCTCATCAAGACGAAGGTTATGCAGAATTTCCCCTAAAACAGTCACATATACATTCAGCACGAACAATTCTTCGATCAATGCCAATACAGTTTTTATGACGTTTTTACTCTATCCCCGAATAAAAAAATGGAAGAACATTTCATACCCTCCCTTCCCCACACACACCGGGACGAGGGTTAAGACGAGCGTTCAACTAACGGCCGATCTTAAATGGATCTATCGCGAAAAAAACTTTGATGGCAGCGTGACCGAATACACCGCAGCTCTCTCTACATGTATCCCTGAACTATGAAGGGGAGTATGCCCTATCCCCACCAGCATAAGGGTTAAGAGCCATTTCCTACCAGTCGGGGTCACGACACCACCAATCGCAGAGCGCTTGATATATTGTATATATCATCAGCGAGTTGGTAAGGTAAATGGTGATATAAAAGGTATACCTTTTATATCACCATTCATAACCTGTACCAACTCGCTGACGAAAATATATAAAATATGTCGAAAGCGCTCCGAAAACGATTTTTACCTAGTGGAGTAAGTCCCTCATTTATACTACTTCATCCTCCACTGATCATGTCATTTCGCTTAATTCATTCCTTTTTCAACTAACGTGTTTTGTTTGACAAAGAACTCCACAATTCGGCGGGCTGCAGTCTTTCGTGTCAATGACCACAAACGAAGTGACACAATGAGGTAAGGAAGGCGATAGTGTTTTCGGCAGGCATCCAAAATACCATCCCGCACGTGCATCGCATGACGTGGAACAGTTCCAACCCCAACCCCAATCTTGATCTTAACCCTTCAACGCCCGGGGCTGAGGGGGAGCGGTTCCGATCGGATTCCCCTGAGTGTTTTGGGAATGATTCCACGTTGGATTTAACTAGAGATGCGTCGGTGTGCACACCAGACAAGTGGTCGACTTTGACAACCTATGACAGAAAATTGGCGTGCGGTCAAGTCAACAAGTTATGACGTCATCTATAAAACTATATCAGACAATTTTGCTCTTCTAAAATGAGGCAGACCGAACCAGGCAGGAAATCGGCTCCTAGAAGAGTTAGACAAACTTTCCAAACATCATTCGATAAGGTTTTGAAAACAAAAATCGCTCGCATATCAACCATTTTGAAGTCACCGGAGGTCACGATCTTCTAAAACGTGTCTATAGTTTTTGAGCAGAGCAAGGTAAAGTTATAAATCTGACATCATGGTGACGAGCATGATCTAAGGATTCCAATCATATGCTAACTGAATTCGAGGCCATTATTTGAAAAGGCCAAGGTCCCAAAGCGATATAACAAGGTCATACCGCATATCATGTGAATCATTGGGTAAACAAAACATATTAATTGCCGTTGGCCGTGCTATGAACTAATGGTTCCAAGTTACAAGGGATTTCCTAAATCGGCCTAAACTTAACCCAGCCGAGCCCACTACGACGTCATGGCTAAACTGATATAGTTCAAACTTGGTTCAATAGTTGAAAATGGTAGGTCGCTTTCATCAAGGTCTCATTTTTACGTATCACTTTTCGATCCTGACATCGCAGGGAGGGAATTGGAGGTAGGTACGAAAACTCCCGACGGCGCCCGGTTACAGCATTACATTTTTTTCTTCTGAAACTAGAAGAAACAAATCCGAAAGGATTGCGGTTAGAGTAAATGCAATACTAAAAACTGTGCACAGTATGGAAGTTAACATTATGAAGATATAAATCACAATACAGCAACGTCAATATCTGACCAGCCCAACCGAATAACTCGGAAAGGTTAATACCCAGCATCAAGGTAATACAAACATATCAACGGCATAGCCAATAATCTCAGTAATTGGGCAAGCGTGGCGGTTCAGAGTCGCCCTGACAAAAAAACTGCAAATAAGAGCTTATTTCATCGATAGCATGATGTCTCAGCTTAGGTTACAGGTCAAGACCAGGAGTAAAAAATCCAGCATGGTTAAATCCCTTTATCCAGGCTCAACAGATCTTTGAGCCTTTGCTGCAGTCTTGATCTTAATGTGATAATCTCATAGTGACATATGCATATGCCGCCTTCATGGGTTTTTATCGGAGTTATCAGGCGCGTGGACTATACACGAAGAACCCTGGTGGCATATTTCGTTTGTCTCGGAGTTGACCTTTGATGGGCAACAATATATTTCATAGCCTGGCCTCCTCGGATCCTGAATATAAATGCAAAATGGACCTAATACATGGTATTATATATTTGGGCATATTCCTTCATCGGCATCAGCATAATACAACAGGTAAAATCACAAATTCTTGGTCATAATGAAGCAAGACTTACAATTGAGTTTCATAAAAAGGACCTTTAAAAATGCAATTGATTCATGACCAAGACCAAGAACAAATAATTTTATGATCACACTATGATCAATAATTTGTCTGATCACCAGTTGCTTTCATGAAGCTTTTGAGGAAGGGCTGTACCCGAATAAATAATCCCTGTAAATTTACTATGTTGTGCATCCATGATCCGAGTAGAAAGGAAAATTAACAACTTATCACTTTTTCTAGTTTCATTAAAGTCAGTGGAGTTGGCAGTCCTTTCCATGAAACCATGGTTTGAAAAAGTTAAGTCAGAGCATAACAATAAAGGCGGCTCCACACATAAGCCCAAAACGCCAAGAATACGTCAAATGTAGTCTTTATACTATTTATAATAATTTTTTTTTTATTAATAAATAATACATAAATTTTTATTATTTAATTAAATAAATATTTTATTAAAATTTATTTCCAAAATTTCTTTCCAGTATTCCGATGTTCAGCTTGGCTCTGAAGCGTGAAACCCATGCCCCAGTAACCGTTCAAATGTAAATAATTTGAAAGGTCCTTTCAAACCACCAGTTTTTTCCAGACCACATCGGAAAGTTTCACAAAATTCTGTTATTTCACTACCCGATCATTCGTTTCTAGAATGAATACAACCAAGCAATTTCTTTTATTCCATTATATTGGTAAAATCGCGAGTCATTTCTATAAAAACTGCTTCTGAAAACACCGAAAGTAGAGAGCATAACAATAAAGTTCACCCCAGGAATTAAACAAAGTCTGGAATGTGACGATGCGTCGACGCTTCTCCTTTTCAAAATGCCGACGCGTCGATTGCCTCTGATGCGCGGCTTCCCTCCTCTCCCCTTGTCCCAACGAGCCTGACGGCCGGTGTCGGCCGCCTGATGGGATTGTTTCGGCGCAGATCCGGGCGGCACCGGTTCCGCCCTAAACACACCCTGTTTCACTGCAAATGATGAGGTCTGTTCTGCTGCAATGACATGTCCGTCCGAGGGGGTTCCGGTGGGGTATCTGGGCATCCCAGTTCAAATACCACGGGAAAGCTGCCACATTCCCCTGAAAGGGAATGGACCACTTTATCGAAATTCTAAAAGTGACTATTGGACTACCATGGACAAAATAGGTATGATAATCAGGGAACCACAATTTTTGTTTCCGCCACCAATCGCCCCAAACAAAAATATCCCATTTGTCATACTACCCTGGGCTGACTCAGGCATCGCGTGTAATTATAAATCTGCTTGCAGCAGCTTGCGGTATGTTACGCTGCGGAGACGATAGATTTGTTAGCATTTATCACGTGACATGCACTGCCAGATGTAGAGATTCCTCCCAAGTTTGAAATAGTGGAATAGCCCCCTTTATTTTGAAATTTAAAGCGTGAGGGAATGTGATACCGAGAGCTTTGGGTGAAATGTATCCATAATGGTTACTCGACACTTTCTACATCTGCGGTCTCAGTTCAAAACCCATGATAAAATTGGGACACTCCCCTTTAAATGGGATGCGACACCTTTATTATAGGATTCAAAATGATGTAACATGTTAGTAAAAGCATCTGGAAAGCCTCTGGGAACGCACCTCCTAAACACCACCGTTTGCGGAGAACTGAACATTCAAGTGCAGTCCTCAGTCCTGAGCCTCGTTCTGTCCCAGAAAGCAACAGCGGCACGCGACTGTCGAGGAGCTATCGGCCGGTCCTCTCGGCAGAAAGGCGGATCTCCGCACTCGTGTAGCCGGTTTCTCCGCAAAGGATAAATGTTGAGACAAACAAAATATGAAAACAGGACTTTTCACTATGCCCTACAAAACTAATCGGTCAATTCACATACCATGAAGACACTAAATTCCTCTTAAACCTTTGCCCCAGTGAAGAGTGCCTCCCCGCGCAAACACCTCCAGAGAACTTTCTGAGGCGGCCAAAAATGGCGTTGTGAAGCGACCCCGTACCAGGCACGCCCTATTCTTTACCATTAGTATATTTTTTTTCAAAAAAGAAGAAGAAAGAAACAAATCCAAAATGAGTCATTTCAGGTAGCCAGGGCAGGTCATGTCAGGTCAGGTCTCAGGTCAAGGTCCCAGGACAGGTCATGTGACCTCACCTGTCGGCTGGTAACAGACTGGTGAGGTGACGTGAGCAGAGCCCCACCTGCGCTTTATGGGAGATTAAACTTTGGCTTCCAAATGAACCCTTCATTGCGGAAATCGTTTGTTAGGATGGTGAGGTCGGGGTTTCCGGGTCCCTTGGTGAACTTACAATAGCTTGGAAAATTCATAAATGAGGAAAATGCCCACAAAATGACCCTAATTATGTTGACACGGTTTACAATGATATTTCCCTCCCAAAATCATCGGTGATTCTCAGCCCACTACTTAAGTCCAAGTTGCAATATTCAAACTGTGACCCCTGAGAGATCATCTGTGGGTGCTAAAAAGGTTGAATAGAGCCAATTTTGCAAAGAACGGCAATCAAGGTTTCATTTTCATGTCGTTGTGCTCACGTTTGATACCAATCGACAATCGTTGCGAGCCGACTGATATACAACATGACCAGATAACGTCAAACAGTGACCTAACTTTACCGTGGGTCAGGTTATTCTTACATGTCGATCTAGTAGGGTTAGATCTAACATTCTTCCAATTCAAGATCATCATACTCCTATTCAAGATCATACACACTTCTTATTCACCGTGACCAATAATCTAACAATGTCTAAATATTGGCTCCAATTTGACTAAATGAGAGGTTAGAACCATGTAACCCATCAGTCTTTCAATTAATTTTACCTGTCATGACCTCAATATTAACCTGAACCAAAAAAACGAACCATATCATTTCATCGTCACTTCTCACAGGCTGTCTACCATTTTCACGTCTTTTTCGCTATTATCTCCCATAGATCAAGGTCAAGGGGTCAATGATCCCCCCTCCTCCCACTGATGAAAATGTGGATCAGAGGCGCACTGGACCGGGCGTTAAGGACCTTACACTTTTGCCCATTAGGACCCATTACTTTTGCCCGCAAGTTCCAGAAAAAGGGCATGGTACCTTTGCTCGGCGGTTTTAGTTCATTTGCGGTACATTTGTGTGCATGATTTTGTTGCCACAGACACGAGTAAGGTTCTGATAGAACTCTAGCATGGCTTAGATTTTTAACACATCTCGTTTGACCTAAAATATACTGGCCTGGTTATTGGAGCCAGGTATAGAGTACATCACGATGGTTCTTACAGGGAATAAGAAACCTTCATGAGATATCAATTGACCATCAGTCAGGCAGAACACACCGCAAGACCCTGGTTTCATGTTTAGTTTTTCTCAGAACCACCCTTTCGAAAACAAAAGTGCTCCATGAAAGCATTTCTCTTTTAACGCACTGCCCTCCCCAAACGAGCCTGGCGGCCACCGCGACTTAATCGGGGAATAACTGGAGCCAAAAGAGACGCATAACACCCTCAACACATCCTATTTCTGCAAATAGGGAATTCTGGGACAAGTGAAATTCTGAGCCTGTGATTTTACGGTACGGTTTTCCTGGTCATCTTAGTTCAGATCCCATCATAACGGTCCTACATTCCCTTTAAACCATGCCCCAGTGATAGTCAATTAGCCCTTGTACCCGTCATGGCCAATGGCACAGATGCCGTGCCTTACCTTAGTAACTATTCGAACTCCTAGGCTTCAGTCACCCTGTTTTGTTTACTTGTATCTGTGCGCTCTCTTTATTTTATATCAAAGCACTCCAGTTTTCGTACATACTTAACAGTGATATGTTTTGCTTTATTGTTAGCATTGCATGGGAACTTAACCCGCTTTCTCAGGCTTTTGTACCGACTTAAGTAACTTCAGCCAGCGTGATTCCCTTTCAGATAATTTTCATTGTTACAGTATCGCCACAGGGCACTGTTTAGGCGCCCTGATTTTTCGGAGTTAGTTTTCTAGTCGACGTGAATTTTTACCAACAAATTTAGCCAATAATGATTGAAAGAACATTTATAGGGTGGGTTTCAAATGCATTGTTTTTTACGGTTTTTACCAGCTCGCTTCAGTTATAGCGGTTTTAGCCTACCGTATCTCCCTAAACTTTTAATAGAGGAGAAAAGACCATTTAGGGCGAAATATTGTTCCTTTTAAATATCTTAGATGGTAAGCTATCTCTCAAAGAACTTCAAATTAATAGATTTGAAGAATTTTAATTGCGCTTAGTATCTACAAGAAATAAAGAAACGATTGCATAGGCGGCACCAAGCAAAGTATACATAATGAAAATGGTGTCAAGTGCAGGAAAAATAATGATTCTCATGAGATCAAACTCTTATCACATATGGTGCACAAGGTTTCGTGTAAAACGAGAAAAATGAGATTGGAAGATCGTACTTTTTGTCAAAACATGTATGCCCATGACACCCAATTCAACGTTTCTAATGCACACTGTAGTACGCATGACGGCAGCAAATGCCGCAAAAGAAATACACATAACACAAGGGACTTAATGCTTTTGCTCTGAAATAATTTCTTTCGCCACAAACAGTGACTATTGGGTAAGGCAAAATAACAAACCGAATCATTTACGACCCGCCCCAGAATGCTATTTTCTTAGTTGGAATCTCACTGCGAGGGCATAATCACTCATAGTGCTGGAAGGTAGTGGATTTGTTGCGCTTACCAGCAGCCTCAAACACGTGACTGAGGGTTTGAAGCTGCGCCACTGACTGAATGAGCCGACTGCAAGCTGACCTCCTCGAAAAACTTGGAGAAGCACACTAAAATAATGATGTCAGGTAGTCTGAGTCGTGTTGCCTGTACTTCTCTATTTTTGTGGTAGTCCTGGTTGGATGACTTTTAGAATGAATCTCACCTCCTCGCCGGTACGACAGATGCTAACCGTCGGCCGTAACGGAATCGTAACCATTACAATACCCTATCACAAACAAAATGATTGCTTTGGGAGGAAGAGGGGAAGGGAGGGGTCACACGCTTTCTAGATACAAAGTTTTCCGTCATTCAATCCTTGAATCTCGGAAAACTGCTGTTTGAAGGTTCTAACAGAATTGGCGAAATGCTGTGCCAAGTCCGAAATTTTCAAGACAATCTCACAACCATCATCATCTGTGTTTACACACAATTATATGCCGCTTTTGGCAAGCCAAATTTGTTTCTACAGAACCTGTGGGTTCTAAAAAGTTCACAACAAATCGCATAAGCTTTGTAAATCTCAAATGAAATCATTATGATTGACGTCTGGATCGTCAGTTCTTCCACCGCAATCGGGAGAACCGCCCCTCCCAACCAAGTGACGGATCCAGAGCTAGGGCAGGATATCAACCGAGTCGGATTCTGGTGGGCGGGAGAAGCACGATGGAACGGAGTGATCACTTCGATGGACAGGACGTTATGATGCCGGGACTGGAGGCAAGAATCCGTAGAGGTTGCGGATGAAAGCGCAGACTTAGCTCACAAATGACCTTTTTTACTTTTCATCAGGCCGTGAGCGAGAGCAGTGACCCCTGGATCCGCCACTGTCCCCATCCCGAACCCCCTTCAGCGGTGTATACCTCCTTGTCTTTGCCGAGTATCTGTTGGTTTTTGAGCTGCAGCTGCCGCTGCAGGCTGGCGATTTCCTCCCGCAGCTGCGTCATCGCCACCACGTGGTCCGACTGCTCATCCTTGCGCGGCCGCTTCGGCTCCGGGGACCCTCCAGCGGCTGCCGGGTCACGTCCGGTCGGTCCGGCCGCTTCGACACGTAGTACCTGCCAGTCAGAGGCCAGACCAGGTCAGCACCCGCCAGCCGCACTGGGAAGACTGCCAGCAGCACCTGCACAGCCACGCTAACGACGTCAGAGCTCAGGTCCCGGCGTGGTACTAATGCCATCTACACACAGGCAGTCATGTTTATTGTGAGAGAACTCGCAATAGACTTGTGGCACGTTAGCTTACACGGGCCAGCGCAGAAGTGATCACGGAACATTTGAGACGGAAACTTTTAAACGGAGCAAATCGTTATGGATGCTCGAAATTGACAAGCGTGATGAGCTCTTCCTACGAAACACGAATTCTTCATGGAAATATTTTATGACGATATACGGGGAGTAAAGAACGGTGCACCTGAGCTACGCGATAAGCACAGTGCTCAACAGTATTTTGTTCTACTCACGGTGAAAAAATCGTCAAAGAAAGGAAGGATATCAGACGTGATAATCCCTATTTATGCATCCTGAAAGAAACCCTGGATCAAAATACACTTGGGAACTAACGATATAGAACACACTAGTATTATATTTTACTTTATAATACAGATCCCAGTTATAGGCTTACAATGTCAGAGTCAGAACATGAGGGTTAACTTGACCTATGACCTTGACCCAGGTCCCAGGGCACACATTTAATGGCCTCAGTAAATTTGAAGTAGGACGGAGCGAGAGGTCTCACCAATACACAAATAGCTTACAAGTAATTCACATCGCTCTTTAAGATGACCAAGTGGAAAACACTGCATTGAGATCTGGGATGAACCTGTCGTGTTGCAACACAGGCAAATTTCGCAGGTACTGACTTTGGCTTCCGTTTCTCCTGGTTTTTGCCGAGCTTGACATGGGTGTGCCGCGCTGGATCCGTAGACTTGGTTTTGGCCAGAGCGCGTTTGTAGCTGAGTGTGCAGAGCCAGCAGAGCAGCTTCCCGTCCACCTAGAGACACGGAGGAGTCAATTCCCGCGAACCAACCCCACCAACACGACCAGGGCAGCTTCCCGTCCACCTAGAGACACGGAGGAGTGAATTCCCGCGAACCAACCCCACCAACACGACCAGGGCAGCTTCCCGTCCACCTAGAGACACGGAGCAGTCAATTCTCGCGAACCAACCCCACCAACACGACCAGGGCAGCTTCCCGTCCACCTAGAGACACGGAGGAGTCAATTCCCGCGAACCAACCCCACCAACACGACCAGGGCAGCTTCCCGTCCAACTAGAGACACGGATGAGTCAATTCCCACGAACCAACCCCGACCACAGCAGCTTCCCGTCCAACTAGAGACACGGAGGAGTCAATTCCCGCGAACCAACCCCACCAACCCGACCAGGGCAGCTTCCCGTCCAACTAGAGACACGGAGGAGTCAATTCCCACGAACCAACCCCGACCACAGCAGCTTCCCGTCCAACTAGAGACACGGAGGAGTCAATTCCCGCGAACCAACCCCACCAACCCGACCAGGGCAGCTTCCCGTCCAACTAGAGACACGGAGGAGTCAATTCCCACGAACCAACCCCGACCACAGCAGCTTCCCGTCCACCTAGAGACACGGAGGAGTCAATTCCCGCGAACCAACCCCACCAACACGACCAGGGCAGCTTCCCGTCCAACTAGAGACACGGAGGAGTCAATTCCCACGAACCAACCCCGACCACAGCAGCTTCCCGTCCAACTAGAGACACGGAGGAGTCAATTCCCACGAACCAACCCCGACCACAGCAGCTTCCCGTTCACCTAGAGATACAGAGGAGTCAATTCCCGCAAACCAACCCCACCAATCCGACCATAGCAGCTTCCCGTCCACCTGGAGACACGGAGGAGTCAATTCCCGCGAACCAGCCCCACCAACCCGACCAGGGCAGCTTCTTGTCCCCTCCTGGCGACACAGATGGGTCAAGTCTACGAATTAAACCTACCAAACCCAACAAGGTAACTTCCCGTCCACCAGACGAAACTGATGAGTCTGCGAATTAAACCCATCAACCCGAGCAAGGCAGCTTCCCGTCCATCTGGCAACACAGAGGGAACAAGTCCGCGAATTGTCCCCACCACCACGATCAGAGCAGCTTCGCGTCCACCTGGCGAAACGGAAGTATTAAGTCCGCGAATTAAGCCCACCACAGAGTCTGCGAATAAGCCCACCAAACCAACCTGGGCCCGGTTTCATAAACATTACAGCATGAGTTGTAGAAATGCGACGTAATTTACACCGCTCTCCTTGGCGATGCCAATTGGCAGCTTTAGTGAATGTGGTGTAAATTACAATTCATGCTATTGGGTTTATGAAACCGGGCCCAGGGCAGCTTCCCGTCCTCCTGACAACACAGAGGGGTCACTGTCGAACCCTGGCGGCGGAAACTCGAACCAATCCCCGCGACCCCGGTCAGAGCAGCTTATCGTTCACCTGGATAATGATAATTGGGTTTTTAGGGCATCTCAGCTGCTAAAGCCTATACAGTGTCTGACATTATAAGGTTAAATCAGCTCTGCGACATTGTGAATGGTTTAAAGCATCTACAATAGGCCATGTCCGGTCTGCAAAACTGAGAAGAATGGATTCGGAGAATACGCTCGATGATACACTGCATCCGGAAAAATAGACCTACCAGGGGGCTTCACATCTGAAATATTTACAGTTGGTTCTGCGCACAGAGAAAAAAGAAGAGAGAAGGACAAGATGCGTCAAATCCTGTGGGATATTTACCCCACTGCTATTATCCTTCCTCCTGTGAGTGAAAATAAACATTTCCGACAGTGGTGATCTTCTCTGCAAGCACATTTAATGAGGCATAATAGACGGAAAATTACACACATACATATATATATATATATATATATATATATATATATATATATATATATATATTATCAGAATGGAAAACTCCAAATTATCCACTTACATCAAATATACTAACAAATGTGACAACGTAAAACTTGCAGAAAATTTTATTTCCGTGTAATTTTGAAAACATTTATGGGATGAGGGGAACACCCCCACATGTGGGTTGGGCCCCTCATCCTCATGTCATGCCGTATATCGCATATCCACGAGCATAACCAGCAATGAAGGGTTGGCTGACTTGATGGCGGGATGCAGCGGGAGCTTGAGGCTGTGTGGCAGGACAAGGTACCGTGATCTGTTCGTCGTCAGACGGATGGAGGATGGGCGATGGCGGCTGGAGAAGGACGCCCGGCTGGGCCACCGCGTCTCCCACGGTCTGCGGCTCCACCTTTTTCTTGTCCTCCGGGTCCTTTCTGTCGAAGGCGCACTTTTGTTTGCACTGTTCGCAGGTCTGCGGCGGTCCGTATCGTTTCTCGGCGTTGGCGCAGCGCTGACACCGCGAGCCGATGAAGGCGGCGATGACGTTGCAGTAGTCGCAGGCGGTGGGCTTGCCGTGCGCCTTCACCATTTGTTCGCACTTCTTGCAGATGGTGGAGGTGTTGCCCTTGCTGCCGGTCAGAGGCGAGTCCAAGGTCAGAGCAGAGCCTGAAACACAGCGGACTGGTCAGAGTGCACTCCGGGCACCCGCCCACCCGGAGCCAGCCATGGAGGGGACGACCGGGGAGTTTGGGAATGGTGTTTTCGAGAGACAGCGTTTGCTTTTAACATGTGAAACGCAAAGCGAATGACACTGTTTTCTTCCAGGAGAGGACGAAAAGTAGAAAATAGGAGAGAAAAAATGAGTGAGAGAGTGAGTGAGAGTGAGAGTGAGAGTGAGAGTGAGAGTGAGAGTGAGAGAGAGAGAGAGAGACAGGGAGAGAGAGAGAGAGAGAGAGAGAGAGAGAGAGAGAGAGAGAGAGAGAGAGAGAGAGAGAGAGAGAGAGAGAGAGAGAGAGAGAGAGAGAGAGAGAGAGAGAGAGAGAGAGAGAGAGAGAGAGAGAGAGAGAGAGAGAGAGAGAGAGAGAGAGAGAGAGAGAGAGAGAGAGAGAGAGAGAGAGAGAGACTTCCCATCCAAGTGTCATGGTGGCAGCCCGCTTTCACGGAATGTTATGATGCCGTTGAAACTTGAACCACTTTGTCTCGTTTCACTTTCATGTTTTTCAACATGCGACCACATTTTGAGGGTGTTTACACCGCAGATGAGACCCAGAAGCGAGCAATGAGATATCTCAAGATATGACTTGACCTTCCAGCAATACATGAAAAACTGAAGACCAAAGCAAGTATATACCATCGGTTACCCAAGGGATGGGGCACTTTGCGCACCCATATGTGGGTTGTACCAGCAGTGCAGTCCAGAAACCTCAGGCCAGTGCTTTCAGTCACAATGACCCCCCGAAGTCGCTCAATGCCACTCACATCGCTCTATTACAGCCATAGAACCATCTGCCGATGTGTGTCACTGGGCGATTAGGGGCTCAGTATGAATGATCGAGCTCGGTTCGCACAGCGCTGAACCTTCAATGTTACGGCATCTTACTATGCTGGACCTTCATTGTTACGCCATTTTACTATGCTGGACCCTCCTTGTTACGGCATCTTACTATGCTGGACCTTCATTGTTACGCCATTTTACCATGCTGAACCCTCATTGTTACGCCATGTTACTATGCTGGACCTTCATTGTTACGGCATCACATTACACACTACACAGCCCCAATTTTGTCTCCAGCCAGGAGACTAGTATGACCTCGGCGGGGACTTGTTCAAATAATGAACATCCAGAATCGCGTCATACCTCCCTTAACTGATTGCTCAACAGTATTGCAACAGCATGAGAATCTACACTCAAGCGACCCCGTGGAAGGCAGCTGCACACTGCACACTGACACTCACTTAGCCGAGGATTCACTTAGCCGATAAAAACACTAGAAAAAGACGGCCACCCAAAATGACAAGCTCAAGTTAATGATCGTTGAGGTCGCCATGATCGGACTAGCAACCCTAACACCCAGCTTCTTGCAACGGGGCGGGGAGTCCCATCACCCCCCTGCCCATGGCTGACCCAGACGACAGGGGTGATAGAGACGAAGGAGCCACCGAAATGGCCGAGATGATTGAAAAAGTGTTTTTAAGCAAATACATAGATTTGAGGGACACCTTTTACCACCGCCACTGTCCTTTCTTCTGACTCCACTTGAGGCAAGCTTCAGCCCCCACGTGAGTCCATAAGAACATGCCCAGTTCACGCATGTACCCCATAGAACCGGCGCAACCGGGCATCATCGCACGGTTTCATCCCCGAACGCGCAGAGAGAAATTAAAAACCAAGAAGGCAACAGATAGTTTTTATCCAATACCAGGACTTTAACCAGTCCAGACCTGAGGATAATCAAACTTCTACTTGGCAGTGACCTTTCCAGAGCCTAGAAACTGATAGTGGTTTAATTTCTATTTCATTTTCAAAATTGCCCCAATATTTGCAGTTAAGCCTTAGAAGCCTAGGGCAAGAATGATTAACGAAATACAACCACAAAAAATAATTTTTTCTAAAACGAGATTCAACGGTACTACAAAACAAAAAGACTCAATTTACAAAAAATAAACACCACATACAACTAAACTAATAAAGACACTAGACCTAGCCTCGTGGCCGCGCTCGACATGACCAGTAAATGAAAATTTTGCGATATAAGCCCTGAGTAAATTATTAAGCAACAGGTACGGGCTAGCCCAGGAAAATTCCGCCGGGTAAAAATATCCTCACCCGGGATAAGGGTCAAAATACATTAATTCTTCGTCGCCCAGACAGCAATTTTTCGTCACCTGATGTCAGACTTATCTCTTCGTCAATTGACGCTAGTTTTCCCTTAGTGTGGTATAACTTGTATCCTTTGAACCGATATTACAACATTGTATAATGGACACCTGATTTCTCACTTTATGTGCCCATAATTCGAATTTCGGCGCAGTGAGCGTTTCAAAACCAGAAACAAACCGTAGATCAGTCTCACTTCGGCTTTCTGGCGCTGTGTCATAACATCCACAGATCGTATTTACCACAAGATCATAACACAGCACGTTCAAAGGTCCAGCACGTTGAATCAAGTCGATCAAAGGTGTCACGCAGTTGGCCTTAGCGTTCAAAAGGCCCGCATTTCAAAAGCTGGAGTCTTCAAGTGAAGCATGTTCAGACTTCTGTAGCTTTCATCGTGCTGGACCAAAGAACATGCTGTGCTTATCAGCACGCGACAAATGAGAATGCTAACGGAGGTTCCACTCCGGAAAACCGTTATCTCTCCGTAAACTGTGAACATTGGGACGCACCAGCCATGAATGATTATAGTAATGCTCAGCAATACTGCAATTGCACTTCAGTTCCAAGTTATGAAGATGCCACGCTTCCCTCAACAAATATTTGTTCCCCTTTAACAAATATGTGTTCAAGTCTTTGAATCAATTTGGTTGCGCTTCCCGCAGCCTGCAAGGGAAGACACTGCGTATATTAAAACAATTTATATCGAGGTCCACGGAGGACGGGGGTAGAATTGGAAAAATACAAAAGTTGTTTGGAAAAACGCTCTTTGGGGTAAAACATAGCCAGAATTAGTATTCCCTGAGGCCATTGTCCAATAAGTCAACAATCGAAGGACGGGACGGTCACTGGTCATTACTTCGGCACTTCGCTAAACTCTAAGTAGCTTATTCATTTATCGCATCTCCTATATGTAGCGAACGCGAACGGATTAGCTGAAAACAAGTGCCCATTTAAATGTCAACGACAGATATATAGAGTTAAAAAAACTGAAAGCATCTAGTGAGCGGGGGTATAAATAAAAGTTAGGCAGATGATATGATCGATAAATGTGAGGCAGCTTATTCGAACAAATTTGACTTCTTAGTCCACAGCGCTTCGACACATCCAAAAACGTCCTTCACGGATAGAGGCAGGACACCGCAAGAAACATTGCAAGGTTAGAACTATTATTTAGATTGTTTAGCCTATGTTGTTAACCAAAAGTTACAGTAAATTTTTATGGAAAGGCACCCCATAAATGATTACACTGCGAACCGCACAGCACTATGATAGAGCTCCACATCAAGAAAGCATATATAAAACCTGGGATATCACTGGACCCACAACAAAGTCAGTTAAAAAAAAAAAGTTTGTTTTGTTGGGGCAGCTTGGGTCGTGTGAGAACAGCAACGGGTGAAGACAGGTCAGGTTCCCGCCAGAGCCTGGTTAGACGTGGTGGTGCGGTAGCCAGTGCAGAAGTGAGGTTCTGCGCCAACACGGCCTACGCTTCTCAGCGGTGCGGGACACTCTTGACATTGCCAGCATCTGCACAATAGGTAGTTTGCCATGAATTTTTGTTGGAACTGGAGTTTCAGGGTGTTTGAGCTATCATGGCTAAACAGCTGTTTGGCACAACTGATACTGAGCTAAATACTATACATCACATAAATATGTATATATAATATAATATATAATATATATATATATATATATATATATATATATATATATATATATATATATAAATATTATATATATATATTAGCAATTTCTACATAATATTTACCTAATTTTTCAATACGAGACTTGCTCATTCGGGCAGAAGTGTTAGGGTCCTGAGGGGAAATCCTGAGAACCTCGCCGAGGCGTTGGCCGTAAAAGCTGGTCCTACAACATTTAAAACAAAATACTAAATGGCGGCTACATCGACCTGCACCACAAGTCAGTGAAGAGTTCAAGGCACGTGGTGAGCAGGCTTGTCTTTGTGTCCTGGAGGGCGTCAGCGGCGCGGCGACGCCGTCACCAGGGACGGCGCAGCGCCTCCGACAGCGGCGGCGGCCCCGGGAGCCGCCAGCTGCCGCCTGCTGAAGAGTACACATCCACAGACGTCCACCACACGCACACACAGTTCCAGCCCGCGCCGCCGCACAGCGGGCGGACGCCGGCCCGGCGCACAGCGGGGTCACAGCCACATTCAACGCGGCAGAACCAAACATAAATCATAGATATCGAAGCATGCCTGAACAAAACTAACAAACATTCTTAGTTGACATCAAGTAGATCATTCTAACAATGTTAACAAAACTGCTTAAGCCTGACACAGAAAATTAATAATGAGCAATACGAAACATCTACGATATTGAAAGAAATATTTTACAAAATGTGCAATACTAACACAAAATAAGCATAACACATCCTTTATGGTTCGTGTGATGTTACAAACTTATTTTCATTTGGCTCTTGTTTGACCTGGATAACTTGAACATTCATTTTAATTGTTTCATCATCCAATATTGCGAAAAACAGAGCAAAACTACGGGTCAAACTTTCTGTGAGAAGTATAAACCTACAGCTGTAATATGTTTGGAACCATCCAGTTTCTTGTTCCTACTCGCCATGGGCGCCGAAAATGGGGACGGGGGACGGGGAGACGCGTCCCCCTGCTGGCCAACAAGGGGGGACGTCCCCCAAAATTTTTAGGTCAATCGTCATTAATGCTGTCAGGTACCGAATATGCTCAAAATTCGCCTCCCCAGTCAGCCCCAGCCCGGTTCCGTCCCCCCGCGTAAATTCCGTGGCGGCGCCCCTGCTACTCGCTTGCCAACGCTGGTCCACTCTCATCACAATATTTAACCTACGAACCTACGAAGGACACGTATACTGGATTCTCAGCATGAACTTGAGCTGCCTCCATAAATGTGTTTTTACTATGCTTTGAATGCTTCTAGCAGCAGCGCTTGCACCGAAAGGCATCCAGCCATAACCAGACATATTTGTCTGAAACATCAATTTTGTGCATTATGACGGTTGAAAGAGAACACAAATTCTGAATTTTGGTAAGTCTGGATTTCCGGGAACGCATTCACCTGGTACCTATCTCACTCCAATGAACACATTTAAAAGTTTCCATTCTTGATTTTTTCAAGCTCGAATGGCTAGATATGGAACCAATCGATTCATAGGAGGGATGAAATCATCACAGAATTAATATTGGTATATGACCATCAACATGTTTCGTTTTCTTTATGTCCCTGTCATACTTTCTCCACCTTATTGAAAAATAAACAAAACAACTCCCAAAACATGATTGCATACATTCAAACCAATCCTAATAACAGGCAAAGCGCAGAAGAATTTATTTTCCCAACTGGAGCAGTTCCTAGAATCATGGATCTACGAACCGTTTCAAGCCAAGGTCCTGCATTGGAGAGCCTGGAGACCCATGGCGTTATCACTATGAGGGTAATTGTTTTAAACATAAATTTAGAACAAGTTGTTGCAAGTTCGGTTTTGGGAGTCGGAGCCTCACTTAAGTCATCAAGGGACTTGTGACGGAGACCCCGACCCCACCATCCGAACGAGCAACTCCCTCACTGAAGGGTTAATTTAGAGCACAAGGTTTAACGTCTCACAAAGCTCAGGGGCGGCCGCTCCGCTCAGGTTACCTTCTCACCCATCAGTTGCCAGCCAACCTACGTCTGGTAAATGTTGAGCGTCGGAGCGTCTCAGGGGAATGGCCCCCCATGGCCACAGCTTCACAGAAGCATGGCTTCCACGAAGTTTTAGACCCTTCATTTCCCTCAGAATCCGGTTCCCACGGAAAGAAATTCGTGGCGACGCCCATGATCAAGAGCTGTGATATTACGGAATCAGAGGAAGGCAATACTCCAGGACTTATCCTTCCCATAAAGGGCAAATCTACTCGTAAAGAACGGCAACTCCTCTCTCTATTCAAGCAGGCCACGTTCATTGCAATCAAAACTTCTTTTGTCATGAGAAGAATGACAAACAGAATCGCTTGAAATTTTCGGTGATTAGTGTATAGAGAAAACGCGATGTCATAAGCTTAACAAACACGCATGTACTAATCAAAGAAACTTTTCGTATGCTCATTCGATTTTACCAAATATAGGTGGATATTTGTTGCACGCTTTAACATATACGAGTGAAGCAGAAATCCAAACTTTCGGGAATGCACTCTCACACGTGATACACCAAACTTCAAGATTCATCTCCTACGTGAAATCACGGCTTGCAGCATAGCAGCCAAAAAATATGAACTATTCGTGATTTGTATTTGAAGGTGCCTGAAGTTGAGCGGTGATCGAGTGAAACGTCAACAAATAGTAACACACTAGCCTGCCTTCGTGAGCCCGAGCCTGTTCAAAAAGCTGTTGTGAGGAAACCAAGCGGAACCATATTTATCTGTCGCGATCCCCAAACACAAACCCTATCTTGATTTGGAGGGTTTCCACCTCATATTTATCCTTGCCCATCTAGCATAAAACTCAACAGTTTGTGCGTCGTTATCCCAACCCCTTAAAAGTTGGCTTCCTGTCGCTCCAAGGTCCCTCAATAACCTTCCCTTGCGAAGCTGTCATGACATAACCGAACCTTACCTAACCTTGTCTCGCAGCAAACCGGCTGCGGCGCACCTAACCTGCAGTTAGGTGCCTCCCTAACCTGCGGTGAAGCTAGCCTTCGTCGGCCGCTGCGCCGCGCCTCCAGGCTCCGGTCCGCGAGTTTCACTCGACAGACAGACAGACAGACAGACAGATACACAGACGCACGTTACTCAAATAATTATAAGATTATTGTAACGCTAACTGTGGCTTCAACCCCACTGTGCGGTGGCCTGACCCATGCACCGCCCAGAGCGCGGCACACGGCACCGAGTGACGATCCCTGCACCCACGGCGCCACGGCAGGCCGGGCCAGCCCCGCACAACACAGGGGGCGGCGGCCGGCCGAGGCGGCCCACACAGGCGCACTTACCTCTCTTGTTGAAACTCGGAGCGACAGTAAGTGCATTTTACCACAGGGAAGCTGCCGCGACATTCCTGAAACACCACAGAGCCATGAGTCACTGATTCCATTTCACTGCACAGTACGGTGACCCCGCTGCAGACTGTTGCGTTATGCTTTGCCCAGCAGTAGCTCCTGATGACACTGGCTGTACCGACTACGGCGTACCCCAGAAAGTTTAGTATTTCACTATTTTCTTCGGATAGCCATATATATTCATTTGGATCTAGATTTCATTATTTGTGGGTCAATTTCGAGGTAAGTCATTCTAAATTGATTCGGAGGCAGACATCTGGTGTAAATGCATATAAAAGGATTGTTTTAGAATGAGCCGAAATCGCGAGCCCTCAACAAACCTCATAGTGCAATTTGGACTGAAATAGCCATGTGATAGAGCATAACGAGAAACCTTTAGATCGAAATGTCATTTACCCAGAACTTACCGTTCGAGGAAAAAGTGGAAAATATTCGCCGCCTATCAGCCCCCTCATCGCCCATTGGGCATGTGGTATGAGTGGAACTCGGGAACGTGATTCAATTCTCAAGCTCATTGCGCGGAAAATTATGTATTGCTTGGACCTCTTTCAAAACCTATGTGCTTACGTGTCCTCGTACGGTCGACTGTAAATGCGTATAACTCCCTTCAATGACTAGTTTAAAACCTGGAATAGGTTTTAAAATAAAAAATGCCGACAATGATACCGTCACTTAGGTCCTAAAATAGCCCCTTTTAAATAAATATTCTTCATTTATATTCGTATTCATTTGTAACGACAATTTAAGAGGTTAAATCTGGTCCTAAGCATTACCAACTCTTAGGTCGAATTTGACGTCACGCGATTTGGAAAAATGTGTACCTCTGACAGAGGAGAACTAAATAAAACAAATTACTACGCTTATTCGGCATTTTTCGGCAGGAATAAGGTCAAAGCCATCATTTGCATTAAATATCGCTCCTAAAACTGAAGCAGTTTGTAATTGCGCCAAAGTGCCATATTCCCTTGGTACACGCGGACCCCATAGCCAGTCGGGACTTAACCAACCCGGGCCCTTATTGCCAGTGCAGCCAGTGGTTGGACCACCAATGTGAATTGCCAGTACGGCCCGTAGTTGGACAGCCAGGACCACCGATGTGTACCGCCAGCGACCCTGTACAGACCACCGATGTGTACCGCCAGCGACCCTGTACAGACCACCGATGTGTACCGCCAGCGACCCTGTACAGACCACCGATGTGTACCGCCAGCGACCCGGTACAGACCACCAATGTGTACCACCAGCTACCCTGTACAGACCACCAATGTGTACCGCTAGCGCGGCGACCCTGTACAGACCACCGATGTGTACCGCCAGCGACCCGGTACAGACCACCAATGTGTACCGCCAGCTACCCTGTACAGACCACCAATGTGTACCGCCAGCGCGGCGACCCTGTACAGACCACCGATGTGTACCGCCAGCGACCCTGTACAGACCACCAATGTGTACCGCCAGCGACCCCTATACAGACCACCGATGTGTACTGCCAGCGACCCTATACAGACCACCGATGTGTACTGCCAGCGACCCTTTACAGACAGGTTAGGGGTTCGATGACAGCAGCAAGCCGGTCGGCCCACTCCATGATCCAAACCCAGGGTCTGCGCTTTGAGAAAGGCCGACTATTCTGGAGAAAGCACGGCCACTTAAAATCACACAGGACGCAACTATCTGCAACTTGGATCAATGAGATAATCCCAGGAGCCCTTTGCTTAGACAGCAGCACTGTAACAAGCTGATGCCCTGAAGCGCAGGTTACATGCTTTCAATCGGCAAAGGGAAACCGAGCCATGACAGAAGGCAGCCGACACCCGAGCGCCTACGGTGTTAGGGCTAATTTTTGGGGTTAAATGTTAAGATTGAGCTACAGCACGAATGGCTGTTGCTTTCCTCTGGATACAACTTCCATCTCTTCAGATCACCGAACCGACTGTTCGGTTGCACGTCCCACTCCGTTCCTCGCGTGTCGCGCGGCCGTTTACATCGTCAGTTTGTTTTCTCTGCACTGTTTCCTTTACGCTACAAGTTTGCCTCTGGATCAATTTAGAATGGTTGCGTTCGATATTGGACCACGCTTATGAGAAATTCACCTGAATAAACTTCTTAACTTCCTAAACAAATTTCGAACCGGGAAAATTTGCGGTTTGCCGTAGTCAGTACAATCAGTGACATTACGAACTACCCGGAGAGCAAAGCATTTAAAAACGTGTAGAAGCGGTGACACTCTATTTCCCAGCATACAACCATGCCATATCAGCACCATATGAAAAAACAGATATACAGCAAATGGGAGATGTGTCACAACAAAGTTAGGGTACAACATACATTTGCACAAGTCAAGAATAGAGGATACAACCTTTACGAGTGAGACGTTGATTTCCACACAGTTATCAGCATTTGTTAACAGGCTATTTAAGCAATGGTTTTCCTCCTACAGGGTGCACCATCCTTAAAATAATAAAATAAATTATGCCTTCGTATTCTACACACGAAGGTAAGCACCATTTAGTTCCCGACACAGTTGTGGTATGCCTGGGCTAAGTCCTTAAGGGTACAGGCCTGACCACCGGCCCATGGCGCCTACAGCTGCTTCGTCAGCTGTTTCGCGTTGGTGAATGACTCCGTCCCATCGAGACTCTGCTTTAGCACCCACGACATATTTTCACTTGAATTTAAGTCTGGGGAGTTCCTCAATCAAGCCAGCTTGCCCCAGAATGTAGAGACGTGATACTGATACTTCTCCTGGGACCCCTTGGGCGATGTTGCCAGCGCTCAACCCGCATGGGAATCGCTCAGCCATCTCAGGCACTAATCTCTTCCTAGAACTAGGCCCGGAATAATAATTGTTCGCATTTAATGACGTTACAACTGCCAAGGTAATATGGCGTCGAAAACTCTTATCCTGTTGGGAGGTATTTGGGGCAATCAGTTCAACTTATGCAGAGGCTCTACCGGGATTCGTACCCGAAACCCGTGGCTCAGAAGACAGGAACGCTATCCACTGAGCCAGGCATCCGTCCGTCTTGGCAAACTACCAAGAGCCGGGAGCAGAGTCTTGCCCAGAATCTCGGTGATGCAGAACATGAAAGTCGATGGATATTCAACCATCCGAGAAAATAGGCGGATCCAGGACTTCCGATCGGAGGGAAAAGGGGGGGCACATGGTCGGGGGTGCCACTTTTGGGAGTCAAAACCTATCAGGTGGGCGCCAAATCCTATGGTGGGGGGCGGAGATACTCGCATCCTGGGTAAACGACATTACAGGGGGGAGTACTATCAAACTTGCACGGGGCACCGAGACTCAATGAGGGGAGAAGTGCCCAACCCCTTGCCCTCTGGATCCACCTATGCCGGAGAACTATCCATTTCTGATTGACACATACAGGGTCATTGTACAGATTTCGGGCTGTAGAATATCGGGCTGAGAAAATAATTGCAGCCTGCTTTTGTATTATTTTCTCCTTACTTTGTGGCTGAAAGGTGGGTTGAAAGGTTTGATGCCCAAACTACGCTTCAAACCTCAGAAAGAGGGCAGAATATTTGAATACTTCATAATCAAACAAGAGAAAACTATACCTCTAATCTACACATATAATCATCAGGGGATTACAAACATGACAGTACAGTGTGGATGTGTGTATATCTGTTTGCATTATACATTTTGATACAAGTTTTAGTAGGTTACTTAATTGAGCCTCGGCATCAGAAACAGACACAAAATCGGTGTTTAAAAATACATATGTTAAAATTAATCCTACATTCATTTTGGGCAGCCTGTAGGTACAACCATGGATTACACTGTTTTTCCACGGCGAAGAAATTAAATTTGTATTGAGAACACCCATAAATTTTACAGGAAACACATGTTTGGGCTTCGGACTGATAAAACCCAGTATCAACCTTAATAAAGCCCGGTATCAGCTCAGTTTGGTCCCAGGTCAGGTCATTAGGTCTTCTGGCCCAGTCAAAGCCCCGCGGGCCTGGGCCAAGCTTTACCCTGGACCCAGAAAATGCTCCCTCTAGCCAATAACTGCGCAGGAAATGATGACAGAGCGTTCATTTTGCTACCAATACGTATGGATGATCTCCTTGAGTCGATTTACATGCATCTTGACTATCTTAGGTCATATGGTGACTTTAGCCTGACCTTAGGTCAGACCATTTTTACATTTTGACCTAGTAAGGTCATGCCATACACCACTCGAGTCACCGTAACGAGAGGAAGCGAATAACGCCTACGAATCAATTCTAAATCAACCCAGAAAGATGCTCAGCCAAAAAAATTCTCCCGCCTATCACATTCTTTGACCCATCCTGACCTTCAAATTGACCTCCCCGAAAAAGTGACCGATATGCCTATGGGCTATCTTCCACCATTCGTGGTCTTTTGCTTTCCCGCATAGGGCTGAGATCGATGGCGGTGGTCGAACTCCCCCCCACCTCTTTTGGAGCGAAGGTGGATCAAAAGCTCACTGAGGTCGGTGTTAACATACGTTTTCTGCTAGGACCTGACCTAACTCAGAGATGATAATCGGATCTTGGGAACATGGGTGATTTTCAGAATTTATGCATAGATATTGCATAGCTTTTCGACGTTGCAGTCTCCCAAGAAACAACTGGCGCTTGTGTTTAATATTTTAGCCAGCGGATAGGTAAATGTCTTTTGCGTATCAGAGATGCTCAGGACTCACCAAAAAATCATTATTAACACGCGCATTGACGGGGGTCTGAGCCACCTTTGTTTTGACAGGGGGCGGGTACCCGCCTCCTAAGATCTAAAAGAAAAAAACACGATGGATAGCCAAAAACGGCAGACGGTATTGGATGGCCCATCCAGCTATCTATGGAAAACATTTGAACTATTTTATTTCAGATCACATTTGAGGTCACTAGAGGTCAAGGCATGCCACCATAGGGAAAACATGTAGATGAAGGATTTCAGCCTTTGCATCTGAACTAGTCAAGATAGAGCAAAACAACCAAGTCCATTCGGCTTCCTTCCAGCAAGCTGAATCGAATGAAATATAACATGACCTCGTTAGGTTAGTTCCGATTGAAACAAAGATTTGACCTGACCTGATGTCAGGTCAAGGTCAAACTAATTCATAATGTGTATAAACAGCACTGCAAGGATGGGGCAAACACATCGCCTTTAAAATAAATGCTCTATCACCATTCATTATTAAGTTATTCAGTTTAAACCATTTTTCATATGTATTTCCAATGGAGAGGTTATGGCTCGTACCTGACCGATATAAAATCGATATAAAAATACCAGAACATATTTTGTAGAACTCAATGTGGTCATTGTGTGATGAGTTTCAACCGGATAGGTTCAACCTGTTCTGACTTATGCTATCTTAAACTTTTCTGGAGGTGAGGTCATTTGACCTGCACTGGTAACCTGACCTGAGATGAATCAACCTTAAAATTTACCCCAAAGTCGTAAAAATGATCAGAGAAAAGGTATGTCAAGTACGGCGGCGCTACGCACCACCGTTTTTCTATTTCCAAACAAAACCCGAGGGGAGAACAGATACCCGCACCCTCCCTCAAAGCGAGTCTTAAGGCGAAAGGGCATAGAAAACCGAATTTCGGGGGGAGAAACCGGAGGGAAAATGTGACTAACATTGTTGCATGTTAACAAAACAGTGCACACGTTTGTCTGGGATTTCATCATTTTCCAACTAAATTAGGCTTTCCAATTACGCCAGGGTCCTATTCTTACTCCCACCTTGCTCCCATCCTACGTCTACGTTCACTGGCAGCATAACATTTCGTCCCGGGGGGGGGGGGGATTTTCGATGGGTCCGTCTTGTCGGTGGAACATTATCTAAAGGGTCGTTTAAATTTCACGGAGATCATCGCTTCTGCAAAGGTGCAGTCGTAGAACAAAAATTTTTCAAAACTCACTTACTTTCACTTTGATAAAGATGAGCACACATTGGTTATCCAGCCATAAATGATTACACGCCGATTTTTAGTACTGGGCCAGGTCTATCAAAAGGTGGTTAAGACAATGCAGATTTAAAACATCTTGGCTCCTACTGTTTTGACTCATGTTAGGAGGAAAAAATACTGCGTGAGCAGCTATACTATCATTTTAGTACACATGTCCACGGTAAATCACCTAAGCCACCAGGAAAAAGTTCTGCTCGGCGAATAAATAGCATTCCTAAAATGCATCCATCTCTGTACTTCTGTGCTCCTACAGTGATAAAGGGACACACATATCCAGACATGAATCTTAACACCCGCCCCAGTGGGCCTCCCAGCCATCTTCACCCTGGTGGCGGTGGTGGGGGGTGTTCAACCCCCTCGAACTAGGCTCCTATGCGGGATAGCGAAAAAACGGGAACGCTGGTGGATAGCTCATAAAAATTCATGAAAAAACAACCCCAGACAGTTTTTTGGCTTAGGTCAACATTGAGGTCAGGTCAAAGGAGGTGACAGGTTACAGAAGAGTTTCTGGGCTCTAGCGTCTGACAGAGTTGAGTTAGAATCAATTTTTAGGCACTATTCGCTTCCTCTAGTTACGGCGAATCGAACGATGTGTGACATGACTATACTAGATAAAAAACCTGGCCTACGGTCAGGTCAAGGTCACCATCTGACCTACAGGGTGACACAAAAAAAACGGTCATCACCTAAAGTTGAGACACTGCTGAAGTAATTGACCGATTCTCTTGATTTTTTTCAGGTGTACAATAAAAAACAGCGTTCTACAAGTCTACCAAGTTTGAGGTTCGCGATGTCATGGACTACGGAGCAAAAGACTTTCATAGTTGAGGCATATTTTCGGCTGAAGTCTATCCATGCAGCTCAGTTGCAATTCAAAGAACGGTTCGGATGTCGTGAATTTCCTGTTCACTCAATGATCTACAGATGGGTCAACAAGTTCAGAAACCATGGGACTGTGCATAACCTCAATAGTAAAGACACTAACAGGCAGTCACACTCTGGACGACCGAAATCATCAAGGGCACCGCACAACGTCGCTGCAGTCAGAGACTCTGTTGCCCGCAGCCCAAGCAAGTCTGTGCGTCGGCGAAGTCAAGATCTCGGGATCAACCGGGAGTCCGTGAGGAGAATCTTGATCACAGATCTCCAGTTGTATCCTTACAGGATACAGATTAAACAAAAGCTTACACCTGACGACATGAAGAAGCGAGTGATCATGTGCCAGTGGTTTTGCGACAAGATTGACGATGTGCCAGACTTCCTTGACGATGTCTGGTTTTCGGACGAGGCACATTTTCTGTTGTCCGGTCACGTTAACTCGAAGAATAACGTCTTCTGGGGTAGCTCACCCCCTGAGCACTGTCTTCAGAGGCCATTGCACTCTGTAAAGTGCACAGCCTGGGTGGCCATATCAAAGCACGGCATCATTGGACCATTCTGGTTCGAAGACAACAACGAGAAATCTGTCACGATCAACACCGAGCGGTATGTGCAGGTGCTACTGAAGTTTTGGACAACACTCGGTCGACGGAGAGGGGTCGTCAGGGCCCTCCAGTGGTTCCAGCAGGATGGCGCCACCCCTCACACCTCAAACGAATCACTGGAGTGGCTGCGGCATCGCTTCTCTGACCGGCTGATCAGCCGCAGGTGTGATCCGGAGTGGTCACCGCATTCACCGGACCTGAGCCCCCCAGATTTTTATCTGTGGGGGTACCTCAAGGACAGGGTGTATGGCGACAACCCCCAGACCATCCCAGACCTGAAGGCAGCCATCACAGCAGCCATCAGAGCCATCCCGACGGAGGAATGCGGGCGGGTTATCGACAACTTCGCCCGCCGGATCCAGGTGTGCCTGCAGCGCCGGGGCGCTCACCTGGAGCACATTGTGGAGCGCCAGTAAAAAGCCGAGTTTTTAAGCCAGGGACTTGAAATTTAGTGGATGTTGAGCGCATAGCCTTGTCATAATGTGGATACAGTTTGGTGATGATCGGAATAAAACTTCGGAAGCTATTTGAATTTTGGTGATGACCGTTTTTTTTGTGTCACCCTGTAGCATAGTCAATATGCATATCAATCGACTCACAATGATAACACTGGTCAACAGCCAAAATTGATCATTAAAGCCAACGCTCTTCAGATAAAATATTTGTCGTTGGGTTTGTCTCCATTGATACTGTTTAAAATTAGCTTAAATTGTTCCTTTTCTAACTTCAACCAAGTGGTATATTCCCTTAAACGCTTGCTTTCATGTACCCGTCGCACCCCCTTTAAACCAACCACCGAATGTGATGTAGAAGTCACCAGTTTGGCGGCACGATCCGAATTTTGGCCATGATGTTCACACACTGGCGTACAATACCGATGAAATATTGTTGTTCAATCGCTTCCAATTCGCTTTTTAATTTCGGTTGCGACAACTGGTTCGGATACTGATGTTTTATCTAAATACATAAGAACAGCTACTGGCATGAGGCGTCAAAAACAGGTTTTGACACCCGGAAAAGATGCATAGAGTTTGGGGCTGTTCACATATTCCGTCAGTGAAAGTTGAGGACATCCGGACTCCCTCCTTTGTCATGAATCATCAGAACATCACCGACCCCCACCCCCCCTCGTGAGCATGTTTTTCCTCCATTTCAAAAACAATAGTAAAAGATACCAAAGGTGTAACAAGTAAAACGTAATCAAGTTCATATGTTGCGGTAGATTGTATTTGACTGGGACGTGTTGAGTTCGTTGATTAGTTTTTACACACCCGTCGGATTTCGAATGTAGGGCAAAATAAATAAAAAGCCAAAACAAAGAGGTAGTCTGCAAGTACAAATGTCAGTACGGAAAAACATACATAGGGGAACATGCAGGACATTAAACACGACAAGAACATAGATGAGCAATATAAAACGAGGACCACATCCACTCTGAACGGGCTTCACACATTTTAGAAGCCGAACACACCATGAAATGGGATGAGGTTCAAATTCTGGCATATGAGAGCCATTGGAGAAAAACAAAAATCAACGACGCATATTTATCGCAGAAATACAACAGGACCTACTGCCTCAATACGAATTCAGGCATTCCCATGACGGAATTCTGGCAAGTATTGCAAACTTCCTTAATAGTCTACCAAAGTTTAAATTGTGTCAATTGCACCCGATATTAAACTAGTATAATTATACGTCATACCATAAAATTGGTGTGGCATGTTTTTAATATGTTATTCATTTAGATGTCCTTTCCAGCAGGAGCTTACTCGTCTGTACTTGCCGTAAGTGTATGATGATGCATGCTATAGTATACGTATGACCAGGAGCATTGGAACTATGTTCAAAGTTGGGGGGGCAGCGGAATTTTCAAGTCATTTCCTTCCAGTCAACGCCATAGGGTTAATGGTTAAAAATCATGAAAGTTGGGGGGGCAGCTGCCCCTCTGCCCCCCCCGGTTCCTACGTCCCTGCGTATGGCCATCTCATGTGTGTGCTTCGTTCAAATGTGCATTCCTTTTTGATGCAAAATTCACTTAATTTAATTGTTGAGCTTGATCCGTTATCTTAGATTGTTACAAGAACAAGTATAATTATAATTGTTGGGGTTTGACGAAGACCCAACTAACAGGGTTATAAGGCCTCGCCACCTCTGTTATGCGAGATTTAGGGGATCAGATCGACTTATTCAGGGGCTCCGTCGCGACTTGAACCCGGGACCAGTGGCTTAGTAAATAGACACGCTACACACTAAGCCACCCTTCCCCCTCAACAAGTAGGGTTCAAATTTCAGCAGGAGTGAGGGCATACACTTTCAAATCGGTGTGCTTTTACCTTACACGCTGGCTGGACCCTTAATCATTGACGAAAATGGTTGATTGACATTCGAAAGTTCCGAAAAATACATCCGAAATCCGACTGGTGTCTTGAAAAAAACTAATCACTGAACTAAACAAGTTCGCGGAAATTTGAACTACATATTTTTACGGTAAAATTTGTTTCCGTGATACATTCAAGCGTGAATGCAGGGGAAGAGGCAAACAAGATATTTGCTACCCTCAAACCCGCTAAATTTCGCCGATTTATTAACACGCGCATTTACGGGGGTTTGAGCCACCTTCACTGTGACAGGGGCGGGTACCCGCCCCATCCCCTAAGATCTCGAGAACCACGCTAGATAGCGAAAAACGGTAAATGGCGTTGGGTAGCCCATCCACTTCTCTATCGAAATTATTTTAAACCATTTTAGCCAGGTCAAATCTAAGGTCACTAGCGGTCAAGACACGCCGTCATAAGGAATACATGTAAGTGAAAGCTTTCGGCCATTACATCTGAACAAAAAAGATGGAGCAAAACAACTTAGAACATTGGACTCCTAGCAGCAAACCAAATCAAATGACAAATCATATGACCTTGCTAGGTCAAATCAGGTCAAATGTGTAATTTGACCTGGCCTGAGGTCAGGTCAAGGTCAAATCAGGTAAAAATGCATATCATTAATACTGCAGACAAGACAAATCTAATGCAGCTAAATTAAAGGTCTACCACCATCAATTACTAACTTATTCAGTTAAAACCATTTTTCCCATGCATTTTCAATGCAGAGGTTATGGCTCGTACCTGACCTTAGGTCATCAATATAAAAAATACCGGGACACATTTTAGAGAACTCGGTGGGCCCATTATGTCATATGAGTTTCAATCGGACAAGTTCACCCTGTTTTGACTTGTGCTATCTTAAACTTTTTTCTGAGATCAGGTCACTTGACCTGTACTGGTGACCTGACCTGAGATGACCTAAACTTAAAATTTTACCAAAAGTTGTAAAAATGACCAGAGAAAAGGAATGCGAAGTCCGGTGGCGCTACACGCCGCCGTTTTAAATTATCTCCAAAAAACCGGACGGGGCGGGGGCGGGTGGCCGCCCCCTCGGTTTTTTAGCCAGCGTTAGCACTAGCGCGCTAACGCTTTGGGTTGATCGTGTCACCACCAGTTGCGGTAGATGTTGACCTAGTTCCGGTCATACTGTATAAATCATTATTAGGTTGTGTATTTGAGGGGTTAGGCTAACGAATATTAGGCGAAAACTTGATTTGGTGGAAAATATTTAATCTGGTACTTTTATTGGCTCACAATAGTTTAATTTAGGCCTACTAGTGGTTTCCGCACGGCACCGTCAGGCGGCAGCTGGCCACGCGTGTGACCTAGGTCATTTCCGGTCTGGCTGACATCGGTGCTGGTTTTGTGCTAAGTGCTACAATATCTACCCCGTGGACGTAAGTGCTTTTAGTTAGTGTCTTGGATTATTGTTGAAAATGATTTGCATAGATGTTTGCTTTGCTAACTTATACCATTTCGATGGCATTTGGGCTGGTATGCCAATTTAGCCTGTATCATTGACTTATATTCATAGGACGGTGTGCAATGTCTTGTCTTGAATATTTGTAATGGGTTTCAGGGCAGAAGTAAGGAGAAATTAGCAGAAATAAGCAGATGTAAGCAAAAGTTAGGGAGTCAAACAGAAGTTATGATGTTAATCAGAAGCTAAATTCTAATATAAATTTGAAGCGGCGCCCACGCCTTTTCAGGGAGACATGCGAGATCTATGTCGTCGAACAAGTGGCGTCGACTTCATTTGGTGACAGCGGAAACGAACCTGCCACGTTGCTCATCATCATCGCCGGTCATCATGGTACTGTCTGTGCTGTGGTGGTACAGGTTAGTCCTGGTATTGTACTCCATTCGACCGCCGGTGACCGACTGAGGCTTGAACTCAGGCCCGTGACGCGCCCGGCTCGGCTCGCCTCTGCGCGCGGAACAGTCCTGCCGCTGGGTCACGCGACTGCTCCCGGCACTCCTCAGTGATTTGTGTCTGCCGCAGTGACCCAAAATAGGTTTTGCGCTAGGGTGTCGAGTGGAAAATTCAGCTCGGAATGTATGGCGAGTGAGTGGAAAATTCCTCACAAAATGTATGGCGAAGTAAAAAATTTCAAATTTTGTACTCAGGTGGTAAACTCTCAGAGCCCTTGTTTGAACTGAAGGATGGATATTTCCTTTAATTTTCTCAAAGTGAATATTTTTAAATCATCCCCAAACAGCATTGTTTGACCATTCCCATGTGAGAAATTTGGGTTAAGCAGGTAAATCTTTACCAGCTGAAACCCCCTGATGCAGTCTCCAATATTTTTAAGGAGTTGGTGAATTTCCACAAATAAAAAACTTTTTTGGGGGCCTCTGAGACCAACCTTTGGGGGAAAGAACTCTGGGAGCCACTAAAACTCTTGGGGGGCTTCCCTAGACCAACTCTTGTGCCCCTCCTCTCCCACACGACCAGCTTTTAAGGCCCCCTGAGACGAAATATCGCGGCCCCCTTAGACAACTCTGCAGAGGGGCCTCCGAGATCGGCAGGTGGTGAAAAATGAAAAGGGATTTTTTCATGCAATACCTAGTTCCAAAATTAATTATCTACGCATACACTGTATAGTTTTCCTGTCCGGGACAACGCCCCTCCTATACCTATACATATAGCTATCGGAATTTTGGAGGCCACTCCTGGCCTCAATCACTGCACCTCGCATACACCTATGCTAGGGCCCAGTAGAGCCTTGGTTTACACTTAACTAACCAGACGAAACTACAAACTTTCTATCATGGCAATAAACTCTTCCAGACTCTTGCTAAAAGGTTCTTTCTTTACCTGTCAATTCCCCTGCTTCTCTTCACATATATACTCACCTTCATATGAGTATGCTGCTTTCTATCAATATTAATCGAAGCTGCTGCAGCCTCCTTTCTGTTGCTTCTTCCTTTTGTCTACAATCAGCCAGGCGCGGCGGGTTGCGACAGCGTCGAAGCAACTACTAATTTAAATTTCTGGTCGCAATCCAGTTGCCGGTCGCATGAGCAACATAATTTGCATTTCAAAACTTGCTCTAAATTAATTTTCTAAATCCTTATAGACTAGAAAATTATACAACTAAAAGCACACCAAGAGGAAGACTAACAATGTTTTGTCAATAACGAATACGAAACCAGCCTTTCAAAAAGCCTAAAGATGCCGCTTTTATTTACTAGATGTAAAGACGGCGTTTTGGTAAGTCCACGCCGTAGACCAGCCATACAAAAAAGTGCCGATGTTTGAAGGGTAACTGGATGCATTCTTGTTGCCCAAAAAATCATTTAATGAAAATGTAGAGTTTCAATGTATTAAAGTACCGGACACTTTTAGTTCAACTTAAATATCAGCGTATTTATGCCTAAGGTGTCGTAGGGTGTCGTGAGTGGATTTGGGTGTCACACGGCGTGGACGCAGCAATGAAGGGCTAATATGGATAAAAATTATTTTCTACGCAATAAATGGTTAATTTTCTACGATACAATGTCAAAAAAATATGCTGCTTAGCATACAAATTTCAAGATAATTGCTTTTAACAGCAAGATGACCAAAAATGGTTTTTCACTATTCTCGGTACCAGAAATACAAAAACAACTTTTCAAGGACATAAGCCTAGAAATCATATGCACAGATAAACTGCTTTCCAGAAATGTATCTTTCAAAGCGGTCAGCTCATTTTTTTGGCAACACAAGGCTAGGGTGTCCAATTTTCCACTCACCAATTTTGCGAGTGGTGGAATTTAGTGGCGGTGTTCACCCATTGGAACTTTCTCCGGTGGGGCAGGGAGGGGGCACTGTGCGTCTTGCCCGCGCCAGAATTTCGATTCTGTTGTTCCACTGAAATCGGTGGAGATAAGGATGCCAGGTATAATTGACCAGAAAAATAGAAATCGCCAGATTCTCTTTCAGAAAAGCGAAAGAAGCGCATAAGAGCCGAGTTAATTTGGCGATCTTCTAGTCGATTCTGCTGCTCTCTTTTCCAGTGGACGTTGGTAGAGGAGGCAATGGAACTGGGCTTTGTAGTAAGTATTGTTGAGTAAAATTAAATAGTAGTAAAATATTGTTCAATAGTTATTCAATAATAGTAGTAAATATTGTTGGAAGTGAGTGGAAAATTCAGCAAAAAAATATAAAAGTGAGTGGAAAATTCTGATTGACTGGGTGTCGTTCTGCACCCAGCACCCCAGGTTTTGGGACACTGGTCTGCCGACGCGTGTCGCACTATCGGGGCGGTTCTTTGCTTACTGTGATGGTGGGTAGGCGTAGCTCAGATTCTTGCTCTTGAAGTGTTGTGTCCGTGGTGGACAACGTGAGGGTTTTTCAGTGATTTCCTTCGAAGTTAATTCCGTGTTTTGATTATTCTGTTAGTGATTGTTGTTTTGATCTTTCCGAAGCTTGGACGATTGTCTGACATGACATTGACGCCGGACTTTGCTGCCCTAAATTTCATTCATGGAATTGAGAAAACGTGGATTAAAATCAGAGCTTAAAGTTGCACAAAAGTGAGGATTTTCCTACGCCTAGTGCACCGAAAATGGATTATGTTGTTTCAGGCCTCATCATTCCCAAGTATAATGGACAGGGATCGTTTGCTAGGTTTCTTGAAGATTTCACTATCTATTCCAGAATTCACAGCTGGGATCAGGCAAAACAGACTGATATTTTGCCCCTTTGCCTTGAGGGTATCGCCCGAGACGCTCACGATGGCTAATCACACGAGCAAAAACAGTGTCATGATTTGGTAGTAGCTTGAAGATTGACATGATCGAGGAAGGTTGGCCAGACTAAGTTTTGTTCTGCCGTTTACGGGAGTAGTGGAGAAGTCGTGCTCATGTCAGTTAGCTTTCTCACGGGAGGAATCGTACAAATGGTGGATAAGCCTGACAGGTAGGAAATATTTTGCCGCTTCGCGTTTTATTTTTTTCGGGTAATCAAATTGCCTTACTGTTCACGGAGGATGAAAATAGTGGAATTTTTTTTAGATACCTACGTAATTCCTTTGTCAATACTTATGAACACTCAACATTAGCGTGTTTTTTCATCATAACGGGATAGGGGCAATGTTCAGCAGAATACGTCAATGTCTTTCAGCAAGACTTCACTGGGTTTAAGTTGGGAAGAGTACTTGACCTCATGCAGCGGATGTTTGCCGAAGCCGTTAGAGTTTGAAGAATTTCAAGTATCACTTTCCAGAACGCAGAGATGATAGCTGGAATTTGTATACTCTTTCCTAATGCTGCTTTCAAATGCACATACCAGCCTGGACCATAAGGGAGTTGACCTTTCTAGAACTAGTAAGTTGTGAGCTCATTGAATGATTGGTTTGTGTAGCTGGATTGTAGTGGTAATGATCTTTCCAGACGGCCATTTATCTCAATAAGTCACTCTTACACTCGAACAAGTGGAGGCGACTACATATGTACCTGGACGAAGAACCATGTGCTATGACTAGTGGTACAGACCCCCCCGAACAGTTTTAGATGCCTAAACAATTTATCGGCGCCCTGAATACATCTGCCTCTACTTTAAAGGGAATGTGGCACCTTCATAACGTGATTTTAGTAGAGATAGCCAAGTTGTAAAGCATGCCGTAAAACCCGGTTCTCTATATATCATTTGTATTGAAACTCAAAATTTTCGTGGAGAAAAGCTAAAAACTACCTGAAATGTACCTCACATGTGCCCTTAGAAGCAGGCGACAGTTGTCATGACTGTTGGTGTGACGACATATGCTGACGTCACGGTGAGTATCAGCCAATCGAAGCCCTTAAAGCGTTAAGAGGCGGGGCAAGCTGCCCGCGACCTTAAGTACCTAATGTAGCATGAAAGCAGCGTGGGAATAAATATATGATCCAACCTAACCGGAAACTTAATCTAGTGGATAAACAATTAACCCTCGCCCCGGAGGGTGGGAGTGGAGGGGGAGGTTATGGAACACCAACTCGGGTTTTTTTCCGGTGGGACGAAAAAGCAAACCTTATCCTTGATTAATTAAACAACTCTCTCCAAAATTTTAAGACTGGGTCATCTCAGGTCAAGTCACCAGTGCAGGTCAAGTGACCTCACCTCCAAAAAATGTGTAAGATGGCAAAGTAAGAAATGGGAGAATCTATCGGATTGAAACTTATGCGATATAATGGGCCCACCAAGCGCTACAAAATTTATTCCGGGATTTTTAATATCGATGACCTAGGCTCAGGTACGGATCATGACCTCTTCATTGGGAATGTATGGGAACAGAAATTGGGTTGTTTTTGTGTAGATACAGAAGCAAATGCGTTCATATTCTCCAAAGCATAGTATCATGTCATCTGGGGCTACTGGAGCAGTTTTCAGACTTAGGTCAATAACTTTGCAGGAAAATATGATACGGCTTTTATTTTAATGCCATTACGTTTGGATTGCTATTGCGAGTCGATTGATATCCATATTGACTATGCTAGGTTGGAAAGTGAGCTTGACCCCTGATCTGAGGTCAGATCAGACCCCGTTCAAATTCTTTGGCAGCATTACGTCATCAGGGCTGGACGGGCACAACAGTTACAATGCAGGGCATTGGAGAAATTACTCTTTTTCGAAGCTCTAAATAACCTATTTTAGAACTGTATCAACAAAATTAATATGGTTGAACAGAAAGCTGAAATATTTTTATTTGTGAAATGATCAGGCGTTTTGCAAAAACTCCAGCGAAGAATATTATTTTTACAAATATTCTAGAGCGTGTCAAAATAATGGCAGCTTCAGCACTAACAGCTGTTTGCGGTAAGACTGATCTCGATTTTGATTGGCTGTTGATTGCTGACCCTTGATTGGCTATTGATTGCCATGACACCTCCAAAAGACAATAAACACCGGTGATCTCTTGAGCAAATGTAAACTTAATTCTCTCGGCTGTTAATAAAAGCGGACGGATTATAACGAGTTTGCAGGTAATATTTTGACGTTAATGTTATTGCACTTCTCTGAATTCATGCAGATGGGCATGATTAGAAATTTCAGCGAGTTTTCGTAACATCAAGCTTCAGGTATTTGACTCCAATGGTCGCGTGTGCTACAGCTTCATCCTTCTCGACGCTTCTGCGTTTCTTTTGTAAGTAGTCTTATGATCAGCGTGTGGGTGCTGATAATTTGAATTTGCGTGATGGAAGGTATCCCAATTAGCGATTGAGAAGCTAGAAATTGCTGATATTTGCATTTTGTGGCTGATTTATCTGCGTCTGTACTATTTGTCACAATCACTGTTCATGGCTGCATAACTTCAAGTGGGCCTGAGTTGATCGTGTGTATTGGGGTTTATAAGGCTCTTTCAGCATCTAGGCTATATCGCGCCCATCACTGTTTAACTACTTAGTTTCTAATGTTATGTAATTTAACTCCGTCCTGGATGGTTGTGAGCTCTACATGCTACCTAATTAGGTGGGATGGGATTGTAAATGATGTCAAACTTTATCTCCCGCAGGTATGGTAGAACCTGACCGATATCTATGACTGTGTTGTCGCCTAAAATATGTTCCAGTGGAAACGGCGGGAAGAACTGGCGTTGAATTCGTATAAGCTGTTCACAGGAGTCAGTGACAGATAAAACATGTTGAACAGTGAGGCGGCTGCCACAGTGAGAACACATGTTGGGGTCCGTGCTGTTGATATAGTGCGAGTGTGTGGTATAGCAGTGGCCAATGCGGAGGCGAGTGAGGCAGACCTCTTCCCTCCTATTGCGTCTGCAACTCGACTCCCATTGACCAATGCGTGGTCTTAAGCGCTTCAACGCACAGTCTGGCTCCGCCTCCCATCTCGACTGCCATTGTAAACGCATATCCTGGTCAATTAGGGCCTTGATGTCGCCAGCTGGCACCCGAAATCGTTGCGGGGGAGCCAGCGAAGACGCCGTCTTGGCAGCTTCGTCCGCAAATTCGTTGCCAGTCACACCCACATGACTGGGAACCTATAAAAACTGGACGTCAAAGCCACGCGAAGCCATTTCAGTCAATAGCTTTAGAATAGCAGCTACAAGCCCTGATGTCTGTAAATGACTAGATTGGAGCGCTGCCAGCGAGCTGGCTGAGTCAGTGATAATAAGATGTCGTGTCCCAGAAAGGTGTCTGATGTGTCGTAAGACTTGCAAGATGGCAAACAGTTCGGTTGTAAAGACCGACACAACATTCGGCAGCCCGAAACAGCGGCGGGTTCCTTCGCTAACAAAGGCACATCCCGCTCCAGCTGCTCCCTTGGAGCCGTCAGTGTAGAACTGTGTGTGGTCGGTGTATGAGTGGATTCTTTCAGCAGCGAGTTGCGCAAAGTCTGGTGGAAGTATGTGCCCCTTTTCATACTGCATCAACCTTGTGTCACATTTAGCGGATACTTTACGCCATGGCTCTAGGGTCCCTGGGCGTTGTTTTGCGATCATGGTGATATTAATGTTAGATTCTTCGAGCCAGCGTGAAATCCGGCTGCATAGAGCCGAAGATGAGCTTTGCCTCCCCGCAGAAAATAGGTCTACTAGCGAGTGGTCAAAGATCCACTTGTGCGTTGGGTGGGTTGGGTATTGGCGGATCTTAGTGGCATATATAAGTGCGAGTCGCTTCCTACTAAGGTCAAGCGGGGGCCTGAGTTGATCAAATAAATGCATGCCCTTTCAACAAATTCTTTGAAGTGTTTTGAATTTTTTCAATAGATTCACGTAAAATACGCCACTCGCCGTTGAGATCAAGGTTACTGTTAAATGGGTGAAGGAAGTTGCTTTCGATGTATACTAGATTGCTGCCAAATACGCCCAAATTTGGTATGTTCCAGCTGATTTTCCCAAAAACTTGGTAGAATATCCTAGAAATTAGTAGGAAAGGGTGGTGACGTCATCAGGGGAGGACTAGATTTAGTAGGAAACTTGGTTGTACCCGTATTTAACACGCGCATTGACGGGGGTCTGAGCCACCTTCGCTTTGACGGGGGCTACCCGCCCCCCTAAGATCTCGAGAACCACGACAGGTAGCGAAAAACGGTAAACGGCGTTGGGTAGCCCATCCACTTCTCCATCGAAAATATCTGAACCATTTTTGTCAGGTCACTTTTAAGGTCACGAGAGTTCAAAAGATGCCGTCATAGGGATAACATGTAAGCTAAGGTTTTCGGCCATTACATCTGAACAAGTAAAGATAGAGCAAAACGACTATATGAATATGAACAATATGACTATATAATATATATAATATATAATAATATAATATGACTATATGAATCCTCGCAGCAAGCCGAATCGAATGATATATAATTTGACCTTGCTAGGTTAAATCAAGGATTTGACCTGACCTTAGGTCATCGATATAAAAAATACCGGAATATGTTTTAAAGAGCTCGGTGGGCCCATTTTGTGATGAGCTTCAATCGGATAAGTTTACCCTGCTCCGACTCATGCTATCTTAAACTTTTTTGAGGTGAGGTCACTTGACCTGTACTGGTGACCTGACCTTAGATGATCTAACCTTAAAATTTTTACAGAAGTTGTAAAAATGATGAGGGAAAAGGTATGCCAAGTACGGAGGCGCTACGCGCCGCCGTTTTTCTGCTGTCTCCGAAAAACCCGAGGGGGCGGATACCCGCCCCCGTCAATGCGCTTGTTAAAGTACACTGGGTCTGTCAAACGCTAGAGCCCAAAATCTTTGCTCAAAATGCCACCTTATTTGACCTGGCATGACCTCAATATTGACCTGAGCCAAAAAAGGCCCATACAGGTTCCTCATGAATTTGTATGAGCTATCCACCAGCATTCGCGTTTTTTTTAGCTATTTCGCATAGAGGCCAAGTTCAAGGGGTGTGTTCAAACACCCCCTCCCCCACCATGGCGAAGGTGGCTCGGAGGCTCACAGGGGCGGGGGTCAAAGGTGAACCGAACGAGCGTTCTAATGTCCGGTTATTTGTAATATTCTTATGACAATTTCTGCTGCCCGAGAGCCCATTTTCAATGCACACTCACCTTAATAATGATTTATTGGTGAGTCTAGTACATAACTAATATACAGAAGACATTTCCCCTTCAGTAGCTATACGAGATTATTCAACTCTCACATCCGCCTGAGGTGCTGCCCAAGCCCCAAATTGCAACGAAATCTTCTTCCTCCTAGCCATCGTGCATTAGTACCATACATTTGCCATGGAAAATGTAACGTCGAAAAGCTTCCCAAACATCTATACATAAATCTTAAAACCGATCATGTCCCCGACGTGCAATTTTGAAATTTTTCACCCCTGAGCTATGTTCAGTCACGCAAAGAAGAAAAAAGTTTGAAGAATGATCCATCAAATTAAATATTTCTTTCACTGCATGTTATTTCGGACATTTTGGCCCCATTCTCCTGCAGACGGTTTGGGCCACCCAGCTGACGGGGAGCGCGAGCCGGAGGGCAATTCTTCAGGCCGTGCTTCACCCCGAAAAAAATCGCATGCACCGCCTCTTATTTCAATTTCCCAACTTAGTCGCCCGCCACAAATGTCCTGAGCTCAATGCGAGCAGGCAAGACAGGCACCTGGATTGCCTTAAAAAGTCCCGATCATTTAAGGTATCTGGAAGGAGCCTCAATGAGTTTTGGGGAACCACAAGAGAACAACTTATGATTTTAAGGCTGAAACTAAGATAATACATTCACTACAAAACATGGCCTTTCACAAATGGACTAAGAAGTGAAATGAACCTAGATAACATTTTCATACCCCACATCTGTAACTTGCATGCAAAATAGAGGGGATCAAGGTGCATTTCCAAGGAGCATCAAGGAGGGTGATACCTTAATGTTAACAGCTTTTGAAATTATTTCCCCTTTATCAGTACCTACCCCTTTATATGGACAATGCACGGTGTGAGGCTATGCACCAGCACTTCATGATCAAATTACATACCAAATGTGCTGGCATGTTCAGGTCCTGGTTCTAAAGCATATGCACATTACAATATACTGTGTGTTCTAGGTATTATGGCTCCTCTAAAAATAACTGCTACCACTACCAACAGTTTGTTACGGGACTGACACAAAAAATAGATAGGATGGTGGGTAATGTTTGTCTCCTTCAGAACAAGAAAGGACATTTTTGTACTGTGATTTTGTTTGCACATAATTTAACATATGCAAACAAAATCACAGTGCAAAAAATGCTCTTTCTTGTTCTGATGGAGACAAAAGCAAGCAATCTAGTGTTGCTTCATCCTTTAGGTACAGCTGTAAATTAGGTATTTGACATTGTATTAAAGGCCACATTTTTCAAAGATTCTACAGTGATTGTTAACAGGTGAGCAAGGAGTGGTGGTAAGTTGGGAGACAATGTCAGCATATGGGGGGATGGATGGTGGCAAAGACACAGGAGGGGGATGGCAGAGGTAGCATTGCATAGTGTAGATCTGGGCGGATGTGCTTTTCTCCGATGTTTATTGCAGATTTATGCTTTTAATGTCTCTGTCAGTGGAAACATGTGAGAATTCTAGATTGCTGGTACATCTTCTCTAGACAGCTGCCATGCTTGCCTTATTATTGCAAACACAGCTATAATTAGGAACTCTAAACAGTTCTCCCCACCAGAGCAAGGAGTGGTGGTAAGTTGGGAGACAATGTCTGCATATGGGGGGATGGACGGTGGCAAAGACGCAGGAGGGGGATGGCAGAGGTAGCATTGCATAGTGTAGATCTGGGCGGATGTGCTTTTCTCCGATGTTTATTGCAGATTTAGGCGCAGCCTAGCCTAGCCTAGCCTAGCCTAGCCTAACCGTGCCTCGATGTAGCGAGCCGGCCGGCGGCGCACCGAGCCAAGATTTGGCACGCTTTCACAACGGTGTTTACCTCTGGTACAAAGGTACCAATCGTCAGTTGGCTGATGATCAGTCAGCTGATGGTTTCTGTGTTTTGTTTGTTTTGTGGTTCGGTGTTTTGTTTATGTACGCCGATGGACGGCACAATTACGACGTTCAGGTTAGGTAAGTGCTGAAAATCAGGGTTTAAGTGGGAATGGCGCTACGGGGCCTCACTGAATGGAAAGAGGGTGTTTTGCTGATCCTGAAAATGTATCATTTCTAAAGAAAATATTTCGGGAAAGTGGACGTCTTATTTAAGATTAGCCTATATAGATAAGGCGCACCTACATACACCAGTCCAACTGGAAAAAATGCGTAAAATCACAAAGAAGGTGGTTCATACTTAACTGTAGAGTGTTTCTTCATGTTTTAGCTATGAAATAAGACAGAAATCGAAGTATAACACGTACTTCCACGACCTTAATCAAAAGTAAACAATAACTACGGCATCCACACGTCCGCACGATCCGAACCAATAATTCAAAAGGAAATTGCGCAATGTTATGTATAAAAATATGGTTAGAAATTACAAAAGAGCAAATCACTTGTTTTAACAATATTTTGCCAATAAAATTATTTTGAAGCATAAGAAAAGACAAGAGAACATTTTTCTTCTGCTATAAATTTAATAAATTATATTGAAAATATTCTAATATCAAGTAGTAGAAAGTGCTGCCATTTTGTGTTTGCGGCAATAGAGTTTGATGGTTTCAGTCGCTTTCAGTGTCTCTACTAACCGTGGTTGGTTTGTGCTTGAAACCGGCATGGACACGAAAGCCGGGGGGCGGAGGGACGCATCCCCCTGTTGCCCAACCAGGGGGACGTCGCCCCAAATTTTTAGGTATATCGTCATTAATGCTGTCATGTACCGAATAGCCCGGGTCCCTCCCCCGGCCAAAATTCCGTGGCGGCACCCCTGGAAACCGGAGATGGACGAAAATGCGTGCGGGACCCACATTTTTGTCTTCTTATTTGGATGAGTTTATGTGGTGAGAACGCCATGAAAATAAGTGGCAAGACTTTCTCGCGGCTGTCCGCCGACAGTACCGTTAGATAAGTACAACCAACCTAACCTAGCCTAGCCTAGCCTAGCCTAGCCTAGCCTAACCTAGCCTAGCCTAACCGTGCCTCGATGTAGCCCGGCCGGCGGCGCACCAAGCCAAGATTTGGTACGCTTTCACAACGGTGTTTACCTCTGGTACAAAGGTACCAATCGTCAGTTGGCTGATGATCAGTCAGCTGATGGTTTCCATAAGCTGACTGACAATCAGCTGCCATTGTCTTCGGTGTTTTGTTTATGTACGGCGATGGACGGCGCACAATTACGACATTCAGATTAGGTAAGTGCTGAAAATCAGGGTTTAAGTGGGAATGGAGCTACGGGGCCTCACTGAATGGAAAGAGGGTGTTTTGCTGATCCTGAAAATGTATCATTTCTATAGAAAATATTTTGGGAAAGTGGACGTCTTATTTAAGATTAGCCCAGATTTATGCTATTTTAGGTCTCTGTCAGTGGAAACATGTGAGAATTCTAGATTGCTGGTACATCTTCTCTAGACAGCTGCCATGCTTGCCTCATTATTGCGAACACAGCTATAATAAACAGTTCTCCCCACCAATATCTCAGTGAAAAATTGAATATTTCATCTATTATACAGATGAAGTCATTTCCCTTGAAATTTACTTCAAAGTACGAGGAAAAACAATTTTTGGGTAGCACTTTGGTATTGCTTTCTAAAAACATACAGCAATAGCAATGCAGTAAAAAGCCATTTCAAAGTGTTTGAAAATTTTTACTTATACCTGAAGCGGTTTCAGTTAAAAAAGGAAGCAGAAAAAGCAGTACCTAGCAGTTTCAAAAATGTGATGGCAGCGCCCACATCAGCATCTGATAATCATATCCAAAGCACTTCAACTTTCACTGCTCAGGAAGCCATAGCAAGAGAATGCAAGAGAAGTATCAACATGAATTCAAAATTTACTATGGCAGGAATGTATCTTGCCACCAACAGGCTTCAATGGCATAAAAAGAGGACTCATAACCCACCGTTAACGCCGCACTTATGCTTACCTTACAAAGTTGCTGTCCTTGAGAAAGTTCTTCGAAGGGATGGCGACTGAAGCATCTCGAGCACGCAAAGAGCATGTCAGACATTCTGTTTCACGACCACTTTCCCACGGTACTTCTCTATCACAATCACCCACTCCAACGGCAACTACGACGTACACACCACCGGGACACAGCCAACGGACACAGAGCGCAAAACAACAGAGACGCAGAACGACGGGTGTTTTCCATTCACAGCTCGCAACACCATCGATGTCCAAGGTTTACCATAAAGTAACTCAATCCCGCAATTCCCTAATTTGAATTACTTTGACGTAGTTATATTTATGGAGCTTATTTTATTACTAAATTTTGCGTTTTTAAAGTAAAAAATTTTAATAAATAAATTTAATGTTTAAAAATAAACAAATAATATATTAAAATTGAATTTAAATATAAGTATATTATTGCCTACGTCATTTATATGCCCTTCAATGCCAGTTTTAAGCAAGGAAGGGATTTCCTTCACTTTTGCTACCATATTGATGGAAGTATTGCGGGTGTTTCTGGCGCATATAATTCATTTCCCTTTCTGGCAGCTGATGCTTGTTATCGCATAATTTTAAGATTGCGTAAATATTAAAAAGGAATTAAATCAAATTTTATTAGCAACTTTTTAGGTAACAAAACCTTAAAAATAGCTTTATTAAACTATTTTTTTCATTGTAATTTATACTTTGAATGATCAAAAAGTTTATGTAGAATATTGCGTAATCCAAGTAGAAACAAAGGTACATATCAATATGTCATGACCAACAAACCTTGTAAAGCAGTCAATTTTCAGCAAGCAAGTTGGTTTGTTTTTGAAGAAGTGGTGGTTGTTTTCTGTATACCAATATCATCTATTTTCTGCCTCTCTTCTCTCTCAGGGATGGTTTGCGCTCGGCAGCATTCAAATTCAAGGTGATACCAACAATTAGAAGATACAGGTTGGTATATACATAGGTCAATACATGGGTCAAAAAATCTTCCAAGACTTGCCACTGTGCAGGAACTGCCCTTGCTGTATGGGACTTAGGTAGTTTCCATGAGCAAAATACGATCTGGATAGGACCACTGCTCAGGATAATAATGGAGTTGTTGACTCCTTAAAGTGCTATTTCACCAGTGCTTTAGCCTTTAGCACAGATTGCGCTAAAGTGCTGGGGAAATAGTACTTGATGGAGTGGATTGGCATTGTAAGGCAATCATTGTAAGTTTTGCTTCGTTTGTTTTGCCAAATTGGTGTGAGCTGTGCTAGGGTGGACTCGTCCCAGCACCATGTGGTTGAGCCCCCTCCCTTTCTACGCCTGTGGTGGAGGTGATCGTGCCTGGGAGCTTTGAACCCCACTCTTGGTAAGGCCCGGAATGATGAGATTGAGAAAGCGCCCGTCTGCAAAGTATGGCAGCAGGCCAGACGAGTCACACCAGCCATATAAAATTCTTTTACCTCCAGCCTCCAAAAATTCACACCAATCTGCCACATACCAGGGGAAAAAATGCACCCATTCCTACCCCCACAATGCAATGCTACCTCAATCATCAGTCATTTAGTTAAGGACTTTTTATAAGGCCCCTTCCTGTGTCTTAATAGCCATTCAGCCATTATTTGTTTAGTTTAAGTGTCACCACCTCGCACCAGTCTTGCAAATTTGCACCAGGTTGATAAAATTCGCACCACTCGGTCCTGTCTCCAAGGGCACTCGCACTGACGAAATCTCGTCGAAAATGCCATACTTTGCACACTGGGAAAGCGCCCTTGATCCTAAGTTCCTCCACCATTTGAGCTTCCCTAACTAGCCCTGTAGGATGCTGCCCTCTGTGCTTTTCTGTCTGTTTCGTAGGATTGTGTCCATCCTGCATGTTGTGTTGTGTTGTTGCAAATCAATGTGAAAGGCTTCAAGCATCGCAGTAGGCCAGAAAAGATGTACCAGCAATCTAGAATTCTCACATATGTTTGCACTGACAGCAACCTAAAATTTGCATAAATCTCCAATAAACTTCAGAGAAAAATGCACCCACCCCAATCTACATGATGCAATGCTACCTCTGTAATCCCCCTCCCTGTGTCTTTACCACTGTCCATCCACTCATATTCTGTACATCTTCTCCCAACTTACCACTACTCCTTGCTCACCTGCTACCAACCACTGTAGAAACTTTGAAAAATATGGCCTTGAAGTGTAATGGAATTTTGTCAGATTTAATGTGTAAATTTCTCTTGATATAAAGTTTTACCTACTTGTCTAGAGGATGCTTTGGTTTTCACTGCAAGTGAACTGGTTAATCTACACCTGTATTCACAGCATGAAGCAGCATCACATTGCTTGCTTACTTAAATTTGTTTGCATATTTCAATTTATTCAATTTATTGCACCCAATTGACAAATCAGGTGCCAGCCTCCTCACTTATACAACAACCATCTCTATGTAATTTAATAGTATTATGAAGGAACCAGTTAACCTTAGCATACAACCTTGATCCTGGTTCAACGACAGTTATTCCTCTTGGCTATTCAGCGTGCGTCCGTCTAATTGTCAGGACACCACTAGCTGACCAGTTGGGTTATACGATAGATGACCGTTTGCGTTGCGGGCACCGCCTCGGTAGCGCCGCCTATTGGTCGGTGTGCGCTGGTAGATGGCACGGCAGGCTCTGCCAGGCCATTGGCCGTGCGGCCGGCTGCTGGTGGTACCGCTGCTCAGGCTGGCGTTGGGCGAACTACTGAGTGCTGGGGCACCCCTCCCTCCTCCTGCGGCCCTCCCCGCCAATAGCTGCTGCAGTATCCACACAAGTGGCGGAACAGGGTTGTGTCGCCTCCCCGTGTGCCCGGAGGTTTCACTGTGTCTCCACGAGTCGGGGCGTGTTCGCCCAGCTTGTACAAATCGGGGCATGTTTGTGAGCTTTAGGGGCCCGCCCCGGTTGCATTGCTTATGTTCGTTTTACTGTACAGTGTCGTGTATTAGTATCAATATATGTCAATAGATTCAAATGATATTCCAACAAAATCACAGTACAAAAACAGGCCCTTTCTTGCTCTGATAGAGAAAAACATTACCCACCATCTTATCTATTTTCTTGTGTCAGTTCCCTTACAAGCTGTTGATAGTGGTAGCAGTTATTTTAAGCAGAACTATAATATCTAGAACCCACAGTATTTTGTAATGTGCCATATCATTTTGCTTCAGAAGCAGGACTTGAACATGCCAGCAGATTTGATATGTAATTTGATCATGAAGTGCTGGTGCACTGCCTCACACTGTGCCATTGTCCATATAAAGGGGTAGGTACTGATAAAGGAGAAATAATTTCAAAAGCTGTTTACATTAAGGTATCAGTCTCCTTGATGCTACTTGGAAATGCACCTTGATCCCCTCTATTTTGCATGCAAGTTACAGATGTGGGGTATGAAAATGTTGTCTAGGTCACTGCAGACAATGCCTAGGTTGCTGTAGACATCTGCTGACAGAGTGCCCGGCCTATCAGGGTGCTTGCCAGAGAAGATAGGGTCCTGCAACCACACAACATACAATCAACCAAAATCTGGTTGTTCCTTTTGGAGGTGGGGAGACTTCCGCGATAGCCGCCCTGAGTACTGGCTAAGAAGAAGAAGCATATCAATGGTCGGGAAAATACTATAATTGGAGTAGAACAAACATAAGACTACACTGAGTGCAATAGTCTCCCTCTTCACCCACGTCAACGCCGGGAAGAAAGCATTTCGAATTCGGTGGAGTTGAGAGTAAGGTGCGAGTGAAAATGATGCTCAAAGTGAACAGATTAACCTGCTCTGTCAATCCCTATAGTATGCATGATTATCTTAACCTTGATTCTCTGACTTGCGGCCAGTGACAAAGGCCCACATTGGAAAACATATTCATTTGCGACCTTCTATATTCCGGGAAAAGCTCTGCATCTTGTGCTGAAATTAAGTTGAATGTGCTGAGTGTGATAAATTGCCGCTGCCACTTACGTCGAACGTCGGATAGAGCCAATGTACATTTGAAAGGCGGCTGGAATGTGAAATAATTACGTAATCTTCAGCTCCCTCCGTCATAAGTACCTGAGGGCTCTCCAGGAAAACATTCAGCTGCAGAGGACCTTTAGTTTATCATATGACCAGTCGGAGAGATGCCTGTTCGGACAGATCAGTGTACATTCAAGATGCACTGTGGTGATACTGGACAAAAAAAGTATGGGGTAGAGATGAGTCGCACGGAGCAGAAGAAAGTGTGCCGGGGAATTTACGGCTATATGAAAGCATGGTGAACTACATTGGTACATGATAGTACAGATAGTACATATCCGATATATTTTGCTCACTTTCTTCGTTAATTCTCTTGTATTGCAGTTAAAGGGACGAACATTCGAAGACATAAGAGTTCATGTGGCTATTTTCTCGCGTGGATTATTGCACAGTTTTTGACAGTCTGTATGTGGCTGTATCCGACTGTATTGGGAGTAAGAAAAGAAATAAATTTGAGTCTATGACAATTGTTTGCTGTGGTTCATCTCTCAGTCCACACTTTCCGTGTTTTCCGTTAACGATCCTCACCCATCAGCCTCTCCTCTCCCCTCCCGGAGCCATAGCATATAGCGGACCCCCGCTGCGGCCGGAATTGGGCAGTTCATCTTGTTTTTGTGATTTCTTTTCTCGATGGGTTCGAATTGGGCTTGGACATTAAAAAATGTTTTTTGTGTAGATTGTAACGTTTTATAAGATATGCGATAGTAAAGATATACAAACATGGAACTTGTTTTGAGAACCAGCATTTTGTAGTTGATTTTGTCATCAAAACAATTTTGCAAGTGTAAAGTAAATAAACATATAGAAAGTAAAGGCAGACATCGCTGCTTTGAGAAAATAAATGCAAAAATCGCAACGATTCTAGAGAAAAATTGAGACGAGGAAAGCCGTTACAAGCAAAATAACAAACTATTACATCATCATATAACGTAAACGGTAAGGGCTATGAATTTAATTTCCCCAGAAAATAATCTAACTGAGCTGAGCTTTAAAGATACATTGATTGCAATCATCTTAAAACCCAATTAAACAAAATAGAGCATTACGATGGAAGTTTAAATTTAAGTGATACCTGACCCAGACCGGGTCGTATGGCCACAATGCATAGGAGGGCAAACATTAGTCATCAGCTTCAAAATCAAAACTTTATCTTTTGTCAATTTGAAGTCAAATGAGTATGGCCTGCTGTAGTGACTTCAGCAAACCTTCCTGAAGTTGCAAGCGATGTGGTTATGTTATTTTGTGGAACGTTGCAAGGGCACATGATCTGGGATGTGATCCGACTTTGCCTTCAACTTTACTAAAATTGTAGTGCTGGAAAAAATGAGTGTCTGATATTTATATTTGACTTATGATTGGTCAGTCGTACAGATGAACTGAGCATGTTGATTAATCACACAATAATTGACACTGTTTTATGTCTGGTATGGATGTCGAGGGTCCGAGCGTGGCTGTTTCCTTCCAAACACCATTTTTTGGCAGGAACAATGGATTTGGCACATGCGTCTGCCCCACTTTTTTCGCGCAAATGACCAACTAATGCTGCAGCCTGCGGCCTGCTGCTCTCTGCACCGTCATTGGCGGCTAGGGTTTATCTGGACCGAAGGGCAGCTGCAGCAGGGGCAGGGACGGATCCAGGGGAAGAAGAATTCCCCCGTGTGTGGAACTGACCCCCCCTCGTGGACGTGGGGTGCCCTGAACGCGCTTAAAATGCAGTTACTGCGATACAGGCACATAACAATTGACTTGAGAAGGTGATCCTGGTAGAGGAGCCCGATTTCGTCGCGTCTCCCATTGTTTTCTACCTGTCTACTGGAAGCTGCGGACTTCTGCTGGACTATTTGGACGCCCTTTTATAATAGGTAGCGGCGCCCCATTGCCCAACTTTTCTGCGGTTCTTGGCAGTATAAATTTCGAAATGCTTGTACGTTAAAAACGAAAAAAAGCTCCGGAAGGGCACCTTGGAGTGCCAAAGGTCCTTCGAGTGGTATAAGGAGTGCCCCGGAGGCTCCCCCTTTCCGAAATTCTAGATCCACTACCAGGCAGGAGACCCTGCATAGATTGAATCGCCCCCGGAACCGCTGTGGTTCCCTCCCGGTTTAGACCGACAACCCTCAGCCGGTGGGGTACGGACTGCGGGGCTCTGAAAACCTGCTGCAAGCCGGAATACCCTCCACCTACTTGCCTTTGGCGAGTCGTTATGGGCCCGGTGCTGTTTCACTAGTCGGAGGATCGCTGGGTGGGCCGGGGGAGGCGTGATTCATCACAGAGAATTGCCGCCCACTGCGCCGCCCAGTGCCGTTCCGGGATGAACCACTGGCGTGTATTGAATGTATAAACGAACACCAGCGTCGCGGCGTTCCGTATTAACGCATTACGTATTTTTGTAATACGCATTAACCCATTATATCCCTGTATTTACCTACACGAACTGATCCTAGGCTGCGTGCTGGTATGACCATAATTCCTCAACTCTTGCTCTGGCCTGGGAGGATTATCTCAGTCGTTGGATAAGCCACTTTAGAAATAGGAAGTCGATGGAGCTGCATTTAAATCATGATTTGAGATGTGCCTTTTTCTGAAATAGGTAGCAATGGATTTGCAGTGGAACTAAAGCTTCAGCTCGCAGAATTACTGATACCCCTGGTGCCTTCGTGACATTATATCAGTTTCAGATTTGTTGTTTAAGAAACTCTTGTGCATCTGGTGTGGTGTTTCATATTTGGAGGAAATGTCACGCCAGTTTACCTGGTATGAGTCCCCAGGCCGCGTTAGGTGACCAGGATTTGGAACTGTAAGGAAATGTGCAGAAATGAGCAGGCAGAAGACGCGTCAACTTTGGCAGTGTTGCACACTTTTGTTCTCTGATCTCCCCGCAAAAGCCTGAGTGGATTTGTAGACACTCTATATAAGTCGCGTGCTGAGAAAATTAACGGTGATAACAGGGAGGATGACAGTTTGGTGTGGCGGCAGGACTGTGCTGGAGGGGGCAGCATGAGTAGCGGCCGCTCCCGGGGCAGCGGCCCGGAGCCGGGCCGCGAGGGGGCGCTGGAAGAGCCCAGCCTGCTCTTCCAGCGCCTGGAGCAGGCCTGCACAGAGGAGGCCGATCACATCAAGGACCTCTTCAAAGACAACCTGCGCTCTCTTTCAGGTGAGCAAACGGCTGGTGCTCGAGGTCCAGTGAGTTTTTCTGATCTTCATGTTTGTTTTTGTGGTCTGTTTCAGGGGCTTATCTCCACTATAATGTAAATGTATCCGCTTTTTGAGCTGTCTAAAGCCTCGTCACTTTTTATGTTTGCTGTTTGCAACGCAGTTTTTTTTGTTGTTGCATTTTTGAATCCAATCTCCTTTCAATGTTCCAGAGATACAACGATGAAACCGGGAAATACGTCAAAGAAGAGAGTCATTTCGCCTCACTCCTGAGTAGTAAATGCATGGCTGTAACAACCACATTATTGGATACAAAATACTGTTCGCGTGAGGTGTGATGAAATGTATGCTAAATTTTTGCATTTGAAACCTTAGATCAGGTAGAATTGATCGTGCCCACACCTGACGTATAAGTGTAATTCCAAGTCCCATGTGCCAAGTCCCTTTTATGTACGGTGCCGTGTGTCCGCAGGCGAAGCATGGCTGTTGAACGGCCTGATCGACTACTACGTACACACGGGCTCGGCCCGCTGTCTGGAGATCCTGCTGTCCTGCGGAGAGGGCAACTCGCGCGCTCTCATTGACAGGTCAGTTGTCGCTAACGGTCACGTTAAAAGAAGGCAGCTCGCTTCGTCCATTGGTCTCAGCTGTTACTATTTAGCCAGCTCATTCATGAAATGAGCAAACGTATAAATTGTCTCCGGTTTCTCATCGTTGAAATTTAACTAAGCATACAAACCTCTAACTGAATGCCTAGACCCTTCTAGTCGTAGGTCGTTAGAAATATTTAATAGTCCTGATCTGCCATGGCTCGCCTTCAGCAGTTTTGAATATCACTTTTCTAATAATTAGATACCGCAGCAACAAGACGGTAGCACGTCCTGCCGAATGGTGGCGGACCGTCGCTGTCATGCCCTGCTGTTGTTCCCCATCTCCCCTCTGCTTCTATCGAGTCGTAGTCATTCGCCTCTGGAGGGTTCCGAATGTCGCCAGCAGTGGCGCCCGTGCTCGGCCCGCGTGTGTAACGGCGCGGCGTCTCCCGCTGGCCAGGCTACACCAGCTACTGAAGTCCAGCGGCCAGCGCGGCGCCGGCCTCCGCCTGCTCGGCTACTACGTCCGCAAACACCCCGTCTGGCTCCGCAAGGTGGTCACCCAGTCCAGCCCCAGCATCGTCAAAGACCTCTTCCGCATCATCAAGGTCGGTGCTGGTCCTGCGTGCCGTGGCAGATGGGACGAAACCAACAGCGCTGTGTGTAACTTGGCCGTAGCGGTGTATGGTACCTGCTTAGTTCTAACAGGTCTGGGTACATATTGAAAGATTGTTGCACGATTGCTTTTTCGGATTCGACGCCTTTCAGAACTCCCTGGATATTAGCAACTCGCACAATGCTGTTCCGAGAGGGCACAATGCTGTTTGGAGAGGAAATGTAGCTATGAACTGAAAGTTCCCTATTGTGGCGCTTCTGTGCCACTGTCGGCGTGCTGCTTCTGCGTTGGGTGTTGCGTAACACCACTGCCGTTTGGGCACGTTAGAATGTCTTGGGAATCGCCTCTACCGTGAGTCTAGTCGTGTCTTACATCTGTGCCCTTGCCTGGGACCTTGTCTAACGCCCCCTTCCCCGTCAGTCGTCAGAGTGTGAGGTGCAGTGCATCATCTCCGCCTCCCTGGTGCTCACCACGCTGATGCCCATGTTCCCGGTGGCTCTCATAGACCACATCCAGGAGCTCTTCCAGGTGCTCAGGTCAGTACAGATCCTGACTGTTATGAGTGAGCCTGCATCCGCCCCTGCACAGGTCGGCTGATGGTGCCCCGCAGTCTGAGGGCGGTCGAGGAGTCTGTCTGGTGGTGCATGCTGCCGTGTGTGGTTCCGTCTGTGTCCGGCAATACATTACATGTGCAGAAGAACCAAGTATTTCAAAGCCCAGGATCATAACACTGACTAGAACCGGACCACTGTAATGAACGTATGGTGTCCGCTCATTACCGCGGTCCCATGAATACGGACGGCTGCCGCTCAATAATTCTCTATGAGTATATGCTCACCGCAGCAATGCTTCGACTGGTAGTTTTGCCTCGTTCGGGACCACCTGTTACCTGCACAACTGGTGCTTGTTTTCCTAACAGCGTGTGTATAGGAAATAAAGCAGTGCTGACTGCGGACTGAGCAAATGGTCAGCTGTCTGCAGCCGTGCCCAGTGCCGTGTGCAGTGCAGGTCTCGGGTGCTGATCCAGTGCCGTGTGCAGTACTGGGGTCGGATGCTGACTTGTGCCGTGTGCAGTACCGGGGTGGGATGCTGACTAGTGCCGTGTGCAGTACCGGGGTCGGATGCTGACCTGTGCCGTGTGCTGACAGCCGTCTGACCAGCCTGGTGTCCACCCCCGGCTCCCACCTGGGCCGTGCCTACCAGCTGCACCTGCACGTGGCCACCTACTCCTACTTCGTGCGCGTGTACGCCATGTACCCGTGCAACCTGCTCAGCTTCCTGCGGCAGCACTATGGACAGCGCGACAACCTGCCCCTCTTCAACCGCACCATACGGGTAGGTCGGGCCCACGTCCCAGTCCCACTGGCGCTGGTAGGGAATGACGGTGACCGTGTGACCTGGCGTGCACCAAAGTGAAACTCAGAGACTGCCGGCAGACATGTACTGTTTGTGGGTTGCACTTGTGGCCTGGGAGCTTATACATGTTCTGTGTTTGATACATGCATTCTTTTGGCGCTTTCTCTGCGTGCCTTGCATATGAGCTGAGGGTAAGTACGTCAGTGTGCTGTATCGTTGAGTCCTGTGGGCGAGATAACCGTGCCTTTCATATGAATGAGGCTGCTGTGGCCGACCATAAGGTATGTCACTACCCCGTGTCAGTGTTTGGTACAGATGAGGGAGGCTGCGGTGTGTTTGAGGGTACGCCAGTGCACGTTGTAAGCAGGTGAGACCAGTGTGGTTTCCGATAGAGGACACCAGTACGCCGTGTGAGTGAGTGAGCCGTGCCTGGACCACGGCAGCCGCCGCTGTGTTGTGTTTGTGAGTGGGCCGTGCCGGGACCCCGGCAGCCGCTGCTGGACCACGTGCGCATGCACCCTCTGCTGGTGACCGGCTCCAACTCCACCGAGACGGCGCCGCAGCGATGGCAGCGCAAGGAGACGCACGACATCGTGGCCGAGTGCTCCCACTTTTCTCTGGACCTGCTGGAGGCGTCGCCCATGGATAACCTGGCCGGGCCGCTGTGGAGACTGCGGCCTGCCGACCACAGCGCAGGTAGGCAGGGACCTGCTGTACCAATATCTGGGCCTTCAACCGGGAAGTCTGTGAGTGTTAGTATGTGGAGCTTCAGGCTGAACGAGTTTTACTGTATGAGCTAGTCAGTATTAGAAATTGAGGGACATTTTTGTCTTGCGTTAATTCGGTATGCTGAGTAGCTACCAGGCCTGTCTTTCGTCCTCCTGAAGTACCTGTACACAATTTCCTCTGGGCATCATCTATTTACCTCTAAAAACGGACGTGTGTTCTCTTTAGGTTGACCCATCAGGAGGGAGCCCACTTCACTTTTGTGTGTATTTCGAGTCTGACATCACGCCGGCAGACGCGCTGGGCCCGACTGACCTGGGTCTGGAGGACGTGGAGACGCTGGGCATGCACGACATCCTGTGGTCTCCGGTGGCCCTGAGCGGCGCCCCGCGGCCGCTGCCGGCCGAGGGCCCCGACAGCGCCGGCTCCTGCGAGACAGCTGTGGAGGCCACGCCGGACACCACACCGGCGGCCACGCCCTCCGTCACCCCGCAGCGGGTCAGTGGTGCCCCTCCGCACTGTACGCCCTCACAGCGGGTCAGTGGTGCCCCCTCCGCACTGTACGCCCTCACAGCGGGTCAGTGGCGCCCCTCCGCACTGTACGCCCTCACAGCGGGTCAGTGGTGCCCCTCCGCACTGAGTCCGTATTACGCCTTGACAGCGGGTCATTGGTGTCCCTCCTCCGCACTGGGTCCGTATTACGCCCTCACAGCGGGTCAGTGGTACCCCTCCACACTGTACGCCTTCACAGCGGGTCATTGGTGTCCCTCCTCCGCACTGAGTCCGTATTACGCCTTGACAGCGGGTCAGTGGTGTCCCTCCTCCGCACTGGGTCCGTATTACGCCCTCACAGCGGGTCAGTGGTACCCCTCCGCACTGTACGCCCTCACAGCGGGTCAGTGGCGTCCCTCCGCACTGGGTCCATATTACGCCTTCCCAGCGGTTTAGTGGTGTCCCTCTGCAGCAGGGTTGGCATTTTTGCCAGTTGAGAGAGGTTTCTGTCGCCAGCCGGTTTTTACCGGTTTAAACCGGCAAAAAGCGGCAGAAAGTGGCAAAAACTTGGGGAGGCCAAATTTTCCATTATTCATGGAAACTCAACTTAAAGCGTTTTCCAATAGTTGTTACCAACATCATGTAGATAATTACACTGTATTTCCAGTATTCTGATCATCTTATTTAGCATTATATATTTTCTAGTCTAAGTCTTAAGCCTCAAGTGCAGCAAACGTATATAGGATCGCATGCCATCCACAGTTCATTCAATTCAATTGCTAATCCTCGACACTATTATCAGCTGAATCAAACAGCTGCAAATTCTGATGTCTGGTGGTAGTCTAGATGAAATAAGGTGGTTTTCATGACAAGAGAGTTAAGACGATCGAGCTCAGTGCGTTGCGGTCTCCGATGCATTTCTCAATCCGAGGCAAGGCAAGCGCGTTTTTAGGTGCATGACATATTACTGCGAAGACGGTAATTATTTTACGTGTCTTATTTGGTGACACTTTTGAGTCTTCCAGAACGCCGGACAGTGGCAAACATTAGAAAGGGTACAAGCTGGGGATTCCCAAGCCCCTCCGAGTGCCTGGTGTACTGCATATTTTATGGAGAAGGACATTATTTCAGCCTGAATACATGGAAACTGGAAACTGTATTATGAGCAGTACTTTTGAGCTTCTGTAAGCTTTACTTGAAGATACAAGTGAAGATACAACATTGACTGACCTGTTCTGGTTAACAAATTCACCATTTTCAGACATTTTGTCTTCTCGAAATACTTAGTTCGTCTCCACTGATCATAAGCTCTCAAACCTAGTGGCTTGTACCCCCAGTGGTCGGTTATACCATACATTTATCTCTTGGCAGGTGCGCTCCTAGGATTATTGTTTGGGGGCGGCAGGCTGATGAGGGGAGGGGCGGCATGTCACGCGCAGTATTTATTTCCCGGGCAAGGGGTGGTAGTTTCGGAACAGGGGTGGTTTGAATCACATATTGGGCGAATGCTTCAACACAAAAGCGGCACGCTTGGGGCAGGGAAGGCAAGGTGAAAGTAGAACTGATACTAAAAGCCAGATCAGGCTCATTTCTGCCCTACATGGGCGCCTGCGGCTGCCCCTCCCCCTTGGGTGGGCTACTGTCTCTTCGAATGAAATATCTGAAATAAAAATATATCCAAAAAATGAGATCTGCTTCTGCTGCAACCAACCAGAGGTTCGCTGGTATCACATCGATAATATATATGTTAAGGAAGTGTCTGCCGCGAAAGTGAAGAAGGCATCGAAGTATCTGCTGTGGTATGCTGCCAAGAGCTATTGCTAATACTGTTGACAGTCGCACTGATGACGCTATCGATAGCTGATTTAGTGTGTACCACTGAATGGATCACCGACTTGGTACCGACTCGTGACAGACTCTAGTAGATAAAATAAGGTCGAATGGATCAAACTGTTGTTCAATATCTTGCAATTAGAGAACAAATCTTTATATTGACATACCTACATTTCTGATGTGGTATTTCACTTGTGGCGTCATCTGAAATGTATGTACCCGTTCCTAACTAACAGAAGCAACGCCACTTCATTCATTGTAAAAACCCTTCATATCAGAATGGTGAGGTCATTGGGGGATCCAGGTGGTCCGTTTGGGGGCGGGGCAAACTGATCGGCAAAAAGCTGATGAACAAAAAAATGTCACGGTCTAAATGAAAGCTGGTAAGATTTAACCTTCGCCCGGGTGGGGGGGGTCTTTTAGACCCCCCTCGGGTTTTTCCGAAGTGACCAAAAACGGCGGCGCGCAGCGCCGCCAAACTTGGTCTAGCTATTCCTTCATCATTTTTACATCTTTCCTGAAAATTTCGGCTCAAGGTCATATCAGGTCAGGTCACCAGGTCAGGTGAAGTGACCTCACCTCAAAAATACTTAGGACGGCATAACTAAAAGAAGGGTTAATTGATCAAGTTGAAACTCATACCACATCTTGGGCCCACCAGGAGCTACAACATTTGTTCCGGGATTTTCGATATTGGTGACCTAAGGTCATGTGCAGAGCATGACCTCCCCATTGACAATACATGGGGAAAATCACGAAATGAGCTTTTCTCAGTAAGTATGGATGGAATCAACTTCAAACATCGGTTGCGACTTGTTCTTAGCCCATTTCTGAAGCTGATACCAAAATTTTTGACTTGTGACCTTTAAAAGGTCACCTTAGGTCAAATAAGCATTTTTTGGTGTTTTTCTCTATAAATTTTGAATAAACTAAGATAGAGCTTTTATTTTGTCACCAAAGTGTTTGTATAGTCACTGGAAGTCAAATGATATACATCATGACTATACCAGGTCAAGTTGGGTCAGACCGTTGACCTGGGTCAGGTCAAATTCTTAAATTTGACCTGGCATAGCAATATCATATATCATTCGATTCGTATTGACGAGAGGATTGTAATGGTGCATAAACTATGGCTGTACCTTGTTTGGTTTGGAAGATATTAGCGAAAAAGTAAACGCCCTTATGCATGGGTGGCTATGGACATTCCCAAGAATATGCCCAATATGTAGTGACCTGTAGCTCCCTAGGCTTGGACCTGACACGAAAATGAATGCCACTGTAATGAAAGCGCATCTCAAGAGCTTTCGACTGGTGTTAGAAAAATGTTTCTAGCTATCATAGTTTCTGAGATATAGAAGGTTTTCTTAGTACACCTCATATTAGCGATTTTGACCTATTTTGACCTCTGGTGACCTTGATATTGACCTGACAAGAAAAATGACCGAAGTATTTTCGATATCATTTTCGAAGAGCTTTCGATTGCCGTTTTGCGCTTTTTTCTACCTCTCTTAGTTTTTGAGATCGTGGGGGGTCTTTTTTAGCCCCCCCCACCAGGGCGAAGGTGGCTCGTACCCGCCACCGGGGCAAGGGTTAACTAGTTCAGAAGGGCAAGTAGATACATACCAAACGAACAACACTGCTTCAAAATTTCTTGCTGCCGCCTGGTGCGGGGAAAACACTATTTTGGACTTTGGAGGGCTGGCCTCTTCCCCCTGGATCTTCCAATGGGTTGATTCCAGCCATAAAAGACCATTCGGTTCAAACGGATTATTGAAGTTGTGCGACAAATTGGAAGAAGAGAGTGCTAAAGCCTCCCAATACACAGTAAAATACATTCATATCCAATGCGAATATCAGCTAATATTTAGTATTTCATAGTTTTTGCCACTTTTTGCCACCGGGTTTATACCAGCCGGTTTAAATCGGTTTAAACCAGTGGTTCAAACCACTTTCTGCCGGCTGCTGCCAACTCTGCTGTGCAGTGGGTCCGTATTACGCCTTCACAGCGGGTCAGGGATGTCCCTCTGCAGTGGGTCCGTATTACGCCTTCACAGCGGGTCAGGGATGTCCCTCTGCAGTGGGTCCGTATTACGCCTTCACAGCGGGTCAGTGACATCCCTTCGCACGGGGTCCGTATTACGCCTTCACAGCGGGTCAGGGATGTCCCTCTGCAGTGGGTCCGTATTACGCCTTCACAGCGGGTCAGTGGTGTCCCTCCGCACGGGGTCCGTATTACGCCTTCACAGCGGGTCAGTGACATCCCTTCGCACGGGGTCCGTATTACGCCTTCACAGCGGGTCAGGGATGTCCCTCTGCAGTGGGTCCGTATTACGCCTTCACAGCGGGTCAGGGATGTCCCTCTGCAGTGGGTCCGTATTACGCCTTCACAGCGGGTCAGTGACATCCCTTCGCACGGGGTCCGTATTACGCCTTCACAGCGGGTCAGGGATGTCCCTCTGCAGTGGGTCCGTATTACGCCTTCACAGCGGGTCAGGGATGTCCCTCTGCAGTGGGTCCGTATTACGCCTTCACAGCGGGTCAGTGACATCCTTCGCACGGGGTCCGTATTACGCCTTTACAGCAGGTTAGTGGTGCCCCTCCGCACGGGGTCCGTATTACGCCTTCACAGCGGGTCAGTGATGCCCCTCCCGCACTGGGTCCGTATTACGCCTTCCCAGCGGGTCAGTGGTGTCCCGCCGTAGCGGATCAATGGGTTCCTTCCCAGCCGGTGAGTGGTCCAAACTCCTGAAAGCAAGAAACAACCCGCATGAGCTGGTTCATGACTCGGGTGACATGTATGTACACACATGTCAGTTCTGGTCAGTGCTTAAGTGCAAATTTCGGGCTCGCCTTTTGCTTGGAGCTTGTACATAATGTCTTCGCGCCGTTTGCTGCTCTGCGCTGTTCTGCGCGTGCAAGGGGCCGTGTTTCCATGGGTGCTGACCGGGCAGGCGCTGCCGCAGGATCTGGAGAACCCGCCGCTGGTGCGTGCGGCGGCGCCGTCTGCCGCCTGTGTGCAGGCGTCGCGCGCCCTCTCGGCTGTGGTGGCCGGCGGCGTGGCCAGACCCCGCACTGCCGACTCCATACCCTCCTCGCCGCTCAAAAAGGCGCCCGCCAACTTCAGGTGAGTGCCTCTGCCGCGTCCGCACTGGTCCTCCCGACACGGAGCCGCCCGGGGGTGGATCCCAGCTGAGCCCGAGGTGGTGTGGTGCGGGCTCATTGGATTGCGGGCAAAATTCGAATTCAATTAGATGCTGCAGCGTGGAATCGTAAAGATTGGCGCCGTGCAAGCTGTGTTGTCCACTGTGTTTAGGAATATGAGTGCTGTTATCTACATACACATAATATATTGATGTTTTGTATGAGTAGTGGTGGTGGTCGTCCTTGTTTTAGTTCTAGGTTCATATATGCCAATTTTGTTTAGAACTGAATACGACATTTCGTACGCTGGTTTAAGTCAGTGAAATGGTGTACATTTGTTGTAAATGCATCCAGAGGGAGTGCCAGCTAGGGGCAGGTGCTTCCCCCCTGCATCTTACCTTCCTGTTGCCCCACCGAGATGCGCCTCCCAAGCATGGGTGGTAACTCTCATCATGAATGTGCCACATTTCCTTCACACATCCCATTTCTCTTGAAACGTCATTTCTGGGCGAATGATAAACCGATGTTTTCTTTGTTATGTTCCATCGCCTTATATCCTTGTCCAAATCCCATAATACAGAAACCAGTGAGAATACGGAGCTGACTTTGGAGACAAGGACGGGCGGTGGGGGAGGGTGGAGGGTGGGCCAGTTGGGTGCAGCGGCCGTTCACGCAGTCGCGCCCGTACCGGGGTATCGACCGTGCCGGGAACTGGCTGTGATCTCGGTCACTGCTGATGGTGGGCTATCGTGGCCTGCCGGCTCCAGCGCTCTCATTAGTCGTCACGTGAGCTCGGGTCGTAACCAGACCACGTGGGCGCCGCCCCTGGCGGAGAACGGAAGCTCGTGTCTGGTGTCGCTGCTTTTCGGCTGGGACCTTCACACATTACCCAAATATATTTTTTTAACGTAAAATTCGGAGTGATTACCAGCACGGTCGTAATGTTAACGTTTTATGTTTACCTTTTTCATCCTGCACTCTCATTCCGCATGGGCTCATTGCGGAGTTACACTAATTGTTTTGATATATATATATATATATATATATATATATATATATATATATATATATATATATATATACAGGCGTCAGTTTGTGTTTTAGTTTTCTTGTTGCTTCTTCAAAACGTCTTCGCCTTGTGCACGCGTGTCATGAGATCAGGTGTAATCCACTGAAGTTCGAAGTCGGATCGTTGAGCGTCTGAGGAAACTTGTATTGTCATAACTGGCTCGGACTAAGACCATTAACCAATATCGGGTTATAACCACCCTTCGAGTCCGTGTGCAAGTCTTTTATGGTTGTATAAAGCTGAAAATGTGGGCCGGGCATGACATCATACAGTCCTGAACCGCTCCCACTTAAATCCGTGTGAGGAAATAATGCATATTGTTTTTTCTTTTTTTTGTTTCAAACAGGCTTGTCTTTCATTCGCCAGCGTTTCTGCTTTGTGTCCAAGTGATTTGTTTTGAACCTGATAAGTTTGTAATACCAAACATACATGTATTCGTCGGCTCCTGTTTCTGCTGAGAATCTGAATGAGGACCCCGAGCGTCACTGGTAACGCTGTGGACGGACGGCTGTGGCAGGTTCGGAGAGGCAGAGATGATGCAGTCCTTCAGCAACAGGATGGGCCAGATCATGGGGGAGCGGCCAGACGACGGGGGTGAGTCCCTCCCGCCCCCGGACCGCCCCCGTGCCGCCCGCCTGCCGATACGCCAGATACGCATGCTTTACGCTGGGAGCCTGAATGCCGCCTGTGATTAGCTTGTCAACTGCTGTGTTCTTTTATTGCTCGTGTTTTGGTACCTCCCCCATCGAATGTCTGCTATTCTGGCTTGCCTATTAGTTTTGAAGATTATTTGGTTTCGAAGTTGGCTCGTGCAAGGCTTGCATGATATAAACTGGATGAAGGCTCTGCTCATTTTTAAAGAGTGTGTTTTTTTGTAATTGATCGGGCTTCTGAGTTCGCTGACTGACGGCTTTTTTAAGATTATATTGCATCCTCCCCAAGGCTGTGCACAAGTCTGCCCAAAAGTATCCACAGCACCCGGTGAATAAGCCTGCTCTAATGGGTTGATTCTACAGCCGGGTCACCGGCGCAGCCATTTTGTTTTGTGGCAGGTTACAAATAAGCACTGCTAAGAATAAGCTCTCGCACCTAACATTACCAAATTGAGATTACTCTCGAAATAAGATGGCTGTACAGCGTCTTCCCATAATCTTTTGGAATCGTCGGCGTCTTCGGAAATCTATGGTCTTGCACTTTTCAAAATTTTCTTTTATTTTCTTGATGGAATATCTGTACCCGGTCGCCGGTTGCAAGAGTGGCCAGGTGGTGTGGCGGTTGGTAGTTGGTTGGGACCGGGTGTGGCGGTGGTTTGCTGCGGGTGGCCAGACAGCGGCGGTGAGGTGCCAGCAGCAGCGGTACAGTCAGGCAGCTGCCCTGTCCATCAGGTGGTGACGCCGGCGAGAGGTGCGCTGCCGAGGAGGCGGCGCCGGCCCCCCGGCCGCCGGCCGGCGGCCCCAGCCGCCTCCGGGAGCGCCGGCCCGCCGGCAAAAACTCACCCATCAAACTGAAACGTGAGCGGCCGCCGCGCCGGGCAGCTGTGGTCGGTAGCTGCTGAGATGGCCCGGGGTGCAGAGCCCGTGCCGTGGGGACGGCATGGTCACTGGCCGATCACTGGCCGAACGTTCACAGGGGAAGGGACGATATAGAGCTTAACACGCCCCCGCTGGGGGGCGAAATTTGCCCCCTCCTGGTTTTCCCCAGATAGCTCAAAAACGAGCAGCCGCAGAACAACCAAACTTACAGTAACTTATCCCTGATCAATTTTACACATCTTACCAAGTTTTTGAGTTAAGGTCATGTCAGGTCAAGGAGCTATTCAAGGTCAAGTGACCCGACCTCAAAACCTAAAATCACGAGTTTGAAGCGGCGCCCAGGGAACATCAGTGAACCGATCAGTTTGAAACTTCCACAATATGATAAGGTTATTAGGGTCTACAAATATGTTATCTCGGAATTTTGATATTGTTGACCTAAGGTGGGTTCAATTTTTTGGTCACTCCATTATAAGTCTATGGTGAAAAATAGAATGGGCTCGTTTTAAAAAAATACTGGATAGATAAAGCTGAAAATCCTTAAACCGTCTATTCTTACCATGGTCTTGACCATAAAGTTGAGTTCTTGAGCATCTGACCTCTCAAAGGTCATGTCAGGTCACGGGAGCATGGAGTGATTGTTTTGTCAATAACTTCTCACTGAATTGAGATAAAGCTCCCATTTTGCTTGCATTGTGCTTATATTGTCACGGGGAGTCGATTGATATGCAACATGACCATACCAGGTCACTCTGTGACCCCGACCTAGCTCGAGGTCAGGTCATTTTCACTATTTAACCTAGCAGGGTCATATTATACATCATTCGATTCGCCACGATGAGAGGAATCCAATGATGCATCAAGATTTTCTCTAGCTCTCCTGAGGGCAGATCTAGAGAGAGAAACGTACACTGCTCTGTTGTAAGCATATGGAACCTTCTTTGACCTACGCTGACCTCAATATTGACCTTACATAAAAATTCTTCGTAAAAAATATCTTCGTATTGTCAAGAGCTTTCGAACGCCGCCCGTAATTTTCCTTTAGCTTTCGTGGGGAATGAGATACGAAGGGGGGCGAAAACGTCCCCCCAAGGGGGCGCGTCATGCCAGGGACCCCAGCGGGGCGCGTGTTAAGCGACCTTGGCCCTGTCGCTGTACATTTGTGTACATAGTGGCTTAATTTGGCCTCCCGCGTTGGTGTGTTAGGGGTGTTGTGTGCTGTATTTGCACAGTCCAGGGTCAAGCAGCGGATATAACCATGTCCGTCATAAATACCAAATAGAACATCCGTTGGAATACACGGGTATAACTGTTAATTCTGTTGAGTTGATTTGGGATTTGGATGGTTACAAGTAATATTTGCACGTCATGAAGTACTCACAGTGAGCTTTTGCTTCTAAATGGGTAACTGAAATGTAGTTGGGAAACGTTAGGCTAGGCATCCCAGCGGCTGCTTTTTGGGGTTTGGAAGACTGTAGGTGTAAACGTCAAAGGTGAGTATCTGGAGTCATGGACAATCATATCATCTGGTGATCATAAAAAGTGTCAACGATCATAAACCCAGGCTTGACTATTTCCCTCTGCCCAGCAGGACTGGTTTTGCCGTGAGAAGTGCGCTCGGCTTTGTAGGCTCGGCGCTTGGTACCCTGATTTGCTCTGTGTCATACCATGCTTTAAAACACTTGGTTTGCTTGTAATCCTGTTAAAAGTAGCTGCATTGTTTGTTAGCACCCTTTGTTCTGTTATGCCTAAAAATAGATTCAATGCTCATTTATACCATTTTCTGTGATCTAGCGTATCCTTCATTAAAGACTCTGTGTTGTTTTGAAAAATAGTTGAGAGTAAACTGGGTATTGTTTGTTCAATCTCTACTCTAGCGCATCATATTGAAGAGAAGTTAAATCATCTCTTTGGAGTGACAGGTGCCCCTGTGGTACAGCCTCCGGTGTGACACGCTGTGGGTGCCCTCGCCGTGTCAGGGCAGTGACCCTGCTCCGTGCCGCGCCGCAGTGGGCGTGGTATCACCCGTGCAGTTCTCCGAGGGGGCGCCGCCGGTGACGCGGCCGGTGCCGCGCGCGCCGGCGGCGTCCTGTGCCGACCCGGCCGCCGAGCCGGTTCACTCTGCCGAAGACCTGGAGGTGAGCGACCTGACGCGCCTGGCGGTGGCCGGAGCCGTCAGTCCTGGCGGCAGCCTCACGCCGTTCGCGTCCACCACCGCCCAACTGACGCAGCAGCACCCGCTGCGCCACCTCACCGCCCCCGCCCCCGTGCCGGCCGCCGCCACGCCCACCGCCATCCCGGGCGGACACCGGCCGGTGGCGGGCGACGATGACGAGGACGCCGATGTGTCGCCGCCGCCGCCGGCCGGCCTAGCCGCCTCGGTGCCGCAGAGTCGGTTCGACTTTGACCTGGTGCGCCACATGACGCGCTACTACAGCCAGCACGTGCTGCCGGTGCGTCAGTACCGTCGCACCTCCTCCTGCCCGGACCTGGCCGCCGCTGACGACGGCGACGACACCGCCTCGGTGGCCGGCTCGCTGACGGCGGTCAGCGGACCACGCGCCGAGGCGGCCACGCAGACTGAGGACGCCCACCACCCGGCGCCCTACGAACACCTGCTGACGCCGGCGCTGCCGCCGCCGCCGCAGTCTCCTCAGGTCAGAGGTGCCGGCCGCCGTCCATCTCCGCTGCGTCTCATCGGACGCTCGTGTTTAGTGTTTCGTACTTATTTATGAATGTCGTTTTTATCTCGTTACAATGTCGAAATTCCTATGCCCGCCTCTGTTACTTTTCAATCGTGATTTGTTGCCAGATATGTTAGCGATTCGGAATTAGCTGATACAGGTGGGTGACAGCTGCGCTGTGGTGTGCTGATGTGGTGCCGGTGCCGTCGCGGCGCAGGTGCTGCCCTCTCCGCACCAGCTGCTGCTGGAGCACGGTCAGCAGACGGGCCCCAACGGCCGGCTTCTACACGAACTGCTGCAGTACGAACGCTACAAGCGTGAGGTACACGCCCACAGAAACCGACGCCTGTTCGACCGCACGCGCGCCACCGGCCGCCTGGAGGAGGAGAACCGCGAGCTGAAGAAACAGGTCAGCGACGTCGCACGGGTGTCCTGGCCCAGGGTGCACGGCCACCGGTTTGATTATGGCTGACCTAGTGGTGCTAGCGTGATTCGTAAAGGAGCGTTGGGGGTGTTTCTAGGGTGAAACGCTGAATTAATGTGCGTCAAATAGCTGTTGATTTACACGCTTGAATTCTTGTGGATATGAAACGAATAATTTGTGTCAGAAATGTCGACTGCTGAGGTATTGTTGCAGATCTGCTTTCCATGGGGTGTGTGTGTGTTTGGGTTTGAGGATCAGCTGTTCACGTAGTGTAACAAGACCTGTCTACCCTGTGTGGTGGCTCCCCACCAGTCGTGTCAGGCTGCTGGTGGCTTCGAATACTAACGGCGATCCTCATGTTCCGCAGGTGCAGGGGATGTCTGTGGACGTGGCCGAGTGCCGGCGTCAGCTGCAGCTGGTGAAGCGGCGAGCTGAGCGGGCCGGCGAGGAGCAGCGGACGGCAGCGCGCCGGCTGGAGGAGCGGGCTGCTGCCGACGCGGCGGCGCTGGCGCAGCTCTCCACCGAGCTGGAGCAGCAGAGGCACGCCACCGGCGAGGCCAGGCGGCGGCTGTCGGAGACGGCGGCCGAGCTGGAGACGGCGCGTCGCCAGCTGCTGGACACCAGCCGGGAGCTGGACGCGGCCCGCGAGAAGGCCACCCGCCGGGCTGAGCTGCAGGTACGCACTGGACGGCGGATGGTTAGCTGGCGCCCGGTGGGTAGTGTGTATGACATAACTTTGATTCGCTGCAGAAGACGTGCGCCTGACCGGTGTCAGGTTTCAATGACCGATCCTTCCCGAATCGGCGGTTGCCAGCAGTGTTGGTTGTGGTCCATGTGCCTTCTGTTCTTCCTCGCTCCCCCGCGGCGGAACTGGTCAGTCCCGCTCCCTTGCCCTCTCTGCCTCCGCCTCTGCAGTGTTGTACCGCGGCTGACTGTGCTGGCCGGCAGGCTCGGGTGTTGGACCTGGAGCGGCGCCTGCTGACGGTGGGGCAGCTGCAGCGGCCGTGCCCGCCACCAGCGGCCGACCCTGCCGCCGGCGGCGACCGCTGGGCGCTGGCTGCTCCGCCGCCGCCGGCCGCCCCCGTCGACGAGGGCCGGCGCCGCGCCGAGGCGGTGGCTGCCGGCCTGGAGCAGCAGGTGCGGGAGAAGGACCTGCAGGTGGCGGAGCTGCGCCGCCTGCTGGAGTCGGCGCGTGTCCGGCACCAGGAGCAGCTGCAGGTACGGCTGCACCCGCCGGCAGCCACGGACTTACTCACGGACCCGCTGAACAAATCTCACTGTACTATTGTAGAATTGTTCTTAATTATTCTGGATCAACGTTTTTTCATGGCTTGCAGAAGTGACCTGAAACTGTCCCGTAGGGCACAGTGCGTTCCCATAACGAATTACGTTATTCTACAGCTGCTGACTTTAGACCTAATGTGGGCTCTGCTCAACATGAGCTCACCACGCGTGCACCACCGCTGTTCTGTCGGAAAGCGGATTGAAAGTGTGCTAAGTTTGATTTCGATTCCAAATCTATCAGATGAGCAGCCGCAGGCCACTGCCTGTTATGTAGCGACGTAGGGGCTGCGTCTTTGATGGGTGTTGTTCGGTACTGCATATGACTGTGTTGCGGCACTGTAGACGGCTGTGCTTTGCTGCTTTAACGTTATTGCTGTGCTGCGCTGCTGTATTGTTATGACTGTTCTGTGGTGCGGTACCGTTGATGACTGTGTTATGCTGCAGTACCGTTGATGACTGTGCTGTGCTGCAGTACCGTTGACGACTGTGTTGTGGTACGGTACCGTTGACGGCTGTGCTGCACTGCTGTACCCTTGACGGCTGTGCTGTGCTGTGCCGTAGTACCGTTGACGACTGTGCTGTGGTGCGGTACCGTTGACGGCTGTGCTGCACTGCTGTGCCGTTGACGGCTGTGCTGTGCTGTGCTGCTGTACCGTTGACGGCTGTGCTGTGCTGCAGTACCGTTGACGGCTGTGCTGTGCCGTGGTGCTGTACCGTTGACGGCTGTGCTGTGCTGCAGTACCGTTGACGGCTGTGCTGTGGTGCGGTACCGTTGACGGCTGTGCTCTGGTGCGGTACCGCAGGTTCTGGAAGACAGGTACGCCGCGGTTAAGCAGCACCTGCAGTCGGCTGAGACGCGCCTCCTGATGACGCCGCCCCCGCCTCCAACTCCGCCCCCGCCCAGTAGCCGCCACAGTAACGGCTCCGGCGACTCCCCCACCCGAGCTCCCAAATTTGCCAACGTCGAACCCGGCACCGCCGACCTGCGCACCGCCGTCGGCGACGACGAGAACTAGAGGTCAACAGGGTGGACGTCAACAGCGCGAATGAAGACACGTTTACAGTGAAGAGTGAAAGCAAGCTATGAGGCATTTGAGAGGGACTATTTCGAGCTTTTCGGTGAATTGATTTTGGAATCGTGATAAGAGACTTTGAGGAACTGTTCCGACGCAGGGGTATGCTCACTGAATCTGGGCTATTAATTCACCTAGTTATGCGGGGTTGTATATTGTATAGGTTTGTGAGAGGGGTGGCGAGCGGGCTTGCAAGTTTGCCAGTGGCCGATGTCTTGCTACCTGATATTTTTCGGGTGCCACCTTGTGTTAGAAGAGGAAATTTAGTTTCTTTGTTTGTTGTCGGCCTTTTCCGTTCAACGTTTCGCGTTAAGGCCCCTCTTTTGGGAAGTCGTCATTTGTTTAGCATTGGAAAGCAAATATACGTTTATCCTTTTCCCGACGCGTCTGTTATTTTCCAAGAGCCTACGAAGGAGGCTCTCGGTCGAAAGAGAACTTCTCGGGAGTAGGTGTAATCGGTTAAGCTAGCACCGATCGAGTGGGTATCTTTCAAGCGTCATTCACTGCCTCTAATCACCCGGGCTGAGCGTCACTACCGCTATTCTGGGACAGCTTCCGGGAAGTGGTGGATGCGTCCGCTATTTTTGTTAGTTGTTTTCACCAGCCCGAGCTTCCGCCTCGGCGTTTTTTCCTATGGCCTGTCCTCGGGGGCAGCTGGACCTTCCAGAGAATCGGCGCCGCACACGCGAGCCATCGCTCTTCTGAGTAATCGAGGCCAGCGGGGACCGGAAGCGGAGGGCAGGTGGTGGCTGAGACTGCGGCACGCACCGACCTGAGAGGAGGCCCGGCGGCGGCCGGTGGGGCCAGTCTGAGGGTGCCACACCTGAGGGACAGCCGAAGGCTGAGGACAGGTCACCCCGGATGGCTACAGGCGGGCTCCAGCTCCATTACATGTCGGCTGGTTTCTGGTATCGCAGACATACTCGGATCATGGGGTCAATGTGGAATTTGTTCTCCATAAACTAAGTCTGCGTCACTGCAGTGGCGGTAGTTCCAGCTTGGTGTGTAGGATATTTTGTGTAGGTTATTGTCTGCACTCCACCGTTGCCACAGCCGAAACCGCGGCCGAGGCCTAACACCTGCAGCTGTGCCGCCATGAACGTGACCGGAGAGCCGGAGCCAGAGCTGGGCGGCGTGGTATGGAGCACGCCCAAGGCGCTTCTCTTCATCTTCCAGATCGTCATCATGTTGGAGACCATCTTCGGCAATCTACTAGTAGTGGTCGCCGTCAAGGTGGAGAAGAAGCTGCAGACGCCCTTCAACTACTACATCGTGAATCTGGCCATCACTGATATGAACGTGGGTCTCTCCGTGATGTCGCTGTTCGCCGTGACCAATCTCTACGGCTACTTCCCCTTCAACAGCCTGGTGTGCGGATACTGGGTGTGGAGTGACTACACCATGACCTTCGAGTCAGTGTTCACTCTGATGACCATCAGGTGAGCGACGGAGGGCACACCCGTGGACTTAAGCTGGGTATGACATTACCTCGAGGGCGGCTACCCAGCAAAGAGTCACATTTGGACCGGATCACGTCCAAACATTCATATTTTCATACCACAAAAGAACCAAGCTTATTGACGAACCCTGCGCTTACTCTACCGCTATGCTTGTGTGATGGGCACGGATGGTAGTAACGCGTTGCCACTGCACAAGGAGCTGGCTCTGATTCGACAGATTCTGTTCTTCTCAGCGAAGGGATTAATGGAAATCACACTCGCGCCCGCTCCATCGCCTATCAGCAGCCTTAAACTTGCAGCAAAGGAGACAGTTTCAGTCGAAACCGAGCAGCGGCCCGGGCGGGGGTTGAAACAGGGAACGGCTGTGCTGTACATACAAATTTCTTACCGAGGGTCTTACAGGGTTCAGTCAGTAATGGGTCGACCAACATGGTTAGCCCAGGGCAGTGTTCAGCCTATGCCGAAGCTTAACACGCCCTCTGGGTCCCTTGCATGACGTGCCCCGCTGGGGCGTTTTCGCCCCCTCCGTATCTCGTTCCCCACGAAAGCTTAAGGAAAATTACGGGAGATGTTCGAAAGCTCTTGACAAGACGAAGAGAATTTATAAGGAGAATTTTATGTCAGGTCAATATTGAGGTCAGCATAGGTCAAAGAATGCTGCATAGGCTTACAACAGAGCAGTGTATGTTTCCCTCTCTAGATCTGCCCTCAGGGGAGCTAGAGCAAATATTTATGCATCATTGGATTCCTCTCATCGCGGCAAATCAAATTATGTATAATATGACCTTACTAGGTCAAAAGTCAAAATGACCTGACCTCGACCTAGGTCAGGGTCACAGGGTGACCTGGTATGGCCATGCTGCATATCAATCGACTCCCCGTGACAATATAAACACAATGCAAGCAAAATGGGAGCTTTATCTCAATTCAGTGAGAAGTTATTGGCAAAACAATCACCCTCTGCTCCCGTGACCTGATATGACCTTGAGAGGTCAGATGCTCAAAAACTCAACTTTATGGTCAAGATCGTGGTAAGAATAGACAGTTTGAGGATTTTCGGTCTTATCTATCCAGTATTCCCGAAAACGAGTCCATTTTATTTTCACCATAGACTTATAATGGGGTGACCAAAAATTGACCCCACCTTAGGTCACCAATATCGAAATTCCGAGATAGCAGATTTGTAGACCCTAATGACCTTATCATATTGTGGAAGTTTCAAACTGATGAGTTCGCTAATGTTCCCTGGGCGCTGCTTCAAACTCGTAATTTTAGGTTTTGAGGTCGGGTCACTTGACCCTGAATAGCTCCTTGACCTGACATGACCTTAACTAAAAAATTGGTCAGATGTGAAAATTGATCAGGAATAAGGTACCATAAGTTTCGTTGTTCTGCGTCTCTTCGTTTTTGAACTATCTGGAAAAAACCAGGAGGGGGCGAATTTCGCCCCTCCCCAGCGGGGCGCGTGTTAAAATAGGCAACTCCAAATCTGACCTCTGGACCGGCGCTCCGACGTGTTGAGGTGATATTACACCCAGAAAATATTAATTCGCAAGATAGGCAATTTGTAAAAAAAATATCGTAGACACCATAATGCGCCTCTTTCATTCTGTGGTGCTTTCAGTTCTTTTTATATACCAGTTCTTTTTACCTTTTCAAAGAAACGTTTGGATTGTGTTCCGGTTTGGAGGAAGGAAGGAGGGGACCCGCCAAATTTGGGAACCAATTTTGCCTTCAAGGCTAAGGCGACTAAAACAGCTCTCCTTGCGACGACTATTACTTAAGGACTTGCGTAAAATACTTCAGAACTTTGGATAGTGCGAGAGCAGATGGGGTCAATACAGTTTCGGCCGACAGAACAGCTAGAATCATGAAAAATATGTGGCTTTTGAAGAAAAGTGACCGGCTGGGCGTTGCAGAGCAGCGATATTGAGTGATACCACCCGCAAAAAGAAATGATATTGATCTTTCCCGTACCTACATCTTTGTCCGGCTGTGATCTAGAAACTCCCGGGCCTTGACCTAACCCGGTCTGCCCTCCCTCCAGCATTGACCGCTTCTGGTCGGTCACGTGGTCCACCCACTACCGCAACACCTACAGCACGCGCAAGTGTCTGCTGTTGCTGTGTGCCACCTGGGCGGTGGTCAACTGCATCTGGCTGCCGGCCTTCATCTATGACCGCGTGGCTAACGACTACGGCGCCGGGGAGTGCTACTGGGACCCCCTCCGCAACCGGTACCTGGTGAGAAGACCGCCGATTCAGGGCTTCAATGTTCACAAAGGCTTCCCGACGTTCTGAAGCCTGCTTCAGGGCTTCAGAACATTGGTCCAGCATAGCGGGTAATTGTCCCATTTGGACGAGATTTTCCTAACTGAACTATATAAGAATGCCCCGTTGCGAACTTGCGTTGCTGCTCCGTATGTTACGTGACCTCCCCACCTTTAATTTAGCGATGCCACCTCTTTGAATATACTATCTGCAAACAGAGAGGTTTATGGCAGGGCCTGTGATGCAGGTTCGCCCTGCTCCGGAGGGCCCTGACACGCTGATGACTCTGACGGAACGAGGTATTACGTTAAGACATCTAGTTGTCTGGTCACCTAAATTGTTATGAGATAACCAGTCCAAGGATTTCTGGTCATTAGGAAAAGTCAGATTGAAATATTTAACACTGGCAATGGAGAAGTTCTAAAGTGCCCCACACCTATTTTTCCGAGATGGCCGGAGTAGTGGCGAGTTGGTAGTGGAAAAACGGTACTTTGGTACATTTGGGACAATTGATGAGCACATCGATTGGAGAAAGAGTTTTAGAAATCGGTAGGTTTTTTTACTTTTTGACTTAAATAAGACCAATATTTTGAAACCGCCACAATCGTGCGGTACCACCACTTCACCTGCACTGTAAACCGAATGGTGACGCCATAACGTCATATTGGGATGATGCGTGTAGGTCACCTCAGATAAAAGTGAAGATCAAGATCAAAGGTTACAGGTCAAGTTCGTGACTGCATTTTCAAGGTCATTGAACCCAGTGGTTTCGGTCAGATGTCGTTACTCAGTATGATGTATATCATGCATGATGTCATAGTTAAGGATTCTTAATGTTAAATTCAAGGTCACAGGTCAAGTTCAAAAGCCTAATGTTGAGGTCAAATCCGCATTCATCGCCCAACGGTTGATATACTGCTAGTTATAGTGACATTATTGGAAATATGGCATATTGTGACGTTAAAGGCCAATTCACATTGCATGGATTTGACCCAAAAAATTTCAGAGAACATTGTGTGGGACCATGGAACATGAAGTTCATGACCGTAGTCATCAGTTTACCTATTTTAACCTTTTTTCCCGCATATCACGAATGTCTGCTCATTATTTTTGGATAGCTTCCGTGCACGTGTCTACTTCCCAAATGCCACTGTAGGTCTTCCTGGCGTACAAAATAAACATCGAAATTGTTTTTAACATTTAATCAGTCCTCCCCACACCGCCGCCTACAACTCCAGCAATTATTGCAGCAGTTTCCCCACACTCGTAAACAATGGTAAAAAAGCGAACAAGAAAATAAAGTTCAAAAGCTTAAACTTTATGTTTTTTTTTTGCTTTTTCGGTTTTTAATTACGTTTTATAGTTTTGTAATAACATGTTTTCGTTTTTAAGGACGTTTTTCGGTTTTCACTTTGTTTTTTTCGTTTTTTGTGCAGTGTAGCCTGCTCAATGTAGTTCAATGGTGCAAACTTATTTTCGGTGACGAAAAAAAAACGTCCTTAAGAAGCGAACAGTGTAGACTGCATTTAACACGACACATAATAATTAATAATATTTAAAAATTGATTGAGTTGAGTCGGGGCATACCTACAGACAAGTCTTGGAACCATATTGCCAGATAAACAGTAACACGAGACGGTTCAGATTCGAACTGGGGCTTCCGGCGGGAAAGCCAAGCACCATTACACGTCACTATCGCACCCACAGTTCTATCGGGCTACATATGTATACGACTGGACGTGGTACCAGATCGCCAAACAAACAGTAACACGCCACGGGTCAGATGCGAACCGGTGCCTTCTCATGATAGGCGATAAGACGGCGTGGTACCAGATCGCTAAAAGAAATGCGACACAGGTCAGATGCGAACCGGGGGCTTCTGCATGAAAGGCGAGCGTCTTTGCACGTCGCTATGCCGCCCAGTATCCTATCGGGCAAAATATGCAGACGTACGGCATGACACCAGCTCGACAAACAAATAGTTAAGGTCAAATTACACTGCCCACTTTTGTGTTTTTTTCAATTCTTATATATTTTCAGGGCTGCTGGGTTTTTTAGCTACGTTTTTCGTTTTCCTCCACTTTTTGCTTTCCGTTTTTTCTTCTGATATTGTTTACTTTCTCACGTCTCTTTCTGGGCCTGGTGCTGGATCTTATCGGTTACCGTGGTAAGTCAATTAAAGACTGCCCCGTCAGAAAGCAGCAAAAGCCGATACGATATATCCTTCCGCGAAACTAGAAACACCACTGGTTCCCAGATACGCTTCTTATGTACCAAAATGACACGACAGTGTCGGCAGTGACCTGAGTACCAGATGACGGGAAATGTAGGCCAGTTTAGAGCACTCACTATCTTGTGTGAATCTGAAAACCATGAATTATCTACTATCACATGATGATATAAAATACTCCAAAATAATTGTCAAGTTCAAAATCACAACAAACAAAAACAAGAATAAAAAACGTTGAAAAAAGCTTTATTCCAGATTTATTCCGAGAGTTTTATCCATTTGAACACAGCTGTCCCAAACATTTAAATATTGAGCCTACTCAACTCTGACTCAGGGCTTGGAGATTCTGACTAAACTAATCTGTTTGGACAATTGAGTCGAATTGGACTCAACCCAAACCTAGAAGTGAGTCGACTCAACTCAGACTGAAGCAAATTGTGAATTGACTGAGAGTGGACTGCCTCAATAAGTCTATTTATGGCTAGAATTTCCCAAGGTGCCTTACGTCCATAAACTCACAGAAACCGAGGTTTTTGAAACAGGTTTTCGGAGGCTCTAAACAGCTGCTTGGGACCGATTGGGACAAAAGTTTTTCAATGATTTCTTAATTGGCCACATACACATTGGATTTCCGAAAATGGATAGGAGACTTTCGAGATTGCACGAGGTTCGTCCATGCAGTTTTTTTAACGTGACGCCGTGGGGTGGGTTTTTGCAGGTCATCTATGTCGGGTTCCTAGGCTACTACCTGCCCTTCTTCACCATGATCGGCGCGTACGGCCGCATCCTGTACGTCATGCGAAAACGGGCCCGCAAGATACGGGACAGCAAGGCAGTCACCGTCTCAACTGTAAGTGTAATTTTGCACAGCTGCATTTTTGCCGGTAAGGGGGTCCGCACCGCCTTTGCTGGTACGGGGGCGGCGATTTCTCGCCCTGCCAGGGAGCGAAGAGCAGGGTGTCGTTAGACTGCCCGCTTTGATCTACATCGAAAATTTCATACAATTTTTGGTCAGGCTACTTCTGAGGTCACTAGAGGTTAAGGTATGTTCTCATAGGAACACAGTGGAAATTTACGTTTTGTGTTAAAACGGCAGACAGAAAAGAGCTATAGAAAAATTTAAGCACCATCGGAATCTACTTGTCGAAATCGATCGAATGCTATATTTTAGGACCTTGTTCAGTTAAATTTTACAGAAACTTGGCCTAACCTAATCTAGCTGTCAGGGCCTACATGGGACATAATGCATACCACTCGAATTGCAATGGCAAGCCAAACACGATGACGTCAAAATAATCGCTTGATTACCATTCTCTGGAACGTTATCGAACTTCATGCATGTACAATGGAGAGGTCATGGCCCTGAACTGGCCTCATGTCATCGATGTAACAATCCCGTTGCGCCAATTTTGACTAATCGGGAGCTTATTATTTGATGTGAATCTCACATTACTAGATTAAGCGCGCATACGGTTGCACTTGTAAGTTCGAATGATCGAATGATGTAGCAAATGAAAATATCAGGTTAATTCCTAACATTGACCTGACCTTAGGTCTTATTCTCCGAACTTATTTACGAAGTTATCGAGCGCAAGCCAGGAAAAAAGAAACAGATCGTTGGAGCTCGATGCGCTTGTATTTTTGTCTTTCAGAAAACAGGCCGGTGTGGGAAAATACTTCCTCAGTTCAGATCCGCCAGCGTTGGCTAGTGGGTATCAAAAACATCTGTCCAGTTTCGGATCCGGATATGGATCCGGACTCTGTCCTGTTGAATTAGTCGCACCAGATCGGATCCGGATTGATGGTCGCGGTGTGTGAACGGACTGGCCTGGATATATCGGGGAAGCTGCGGGTCTGAACCAGGCTGGATCCGAATCCTCTTGGCCGTGGCGTGATCTACTGGTGCTGGCAGGTGGACGGAGACAAGGAGAAGAAGACGGTGACTGTGGTGGACGAGAAGGAGGAGGCGAAGCGGAAGCGGGAGCAGAAGGCGGTGATGACGCTGCTCTCCATCATCGGCGTCTTCGCTGTCTGTTGGGTGCCCTTCTACCTGCTCTTCGTGGTGAGCCCCCGCGGACGTCAGTGGCCGCTGCCAAGGTTGTACGGGGGCTGAGATTGGTCTAGGCTCTGCACTTTGCATCTGGTTTTGGTCACAGCCAAATAGTATTCTCGTTTTGGTGGCATGATTATGCGAAACGATTTTATTTCAGTAAGGTGAGATAGTAAGTGTTGAGGTTAGTAGTGGCGGATCGGGGAGAGGCATTTACCCCCTCTCCTAAACGGAAAAGCTCCGGGCAAAACTAGTTTTTCCTCCCCCAAAGCTGTCGACCTTCTTTTGTTCCCCACTCCTTTTAAATTTATTAGTAAGGTTTTGGTGCTTCAACTCTTAACTTCAAACAGAACCAGTCAACTTCAGTGTAAAGACTGGGCCTTGGATAGCAAAAGCAAGCCTTTTGTGGGCACATCTTTGACCCCGTGACCTTTTTTCTTTTCGACTTTGGCTTGCCCCCTTAACCTACCGGCTAGATCTGCCACTGGATATTAGCATGGTCAGATAAGTTTCGATGACTTTCAATCATTATTTTTTGATTGACCTCCACAAAAAATGGTTCTCAATGTTTTGGAATCAGCCAAATTGATTATCCACTATTTAACGCTTGATCGTCGTTGAACCTGCCACAGGAAAGGATGACGTAAGTTTTCCTAGTGATACACAGTCTTTCACATATTTGTGACCGACAAAACGCGGTGCATGTTGCCAGATCAGTGCGTGGTACCCAGACTTCTTTCCCGGCTGGTTCGTTGAGTTCTCCTACTGGATGGCGTACATCAACTCGGCTGTGAACCCAGTGCTCTACTGCATCAGCAGCGCCGAGTTCCGCGGCGCCTACATCAAGGTCTTCCACCTGATGACCTGTCGCGACCCGCCCGCTGGCTGAGTTCGTCCGGAAAATCTCTTCACAAAGGTTCAACTCAGAGGACAATATTGTGGTGGCTTTTCGGAGATTTCGGAAGCAATGTGTTGTGCTTTGTAATTTCTGATACATGGGCATACGTTTTTCTGTAAATAGAAGATAAGTCTGGCCACCTGTATAGGCGGGTTCAGGGTTGCCTATCGGGGGGGGGACACATGGGCGGTGGGGGCGCCATCCAGATCAGGGGCACCATTTTTGGCCGGAAAAGGCTATTCGGTGGGCGCCAAATCCTATCGTGGGGGTGCCGATACTCGCAACTTGGGTGCGGCGAGGGGGTGGGAAACGAAATTTCAGAGGGGCGCCATCGACCTTTCAAGGGGTGCACGTGATTATTTCAGGGGGTGCCAAGGGTCGATCGGGGGAATAGTTCCTCTTGCTCCCCTGGATCCGCCTATGGTCGCCTATATAGAGAATAGTATATTCGTTATTGCAATGGAAGTGGTGTAGCTAGTTGAGGGTTATACCACTGATATGGTCTATGAGAATGGGCCATTTTTTCAAAGCCTGCAAATCAAATGTTTACTGTTTGTAAATAAGTTATTTGTGAAGAGGAAAACGGATTAGGAGGAAACTCCGTGGATGTTACTAATGTTACTATTCTTTTCGGGGGTGCTCGGAGACATATTCCAACCTACGTGTATAACTTATTCATGAAAAATGCTACGAACAAATAGAGCGGGAAGTGGTGCGACCCGCTAACAAAGTAACAACACCTAACTGTTCCATGCTGTGAAGAATTAACAAGTGCACTGGAAGTGGGGAGGGGGAGGGTTTGGAGCCCCCCTCCACCTATTTTTCATAGGTGGCCGGAGAACAGTTAACAGCCGAAAAACGCTACCTGGCTACAATTGAGAGAATTCAACGGCGCGGCGATTTGTTCGCTTGCATCATGGACCGACTGTTGACATTATAAGGCCATATAAACTAGATTATATGTCAGGGTCATCCCCAATGAAAGTCAAGATCAAGGCCATAGGTTAAAGTCATATCAGCATTCTCAAGGTCGGCTAAGTTCAAGGTCACAGATCGAGTTCAAATGTCATGGGTCAAGGTCAATTCTCATTTCCCATCAACGGTTGTTATGGTGCTAGTCATAGTGTAATTATATAGAATATATCACATTGTGGCGTCATATATCAATGAACTTGAATGGCATTGATCCCAAGATCTTGGTAAATTTTTAGTACAGTCTAGACTTTTTTTGCTTAATCATGGCATTTCCCTACCAAATTTTGACTTATGATCTCTTTTGACCTTGAAGATATTGACCCAGGTCATTGAAAATCGGTCATAGTGTAGATCACCATAGTCCCCACCCACCCCGAAACCAGAGTTTGTCTAGGCCTCTTAGTTTCTAAGATTTCGGGGGCCTACCAGGCCCCTCCTGTGCGTGTTAGTGCCAGACTCCTCTCCAGTGCGGGTATTAGTAATTGGGTCCGCACGGGTAAGGAAGTAGCTCCTGCCTACCTAATCCCATGGGCAGTGGGTTAAAAAAATGTCCCATGTTTGGTCACCAAAACGTTTTTTAATTACGGGATCTGGGTTTGAACCTGACCATAAATAGATTTACCTCACCTAAATCTAAGAGTGAAAGGAAGATATAAAAAAACAAGCCAAACCTCTGGTGCATGGTAAGTTCAGCGACGCTGCGTGAGCCCTGAAAACTAGGGGCGGTGCTCAAACGCCCCCGCCCCTGTGCAGCGCAGCTGGCTTTTTTACCACATGCTCCTGTGTTTACCAGTTTTTGCAGGCCGCTAAAGCCAACGCTAAAAACAGTTTTGATGGTCTTTCCGAGACATTTACCACCTGTTGTTAAAACGCTTTGTAGTTTACCTTTTTCGTGAGGACGTTGAAAGAGACAAAGACAAAGCCAACTTTCTCAAAACAAAAGTTTGCTGAAATGTCAGACGTACATCCGCCTGACCCCATAACCGCCCAAGTGCCGTCTAATCCCGAATCGGTACCGACTTTATCGGAAATTCGCGTCACTGAACAAGACGTTTTGAACGCGTTAAATAAACTTGATAGTAGTAAAGCATGTGGCCCGGAACGAAATACCCGCCAAGTTATTGAAACTAACAGTCATTCTTATAGCGAAACCCCTAGCTCATCTCATAAACAAATCTCTCCATTCGGGAATATATCCAGATAAATGGAAAGAGGAGCAAGCAAAAAACCAATTTTTAAGGGAAAAGGCTCGCCTTCTGATCCTTCCGGTTACCGTCCCATTAGTCTTTTACTCTTGTATGTCAAAAGTTGCTGGAAAATTGGTTTCATAATTATATTTATAAACACTTATGCGACAACAACCTTTTGTCTGACAAGCAAAAGCGGCTATAGGCCGAAGCACACTACCCAATTGCAGCTTTCGTACTTAACTGAAAAATTATACAAAACCTTAGATGAAGGTTACCAGCTAAGTGTACTATATCTAGACATAGCCCGGTACTTTAATACTTATATGGCACGAAGGACTTAAAATTGTGAAAACGAATTCGGTATTAGGGGCAATATGCTCAGATGGTTAAGGTCATAGTCTTATCCAACAGAGTACAGCAAGTTAAAGTAGGGAGCACCCTATCTGAACAGGAAACTATCGACGCAGGCTGCCCTCAGGGGTCTGTAAATGGGGCCCCTTCTTGCCATAATGTACAATACCTAAATGATCTCCAAAACCACGTTACCAATGATATTTTGATGTTTGCCGACGATACGTCTATTAGTGCTACGCTCTCTGTCTCAAATATCGAACAAGTTACTCGCTCATTGCAAAGCCACTTGGATGATATTTCTGACTACGGGAAAAAATGGGCCATAAAATTCAATGTCTCCAAGACAATCCAACAAACCTTCTTCCTTAACACGCGCATTGACGGGGGGCGGGTACCCGCCCCCCTCGGGTTTTCGGAGACAGCAGAAAAACGGCGGCGTGCACAACGCCACCGTACTCGGTATACCTTTTCCCTCATCATTTTTGCAACTTCTGCGAAAATTTTAAGGATAGGTCATCTCAGGTCAGGTCAACAGTACAGGTCAAGTGACCTGACCTCAAAAAAGTTTAAGATAGCATAAGTCGGAGCAGGGTGAACTTATCCCATTGAAACTCATATCAAATAATGGGCTCACCGAGATCTCTAAAATATGTTCCGGGTATTTTGATATCGATGACCTAAGGTCAGGTACGAAGCATGACCTCTCCATTGGTAATACATGGGAAATATGGTTTTTTACTGAATAACTCAGTAACAGATGGTGATAGAGCGTTTGTCTTAGCTTCATTAGACTCGGCTTGGCTTTTGCGGTTCTAATGATATGCACTTTATATAATTTGGCCCCTGACCTGACCTCAGGTCAGGTCAAATCTTTGATTTGACCTAGCAAGGTCAAATCATATATCATTCGAATTCGGCTTGCTGTGAGGATTCATGAAGTTTAAGTCGTTTTGCTCTATCTTTTACTTGTTCAGATGTAATTGCCAAAAAACGTAATTTACATGTTATCCCTATGACGGCATGTGACGGCATGTTTTTTTACCTCTGGTGACCTTAAATGTGACCTGACAAAAAATGGTTCAAATATTTTCGATGGAGTAGCGGATGGGCTACCCAACGCCGTTTACCGTTTTTTGCTACCTACCGTGGTTCTCGAGATCTTACGGGGGCGGGTACCCGCCCTCGTCAATTCCGAAGGTGGCTCAGACCCCCGTCAATGCGCGTGTTAAAAAGGTGCCTTCCCATTCCCTCATTGACGTTTGATGGCAGACCCATACCTCTCCACGACAACCATAAACATGTAGGACTCACTTTTTTCGACACAGACTTAAGGTTTCAAGTACATATCAAAGAAGTAATTCGAAAAGTAAATAGAGCAATGAGTCCCCTTTTACGCTGTCACTCCTTACCTCCCTAGAGAAGTTATTAGTCAATTGTACAAAACTTACATAATTCCATTGTACGATTACCGCGATTCGACTTACGACGAACTAATGGCAGTGACTGACCAGCATAAGGCTGGAAAGAATGCAGAATAGAGCAGCGCGACTGGTGACGGAGCCAGTTTCACAACCTCGACGGAAAAATTATTGTCAGAATTAGTTGGTCAACTTAAAATAAGAGGCTGGTTCACAAATTACAGATATATCATAAACTAGAATAGCGGGGAACGAAAATCCAACTTACATGAGATAATTGTTTCCTACCTCCAGAGGCATTCACAGGACTCCAACTCAGAAATGAAGCGCTCCCATACCTTCCCCGCCCACCGAATTGCACGTTACAAATATTCCTTCGTGCCGGCTACAACTGGGGTTTGGAACAAATTGCTCTATTAATTTTAACATGCGCATTGACGGTTTTTTTACATGAGATGGTTTTTACTGTATAACTCAGTAACGGAGGAGTGATGGAGCGTTGTATTCTAGTTTCATACTAGACTCGCCTTGGCTTTGCGGTTTCTAATGATATGCATTTTATCTAATTTGACCCTGACCTGACCTCAGGTCTGGTCAAATCCGTGATTTGACCTAGCAAGGTCAAATTATATATCATTCGATTCGGCCTCCCCGTGAGAATTCATTATAGTTCAAGTCGTTTTGCTCTATGTTTATTTGTTCAGATGTAATGGCCGAAAACTTAATTTTACATGTTATCCCTATTACGGCATGTTTTGACCTCTGGTGACCTTAAATGTGACCTGACAAAAATGGTCCAAATATTTTCGGTGGAGAAGTGGATGGGCAGCCCAACGCGTTTACCGTTTTTTGCTACCTAGCGTGTGTTCTCGAGATCTTGGCGGGGGCGGGTACCCGTCCCCTCGTCAAAGCGAAGGGAGGCTCAGACCCCGTCAATGCGCGTGTTAAGACAGACACGATCTAGGGCCATCTAAAAAAAAAAAACAAGGTAAATTGTCTGCATGGAAGAGAGGCTCCTCCTATATACAACAACTCAGGTTCGAAACTCGGAAACATTCTTCACACACAATTACGAGTTGGTTTATAGCGCGTCTGAAAGACTACCAATTAAAGGGGAAAAGCACCACACTTTCCCGATATGTAACTATGGAGATAGCAGGGAAACATCCACACATGTACGTTCTTATTTGTTCATACATCGAGAACATAGACAAAAAGTGTTTTCTTCTCTAACGGAAATATTGGGACCTGGATTCCTGAATCTGAAACCAAAATAAAAAGATGGATATGCTTGTTTAGCATAGCACGGATTTCGACAAAATTGCATTCGTGGAGTTTTTTTCGCATTTCAAAAATTCCTCTCACTGGACAGCGCTCACAGTGAGACTTAGTAGCGCATGAATGCGGTGAAGCGGGCGGCGCCCGGTGGCTGGCAGGCGGCGCTTGTGGCGGGTGTCCGGCAGGTCGGAATGCGACCTTTCGCGGCGTCCTGGGTCTACCCTCTATCATTTTGTTTTCTCACATTGTTTTCTGATTCTAGAGTCTTTACCACAGTGGCACGGATTGGTACCGGGATTTAAGCCTTGTGTGCTTTTGTGCCTCCTCCGTGATTAGAATTTCCATTCAGAATGTCGCTACTCGTATTTAATAAAGTTGTGTTATTTTTTTTTAAAGCTTCGCTGATGGGGCACCATACATATCACCCTACATAACATACATGTATTCTTGCACCTCATTGATCATGATACATCTTACTGCGAAACTCCAGAGCAGATCCAACCTATTGGATAAGTTCTGGACTTACTAAGTAGGTTTTCGATTAATAGCTACATAAAAGAAAGGCAATTCATTTTGAGCCATAACTATTTGAGTCGGTCTCAGCCTGCATTTTGAGGACTTGCACCCTTGCTGAATTTCAAGCTCATTCTGCTCTTTAATCAAGGACCTTGCAACTGGAGTAAACACTGCCGTTTCTGGCCAATAGCTCTTTATATGCAGTAAGGTCAGTCTTTGGAAATATCCTTCGCCCGCAGCCTGCGTGCTGCCAAAGCGACACTGAGTGGCCCCTAGATGGACCCTCGCCTG